>CM059810.1:11988019-12588019 GCA_030435695.1 Brachymystax lenok tsinlingensis | reverse complement strand
TACTCATTAATGCTATACACTTATATTCAAAAATTGTTCTATAATTAGATCGTCTGGTAAGTTGCGCTGTCACCGTGGTCATCAGTCTCAATAGGAGAGAAACAGGTGTGACAAAACAACCAGACAGATCGTGAGTAGACTTGAAGCTGTGCTTGGTGTCCCTGTAAGAACACAGAAGTTAACTCGTAAAAATTAACCCAATATAGAGTGCCATGTGTGAATGATGTTGAGAGTGACGACAATGACACGATTCGGCAAGGATGTATTTTTCTTACCTGCAGTAACGGAGGTTGCATCAACATTGAGGATGGTGTTCTCCTGATTCACAGAGTTAATAAATTCTTGCAAAACACTCAGTGCATTGGGAACCACTGTCTGGTTCTTGAAAATAAGGGTCACGTTGGCAATAATTGAGCCACTCCTGTAAACAAAGAAATATATACTTTTTTTTCCTTTTTTCTTTTCAGGGCAGTGTTCTTTATGTGTTATGTATTATTCAAACTTATTTGTAGATAGTTCTACTTGAATGGAGACATTCATACACTTACAGAAAACAAGGACTTGTTACTTACTTGAATTTCACAATCCTACACCTTTGGTACGTTAAAGGGTAAGCCTTTCTGTAAATACGATTCACCTGTGGGGAAAACATGTATTAGTATCAATTCATTTCAATCAGTAATTAAAACAGTGAAGTCAGTGTCATGGTGTTACGCTGATTACCTCTTTGGTAACATTGGCTGCAAGTTCCTGATATGCTGATGTGGAAGAGTCAGAATAGTCATTGAGGAATGTACGTAACATTTTGAATCCTAATCCCACTGACCCCTCATTCGCTGTCGGTCCTGCTGTTGATTCTGGGGTTGTGGTGGTTATGGGTGTAATAGGAGATGTATTTTGTGCGACTGTGGTTGAAGTTGGTGCAGTTGTAGTTGTCGTCGCAGAAGCTGTGGTTGTAGTTGAAGTAGCCGTGGTTGTCTTGGTAACATCAGTGGTGGTGGTGGTTGAGTTAACAGCTGCTGTGGTTGTCTTAGGAGGAGCTATGGTTGTTGTAACGCTAGCTGTGGTTGTAGTTGGTGCAGCTATGCTTGTTGTTACAGCAGCTGTGATGGTTGAGGCAGTAAATGTGGTAGTCTTCGTGCCAGCTGTGGTGTTCGTGGGGGCAGTTGTTGTTGTGTTTGCATCAGCTGTGGTTGTTGTGGGGGCTTTAGTTGTTGGGCTTTGGGCATTCCCTGATGCTGTTGAAAATTAAAAAGCAAAGATTTTAGAATACCTTTTAGAATTCCAGAAATGATCTACAATTTAAAGACTAGACAATGAACTTACCAATAATCAGAAGAAGGACTATGAGAATTTTTCCATTCATCTTTGAAACTGTTTTATTTTTAGTCTGTAGTCACAGAGAGATGGGCACACATGATTAATGTAAAGATAAAATACAAATAATTACAAACAGAATGACATTGACAAATGTAATATCAATTGGAATATTGTGGAAAGAGATCACGAATGGTAAATGCACATCAGTATTTTTGTCTGATATTGTCCCTGTTTTTGTACAGGAAATATTGTTGCTAGGATTGAATATTTTACTAATTCACATTTGTATTTTAAAAGTTATTTATTAAGATTCTGACCACTATTTATTCACACAGGAAGTTCCATTAAGATCAGAAGGCGTCTATTTTGACGGAGACCTGGCTAATATGGCAGCTCAATAAAAAAAAAAAAACGGATATTCGGTACAGTGCATGTGTTTGTGTAAAAACTGTAAACGTATAGATTTCCTGCCAAATCTGTCAATTTACAAAGTAGAATGGAATCTTTAGATGTTTTTACTGTTTTTACACATTTACCACAGCACATACACAGCACAGCAAAAAACATGAATATCCATGACAATAATTACCACCGTCATATTAAAACAAATGTAGTCATTAAGAGTTAAAACAGTTGCGCAACACCTGCAGTAAGCCTGCAACAATTGCCTTGAATTCGTCTATCAGGTCAAAGCATTGTAGTTTTAAGGAGATCTTGAAATTATTCCAGGACCAAGGTAAAAAGATAAAATCATATTTTACCAAGTTCTGTTCTGGTTCTTGGTACCTGGAATAAGAACTTCACTGATGATAAGAACATGGTCGCATGAGTTCAAGGAACAGAGTTAGAGAGGAAGTTGCCTAGTCAATAAAGATTTTTCGGACAAAATTGCACTTTTACAAATACAAACTCTGATCATAATGAAAAGACCTATAACACAATAATTGAAAACCACGCTTACCCCCAAAAAATGAATGGGTAAGGGATGTCGTTCTTATTTTTAAGCACTCCTCTACAGTCCTTGCTGTTCAGCGATACTTTTCAGTTGTAATGTTGTAGCTGAAATCCTCTGAAAGCTCAGTATTCTTCCAATGGTGCACCTCCAAACTCTGCTTAGCTCCTTCATTGCTACAGCCTTTATAGCGTAAAGAACAACCTCGATGACATCATTAGGATGAAGGTTGAGGTGCAAAGGAAAATGTTTGTTAACGACAGCCCATTGGAAAAGGGTGTGTTGAGGTGTGTCCTGTAATAATTGTCTTTTGAAGAAGAATGAACGAGGTCTCTCCCATACCATGACTGAATTCCTCATCTAGCGGTACATAGAGACACATACCTGGACCTGTTTGATGAAGCAATTGTAATTGATTGTAATGAATGATGTAATGTAATCTATTACATCATGATTGTGATAAATGTATTGTGTTTGATTTTCCTAAGGAAATGCCAAAACCACAAACATACAAGGTTATTTTGCCAATGACACACCCATATGTATGTGCAGACGTGTGCACACAGCCATTGATGACACACAGAATGTGCACATCTACAAACCACATATTTGATAAAGTATATAAAGGCCATCATTATCATGATCTAAGAATAGCTGTGTTATACAAAAGGGGAAAATGAACTAGAGATGGGCATTGATGTGGAAAATGTATATGGATATCAGTTGACCTTTTTTCTGATATGATATCGATATGTACAGTTGAAGTCGGAAGTTTACATACACCTAATCCAACTAAATTTAAACTCAGTTTTTCAGAATTCTGATATTTAATTATAGTGAAAATTCCCTGTCTTAGGTCAGTTAGGATCACTTTATTTTGAGAACGTGAAATGTCAGAATAATAGTAGAGAGAATGATTTATTTCATCTTTTATTTCTTTCATCACATTGCCAGTGGATAAGACATGTACATACACTTAATTAGTATTTGGTAGCTTTGCCTTTAAATTGTTTAACTTGGGTAGAAATTTTGGGTAGCCTTCCACAAGCTTCCCACAATAAATTGGGTGAATTTTGGCCCATTCCTCCTGACAGAGCTGCTGTAACTGAGACAGGTGTGATGGTTCTTGTATGCAGGTCTATCGGAATCAAGTGCAGGACACAGAGTTGCGACAAACTTCTTTACTTGAAGGACACAAACTACTAAAACAGTAGTAACCACTGCTCACGAACAACGGAGCCACAACGTACAGAGAATAATTACAGACAAAACCCAGGGGGGTACAGAGGGATTAAATAGTGACACATGCAATTAGGAAAATGGGAACCAGGTGTGAATGAGACAAGACAAACAGAAAATGAGAAACGGATCGGTGGTGGCTAGAACTCCGGTGACGTCGACCGCCGGTAGCCACCCGAACTAGGAGAGGGACCGACTTCAGCGGAAGTTGTGACAACAGGTTTGTAGTTCTCCTTGCTCGCACACGCTTTTCCAGTTCTGCCCACTGATTTTCTATGTGATTGAGGTCAGGGCTTTGTAATGGCCGCTCCAATACCTTGACTTTGTTGTTCTTAAGCCATTTTGCCACAACTTTGGAAGTATGCTTGAGGTCATTGTCAATTTGGAAGACCCATTTGCGACCAAGCTTTAACTTCCTGACTGATGTCTTGAGATGTGGCTACAATATATCCACGAAATGTTCCTCCCTCATGATGCCATCTATTTTGTAAAGTGCACCAGTCCCTCCTGCAGCAAAGCACTCCCACATCATGATGCTGCCACCCCCATGCTTCACGGTTAGGATGGTGCTCTTTGGCTTGCAAGCCTCCCCCTTTTTTCTCCAAACATAACGATGGTCGATATGGCCAAACAGTTCTATTTTTGTTTCATCAGACCAAGAGGACATTACTCCAAAAAGTACGATCTTTGTCCCCATGTGCAGTTGCAAACCGTAGTCTGGCTTTTTTAGGGTGGTTTTGGAGCAGTGGCTTCAAGTCTTGGCTGATTTCTTTTGATTTTCCAATGATGTCAAGCAAAGAGGCACTGCGTTTGAAGGTAGGCCTTGAAATACATCCACAGGTACACCTCCAATTAACTGAAATTATATCAGTTAGCCTATCAGAAGCTTCTAAAGCTATGACATAATTTTCTGTAATTTTCCAAGCTGTTTAAAGGCACAGTCAACTTAGTGTATGTAAACTTCTGTCCCACTGGAATTGTGATACAGTGAATTATAAGTGAAATAATCTGTCTGTAAACAATTGTTGGAAAAATTCCTTATGTCATGCACAAAGTATATGTCCTAACCGACTTGCCAAAACTATAGTTTGTTAACAAGAAATTTGTGGAGTGGTTGTGGAGTAGCATTGCTGCACAGCTAATTTCAGGTCTCTCCAGATATGTTTGATCGGGTTCAAGTCCAGGCTCTGGCTGGTCCACTCAAGGACATTCAGAGACTTGTCCCGAAGCCACTCACTCCTGTGTTGTCTTAGCTGTGTGCTTAGGGTCGTTGTCCTGTTGGAAGGTAAACCTTTGCCCCGTCTGAGGTCCTGAGCACTCTGGAGCAGGTTTTCATGAAGGATCTCTCTGTACTTTTATCCGTTCATCTTTGCCTCGATTCTCCCTTCCGCTAAAGAACATCCCCACTCAAAAAAAATTATTAGCAAAGTATTTTTGCTTTGTCATTATGGGGTATTGTTCATAGATTGATGACAAAAAATATACATTTTATAAATTTTAGAAAAGGCTATAACCTAACAAAATGTGTAAAAAGTCAAGGGCTCTAAATACTGAAGGCAGTGCATATACAAGTATTTGCTCCCTTTTCAAAATGTTTGCATATTTTTGATACTGAATGTTATTAGATCTTCAACAAAAGGGAACTTAAGTTTGCAAACAACCCCAAAATATATATATATATATATATATATGCTTATTTAATTTAATTAGCAAAGTTAATCAACACCCAATTCCCCTGTGTGAAAATGTAATTGCCCCCTTACACTTAATAACTGGTTGTGCCACCTTTAGCTGCAATGACTGCAAAGCATCACCAAACATTCACACTACCACCACCACGACCGTTGGTATGAGGTTCTTGGTTTTGAGGTTCTTGGTTTGGTTTTCGCAAGGCAAAAAGTTGACTCAAGTTTGTCAAAAAGCACCTGGAAGCACCTTGGTGATCATCAAGACTCTTGGAAGAATGTTCTATGGACAGATGATTCAAAAGTATCACTTCTTGGACAACATGGGTCCCATTATGCCTGGTGTAAACCAAACACTGCATTCCACATTAAGAACCAAACAGTCAAGCATCGTGGTGGTAGTGTGTTGGTTTGGGGATACTTTTCTGCCTCAGGACTTGGACGACTTGCTTTAATAGAAGGAACCATGAATTCTGCTCTATATCAGAGCATGTCAGGCTATCTATCTGTGAGCATAAACTGAAGCCAGATCTAATCCCAATTGCGATGTTGTGGCAGGACTTGAAATGAGCAGTTCATGCTTGAAAACCCACAAATGTCACTGAGTTACAGCAGTTCTGCATGGAAGAGTGGGCCAACATTCCTCCTCAGTGATGTGAGAGACTGATCAACAACTACATGAAGCATTGGGTTGGAGTCATTACTCCTAAAAGAAGTACAACCAGTTATTGAGTGTAACAGGGCAATTACTTTTTTCACACAGGGGCATTGGGTGTTACATAACTTTGTTTATGACATTTTATTAAATAAATACGTAATTGTTGTGTTATTTGTTCTCTCAGGTTCCCTTTATCTTATATTAGGTTGTGGTTGAAGATCTGATAACATTCAATATCAAAAATATGAAAATGTAGAGAAAATTAGAAAGGGGGCAAATACTTTTTCACGGCCCTGTTTATTGGTTTTATAAAAAACATTTATACTGTATGAATACATTTTTCTGTTCACTTCCACAACTCTGTGCAGAGACCAGAGAACTGGTTGCTGATGGCCCTTGGGGCCAAGCTTTAATACAATGGGAAGCCCATTAACCACTGATGGCCCATCAGTTAAATATGTTACGTTGAAAGTCTGTGCAAAGGTCTGTGAGAGGTTAACTGCATGACTCTTTTTTTTAGTTTTTTTTTACCTAAGAGTGTGGGTTAGGAAGGATATACTGATATCAAACAATATCTACATCATACTGATTTATCGATACTGCTGCCCACCGTATCTGTATATGTACCAATGTCCTTTTTGACATAATTTTTTAAGGACAGTTTTGCTATATTCTGTTATGTCACGTGCGGCGCACAATTGGCCCAGCATCACCCGGGTTAGGGGAGGGTTTGGCTGGGGTAGGCCTTCATTGTAAAATAAGAACATGTTCTTAACTGATTGCATAGTTAAATAAAGGTTAAATAAAATAAAATAAAAAAATGAATTGGATTCAACCAGCACAAATGTTTTTTTTAAACATTTATTTAACTAGGCAAGTCAGTTAAGAACAAATTCTTATTTACAAAGACCTAGGTTAACTGCTAGGTTCAGAATGACAGATTTTTACCTTGTTAGCTCTGGGATTCGATCTAGAAACCTTTCAGTTACTGGCCCAACACTCTAACCACTAGGCCACCTGCCGCCCCACTAATCAGACATAGAACAAAGTTATTGTCATTTGAACAAATTCCAAATGTGCTGCATTTTATGTATACACTCCTCCAGGCTGTCTAAGGGCTATTTGAACAAGAAGGAGGGTGATGGAGTGCTGCATCAGATGACTTGGCCTCCACAATCACCTGACCTCAACCCAATTGAGATGGTTTTTGATGAGTTGTACTGCAGCGTGACGGAAAGCAGCCAACAAGTGTTCCGCAGATGTGGGAACTCCTTCAAGACTGTTGGAAAAGAATTTCAGGTGAAGCTGGTTGAGAGAATGCCACGATTGTGGAAAGCTGTCATCAAGGCAAAGGGTGGCTACTTTGAAGAATCTCAAATATAAAATTTATTTTGATTTGTTTAACACTGTTTTGGTTACTACATGATTCCATATGTGTTATTTCATAGTTTTGATGTCTTCACTACCGTTCTACTATGTAGAAAATAGTAAAAATGAAGAAAAATCCTTGTTTTTGAGTAGGTGTGTATTGTACATATATTTTTCTATGTTTACTAATGATACAGGACAAATATTTTTCTGAGTACATAGACAGGCATCTCATATAGCCACTTTAAGTGTTATGTCTTCTGTCGAATCCATCACCGTTGTTATTTCTTATGTTGTCTTGTCTACCTCCCACCATGTTCTGTGTAACTTCCTACTACATTTTTTCTTAGTTCCAATAAGAGTGCGATTGGCATGAAAGATACAAATACTCATTGATTTAAAGCGTTAATTCATATTCACTTTGTCATTTATTGGCCAGAGAAAAGTTAGTCACCAGCTACGGCTGACATGTGATATTTTGTATTTTGTGAAGATTGCTTTTTCCCACAGACATAACTAACTGTGGGTTGACGCCAAGAGCGCATGGTTTGGATTCCTCCTATTGCAGTATGTGTTTTTCAAGACAGTGGTCGTAAAGATAAACCTCTGTAATTGTTACCACACCCTCCTTTAAATTTTGTGCAAGGATTTTGACATTCTTTGAGTCTTACCTGCTTGGTGTGGCAGGATGACTTTAAAAAGTGTGTAAATGTGAGTATTTTTTAAACTCTGCTTTAGGTAATCTGAAACTCAAGGGAGTTTTCAGATGTAATCATGCAGTCAATAATTTTGCAAAAGATGAAAAACCCCTAATACATTGATTAGGAACCTAAACAAGGAGCGAGTTTGAATCATTGTATCTCAGGACTACAAAGGAAAAGTAGTACAATGAATTGTTTGTTGAATTACTCTACAGTCAATGGGATGATACATACTCCGAAATCAAAGTTTCTCAGACGTTTTCATTTAATTACTTTCTATGACCCTTTCAGATCTAGATGTAGTGCCTAGGAGTATGGTCTAGGTGTCAACTGAACGCAGCTATGCCTAAACTTAGATTATTGGGTTTAACTATCGCTTTGATATCACAGGTTTTATTTTATTGTGTTACAGCCACACAACCCAGTGCAAGGCTTGAGTACATGTAAATCTATGCTCAATCGGACTTAACAAATTATCTTAATGTTTGCTAGCAATACTGCATCTTTCATTCATTCATTTATATGTTCATTCATTGATCAATTCAGTCATTACACTTTTTTCAGTTGGCCTCCCCATTGTCAAGACAACAGAAACCCAGCACAAACCAGAAAAGTCCCAGGTCTGGATAAAATAATAGTTGGTTAGGCGTCAATATCCCACAAAAATACTCTTGGTTACGCCATCGTGGGTGTTTTCACAGCCATAGGTTTGATATCGGGGGTTATTCCAGAAAGACGGTTTTACATATTCAGGATATCTTGAACATTTCCGGGTTCTCTTAACCAGATGAGGAAGTCCAGGATTTGTTGGTTCCAGAACGGCTGCTTTCTAATGAGCAGATTGGTTGATCCGACAACTGGCGCATGCACGCAACATTCAAAAAAGGTCCTCATGTCGATGACAGAAAAAATTATAAATACAAAATCAAAAAGACAGAGCCCAATATTTCACAAGTCTAGAACAAGAAGCAATTGCAACATCGAATATCTTTACATATTTTCCAAAAAAACCCAGAGGGAGCCTGGCACTGGAAGAAAATTGAAGACAGAGTAAATGCGCAAGTTAAGTGGAATGATTCCAAATATCTAACAGCCCTAGCTTACACACATGGGTTATTAGTAATAATGCTTTCACCACTTTATAGAGCACCTTTATTGCAACGCGGGTGATGTTACACGTCAAGACTATAGGCTACTGCAACTTACATATTAGGCTATGTCACAATTGCAATGGTAGGCCCATTCCATAGCCTATGTAGGATTAATAGTTATTTATTGAATTCATAGTGCTTTTTAATAACACAGGCAGCAATGTGTTATATGTTCATTTGTAACCCCATGGCAGCAAAAATAACCTGGCAGCAGATCAAAACTAAATGCAAGAACATCATACATACAGGTAGGGGTATTAAATGATTAGTTAGGGATATTTCATGGAAATCAGATGGCCCTTTCTGCCCTGAAAGTAGCCTCTGGGCCAGGAGAAACTGTAACTAATGTTCTCCCCTGGCCCACAGGCTACTGGTAAGTAAACATCTGACTATCAAATCAAATGATATAACTTGTCATTTAAATTAATCCCATTCTTTGATTTATCTAAATGTCAATTTGGATGATTATATGATTGATCGTGCTGTAAAACGATAACGTTTCAAAAGAAAAGCTTCTGAACGATCTCGAGGATCTATTCGAAGGTCCCTTTGTAATGCACGGCAAACAATGCAGGATTCGATGTCATTTGGATTTTCCGTAAAGATACAGGCCTATAGTGACTGACAAGAATCCAATTTGACGTAAAAGACTCATCTTTATTCACCAGGACAGGCTAAGATCAAGTTAAACAAGTAGGTAGCAGGTTTGCTTCAGAGCATTCGTTGCTGTGGTTACTGATCAGGCTATGCGTGAGCTCTCTTTCTGGAACTGGAATTCTGAGTATGTTCAAATTCTGGTTTGACAAATCTCACTAATCCGGCTTTCTGGAACACCCCTTTGGTCAGTCGCAGAGTCAAACATTTTAAAACCTCTTACTGGCATTCTAACTTAACCTGTTTCTTATTTCCAATAAAAATCAATTCAGAACTAAAATGTCCAGATGAATTGATTCCCATGTTTAATTTCCACAATGTCCACAGTGTCAATATACAGGTCATAAATACAGGATAGGCATATAGTCACTATTCCTTTGTGTGAACACATTGTTCATTGTGGTGGCTTAGTTGCTTAGTACCTTTTTTGTACCTAAAGTGGTTTAGTAACTTTAGGCTTAAAGTTCAACTATCGTTCAGCATACATAGTCTAAATCTATTTATTGTCTCAATACTGTATATAAAGTCTGTTCAGAAACGTTTCACACACCTTTACTTTTTCCACATTTTGTTGTACTACAGCTGAAATAAACAATTTGTGTCACTGATCTACACAATACCCCAGAATGTTGAAGTGGAATTTTGTTTGTAGAGCATTTTTTAAATTAATACAAAATGTAAAGCTGAAAGTGTCTTGAGTCAATACGTAGTCAAACCGTTTGTTATGGCAAGTCTAAATAAGTTCAGGTGTAAACATTTGCTTAACAAATCACATAATAAATTGCATTCCGTGTTCAGTAAGTAAGGGATAATCAATGAGGGGCTATGCGTTCTATGGAAAATAATGAATGACGTGGAAGGTGTGTTCCACGACGCGTTAGCAGAGTGAAACTGACCTTCAATGGAGTTGCATTATTTTCCAGAGAACGCATAAAGCCCCGAGTTGATTATACCTTTCATCCCATGGCTATAATTTAACACATTTGCCCCAGAGATGTGTTCATTTGCCATTAGAAATGTGTTCAACAGCAGGTTTACTAGAAAGCTACAGTAGTTGCTGTGTTAACCAAACAAACAGACTTGCTAGTTTAGGTAACCAAATCATCAGTCCTAACGTGCAATTATGAAAATCAAATTCAACAATGCCAATAATGTTTTAAATTAGACTTTTGCTTTTAAAAGCAGCTCAAACATAGAACATGTAAGATCGAACTATTCAACTAGCCATTGAATTATGACACATATATACGGTGCGTTATAAGGAAATAATGCACACTCTAGAATGCCCTTCAAGCCAATAAGAAACAAGTATTCAACAATGCGATGCGAAAATTAAGCAATAAGGCCCGAGGAGGTGTGGTATATGGCCAATATACCACAGCTAAGGGCTGTTCTTATGTACGACACAACGCGGAGTGCCTGGACACAGCACTTAGTCATGGTACATTGGCCATATATCCCAAACCCCCGAGGTGCCTTATTGCTATCATAAACTGGTTACCAATGTAATTAGAACAGTAAAAATACATGTTTTGTCATACCCTTTGTATAAGGTCTGATATACCATGGCTGTCAGCCAATCAGCACTCAGGGCTCAAACCAACCAGTTTGTAGTAGTTGTTATACCACAGAATTGTTGATTACTCATTTCTGATTGGTTAGAAGGGTATTCTAGAATGGACATTAACCTTTTACTGCAGTGGGTTAAAACAGGGTCACAGAGTGTTTCTTGGTAGTTTTAAGCAAATATATTTTGGAAAAAAAGCATCACCTCACACACATGGTTATGTTTGGTTATGGTTATGTTCAGACACTAGTACCGTGTCAGATATAGAGTTGCAATGTATTCAATTTTGAGTTTGTGTCCCAATAATACACTTTATATACATCACAGAAGACTGAAATATAACAAAACTGTATGACATTTCCATCTAGATCACTGTTACTCACAATTCTTTGTAAGGGGCAATCATTCAGAGGTCCGCACAGATCTTTAATTTGTTGTACATTTTCTTCCAGTATTATCAATTATCAATTGATAGAGCGCATGCAATTGATTTGATGTGCAGCACATCACAAATACACTTCTCAAAAAAATAAAGGGAACACTTAAACAACACAATGTAACTCCAAGTCAATCACACTTCTGTGAAATCAAACTGTCCACTTAGGAAGCAACACTGATTGACAATAAATTTCACATGCTGTTGTGCAAATGGAATAGACAACAGGTGTAAATTATAGGCAATTAGCAAGACACCCCCAATAAAGGAGTGGTTCTGAAGGTGGTGACCACAGACCACTTCTCAGTTCCTATGCTTCCTGGCTGATGTTTTGGTCACTTTTGAATGCTGGCGGTGCTTTCACTCTAGTGGTAGCATGAGACGGAGTCTACAACCCACACAAGTGGCTCAGGTAGTGCAGCTCATCCAGAATGGCACATCAATGCGAGCTGTGGCAAGAAGGTTTGCTGTGTCTGTCAGCGTAGTGTCCAGAGCATGGAGGCGCTACCAGGAGACAGGCCAGTACATCAGGAGACGTGGAGGAGGCAGTAGGAGGGCAACAACCCAGCAGCAGGACCACTACCTCCGCCTTTGTGCAAGGAGGAGCACTGCCAGAGCCCTGCAAAATGACCTCCAGCAGGCCACAAATGTGCATGTGTCTGCTCAAACGGTCAGAAACAGACTCCATGAGGGTGGTATGAGGGCCCAACGTCCACAGGTGGGGGTTGTGCTTACAGCCCAACACCGTGCAGGACGTTTGGCATTTGCCAGAGAACACCAAGATTGGCAAATTCGCCACTGGCGCCCTGTGCTCTTCACAGATGAAAGCAGGTTCACACTGAGCACGTGACAGACGTGACAGAGTCTGGAGACGCCGTGGAAAACGTTCTGCTGCCTGCAACATCCTCCAGCATGACCGGTTTGGCGGTGGGTCAGTCATGGTGTGGGGTGGCATTTATTTGGGGGGCCGCACAGCCCTCCATGTGCTCGCCAGAGGTAGCCTGACTGCCATTAGGTACCGAGATGAGATCCTCAGACCCCTTGTGAGACCATATGCTGGTGCGGTTGGCCCTGGGTTCCTCCTAATGCAAGACAATGCTAGACCTCATGTGGCTGGAGTGTGTCAGCAGTTCCTGCAAGAGGAAGGCATTGATGCTAAGGACTGGCTCGCCCGTTCCCAGACCTGAATCCAATTGAGCACATCTGGGACATCATGTCTCGCTCCATCCACCAACGCCACGTTGCACCACAGACTGTCCAGGAGTTGGCGGATGCTTTAGTCCAGGTCTGGGAGGAGATCCCTCAGGAGACCATCCGCCACCTCATCAGGAGCATGCCCAGGCGTTGTAGGGAGGTCATTCAGGCACGTGGAGGCCACACACACTACTGAGCCTCATTTTGACTTGTTTTAAGGACATTACATCAAAGTTGGATCAGGCTGTAGTATGGTTTTCCACTTTAATTTTGAGTGTGACTCCAAATCCAGACCTCCATGGGTTGATAAATTTGATTTCCATTGATAATTTTTGTGTGATTTTGTTGTCAGCACATTCAACTATGTAAAGAAAAAAAGTATTTAATAAGATTATTTCATTCATTCAGATCTATGATGTGTTATTTTAGTGTTCCCTTTATTTTTTTGAGCAGTGTATATACTCTACTGTTCAAAAGTTTGGGGTCACTCAGAAATGTCATTTTTTAAATCAGAAATACAGTGTAGACATTGTTAATGTTGTAAATGACTACAGTAGCTGGAAACGGCTGATTTTTTATGGAATATCTACATAAGAGTACAAAGGCCCATTATCGGCAACCATCACTCCAGTGTTCTAATGGCACATTTGTGTTAGCTAATTCAAGTTTATAATTTTAAAAGGCTAATTGAAATTAGAAAACAGTTTTGCAATTATGTTAGCACAGCTGAAATGAAACAGGCCTTCTTTAGACTAATTGAGTATCTGGAGCATCAGCATTTGTGGGTTCGATTACAGGCTCAAAATGGCCAGAAACAAATAACTTTCTTCTGAAACTCGTCAGTCTATTCTTGTTCTGAGAAATTAAGGCTATTATTCCATGCGAGAAATTGCCAAGAAAGCCACTTTAAGCCAAGAAATCTCATACGATGCAAACTGGCTCTAACCAGAATAGGTTGGAGTCATTAAAACTCGTTTTTCAACCACTCCACAAATTTCTTTAGGACACAAATTTCGGTTAGGACATCTACTTTGTGCATGACACAATAATTCTTCCAACAATTGTTTACAGACAGATTATTTCACGTATAATTCACTGTATCACAATTCCAGTGGGTCAGAAGTTTAAATACACTAAGTTGACTGTGCCTTTAAACAGCTTCCAGAAAATGATGTCATGGCTTTAACAGCTTCTGATAGGCTAATTGACATCTTTTGAGTCAATTGGAGGTGTACCTGTGGATGTATTTCAAGGCCCACCTTCAAACTCAGTGCCTCTTTGCTTGACATCATGGGAAAATCTAAAGAAATCAGCCAAGACCCCAGAAAAAAGAACTGTAAGACCTCCACAAGTCTGGTTCATCCTTGGGAGCAATTTCCAAACGCCTGAAGGTACCACGTTCATCTGTACAAACAATAGTACGCAAATATAAACACCATGGGACCACGCAGCCGTCATACCGCTCAGGAAGGAGACACGTTCTGTCTTCTAGAGACGAAAGTACTTTGGTGCGAAAAGTGCAGATCAATCCCAGAACAACAGCAAAGGACCTTGAGAAGATGCTGGAGGAAACAGGTACAAAATAATCTATATCCACAGTAAAATGAGTCCTATATTGACATAACCTGAAAGGCTGCTCAGTAAGGAAGACGCCACTGCTCCAAAACCACCATAAAAAAGCCAGACTACGGTTTGCAACAGCACATGGGGATAAAGATCGTACTTTTTGGAGAAATGTCCTCTGGTCTGATGAAACAAAAATAGAGCTGTTTGGCCACAATGACCATTGTTATGTTTGGAGGGAAAATGGGGATGCTTTCAATCCAAAGAACACCATCCCAACCGTGAAGCACGGGGGCGGCAGCATAATGTGTGGGGGTGTTTTGCTGCAGGAATGACTGATGCACTTCACAAAATAGATGGCATCATGAGGGAGGAAAATTATGTGGATGTATTGAAGCAACATCTCTAGACATCAGTCAGGAAGTTAAAGGTTGGTCACAAATGGGTCTATCAAATGGACAATGACCCCAAGCATACTTCCAAAGTTGTGACAAAATGGCTTAAGGACAGCAAAGTCAAGGTATTGGAGTGACCATCACAAAGCCCTGACCTCAATCCTATAGAAAATGTGTTGGCAGAACTGAAAAGCGAGTGCGAGCAAGGAAGCCTACAAACCTGACTCATTTACATCAGCTCTGTCAGGAAGAATGGGCCAAAATTCACCCAACTTATTGTGGGAAGCTTGTGGAAGGCTACCAGAAACGTTTGACCCAAGTTAAACAATTTAAAGGCAATGCTACCAAACACTAATTGAGTGTATGTAAACTTCTGACCCACTGAGAATGTGATGAAAGAAAAAGAAGCTGAAATAAATAATTCTGTATACTATTATTCTGACATTTCACATTCTTAAAATAAAGTGGTGATCCTAACTGACCTAAGACAGGGAATCTTTACTAGGATTAAATGTCAGGAATTGTGAAAACCTGAGTTTGAATGTATTTGGCTATGGTGTATGTAAACTTCCGACTTCGACTGTATGTATATACAGTGAGGGGAAAAAGTATTTGAGATTAGGAGCACACTCTTTAAAGGGAGTGCTCCTAATCTCAGTTTGTTACCTGTATAAAAGACACCTGTCCACAGAAGCAACCAATCAATCAGATTCCAAACTGTCCACCCTGGCCAAGACCAAAGAGCTCTCCAAGGATGTCAGGGACAAGATTGTAGACCTACACAAGGCTGGAATGGGCTACAAGACCATCGCCAAGCAGCTTGGTGAGAAGGTGACAACAGTTGGTGCGATTATTCGCAAATGGAAGAAACACAAAATAACTGTCAATCTCCCTCGGCCTGGGGCTCCATGCAAGATCTCACCTCGTGGTTTTGCAATGATCATGAGAACGGTGAGGAATCAGCCCAGAACTACACGGGAGGATCTTGTCATTGATCTCAAGGCAGCTGGGACCATAGTCACCAAGAAAACAATTGGTAACACACTACGCCGTGAAGGACTGAAATACTGCAGCACCCGCTAGGTCCCCCTGCTCAAGAAAGCACATATACATGCCCGTCTGAAGTTTGCCAATGAACATCTGAATGATTCAGAGGACATGTGGGTGAAAGTGTTGTGGTCAGATGAGACCAAAATGGAGCTCTTTGGCATCAACTCAACTCATCGTGTTTGGAGGAGGAGGAATGCTGCCTATGACCCCAAGAACACCATGCCCATCGTCAAACATGGAAGTGGAAACATTATGCTTTGGGGGGTGTTTTTCTGCTAAGGGGACAGGACAACTTCACCGCATCAAAGGGACAATGGATGGGGCCATGTACCATCAAATCTTGGGTGAGAACCTCCTTCCCTCAGCCAGGGCATTGAAAATGGGTCGTGGATGGGTATTCCAGCATGACAATGACCCAAAACACACAGCCAAGGAAACAAAGGAGTGGCTCAAGAAGAAGCACATTAAGGTCCTGGAGTGGCCTAGCCAGTCTCCAGACCTTAATCCCATAGAAATTCTGTGGAGGGAACTGAAGGTTCGAGTTGCCAAACGTCAGCCTTGAAACCTTTAATGACTTAGAGAAGATCTGCAAAGAGGAGTGGGACAAAAACCCCGCCTGAGATGTGTGCTAACCTGGTGGCCAACTGCAAGAAACGTCTGACCTCTGTGATTGCCAACAAGGGTTTTGCCACCAAGTACTAAGTCATGTTTTGCATAGGGGTCAAATACTTATTTCCCTCATTAAAATGCAATTCCATTTCTAAAAATGTTCACATGCGTTTTTCAGGATTTTTTTGTTGTTATTCTGTCTCTCACTGTTCAAATAAACCTACCATTAAAATTATGGACTGATCATTTCTTTGTCAGTGGGCAAACGTACAAAATCAGCAGGGGATCAAATACTTTTTTCCCTCACTGTATATTATATATACATAAAAGTATGTGGGCACCCCTTCAAATTAGTGGATTCTTATATTTCAGCCAAACCCGTTACTGACAATTGTTTAAATCGAGCACACAGCACACAGGGACCGCCGAGTGCTGAAACGCGTAGGGTGCAAATGTTTTCTATCATCGATTGCAACACTGACTACCGAGTTCCAAACGGCCTCTGGAAGCAACGTCAGCAAAATAACAGTTGGTCGGGAGATTCATGAAATGGGTTTCCGTGGCTGAGCAGCCACACACAAACCTAAGATCACCATGCTCAATGAAAAGTGTGGGCTGGAGTGGTGTAAAGCTTGCCGCCATCAGACTCTGGAGCAGTGGAAATGCATTCTCTGGAGTGATGAATCACACTTCAACATTTATTTATTTAACCTTTATTTAATTAGGCAAGTCAGTTTAGAAGAATTTCTGACTTACAATGACAGCCTCCCAGGGAACAGTGGGTTAACTGCCTTATTTAGGAGCAGAACGACAGATTTTCACCTTGTCAGCTCAGGGATTCAATCCAGCAACCTTTCGGTTACTGGCCCAACGCTCTAACCACTAGGCTACCTGCCGCCCCACATCTGGCAGTCCGACGGGTGTAAATCTGGGTTTGGCGGATGCCAGGAGAACGCTACCCCCCGAATACATAGTGCCAACTGTAAAGTTTGGTGGAGGAGGAATAATGGTCTGGGGCTGTTTTTCATGTTTCGGGCTAGTTCCCTTAGTTCCAGTGAAGGGAAATCTTAGTGCATACAATAACCTTCTAGATTATTCTGTGCTTCCAACTTTGTGGCAACAGTTCAGGGAAGGCCCTTTCCTGTTTCAGCATGACAATACTCGTAAGCACAAACCGAGGTCCATACAGAAATGGTTTGTTGAGATCTGTGTGGAAGAACTTGACTGGCCTGCAAAGAGACCTGACCTTTACTCCATCGAACACCTTCGGGATGAATTGGAATGCAGACTGCAAGCCAGGCATAATCCCTGTTATAGCAACTCCATATTAATGCCCATGATTTTGGAATGAGAGGTTCAACGAGCAAGTGTCCACATACTTTTGGTCATGTAGTGTAGATACACAATTGGTGAAATAAGGGTGTCTCTAGAATGGTTGAGGTGTGTTCAAAGCCCTCCCTCATGACTATAGGAGATGAAATATGTAAGCAGAATACAAATGTATATCTGAAGGGAGTGATCTGGTGTCCCATTTGTATTGCCTCTTGATGACAGATTAACCATCACATACACCCTGCCTGAGCCTGATATGTGGTTGCATATAGTATATCCAAGATTTTTATTCATTTCAACCAATGAAATACACCTCGATATTTCTGAATTTAGAAATACCTTTCTGCGACAACTGTCAAACCACTGTCATAACCACTGTCTATGATTTTGTTGCTGTTGTACATACGTGGCCTGTTTAGCTTGAAATGTATATACGATTAAGACTCAAACTCAAAGTAAATGAAGAAATCTTTATTATCACAAACTCAATACAAGCTTGATGAAAAAAACCCGGTGCTACACAAACAAGGTATCAGCATGGTTGGTTCCAGTACGTGACTAACACCACACCAGGCTTCTTACCTTGAAACTCCTAGTGAGTGACAGCTTATGAGTGACAGTGTGGTTTCCTCTGTGCAGTCATACACACAGAAACATTTCCATCACAGGATGCTCATAAAAACCTCATTTCTACACACTTAGAAAGGTGCTGTCTAGAACCTGAAATGGTTCCCCACAGATAAACCCTTTGAAGAACCCTTTTTGGTTTGAGGTATAAATAACCCTGTTGAGTTCCATGTAGAACCCTTTCCACAGAGTTTTCTACATGGAATCCAAAATAGTTCTACCTGGAACCAAAAAGGGTTATCCTATGGGGACAACTGTAGAACCCTTTGGAACCCTTTTTTCAAAGAAATAAAGTGATATTTGTGCTCTGTGAACAAGGCATGACATACTGGAGATTCAGTTGGTAAACAATAATTGTTAGAATTGTTATTATTTCTTTATGTTGGTAACTTTAAAGGGATGTGAATGTCTTTTAGGGTCATGGATTGCATTTAATTGTGTAATTTCTTAATGAATCTGTTACAGAAAATGAAACCAGCATTTTCTTCTTTCAAAGTGTGGATAATAATAAATTAAAAAACAATATAAATACACATTTCAGTTATAATAAATATGAAGGTAGTGCAGTAAGTAGAAGGATAACTACCCAGATTCACAGACGTGTGCTGATAATTATCAATACTGCTGTTCAATGCTCTCGTGTTGTCCATAGCAATTCATGTTTACCCTGTGCATTTGTGGGTAATACATAACAAAGAATACTATACAATTATATAATAATATTAAATATTATTAGATTGTCTGGTAAGATGCACTGTCATTGTGATCATCAGTCTATGAGTATTAGAGAAGCAGTTGTGACAATACAACCAGACAGATTGTGAGTAGACTTGTCTTGTAGTTTATTCCACTGGAGGCAGAAGCTGTGGTTGTTTTTGCAACAACTAATGTTGTTGAAGCAACTGTGTTTGCTGTAGGACCAGCTGTTGCTGTTGTTGTGGGGGCGGCTGTGGTTGTTGTGGTGGCTGTGGTAGTTGTGGCAGTTGTAGTGGTTGTCCCTGTAAGACCACAGAAGTTAACTCATAAATACTATACCAATACTAGAGTGCCATGTGGCAATGTTGAGAGTGACGACAATGACAAGGTCAGCAGTGATGGCTTAACTTACTTGCAGCAATGGAGGTTGTATCAACGTCGAGGAAGGTGTTCCCGTGAGACAGAGAGTCATTCAAACCCTGCTCCACACTCGTTACATTGGGAACCACTGTCTGGTTCTTGAAAATAAGGGTCATGTTGACAATAATTGAGCCACTCCTGTAAACAAAGAAATATATTTCATTTTTCTTTTCAGATCAGATGCTTAAACAGTTATTTCCAAAAAAGTGTTAAGAAAACAAAACAATGTGTATTGTAAGTGTTATTTATGTAGTATTCAAACTTGTTATATCACTGTATCACTGTTATTTCTAGATCATTCTATTTAAACGGAGACTTACAGAAAACAATGAATTGTTACTTACGCAAATTTAATAATCCTACACCTTAGGTATGTTAAAGGGTAAATTATTTTGTAACCATGATTCACCTGTGAAAAAAATATTCTATTAGTATCAATAATTTCAATCAATAATTTCAGCAGTGAAGTCAGAATGTTGTTCAAAGACGCGCTGATTACCTCTGTGGTAACATTTGCCGCCAGTTCCTGATATGCTGTTGTGGAAGAGTCAGAATAGTCACTTAGGAATGGACGGATCATTCTGAATCCTAATCCCAGTGACCCCTCATTCGCTGTCGGTGTCGCTGTTGAGTCTGTTGTTGTGGTTACAGTGGCTGTGTTGATTGTTGGAGCAATTTTGGTTGTCGTTTGTGCAGCTGTGGTTGTTGTAGGAGCAGCTGTGGTGGTTGTGGCAGCTGCTGTAGTATCTGCTGTAGTAGCTGCTGTAGTAGCTGTTGTGGTTGTGTTGGCTGCTCCGGTGGTTGTAGTTTGAACAGCTGTGGTTGTCGTGGCAACAGCTGTGGTTGCGTCTGCAGTGGTTGTAGATGGAGCAGCTGTGGTTGTTGTGACAGCATCTGTGGTTGTTTTGGCAGCATATGTGGTTGATGTGGCATCAGCTGTGGTTGTTGTGGCAGCAGCTGTGGTTGTTGTGAGAGCAGCTGTGGTTGAAGTTGGTGCAGCTGTGGTTGTCATCGCAGAAGCTGTGGTTGTAGTCGAAGCAGCTGTGATCGTTGAGGCAGCAGTGGTGGTGGCAGCTGTGGTTGTAGTTGCAGCAGCTGTGGTTGTCATCGCAGAAGCTGTGGTTGTAGTTGCAGCAGCTGTGGTAGTTGTGGGAGCAAGTGTTGTTGTAGTGTTGCTAGCTGTGGTGGCCGTGGCAGCAGCTGTGGTTGTGGTGGCAGTAGCTGTGGTTGTTATGGGGGCATTTGTGGTTGAAGTTGGAGCAGCTGTGTTTGTCGGAGCAGCTGCTATGGTTGTCGTGGCATCAGCTGTGGTTGTTGTGGCAGTATCTGTGGTTGTTGTGGCAGCATCTGTGGTTGTCGTTGGAGAAGCTATGGTTGTTATGGCAACAGCTGTGGTTGTTGTGGCAGCAGCAATGTTTGTCATGGTAGCAGCTGTGGATGTAGTGGAAGCAGCTGTGGTTGTTGTGGCAGCTGATGTAGTAGCTGCTGTAGTAGCTGCTGTGGTTGTGTTGGCTGCTCCGGTGGTTGTAGTTTGAACAGCTGTGGATGTCGTGGCAGCAGCTGTGGTTGTGTCTGCAGCGGATGCAGTTGGAGCAGCTGTGGTTGTTGTGACAGCATCTGTGGTTGTGGCAGCATCTGTGGTTGATGTGGCATCAGCTGTGGTTGTTGTAGCAGCAGCTGTGGTTGTCATTTGTGCAGCTGTGGTTGAAGTTGGTGCAGCTGTGGATGTCATCGCAGAAGCTGTGGTTGTAGTCGAAGCAGCTGTGGTTGCTGAGGCAGCAGCGGTGGTGGTGGCAGCTGTGGTTGTAGTTGCAGCAGCTGTGGTAGTTGTGGGAGCAAGTGTGGTAGACGTGATGCTAGTTGTGGTGGCCATGGCAGCAGCTGTGGTTGCTGAGGCAGCAGCGGTGGTGGTGGCAGATGTGGTTGTAGTTGCAGCAGCTGTGGTAGTTGTGGGAGCAAGTGTGGTAGACGTGATGCTAGCTGTGGTGGCCGTGGCAGCAGCTGTGGTTGTGGTGGCAGTAGCTGTGGTTGTTATGGGGGTATTTGTGGTTGAAGTTGGAGCAGCTGTGTTTGTCTGAGCATCTGCTGTGGTTGTCGTGGCAGCAGCTGTGGTTGTTGTGGTGGTAGATATGGTTGTTTTGGCGATATTTGTGGAATCAACTGTGGTTGTGGTAGCAGCTGCTATGGCTGTTGTGGCAGCATCTGTGGTTGTTGTGGGAGCAAGTGTGGTAGATGTGATGCTAGCTGTGGTGGCCGTGGCAGCAGCTGTGGTTGTGGTGGCAGTAGCTGTGGTTGTTATGGGAGCATTTGTGGTTGAAGTTGGAGCAGCTGGGTTTGTCGGAGCATCTGCTGTGGTTGTCGTGGTAGCAGCTGTGGTTGTTGTGGTGGTAGATCTGGTTGTTATGGCGATATTTGTGGAATCAACTGTGGTAGTGGTAGCAGCTGCTATGGTTGTCGTGGCATCAGCTGTGGTTGTTGTGGCAGTATCTGTGGTTATTGTGGCAGCATCTGTGGTTGTCGTTGGAGAAGCTGTGGTTGTCGTGGCAACAGCTGTGGTTGTCATGGCAGCAGCAATGTTTGTCATGGTAGAAGCTGTGGATGTAGTGGAAGCAGCTGTGATTGTTGTGGCAGTTGATATAGTAGCTGCTTTAGTAGCTGCTGTGGTTCTGTTGGCTGCTCCGGTGGTTGCAGTTTGAACAGCTGTGGTTGTCTTGGCAGCAGCTGTGGTTGTGGTTGCGTCTGCAGTGGTTGTAGTTGGAGCAGCTGTGGTTGTTGTGACAGCATCTGTGGTTGTTGTGGCAGCAGCATCTGTGGTTGTTGTGGCAGCAGCTTTGGTTGTTGTGCCAGCCGCTGTGGTTGTGGCATCCGCTGTGGTTGTTGTGGCAGCAGCTGTGGTTATCGTGGCTGCTGCAGCTACAGCAGTAGCAGTTGGATCATCTGTGGTTGTCTTGGCTTCAGCTGTGGTTGTGGTTGTGTCTGCAGTGGTTGTAGTTGGAGCAGCTGTGGTTGTTGTGACAGCATCTGTGGTTGTTGTGGCAGCAGCATCTGTGGTTGTTGTGGCAGCAGCTTTGGTTGTTGTGCCAGCCGCTGTGGTTGTTGTGGCAGCAGCTGTGGTTATCGTGGATGCTGCAGCTGCAGCAGTAGCAGTTGGATCATCTGTGGTTGTCTTGGCTTCAGCTGAAGTTGTGGTTGGTAGAGCTGTGGTTGTAGTCAAAGCAGCTGTGGTTAATTTGGCAGCAACTGTGGTAGTTGTTATGCCAGCTGTGGTGGTCGTTTTGGCAGCTGTGGTTGTAGTGGAAGCAGCTGTGGTTGTAGTTGGAGCAGCTGTGGTTGTTGTTGGAGAAGCTGTGGTTGTAGTTGCAGTACCTGTTGTTGTTGTGGCAGCTGCTTGGGTAGCTGCTGTGGTTGTGTTGGCTGCTGCGGTGGTTGTAGTTTTAACAGCTGTGGTTGTCATGGTAGCACCTGTTGTCATGGTTACGTCTGCGGTGGTTGTAGTTGGAACAGCTGAGGTTGTTGTGGCAACATCTATGGTTGCTGTGGCAGCAGCTTTGGTTGTAGTCGGAGCAGCGGTGGTTGTTGTGGCAGGAGCTGTGGTTGTCATTGCTGCAGCTGTAGTTGTAGTTGGTACATCTGTGGTTGTAGTCAAAGCAGCTGTGTTTGTTGTGGCACAACATGTGGTAGTTGTTATGCCTGTTCTGGTGGTCGAGGCGGAAGCTGTGGTTGTGGTTGCATCTGCTGTTTTTGTAGTTGGAGCAGCAGTGGTTGTTGTGACAGCATCTGTGGTTGTTGTGGCAGCATCTGTGGTTGTAGTGGTAACAGCTTGGGTTACAGTCAGAGCAGCTTTGGTTGTTGTGGCAGCCACTGCTGCTGCAGTAGTTGTGGTTGGTACAGCTGTGGTTGTAGTCAAAGCAGCTGTGGTTGTTTTGGCAGCAGTTGTTGTAGTTGTTATGCCAGCTGTGGTGGTCGTGGTGGCAGCTGGGGTTGTAGTGGAAGCAGCTGTGATTGTAGTTGGAGCAGCTGTGGTTGTTATGGCAGCATCTGTGGTTGTTGTGGCAGCAGCATTGGTTGTAGTCGGAGAAGCAGTAGTTGTAGTTGGATCAGCTGTTGTTGTTGTGGCTGCAGCTGTAGTTGTAGTTGGTACAGCTGTTGTTGTAGTCAAAGCAGCTGTGGTCGTTGTGGAAGAAAATGTGGTAGTTGTTATGCCTTCTCTGGTGGTCGTGGCGGCAGCTGTGGTTGTGGTTGCGTCTGCTGTGTTTGTAGTTGGAGCATCTGTGGTTGTTGTGGCAGCAACTGTGGTTGTCGTGGAAGCTGCTGGGGTAGCTGCTGTGGTTGTGTTGGCTGCTGCTGTGGATGTAGTTTGAACAGCTGTGGTTGTGGTGGCAGCAGCTGTTGTCGTGGTTGCGTCTGCTGTGGTTGTAGTTGGAGCAGCTTGGGTTGTTGTGGCAACATCTGTGGTTGTTGTGGCAGCAGCATTGGTTGTAGTCGGAGCAGCAGTAGTTGTAGTTGGATCAGCTGTTGTTGTCGTGGCTGCAGCTGTAGTTGTAGTTGGTACAGCTGTTGTTGTAGTCAAAGCAGCTGTTGTTGTCGTGGCTGCAGCTGTAGTTGTAGTTGGTACAGCTGTTGTTGAAGTCAAAGCAGCTGTGGTCGTTGTGGCAGAAAATGTGTTAGTTGTTATGCCTTCTCTGGTGGTCGTGGCGGCAGCTGTGGTTGTGGTTGCGTCTGCTGTGTTTGTAGTTGGAGCATCTGTGGTTGTTATGGCAGCAACTGTGGTTGATGTGGCAGCTGCTGGGGTAGCTGCTGTGGTTGTGTTGGCTGCTGCTGTGGATGTAGTTTTAACAGCTGTGGTTGTGGTGGCAGCAGCTGTTGTCGTGGTTGCGTCTGCTGTGGTTGTAGTTGGAGCAGCTGGGGTTGTTGTGGCAGCATCTGTGGTTGTTGTGGCAGCAGCATTGGTTGTAGTCGGAGTAGCAGTAGTTGTAGTTGGAGCAGCTGTGGTTGTTGTTGGAGAAGCTGTGGTTGTAGTTGGAGCACCTGCGGTTGTCGTGGAAGCTGCTGGGGTAGCTGCTGTGGTTGTGTTGGCTGCTGCGGTGGATGTAGTTTCAACAGCTGTGGTTGTGGTGGCAGCAGCTGTTGTCGTGGTTGCGTCTGCTGTGGTTGAAGTTGAAGCAGCTGTGGTTGTTGTGGCATTTTCTGTGGTTGTTGTGGCAGCAGCATTGGTTGTAGTCGGAGCAGCAGTAGTTGTAGTCGGAGCAGCTGTGGTTGTCGTGGCTGCAGCTGTAGTTGTAGTTGGTACAGCTGTGGTTGTAGTCAAAGCAGATGTGGTTGTAGTTGGGGCATTAGCTGTTGAGCTTTGGGCATTCCCTGATGCTGTTGAAAATGAAAGCATAGATTTTAGAATATATTTTTGCAATTCAAAATGATCTACAATATAAATACTAGTGGATCAACTTACCAACAATCAGAAGGACTGTGAGAATGTTTCTGTTCATTTTTGAAACTGTTTCCTTTTTAATCTGTAATCACAGAGAGATGGGGATACATAATTAATGTAAAGGTAAAACAGATAATTACAAACATAATGACATTGACACATTTAATATATACTGGAATATTGTGGAAGGAGATCAATAATGGTAAATGCCCATCAGTATTTTTGTCTGATAGTGCACTAGTATTTTAAAAGTATTTTAAAAGTTGAATTTGAACCATTAATTATTTATCCAGGAAGTCTCATTAAGGTCAGAAGAGATCTTTTATGCTGGAGACCTGGCTAAGAGGGCAGCTAACAAAAAACCCTGCAAATGATACAGTACTGTGCGGTTAGCGTAAATGTGTTAAAAAATGTATAGATTTCCTCCTATCGTACATCTGTAGATTTACCAATGAGAATGTAACCTTTAGATGCACTGTTTTTACACATTTACCATAACACATACACAGCAGAGCGAAAACATCAATATAAACTACAATGATTACCTACCATCATTATAAAACGCATGTAGTCATTGAGTTGAAACAGTTCCACAACTCCTGCAGCAAGTCTGAAACTATAACCTTGAATTTCTCTATCAGGTCAAAACACTCTAGGTTTAAGGAGTTATTGAGATTATTCCAGAACCAAGGTGCCAGAAAGACAAAAACAGCTCTACTAAGTTCTGATCTGGCCCTTAGTACCTGGAACAAGAACTTCACTTGAGATGATCTGAGACTTAAGAACCAAGGATGACAAAGGTCAAGGAACAGAGGAAGTTTACCAGTTATAGCCTTGTCAATTAAGATTAACACATTTTTCAGCCGAAAGTTCACTTTTACAAATGCACACTACAACTCTGATGATAATAAAAAATATATGATAATTGAACATATACAAATGTTTCTGCCAAAAGTTAACTTTTTGTCACGACTTCCGCCGAAGTTGGTCCCTCTCCTTGTTCGGGCGGTTTTCGGCGGTCGACGTCACCGGCTTTCTAGCCATCGCCGATCCATTTTTCATGTTCCATTTGTTTTGTCTTTGTTTTACACACCGGGTTTTTAATCATGTTCATTATTTAACCCTCTGTTTCCCCCATGGTTTTTGTGCGTGTTTGTTTGTTGATCTTTGTCGGTAATTTACGGCTGGTTATGTCGCCAATGTGTTTTAAGGGCACTTTGGATTTGTTATCCTGTTTTTTCTCGTATTTTATCTAATACGTTGTTCACTCATCTCTGCTTTCCTGCGCCTGACTTTTACACCAGCTACACACACCGGCTTTGACACTTTTACACACAACTCTAATAATAATAAAAAAGATAACACAATAATTGGAAACCACACTTACCCCAAAAATTATATTGTAGCTGAAATCCTCTGAAAGCTCAGTGTTCAGTAATTGTGCACCTCCAAACTCTACTGAGCTGCTGCATTTCTACAGCCTTTATAGTTTATAGTTTAAAGAACAACCTTGATGACATCATTTTGATGATGAATGAGATGGAAAGGAAGATGTGTGTTTACGCCACCTTGTAGAAAAGAGTGTGCTGAAGTGTGTCCTGTGACTCATCTTTTGAAGAACAATGAATGAGTCCTCTCCCATATTATGACTGAATTCCTAATCTAGCAGTACACGGAGACACACATACCAGGGGTGCAATCATTGCTACAGTTACAAAATGTTCTGTTTTACAACGGAAACTATTGTTTCTAGGTCCCTCCCTGTTTGCTGAACCTGTCAAATAGAAACGCTATTGTAATGATTACACCCCTGGACCCGTTTGATGTATCAATTGCCATTAATTGTAAGACAATGTAATGTCATCTACTACATAATATGTGTGATCAATTGATTGTGTTTTCATCTGTCTGAGTTTCACAAGGAAACGTCAAAACCACAAACATGCAAGATTATTTTTCCAAAGACACACACCCATATGTGTGCGCAAATGTGTGCGCACAGCCATTGATGACACACAGGATGTGCACGTCTACAAACCACGTCTTTGATGAAGTAAATAAAGGCTATTAGTATGCCATTGATAATGATCTAAGAGAAACTAACATTCAATTATCTGGCAACAGCTCTTGTGGACATTTCTGTGGTCATCATGCCAATTGCCCACTCCCTCAAAACTTGAAACATCTATGGCATTTTGTTGTGTGACAAAACTGCACATTTTAGAGTGGCCTTTTATTGTCCCCAGCACAAGGTTCACCTGTGTAATAATGATGGTGTTTAATCAGCTTCTTGATATGCCACACCTGTCAGGTGGATGGATTATCTTGGCAAAGGAGAAAGGCTCACTAACAGGGGTGTAAACAAACTTCAGCGTGTGTATGGAAAATTTCTGGGATCTTTATTTCAGATCATGAAACATGGGACCAACACTTTACATGTTGCGTTTATATTTTTTGTTTGGTATAAATGAGCCCTTAGTTAAACCCAATAATCACAACGAGTAGCTGCATTTATTTTGCATGCTTTGTTTTTCACTCTCAGTGAAATCGAATGGTCCACAAATAGTTTTTGTTTATTAATATAAAATTTGAGTTTGTATTGCAAAGGAGTACAAAACAGGGATGCCCACTTTTCTGGATCTATTTGAGCTCTTGGTAAACCTCTAGACTGTTAGGGAACATCAGTATACTAAGGAACAACTCATCCTATTTCCCCTTGAGCTGATCACATTTGGATGTACTTATATAATATGGCAAACTCTGTCCCTCAAATCCTTAACCTTTTTGAAGAATTAGGTTATTTTTCGGCCTTCAAGACGAATTAGTCTATTTTAATGCCATTGAACGGCACACAGCCAAGGAAGTGAATTTACCATCATCACCTGTCTCTCTTGAATGTCACAGCTTTACTTACCTGGGAATTCAGCTCTGTCTTATCATTAGCGACAAATTCAGTTCATCCCTTGTTAAAATCAAGAGACTTAAATAATTGGTCTCCCCTGCATGACTCTCCATGGGGCGAATTTCCATCATAAAAAATATCTAATTCCCTATTTCTTCTAAAATAAGTAGAATAAGTAGAAAAATATTTTTGGTCTCCACATTTTGTTTTGGGATTTTCAACATTGCAAAACGAATTTGATTTTTGTAAACTTTTTGTCAAGTTTACAATTAAAGACAAATTATATGGAAAAAATGTGGTTACACAGCCTTTGGCCAAGACAACTGCCATCAAATGCTTCTTCTAGCCACCAATGAGCTTGCTGCGCCTTGAGTGGTACCCTCCACCAACTGCTGTTTTCAGCTCTTGTCATACGTCATTGATGTGATTCAGATCTGAACTCTTCCCGCTGGCCATTCCAGAACAGTCCAGTGTTTCATATTGAACCATACCAGGGTTGCTTTTGATGTGTGTGTGGGGTTATTGTCCTGCTGGAAAAGCCACGACCTTATGTTTTTTTTCTTCATTTAAACTAATTTGAGAAGAAATAGGGAATTATTTAATAACAGTGCGTAGATGGCAATATATTTGGCCGCAACTGTATATTCTGAGTGATATCTTCAACCAACAGGGTCTTGTTCCAAGATCTGAAGAAGATCTCAATCCTTGGCTCATCATGGTCTTTCTACCTTAAACTACGTACAGCTCTGAAAACCTATGGCGTACAAAACCCTCTTGCAAAGTTGATCTCCTCTACCAGAATAACTGGGGTTGTATCCTTAATTGTCCCCCACAATGAAAATGGGTGGGGGTGGTGGTGGTGGTGGGGGCTGTGGAACTGTCTCTGTCCTTAGTACTTTAGTCACATGTGACATCTTGGACACCACTGGCCTGATTTTGATAAACTTGGTTGAAAGATGTAGACTGATTGGCTCAAGGTTGGTAGCTGCATCATTCGTGGGGGACAACATGTTTACTGTTTCCTTTAAAAAATATATATTTTGGATCTGTTTTTCAGTCAGAGCAGTTCAGGACCAATGTTCCCTCTAAACTGCGCATCCAGTAGCCCCGAAACTGCCTTGCAGCTCTCCCAGGGACTGCTGAGCAGAAATATCAGCCCACAGTGAGAAGCACCAGATTGAACTTCACTCAACTTTCTAGAGTAGTGGTCACCAACTGATCCATCGTGAATCACTGGTCCATCTCCAAGGCATTCCTAAGTCAATCCCGATCCACTGGTCCATCTCCAAGGCATTCCTAGTCGATCCCGATCCACTGGTCCATCTCCAAGGCATTCCTAGTCGATCCCGATCCACTGGTCCATCTCCAAGGCATTCCTAGTCGATCCCGATCCACTGGTCCATCTCCAAGGCATTCCTAGTCGATCCCGATACACTGGTCCTTCTCCAAGGCATTCCTAGTCGATCCCGATCCACTGGTCCATCTCCAAGGCATTCCTAGTCGATCCCGATACACTGGTCCATCTCCAAGGCATTCCTAGTCGATCCCGATCCACTGGTCCATCTCCAAGGCATTCCTAGTCGATCCCGATACTCTGGTCCTTCTCCAAGGCATTCCTAGTCGATCCCGATCCACTGGTCCATCTCCAAGGCATTCCTAGTCGATCCCGATCCACTGGTCCATCTCCAAGGCATTCCTAGTCGATCCCGATACACTGGTCCATCTCCAAGGCATTCCTAGTCGATCCCGATACACTGGTCCATCTCCAAGGCATTCCTAGTCGATCCCGATCCACTGGTCCATCTCCAAGGCATTCCTAGTCGATCCCGATCCACTGGTCCATCTCCAAGGCATTCCTAGTCGATCCCGATCCACTGGTCCATCTCCAAGGCATTCCTAGTCGATCCCGATCCACTGGTCCATCTCCAAGGCATTCCTAGTCGATCCCGATACACTGGTCCATCTCCAAGGCATTCCTAGTCGATCCCGATCCACTGGTCCATCTCCAAGGCATTCCTAGTCGATCCCGATCCACTGGTCCATCTCCAAGGCATTCCTAAGTCAATCGCCAAACATTTCTGTAAAAAAACAACAACGATAAAGCCTTGTATTCCTATTTTCTATTTATTTAACCCCATTGTTGGTGTTAGTTGCACTCTACTCAGCTGTCCTGCGCACAGGGAATGTGAACCATTTTGAACCATGTCATGTGTCTGAAAGGTACAATCTCTGCCTTCCCAGGGAGAACCAGCGAGCAAATCAAGTGCATTATAGGTTACCGTAGCCCAATCGGATGGCTCAGATTTCTGACATAGCAGGCATAAAAGAAATCTACAGCAAAGTTGATACTGTGAGATTTCAAAATGTTTAAACCATGACTAGATATAGACTGTCACCAAATACAGCAAAGAGCTGCTGTTTTCATGAGTTTTTAAGTTCTTACTCAGCACTGTCAACACTGTATTCAACACCAATGTGAGTTCTTCCTATTTCCACTCAACACTACAACAAGCACTGCAGCAGTAATGAATGAGTATCAAAGTGGATCTACAGGCTTTTGTTGTTATTATTAGCAGCTTGTGTCTTTTTTATTATCGAGCAATAGGCTACTTCACATTCCCTGTTCATAGGAGTAACAACATGAATTTGTGCATGAGGAAGAAATAATGTGATGTGACTCAAGTTTTGCAATCAGCTGGAAGACAGTAGACTGGTGTGTCCCTTTTTGGTCGGTGTTCTTCGGAAAGTATTCAGACCCATTGACTTTTTCCACATTTTGTTGCGTTACGAAAACAGGTTTTTATAAGTTTTTGCAATACATTTTACCAGAAATAGCTTATTTACATAAGTATTCAGACCATTTGCTATGAGACTTGAAATTGAGCTCAAGTGCATCCTGTTTCCATTGATCATCCTTGAGATGCTTCTACAACTTGATTGGAGTGATTGGACATGATTTGGAAAGGCACACACCAGTCTATAAGTCCCACAGTTGACAGTTCATGTCAGAGCAAAAACCAAGCCATGAGGTTGAAGGAATTGTCCGTAGAGCGCCGAGACAGGATTGTGTCGAGGCACAGATCAGGGGGAAGGGTAACAAAACAGTTCTGCAGCATTGAAGGTCCCCAAGAACACAGTGGCCTCCTTCTGGAGGTGACCAAGAACCTGATGGTCACTCTGACAGAGCTTAGAGTTCTTCTGTGGAGATGGGAAAACCTTCCAGAAGAGGCAGGGAGACCAGTCAGGATCGAGGCAAAGATGAACAGAGCAAAGTACAGAGAGTTCCTTTATGAAAACCTGCTCCAGAGCATCCAGGACCTCAGACTGGGGTGAAGGTTCACACAGCCAAGACAATGCAGGAGTGGCTTCGGGACAAGTCTTTGAATGTCCTTGAGTGGCCCAGCCAGAGCACAGACTTGAACCCGATCGAACATCTCTGGAGATACTTGAAAATAGCTGTGCAGCAACACTCCCCATTCAACCTGACAAGAACTTGAGAGGATCTGCAGAGAAGAATGGGAGAAACTCCCCAAATACAGGTGTGTCAAGCGTCATACCCAAGAAGACTCAAGGCAATAATTGCTGCCAAAGGTGCTTCAACAAGGTATTAGTAAAGAGTCTGAAAACTTAAGTAAATGTGATATTTCTGTTTTTCATTTTTTTATAATGAATTTAAGAATAAGGCTGTAACCTAACAAAATGTGGACAAAGTCAAGGGATCTGAATACTTTCCGAAGGCACTGAAGCCTACCTACATTTTTTAAACATAATTAAAAAAATGTCCCTAACATCGATACATTGGCAGGGCAATTCAAGCAAAGCTAATAAGATAATTACTACAGTACCATTTGTAATTGGTTAATGTTGCATAGGCTTACGTTAAGTCACAATGAAATCCTAGCAGTAGATCTCGGCTTGCGTTTTGACTCAAAGTCATCTTGACTGTTCTAGAGTTTTCCCTGTTAACACTGTTAACAATATTTTCCTTAACTGTGGCAATATTATGCACTTTCAATGCAACATACCGAAACAAAACGAGCTATGCAAGGTATTTGATTGGTGGCAGAAGCATTCAGAGTAGAATTATATTGTATTGACACACACTACTAAGCCTGTACTCTACACAGACCCATGCGGCATAAACAATCTGAGTTTGCAGTAGGCCTATATGCAAATAGACCATTGTCATATATGGATCTATGCCATTTACTTTGAACTGGATTGTGTTTACAGCATGAACAGTTGTGAGTTGATGCGCTTTGTTTTGAGATCAAAGAGAGAGCTGCATGTAGCCATGTGTGCATATTTTGTTCATATCCTTTGCTAGTTAGTGAGTTATTAACCCAGTTGTAGATCATTGTCGTCAGCTATAAGGGAGTGATTGCTACCGACAAGAGCACAAAACGTATACATTTCTAGACATCCATGAAAAGCAAGTCAAGTAAATAGCTTTTTTTGTCTTAAATGGGCAGTGTTGTATTTTGAGACAGGCTTGAATACGCTAAGTAGCCAATAGGCAGAGGCTAGCATAATTTGTCTGATTCTCTGTAATAATGTCATGAGAATAATAATGCATTTTTTTTTGTAAAGTGGTTTCTTGCATCAAACAACACAACAGAATTTTCAGTCACCTCCTTGTCTGAAGGACAAGTGGATAAACAGGTTAATGTCAAGCCCTGCATGTTTTTTTTCAAAAGTCTCACAGATTGTAGGCCTACGTGGAACATCACACATTGGCTGCTACTGTAGGCTGTATGACAGAACAGCTATTTCCATGTAAAATTTTATGGGATGCATTTTCTCCATTGTTTTTGATGGTAGGCCACTCTGGTAGGCCTACATTATGTTCAAATAGCTACTGTAGCCTACATGTCCACTGTTAAAACATAAAGCAGGTACAGACTCAGTGTTCACAGTAAACGTGCGTTGGAAGTTGTACAGAATTTTCACAACTCAAGTTGTGAGCTTAAGTTAAAAGACAAATACACAGCCTAGGCACATTCTAATGGCAGCCTGCTATTAGATGATAGCAGTAAATGAGGATAGTCACTTGTGGAATCGCTTGTTGGATATGCTCAGTGCCCCCCAGAAATTAGGGGGAACATTGTTGTGGGGGAACATGTCTAAATAACATGTCTAAATAAATGTAAGCGTGCATGCCTGATGGCACCAATAGTCTAGTGTGTTGATGGATCATAAAAGTAGCTCGATGATTGTCCCCCACAATGAAATCGGGGAGGGGACTGTGGTTTTGTCTCTGTCTGTTAGGACGTTCGTACCTTAGTCACACGCAATAATGATCAATGTAACAAATGTTATTTTTCTGAAATAGGAACGTTTATGCATACGTCTTGGCAATCCTTAAACTGTGGAAGCTCTTTGGAAATATATTGTTGACGTTTTAAGAAAGATTCTAAGTAAGTTCCTTGCAGTTTGACCTGCTGTTATGCTCTGTGGTTACAACCCACTTTTTTTAACGTATTTTTAAGAAAAGCAACTCATTTGAGCTGCTTCAACAGATGGGAAAAAAACTATTCTCAAAAGTTGGTTTAAACCCTATATTGTATTGTATAAACATTGTGTATTAATGTTCAACGACATTTGCGTATTAGAGAGGTCAACATAAAAAAATGAATGGACCCTGTGTGGAGACTAACCAACTGGTCCAAGGCTGTCACGTACGCACAGAATCTGTTTTAGGATCTGTCCACAGTCATAACTTTAGTATATTTGGCTGCTTTTATAGGCTTCTTTTGTGTGCTTTATTTGTGTATGTTTGTGTATATTTCACAGTCCCCTTGTGCAGGAATATGTGTCTTAGCACCATCGTGTGTCCCAAACGTGTAACTACACTGCTCATTATAATAGATGTTTATTTGCCACAGTATACACAAGAACTGCAACACTATATTTTTAGTGTTTTGTTTTGTCTTTTAGATTCTTAGCTTTATTACTTCCTTGTTTTTTTTCTCTCTTTCATTTTGATGTTTCTCCCCCTGTGTACTGCTTTCATGAACTGCTTGTATGTTACCTTATACTGAATATACAGTGCCTTCAGAAAGTATTCAACCCCTTTGTTATCAAATCTAGCAAATTGTATTTGTCACATGCGCCGAATACAACAGGTGTAGACCTTACAGGGAAATGCTTACTTACAAGGCCTTAACCAACAATGCAGTTTGTTGTTGAGGTAATTGAGGTAATTATGTACATGTAGGGTAGCAATTTGATTAGCTGTTCAGCTGTCTTATGGCTTGGGGGCAGAGGCTGTTTAAAAAAAAACTTGGCGCTCCGGTACTGCTTGCCGTGCGATAGCAAAGAGAACAGTCTATGACTAGTGTGGCTGGAGTCTTTGACAATTTTTAGGGCCTTCCTCTGACACCGCCAGGTATAGAGGTCCTGTTTCGCAGGAAGCTTGGCCCCGGTGATGTACTGGGCTGTACGCACTATCCTCTGAAGTTGCCATACCAAGCAGTGATGAAATCCTTTTGAGGATCTGAGGACCCATGCCAAATCTTTTCCGTCATCCTGTCGTGCCCTCTTCACAACTGTCTTGGTGTGCTTGGACCATGTTAGTTTGTTGGTGATGTGGATACCAAGGATCTTGAAGCTCTCAACCTGTTCCACTACAGCCCCGTCATTGATAATGGTGACGTGCTCGGCCCGTCAGGAAGTCCAGGATACAGTTGCAGAGTGATGAGCTTTGAGGGCACTATGGTGTTGAAAGCTAAGCTGTAGTCAATGAATAGCATTCTCACATAGGTGTTCCTTTTGTCTAGGTGGGAAAGGGCTGTGTGGAGTGCAATAGAGATTGCATCATCTGTGGACCTGTTGGTGCGGTATGCAAATTGGAGTGGGTCTAGGGTTTCTAGGATAATGGTGTTGATGTGAGCCATGACCAGCCTTTCAAAGCACTTCATGGCTACAGATGTGAGTGCTACGGGTCGGGAGTCATTTAGGCAGGTTATCTTAGTGTACTTGGGCACAGGGACTATGGTGGTCTGCGTGAAACATGCTGGTATTACAGACTCAGACAAGGAGAGGTTGAACATGTCAGTGAAGACACTTGCCAGTTAGGCAGCGCATGCTCGGAGTACACATCCTGGTAATCCATCTGGCCCAGCGGCCTTGTGAATGTTGACCTGTCTAAAGGTCTTACTCACATCGGCTGCGGAGAGCATGATCACACAGTCATCCGGAACAGCTGATGCTCTCATGCATGTTTCAGTGTTACTTGTCTCGAAGTGAGCATAGAAGTTATTTAGCTCGTCTGGTAGGCATGTGTCACTGGGCAGCTCTCGGCTGTGCTTACCTCTGTAGTCTGTAATAGTTTGCAAGCCCTGCCACATCTGACGAGCGACGGAGCCGGTGTAGTACAATCCGATCTTAGTCCTGTTATGATGCTTTGCCTGTTCGATGGTTCGTCGGAAGGCAGTGCGAATGTTGCCTGTATTCAATAGCTTCTGGATGGGGTGTGTACGTACAGTCACTGTGGGGACGATATCCTCAATGCACTTATTGATAAAGCCAGTGACTGATTTGGTGTACTGGTCAATGCCATCGGAAGAATCACGGAACATATTCCAGTCTGTGCTAATAAAACAGTCCTGTAGCTTAGCATCTGCTTCATCTGACCACTTTTTATTGATTGAGTCACTGGTGCGGTTTTAGTGCCAGCCTCGGTCTGTGGTGGTATGTAGACAGCTACGAAAAATAAAGGTAGATAGTGTGGTCTACAGATTATCATGAGATACTCTACCTCGGAGTGGTACAACATATAAAAAATTCAGATACTTTCCTCAGGACTTTGTTGAAGCACCTTTGGCAGAAATTACAGCCTCAAGTCTTCTTCGGTATGACACTACAAGCTTGGTACACATGTATTTGGGGAGTTTATCCCATTCTTCTCTGCAGATCCTCTCAAGCTCTGTCAGGTTGGATGGGGAGCGTTGCTCCACAGCTATTTTCAGGTCTCTCCAGAGATGTTCAATCAGGTTCAAATCCGGGCTTTGGCTGAGCCACTCAAGGAAATGTAAAGACGTGTCCCGAAGCTACTCCTGCATTGTCTCGTGTCGTGTCTGGACTATCATTAAATGTGATGACTTATTTATATCAAATCGGTTCTCTAGGTTAAATTATTACTGTGATTAAACAAATCATTTAAACATTAATGAACTAGGAAGTAGGGGCACCATGGAAAATGCTGAGATTTACAGAGCTATAATTTTCCGAATATCTGATCGATTAGTTATTCTCATTCAAATGTATGCAGATGACACAGTGATATATGTGCATGCAAAGAGCAAACAACAAGCGGCACAAGAACTCACTACTGTAATGATCCAGGTTACAAAGTGGCTCAGTGACTCGTGTTTGCATCTCAATGTGAAAAAAACTGTCTGCATGTTCTTCACAAAGAGGACAACAGATGCTACTGAGCCAGATGTCTATGTGTCAGGGGAAAAGCTCCAGGTGGTATCTGATTTCAAGTACCTTGGCATCATACTAGATTCCAACCTCTCTTTTAAAAAGCAGGTGAAAAAGGTAATTCAAATAACCAAATTCAACCTAGCTAATTTCCGATTTATAAGAAATTGTTTGACTACATAGGTAGCAAAACTGTACTTTGAATCTATAATACTCCCTCACTTAACATACTGCTTGACTAGTTGGGCCCAAGCTTGCTGTACAACATTAAAACCCATTCAGTTTGTCTACAAACAGGCTCTCAAAGTGCTTGAAGCCCAATAGTCATCATCACTGTTATATCCTCAGAAAGCATGAGCTCCTGAGTTGGGAAAATCTTGTGCAATACACTGACGCATGTCTTGTATTCAAGATCCTAAATGGCCTGGCTCCCCCTCCACTTAGTACGTTTGTTAGACAGAAAACCCAAACATATGGCAGCAGATCCACAAGGTCTGCCATGAGAGGTGACTGTATAGTTCCCTTAAGGAAAAGCACATTTAGTCAATCTGCTTTCTCTGTGAGAGCTTCCCATGTCTGGAATACACTGCCATCAGACACACATAACTGCACCACCTATCACACTTTCACAAAAAATATTAAGACATGGCTAAAGGTCAATCAGATTTGTGAACATAATCCCTAGCTGTGTATTGCCGCTTTCCATGTTGTCCGTTGTCTGTAGCTTGTGAGGTGTGGAAACACTGTTGCTTTTATAGTTTTTGTCTTGTTGCTTTTTGTGCTATGTTGCTCTGTCTGCATGCTATGTCTTGCTTGTCCTATGTTGCTCTGCGTGTGCTCATTGATTGTCTGTATTGTAATTGTTTTTAATAACCTGCCCAGGGACTGCGGTTGAAAATTAGCCGGCTGGCTAAAACCGGCACTTTTACTGAAACGTTGATTAATGTGCACTGTCCCTGTAAAAATAAAAATAAACTCAAACCCAATGTATTGTTATTACCTCATCAGTTATCATTACTGAATGTCGCAAACCCTTGGATATCTGCACGAACTCTAGCCTAAATCTTGAATCAGAGATATACAAATTGGCTTAATTATTTATTTACTAACTAACTAAATAATCACACAGAATTAAATAACAAACAAACAGTAGATATTTGGGTTACTACATGATACAAAAAAAAGTCCCTAGCCGACATAGCTGATATGACAGCTTGGTAGACAAAGAAAAGGGGTGGGGACTGAGAAAGAGCGGGAAAGACAAAATGGATTCACTACACACAGTTGGTAATTATATTAATTGAAATGCTAATCCTTTTCACATTCGAGAATAATTGCAATGTATATATTTACAACCGTATGTCATTGTTGCCTTCTCTGTTGGAATCCAGTCTGTCTGCTGGAGAGTCAATCGACAGAAAGTCTCTGGTTGTGTTCATGATACGTCAGGCGTACCCATGGTTGTCGCATAGAATAGATGTTTCGGCGGTTGTTGGTATTCCCGTACTACACTCTCACTCAACGTCAACAAAACAAAGGAGATGATCGTGGACCTCAGGAAACAGCAGAGGGAGCACCCCCCTATCCACATGGACGGGACAGTAGTGGAGAAGGTGGAACGTTTTAAGTTCCTCGGCGTACACATCACGGACAAACTGAAATGGTCCACCCACACAGACAGCGTGGTGAAGAAGGCGCAACAGTGCCTCTTCAACCTCAGGAGGCTGAAGAAATTTGGCTTGTCACCAAAAACACTCACAAACTTCTACAGATGCACGATCGAGAGCATCCTGTCGGGCTGTATCACCGCCTGCTCCGGCCACAACCGTAAGGCTCTCCAGGGGGGTAGTGAGGTTTGCACAACGCATCACCGGTGTTAAACTACCTACCCTCCTGGACACCTACACCACCCGATGTCACAGGAAGGCCAAAAATATAATCAAGGACAAAACCACCTGAGCCACTGCCTGTTCACCCCGCTATCATCCAGAAGGCGAGGTCAGTACAGGTGCATCAAAGCTGGGACCGAGAGACTGAAAAACAGCTTCTATCTCAAGGCCATCAGACTGTTAAACAGCCATCACTAACATTGAGTGGCTGCTGCCAACATACTGACTCAAATCTCTAGCTACTTTAAATAATTGAAAATTGGATGTAACAAATGTATCACTAGCCACTTTAAACAATGCTTTATATAATGTTTACATATCCGACATTACTCATCTCATATGTATATACTGTACTCTATACCATCTACTGCATCTTGCCTATGTCGTTCGGCCATCGCTCATCCATATATTTATATGTACATACTCGTATTCATTCCTTTACACTTGTGTGTATAAGGTAGTTGTTGTGTGAAATTGTTCGATTACTTGTTAGATACAACTGCATGGTCGGAACTAGAAGCACAAGCATTTCGCTACACTCGCATTAACATCTGCTAACCATGTGTATGTGACAAATATAATTACATTTGATTTGACACTTACATTATTTCCACCTACAGACTAGTAATTATACATTTAAGATTTGCTTTTATTCTGTAGTGATCGATAGTCTCAGAGTTTAACCATTTCCAGCCGTGTAGCCAAAACTAACAGCTGTATGGTCTAATGGTCTATAGAATTGTAGCCATTCCAACATGGGGACTCCATCCCGGCGTTCTCTGACTTAATGTATATTTTGTAGGAAGTGAGTTTTATACTCTGTGGATTAAGGGGCGGTTCTATGACGCCTGATGAAATGTCTGGGCTCACAGGGGTGTGGCCACTGACTAGTTAAAACTCTATAACTAAACAAGTATCTCGTTTAGAAGGCCAACATGACATTGCATCTTCTCACAAATAGTTTCATATTCAATCATATATTTTACACAACAATCAGGTAGAAAACTAATAACTGAGAAATGTACACTTCCAAAGCTACAGTTATTCTGTGCTTACCGTCCTTCCTGATGGCACAAAATAAAACAACTTCGACAGGTTGATCTTTATATACCCACGGACCATACCCACGTTCTCAAAAATATACATATTGTTTAATCCTCCAATTTTGTGGATTAGGAGTTGAACAAAGAGAAGCTCTTTGTTCCATAGGTTTCTTTCCCCTCTCTTTCTGTATGACCAGGGGGGAGAGTCTCTGACAGGAATTTATGACCTGTCGTAAAGTCAATAAAACTTGTGGTGGGAGAGAGAGAGTGAGAGAGGGGCGGAGCCACGATATACAAAGGGCCACGTCGTGTCACTTGGCTGTGTGCTTAGGGTCGTTGTTCTGTTGGAAGGTGAACATTCACCCCGGTCTGACGTCCTGAGCGCTCACTAGCAGGTTTTCATCAGGGATCTCTCTGTACTTTGCTCCTTTTCATCTTTCCCTCGATCCTGACTAGTCTCCCAGTCCCTGCTGATGAAAAACATCAGCAAAGCATGATGCTGCATCCACCATGCTTCACCGAAGGGATGGTGCCAGGTTTAATCCAGACGTGATGCTTGGCATTCAGGACAAAGAGTTCAATCTTGTTTCATCAGACCAGAGAATCATGTTTCTCATGGTCTGAGTCCTTTAGGTGCCTTTTGGCAAACTTCTTCCGTTTAAGATTGATGGAGGCCACTGTGTTCTTGGGTACCTTCAATGCTGCAGAACATTTTTGGTACCCTTCCCCAGATCTGTGCCTCAACACAATTCTGTCTCTGAGCTCTACAGACAATTTCTAACACCTCATGGCTTGGTTTTTGCTCTGACATGCACTGTTAACTGTGTGGCCTTATATAGACAGGTGTGTGCCTTTCCAAATCATGAATCAATTGAATTTACCAAAGGTGGACTCCAATCAAGTTGCAGAAACATCTCAAGGATGATTAATGGAAACAGGATGCACCTGAGCTCAATTTCCAGTCTCATAGCAAAGGGTCTGAATACTTATGTAAAAATATATTTCCGTTTTTATTTTTTATACATTTGCAAAAATGTCTGAAAACCATTATTATTTTTTTTCATTATAAGGTATTGTGTGTAGATTGATCAGAATCTCTTTACAAAAAAATCTATTTTAGAATAAGGCTGTAACATAACAAAATGTGGAAAAAGTCAAGGGGTCTGAATACTTTCGTAATGCACTGTTAATAAAACATCTTACACATTTCATGTCATACAGCTACTTCATGTGTTACAATAATGTCACCTCAAATGGCATACAGTACATTTTAATGCATCAAATACATTGTAAATCGAATACAGAAAATAAAGACATACTACCTAATACATTTTTCTTCATTTATTCAAGGAATTCAAAGCATTTTTGTTTAATACTGAATTAAAGTGAGGTGCATAACAGCACAAAATACAATATTTATGTTATAATAAATACAAAATAAAAAAATATGTTATTGCTCTGACTACAAGGATGATTACTTAAGGGTTAAGGGGACAGAGTAGTGGCTGTTGTTTTACAAGATCATCCAGCTATTTCATGTTCTCTTTAGGAATCTTTACCGTCTTTAAAATAAATAGTATTTTCATTATATATTTAAGCAATAAGGCCCGAGGAGGTGTGGTATATGGCCAATATACCATGGCTAAGGACTGTTTTTAGGCACGCGGAGTGCCTGCATACAGCTCTTAGCCATGGTATATTGGCCGTATACCACAAACACCCTGGGCGCCTTATTGCTTTTATAAACTGATTACCAACTTAATTAGACCAGTAAAAACTCATTTTTGTCATACCCATGGTATACGGTGTGATATACTATGGCTTTCAGCCAATTAGCATTCAGGGCTCGAATCACCCGGTTTATAAAAAATGATGAATAGGATTTGGTTTGTGTGTGTTGAGGTATGCTATCAAGATGATGATTAGTCCACCGGTATGAGTGAAGCACATATGACATCACAGCCAGGCAGATTGTCAGAAGACTTGTCTTCCACTGGAGGCTGCCACTGGAGGCAGAAGCTGTGGTTGTTGTTGCAGTAACAATGGATGTTGTGGTGGCAGCTGTGGTTGTAATTGGAGCAGCTGTGGTTGTGGGGGCAGCAGCTGTAGTTGTAGTTAGAGTAGCTGTGGTTGTTGTGGCAGCAGCTGTGGTTGTAATTGGAGCAGCTGTGGTTGTGGGGGCAGCAGCTGTAGTTGTAGTTAGAGCAGCTGTGGTTGTAGTCGGAGAAGCTGTGGTTGTTGTGGCAGCAGCTGTGGTTGGCATGACAGCAGCTGTGGTTGACGTGACAGCCGCTAGTAGTTGATGTGGCAGCAGCTGTGGTTGTTGTGGGAGCAACTGTGGTAGTTACGGCAGCTGTAGTTGTGGTGGCGGCAGCTGTAGTTGTAGTTGGTGCAGCTGTAGTTGTGGTGGCGGCTACTGTATTTGTGGTGGTGGCTACTGTGGTTGTTGTGGCAGCAGTTGTGGTTATATTTGGTTTAGCTGTGGTTGTCGTGGCAACAGCTATGGTTGTCGTGGCAACAGCTGTGGTTGTTGTAAGGGCATTGGTTATTGTGCTTTGTAAATTCCCTGATGCTGTTGTAAATTAGAATATATTTGAGCAATTTCAAATTATTTACAATTTATATACTAGTGGATCAACTTACCTATAATCAGAAGAAGGACTGTGATAATTGTTGCAGTGATCTTCAAATGGTTTTCTTATTATTCTATAATCACAGAGTAAGGGTGAAGTCATTATAGAGGACAAGATCATACATAAGGTAAAAGACAAATAATGACAAACAGAATGACAATGACAAATTACATATAGGAGATCACTATAGTAACTGCCCTTCACTATTTCTTTCTGGTATTGCACAACGATGATTTTCACTTTTCATACAAAGTCATCCATGAGTGCTTTGTCTTGGTATTCATCTCTGGTTAAACTATTGTTTCATTAAAAAAATCTTTAAAATATGATTTGATACACAACAAATTGGGGCGGCAGGTAGCCTGATAGTTAGAGCGTTGGGCCAGTAACCGAAAGGTTTCTGGATCAAATCCCCAAGCTGACAAGGTAAAACTCTGTCGTTCTACCCCTGAACAAGGAAGTTAACCCACTGTTCCTAGGCCATCATTGTACTGACTTGCCGAGTTAAATAAAGGTTACATAAAAAATATATATATTGGAAAGCAATTTCATCCATTCATTTGTATGTTCATTCATTGATCAATTCAGTTATTACACTTTTTTCAGTTGGCCTCCCCATTGTCAAGACAACAGAAACCCAGCACAAACCAGAGCAGTCCCAGGTCTGGATAAAATAATAGTTGGCTAGGCCTAGTACCTGACGTCAAAATCCTAAAAAAATTGTAAATAAGAATTTGTTCTTAGCTGACTTGCCTGGTTAAATAAGAAATCAAATAAATATATTAATTAAAAACAGACTTACCCCCAGAAATGTGGTTATGGATGAAGGTTTTTCAGTTTACTCCTAAAAAGCGCTGGCAGTTCAACACTGCTCTTCGATTGTGATGCTACAGCTGAGTATAGTATATTCTTCCAACGGTGTCCCTCCAAACTTCTCCTAAAATCCTGAATTGCTACAGCTTTTATAGTTTAAAGAACAGCATTGATGACCTCATTATGATGAAGGATAATGTAATGGAAACTTTGGTTTTGAGTCACCTCAAAAAAGATGTGCTCAGGTGTGTCCTATCCTCCCCATTCTACTGAAAAAAATTGTAAACTCTCTCCAATTAAGATAAATCCTAATCCTAATCCAGCAGGAGATGGACCTACACTACACATCCCTGGACACACTATGCATAAATTATAATTGATTGTAATACATCATTTAATTTTTTATACATGACTTTGATCAATAATTGTATTTTTGTTATTCAGATATCTCAAGGGAATTCTAAAACCAATACAAATGCCCTCCAAGAGTAAGTCTTAAGATAATTTTTCCACTGACATACACATATGCATATGTGAGAACACACCCGCCCAATGATGACACAGGGTTTTTTAAATTCATGAACAGCATGAAATGATCACATCACTAGGAATGAAAAAAAATCTACCCATCTTAAAAAGGGTTAAGGTTTACTCCTCAATAGTGCCAAGTATGCTCTCCCATGGGACGCTGTAGAGGTCTGTTTGCATCCGAATACTATCCCAGCAGTGTTTCCAGCATAAAGTAATTGTCCAGTGTTTCCAGATTTCTATGAAATAGGACTTATAATTACTTAAGAAGGAAATAGTTTTCCTTCCCAAAAATGACAATGAAGTATATTAAAAAACAGCTTTTATGTGTTGGAATGGTGTAGGCGTACCCCAACAATGGTGTGGGCGCATACCAGTAAATCAAAATATTAATGTGAGTATCACATTTTTGGGGATGTATAATTGTTACAGCATACAGTGAGGGAAAAAAGTATTTGATCCCCTGCTGATTTTGTACGTTTGCCCCCTGACAAATAAATGAGCAGTCCAGAAAAACGCATGTGAAAATTTTTATAAATTGATTTGCATTTTAATGAGGGAAATAAGTATTTGACCCCCTCTCAATCAGAAAGATTTCTGGCTCCCAGGTGTCTTTTATACAGGTAACGAGCTGAGATTAGGAGCACACTCTTAAAGGGAGTGCTCCTAATCTCAGTTTGTTACCTGTATAAAAGACACCTGCCCACAGAAGCAATCAATCAATCAATCAGATTCCAAACTCTCCACCATGGCCAAGACCAAAGAGCTCTCCAAGGATGTCAGGGACAATATTGTAGACGTACACAAGGCTGGAATGGGCTACAAAACCATCGCCAAGCAGCTTGGTGAGAAGGTGACAACAGTTGGTGCGATTATTTGCAAATGGAAGAAACACAAAAGACCTGTCAATCTCCCTCGGCTTGGGGCTCCATGCAAGATCTCACCTCGTGGAGTTGCAATGATCATGAGAACTACACGGGAGATTCTTGTCAATGATCTCAAGGCAGCTGGGACCATAGTCACCAAGAAAACAATTGGTAACACACTACGCCGTGAAGGACTGAAATCCTGCAGCGCCCACAAGGTCCCCCTGCTCAAGAAAGCACATATAGATGCCTGTCTGAAGTTTGCCAATGAACATCTGAATGATTCAGAGGACAACTGGGTGAAAGTGTTGTGGTCAGATGAGACCAAAATGGAGCTCTTTGGCATCAACTCAACTCGCCGTGTTTGGAGGAGGAGGAATGCTGCCTATGACCCCAAGAAAACCATCCCCACCGTCAAACATGGAGGTGGAAACATTATGCTTTGGGGGTGTTTTTCTGCTAAGGGGACAGGACAACTTCACCGCATCAAAGGGACGATGGACGGGGTCATGTACCGTCAAATCTTGGGTGAGAACCTCCTTCCTTCAGCCAGGGCATTGAAAATGGGTCGTGGATGGGTATTCCAGCATGACAATGACCCAAATCACACGGCCAAGGCAACAAAGGAGTGGCTCAAGAAGAAGCACATTAAGGTCCTGGAGTGGCCTAGCCAGTCTCCAGACCTTAATCCCATAGAAAATCTGTGGAGGGAGCTGAAGGTTCGAGTTGCCAAACGTCAGCCTCGAAACCTTAATGACTTGGAGAAGATCTGCAAAGAGGAGTGGGACAAAATCCCTCCTGAGATGTGTGCAAACCTGGTGGCCAAGAAAAGTCTGACCTCTGTGATTGCCAACAAGGGTTTTGCCACCAAGTACTAAGTAATGTTTTGCAGAGGGGTCAAATACTTATTTCCCTCATTAAAATGCAAATCATTTTATAAAATTTTTCACATGCGTTTTTCAGGATTTTTTTGTTGTTATTCTGTCTCTCACTGTTCAAATAAACCTACCATTAAAATTATAGACTGATAATTTATTTGTCAGTGGGCAAACGTACAAAATCAGCAGGGGATCAAATACTTTTTTCCCTCACTGTACCACATTGACAACAAAGATGACTGACAGGTTGAATGAGAACTTGGGGACTTGTCTTGTCCACTCTAGTTCAGAATGCATCTCCATTCTATGATTTGTGAAATTCTGTACTGCATACTCACACAATCTCCCCGCAAAACATTTAGGTACAATCAAATCATTCAGCATTCCTTCGCAACTAATCAAGAGCTGAAATGAGGAACACAACTGGTCAGAAGTATTCATCAAAATATAATTGCCACATAAATGGCCGTTGTGTTGCCCCACAACATCTCTAAAACTAAGAGCATTGTATTTTGTACAAATCATTCCCTAAGTTCTAGACCTCAGCTGAATCTGGTAATGAATGGTGTGGCTGTTGAACAAGTTTAGGAGACTAAGTTACTTGGTGTTAGCTTAGATTGTAAACTGTCATGGTCAAAACATAGATTCTATGGTTGTAAAGAGGGGGAAAGATCTGTCTGTAATGAAGAGATGCTCTGATTTTTTGACACCACACTCCACAAAGCAAGTCCCGCAAGCTTTAGTTTTATCTTATCTTGATTATTGTTCAGTCGTATGGTCAAGTGCTGCTAAGAAAGACTTAGTTAAGCTGCAGCTGGCCAGAATACTGTGGCACGTCGTTGTAATCAGAGGGCTAATATTAATACTATGCATGCCAGTCTCTCTTGGCTAAGATTTGAGGAAAGACTTGTTTTTATGTGTTGTAAATTCCAAATTGTTTTCACAAAAATTTGTCACCATGCCTGTGTGGGGTTTTGTGTCTGACTGTGCTAATTACAAACAAACACAACAATTAGTTATTTTTCACCGTTCTACCTACCGGAGATTTACCCCAATGCTGCCAGTGACTTGCGGCTATCAAGAATGATGTGCCTTGCGGTGACCAAAGATTATCAGAGGGATTTTCAGCCTCAACAGATCGGGATTCTTGATTACAGGTAACGTAACATTAACTAGCATGCTAGCCTTGCTGGACTAGTTAGTTATGTTAGCAAGCTAAAATTACCATCCTGTATTGAACTGGAAGCCATCAGAAAAAAATATATATATTTAACCTTTATTTAACTAGGCAAGTCAGTTAAGAACAAATTCTTATTTACAATGACAGCCTAGGAACAGTGGGTTAACTGCCTTGTTCAGGGGCGGAGCAACAGATTTTTACCTTGTCAGCTCGGGGATTTGATTTAGCAAGATTTGCAAGAAATGTGTAATAAAATAGCTAAATGTTTTCTTAGCCCCATGGCAAAATGTGTTAAATTGCAGGAAATTAACTTTAGAAATTACATTTTCTCTCCGCCATCAAGAGAGAGGCCATTAAATGTTTAAAGTTTAGGCCATCTGATGACATTTTCATGGCAAAACTTTGTTACGTAAAAAATCCCCATCAAAATCTGTCAATTTAAGGTAGAGATCCGCGTTTTAATCCCCCACATCTGCCCACATCTGGGGTGGAAAGTGGCAGAGCTACTGCGCTGTTGGTCAGATCAGGAGACACCCTGAAAAAATGTCATCAGATGTCATAAACTTTAAACATTTAATGGCCTCTCTCTTGATGGCGGAGAGAAAGTGTAAGTTCTAAAGTTAATTTCCTGCAATTGAACACATTTTGCCATGGGGCTGAGAAAACATTTAGCTATTTTATTACACATTTCTTGCAAACGTCTGTAGCGTTTTTGTCTGATATGACCACTCTATGGAAAGATGAGAATCCCAGAAACAACATGGTGTTCTCTGTTTTCCTCTACGACCCCCCACAAGCCCCATGGGACTTGTCTGAAGGTAACCCATAAAAAAATCAATGGAAGTATAGAGGCACTGTAGTTTCGTGCCCCAAAAAATAAGGGGTTAAATATGTGTAAAAAATGTAAGAAAAATTATATATACATTTTTTCCTGAGCTTTGTTATGTCTCATAGATACAGGACAGACACTTCAAAACCTTATTCCTCATTATTTGTTATTCAATGTGTTTCTATGGGCTATAGTAGTAAAGGCCAAATTCTACATTTCATAAGATAATAATAATGTACAAAAGTAAAGTTCAAAATCAAATAGCTAAATTATCCATGGTATGAGCGTCATGAAACAATTCCATATGTTGGTTTAGTAGAACCCCCCTAGTGCTTCACAAAATGAATGATCACCTTTTGTTTTTAGTAACAGTAGCAGGACAGTCTTTGTGAAAATCACCTGACAAAGAGGATGGGGTTGGCTATACTCCAGGAAATGGCTTGGCCAAAAATACCAAATAATAATGGCAAGTTATGGCAGTGGATGCCCATCAGCCAGCTGAGATTTAGAATATTGTTCATCACAGGGACGTGCACAGGAATTTTGAGGGGCAGTTGCTCTGACCTGAAAAAAGGGCACCCCTCCCACCCCCCCAAAAAAACACAAAAAAAAACTCACGGGCTATATGAAAGACTGAGAATAACAGGGTCTTTATTAAAATATATATACACAAAGAAGTAAAACACTGAAATACAGCACTCAATCACCTTAACTACTACTAATAATAACACAGAAAAACATGACTTGAGTCATGAAAATCCCTACATCAATATCCCTATCAATATCCTATCAAGTCACTGATAGGTTTCTCCAAATGTACATACTAAACATGCAAAGCTTCAAAGGAGAAGCCGCCTATTAGGGGCCATTTCAACAAAAAATCTTCAGAACTTCTTGTCGATTCCTATGTCCTTCTCTATGGCCAGCAGGAGGAGGTCAGACAGCCGCTCTTGACCACACTGATTTCTGAGCCTTGATTTGACCAGCTTCAGCTTAGAAAAGGAACGTTCTACCGCTGCAGTGGACACGGGTAGAGTGGCATATATTTTGATTAGTTTGAATAGTGTGGGAATATGACGTTAGCATTGTTTTCCTTGAATACTTCGAGCATAGACTTGACTGTCCTCTTGGGACACTTGTAAGATGCATGGAAGACTCTCAGCTCTGTTTGAAGGTTGGTCTCTTCCCCCTGAAGTCCATAAAACTCACATAGTGAATGTGCTGTATCAACACCTTGGCCAATATCCTTCCACTGCTCTGGGTCAGTGAGTCTCTGCAGTGACATCACAATGTCCCAGTCTTCCCTTCCCGTAAAATCTTCTCTCAAGCTCCTGTCTCAATCTGTCCAGAAAGGTATAGTATGTCCTTCCCCTGTAATATTCCTCCAAGGTCTGGACTGCATCATCTTCTCTTGCTGATTTGGAAGTGTATTTCAGCTTTGCAGGGACTTTTCTTTGTCTACCTGGAATATTTGTGGGAATGCTTATGTCATTTTCCTCTGCAATTGTTGTGGCAGTGTTGTATATTTGTGAGAATTGGTTGTCTCTCCTCAGTTCCACTACTCGCTTCAAGACACCATCTAACACAGAGTAAGCAGCAGCCAAGTCCAGGTCATCCTACTGGAGTACTTTTGAGGCAACTGATGTCTCCATGAACACTGGCGTTGCTATTTCAAGACACAGCAAAAATTCAAAATCTATGCTGCTCAACAGCATTTTAGCTTCTCCTGCAGCCAGATCGGGGGGGTCACACTCTCTCAGATCTCTCAAGTACTGTAGGGCAGCAGGGAGGACCTTCCTAATTGTCTTTAAAGCATCTTCCCTGCAGCTCCACCGGGTGTCTGAAAGCCTCTGTAGTTCAAGGACACGTTGGTCTGGATTCATGGCTTTTTGAGTATCCACAAATGCAGCATGGCGCTTTGTAGAGTTGGCAATGAATGTGTACAGCCTCTCAACGACTGTGAAGAAATCCACAAAGTGCTTGTTGGATTTTGCACTCTCAACTAAAACGAGATTTAAACAATGTGCATGGCAGTGCACATATAACGCCTCTCATTTTGTCTCTGAATCCGGGACTGCAGCCCATTGTAGCGTCCACTCATATTGGCAGCTCCATCATATCCCTGTCCACAGACATCTTGAATGTTGAAGTTGTTTTGCTCAAGTAGCTTCATCACTACATTCTCCAGTGCCTCTCCTGTTGTTGATGCCACATCACATAGTTGGACAAAGCGTTCCTTTATAGTCATGTTGTGGACATATCGCACAACAAAGGACACCTGCTCAATATGTGACACATCAGTGGTCTCGTCCAGCAAAATAGAAAATTGTGATGCTTCTGTCACTTCCTTCTGTATGATTCGTTTCACATAAAGACTAAGTGCTTTTATGAGGTCGTTTTGTGTCCTATTGGACAGGAGAGACACCTGGCACCTTTGGCTTGATGCTTGTTTTTCCTTGACTGCATCAAGATGAAGCCCGAGCACGCTGTCATATTGGCCAAGCAAATCCACCATGTTCAGAAAATTTCCTCTATTTGAACTTGACAAGCCTTCTTCATTTCCCCTAAAGGCCAAAGCTTGTTTTGCCAGATATAATGTGATGTCTATTAAACGGAACATAATATCTCTGTTTTTCTGCCTCTCTCTTTCTTTGGCTGCTTCCATCTGAGAATCAGCTACTGCAAAAGCCCTCTGCAGTGTATCTTTTGTAAAGGCATTCCACCTAATCATGCTTAGCATATGCAATTCACTGCTGCGGTGCTCCTTAATCTTCACTTTGGCCTGCCTCCACAAGTTTATCCCTACAGACTTCCATCCTGTCCTGCTCTGAAATCTTTCCTCATTCATAAAATTCCTGCAGCTAAAGCAATGCATGGCATCATTCAGTGGAGAATATTCCAGCCAGGGGTCATCGTTATACCATTGGGCTTGAAAAGAGCGCCCATCTGGATTTTTAGGAACTTTACCATAGGACGGCAAGGCCCGACTGAATTGGAAAATGTGATGAAGGTCTGATCGTATTTAAGATTGCTGCTTTGTACATGAGCTGGATCTGTGGGATTAGCCAACCTCAGCAAAAAATCTAAATCTGTTGACTCTGCCCCACTCGTCATCTCAATATCTTCCCTTGCTGATGCTCTCGTCTCCCTCATCTCATCCTCTTGCTCATCTATCATTTCCCTATTTTGCCAGTCTGTCCTGATCTCATCTGGGATTGGCTCTGGCTCTGGCTTTCTGAATGCAGCTGATGCACTGGGCTCATCATCTGTCCAATTACATATTATTGTTATTGCCATTATCATTATTATTTTAATACCCACTAATGGTATTTATGTTCTGCTCAGGCAAGATCTTTGAAATGACCTCTAAAATAGCCTATGTTTTTAGATTACAATTATTTAACCCTGGCTGTACTTTCTAGCATGGTCCTCTCATCTCATATTTGGTGATCATCACTTAAGCCTACCTGCCCTATGTGCCTCCTCCTGGTCCACATTTTCCTCACATAGTCTGGAGGCTTGTGACTGCTCCTCCTCATCTTAAATGTGATGTAATTATGAAACATTGCCATTAGTAGGCTAAAATATGACTCTGATTAATTAATCAATTTGCCTACACAATGTCATGTCATCTTTATCACAGTGCAAAGTCTCTGTCTCACCTGCTGGTTGGCTCTTTCGCAGCCAACCCTGCAGTGATGTGCTGCCCTTTGCTGCCTCCCTGAATTGTCTCTCCCTCTCCTGAATCCGCCTCTTTTCAGTGGGCATCTTGGCTTCAAACAATACCCAAAATAGTGATAGGATTTAGGCATTTAACCATTTTGAATAAAATAAATAATGTGATGCATTACTTCCATCATTCATTCTTCTTGCTAAAACGAAATGTGAGAAACTAACTATCAGCAGACATGTAGCTTAGTTTGCCTAATGCCTACCAAAAAAAGAGTAGCCTAGGCTGCTTGTCTGCAAGCTATCTGTCTGATTATTTAGGCTAAACGTGGCAAACTCAGCCTGGATTTATGAAGATTTTAATTCATTTCATAAAACTTGATGATGATGATGATCGTTCGTTTGTTATACATCACCAACTCACCTTTTCCGACAACGTTGAGTCGTCTCACCCGACAACCGCGACAATCTCCATCTAGGGCCGCTCATGCAGGCTCAGCTCAGGTGCCGGTCGCGTGCAGCGCTGCAGCCAAGTAAACAGAGTTTGCCCTTCCGCTACCGACTTTCACTTTCGGTGCCCGAATGGAAGTGAATGAGACTTTGCGATTTTTTTTTTATCTAGGCCTACGTGAAATTCTGCATCCATTGTACGATTTATTTATTTATTTTTTCCCTCGGAAGGGCAACGTGAGTCGAGAAGGGCATATGGGCAGTTGCCCGGGCAACCTGAGCAACCCCCCTGTGCACGTCCCTGGTTCATCAGTTGAAGGATACAGATTGATAGTGAAGAAGGGGGATTTTGTAGCGTTAATGGCACAAGTGTACTGCCCAAGAAGCTGGACATAATTGTATCTGTGGTTGAAAGATTTTGGGGTATTCAGGAATTAACAGCTGAAACATTGCAGGGAATACTGATTGAAGATGATCCCCCTCTCAGGCCCCAGAGCCTGTGCAGCGATCTGAGTACATTTGAATAAGTGAAGGAGTTCATTGACTTAAAAAAAAAATATATACTTTGCTTTTATTATCATTATATATACATGTTTTTGTTAAAGTTTCTCTATTCACCCCACCCAGTAGTTGGTGGCGATACACCATTTTTGTCCACCAATAAAACCTTAAGAATAAGAAGGGTGCAACTTCATATACATTTAACAAGGTTGTCTTTAGTTAGGAAAAAATGGCAATCCTTTCACGTGTAGATACTATACATGAAGTTTACCTTCAGAGATATTTATGTTTTTTTGTTTCAAGGAAATGAATGATAAGACAGCCCACTGTACTGGTAAGCAAGTTTGGCTTTTTCCTAGAGGCTTCTGTAGCCCTACTTCAATTTTTCTCAAGGTGTCAGCCTTGTTTCTGCTGTCAACTCAATCTTTCAATGTTTGTTTAGGTGATCTGAGCATCGCTCTTTCCACCCACAACAGAAGCGAGATGGGCAATAATTTGGGACACCAGGGAGGCTATTTCTGTTTGTTTTCATCAGATCCAATCCTAAAATAATACGATGGCTGTCTGAGGTATGATTCCCTAATTAAAAGCAGCAGCACCAAAGTTCAATTCAACACATTGTGCTTTCATGACCTGTTACAGTCATATATTCCCACTGGTACTCTAAAGTCAACCCTCCTCAGATGCTGGCCATGCCTCAATATTTCTCACAGCAGCAAGCTATGCTCCATGGTAGGTTGTGTACAGCTACTGCCTTCCCATTTAGGAAATCCCTCTTCTCCCAACCACCTTTTAGAGATTCAGAATCCATTCAAATATTCATTTCTAAACATAAGACATACCTTCATACTCTCAGAAAAGAAGGGTTTCCAAAAGGGTTCTTCAACTGTCCCCAGAGGAGAACCCTTTTTGGTTCCAGATAGAATAATTCTGGGCTCCATGTATAACCCTCTGTGGAAAGGGTTCTACATATAACTCAAAAGGGTTCTACCTGGAACCAAAAATGGCACCTTTTTTTTTCTAAGAGTGCGTAGACAGGCCCTCTCATATAGTCACTGTTAGTGTTATGTCTTCTGCCTAACCCATCACCGTTGTTTTGTTGGATGGTTATGAACTAACTGTTATGTTTCCTACCATCCTCCTTTCATGTTCTGTGTAATTTCCTACTAAATGTTTCCTTAGTTTGATTAAGTATGTGATTGGTACATTCTTTAAATTAACATAGCCATTCATTCTTGAATATAACTTAAATGGCTCATGATACTTGTAAAAAACAGACTTGGGTTCAAATACTATTGATTTTATTTAAATTACTTTAAAGTACATTTCAAAGTAAGTATTTGGATATACATTTGGAAAGTATTGGCATGTACTGTATATACAAATACTCAAATACAATTTTGAGGGCCTAGGGAGATGACAAGGAAGTGCATGACAACAAAGTTCTTAGTTTGCCACTTGTTTTTAGCACCCGTGAAATCTGTTTCCCTTAAAAACTATACTGAACACAAATGTAAATGCAACATGCAATAATTTCTAAGATTTTGCTGAGTTACAGTTCATATAAAGAAATCCGTCAATTTAAATAAATTAATTAGGCACTCATCTATGGATTTCACATGACTGGGAATACAGATGATGCATCTTTTGGTCATAGATAGCTTAAAAAGAAATTGCCTCACAATGGGCCTCGGGATCTCGTGTATTCAAATTGCGTAGATAAAATGAAATTGTGTTCATTGTCCTTAGCTTATTCCTACCCATACTATAGCAAAACCATCACCATGGGGCACTGTTCACAATGTTGACATCAGCAAACCGCTCGCCCACATGACGCCATACACATGGTCTTTGGTTGTGAGGCCAATTGGACATACTGCCAAGTATTAGAAAACAACGTTGGAGGTGGCTTATGGCAGAGAAATGAACATTCAATTCTCTGGCAACAGCTCTGGTGGACATTACTGCATACCAATTGCATACTCCCTCAAAACTTTAGACATCTGTGGCATTGTGTTGTGTGACAAAACTGCACATTTTAGAGTGGCCTTTTATTGTCCCAAGCACAAGGTGCACATGTGTAATGATCATGCTGTTTAATCAGCTTCGTGATATGCCAAACCTTTTAGGTGGATGGATTATCTTGGCAAAGGAGAAATGCTCACTAACAGGGGTGTCAACATTTGAGATAAATAAGATTTTTCTGCCTACAGAAAAGGGTTCTTATTTCAGCTCAGGAAACATGAGACCAAATACATTTTTTTTTTTTATTATAAAATAAAACCCGCTCCACTGCAGCCCCGTTGATGTTAATGGGGCCTGTTCGGCCCGCCTTTTCCTGTCCATGATCAGCTCCTTTGTCATGCTCACATTGAGGCAGAGGTTGTTGTCCTGGATTCACGCTGTCACGTCTCTGACCTCCTCTATATAGGCTGTCTCATCGTTGTCAGTGATCAGGTCTACCACTGTTGTGTCATCAGAACTTAATGATGGTGTTGGAGTCGTGTTTGGCCATGCAGTTGTGGGTGAACAGGGAGTACAGGTGGGGAATAAGCACACAGCCTTGTTTTTTTCAGTGTATTTACAAAATTTCAAACATTTAAAAATAAAAAAACAAAGACAGTCAGGCTGAAAACATTAAAAGTTTACCAAATATATAAGACAGAGCTTTAATAGTTTTGTTCCTCTCCTTTGTTTTAGAAGGTCTGAAACAGACTGCTTAATAACTTCTTAGGGAAAGTCCGCTAGCGGCGGCCACCTGCGACAACATCCGGTGAAATTGCAGAGCACCAAATTCAAAATAAAAAAACGTAATATTAATAATTCACGGAAATGCAAGTGTGTTACAGCATTCAAAAGCTTAGAATCTTGGTAATCTAACTACATTGTCAGATTTCAAAAAGGCTTTACGGCGAAAGCAGAACATTAAATTATCTGAGGACAGTGCCCCACAACAACATATTATTCAAACCAGCACAGGCATTACAAAATTAAATATAGCGATAAAATAAATAATTTACCTTTGAAGATCTTCTTCTGTTTGCAATCACAAGGGTCGCAGGAACACAAAGAATGGTCGTTTTGTTCAATAAAGTCCTTCTTTATATCCCAAAAAGTCAGTTTAGTTGGCGCCATGGAGTTTGGTAATCCAGTTGTTCAACATGCAGACAAAGAAATCCCAAAAGTACCTGTAAAGTTCGTCCAAACAAGTCAAACGATGTTTCTAATTAATCCTCAGGGTCGTCAAATATCTAAATAAACAATAATATTTCAGATGGATAATAGTATGTTCAATAGTAAATAAAAATATCGAAGAGCAGTCACACAGTCACGCCCGCAAAACAGTAGTGTCCGTTTCAACAGCCACTTGTAAGAACTTCTATTTCTTGTTCGTTTTTCAGAAAACAAGCCTGAAACCATATCTAAAGACTGTTGACATCTAGTGGAAGCCATAGTAACTGCAATCTGGGAGCTAATTCCCTCTATAGACAATAGCAAGTCAATGGAAAAACTGTGACATCAAAAGAAAACATTTTCTGGATGGATATACCTCGGGTTTTTGCCTGCCATATCAGTTCTGTTATACTACTCACAGACATTAGTTTAACAGTTTTAAAAACTTCAGAGTGTTCTATCCAATACTACTAATTATATGCATATCCTAGCTTCTGGGCCTGAGTAACAGGCAGTTTACTTTGCGCACGTCAGACTCTCTGTATTTCCAAACACTGCCCCCCTAGCCCGTAGAGGTTATGTAAAAGTGAAACCGCCTTTCCCCATTAGGACTATACCATGTCTCACACAAATGACCTAGTAAGCAGGTAAGTTCAACACAATTGCACTGAAATAAAACACCACATGAATAACCAACAGTCAGGTAAGTATACCCAACATTTCTGGACTGTAATAATTATGAAAAACCCTTTTGTTGGCATAATAAATTACTCAAATACGTAAACTATTCCTGTGTTAAGGTGATCATTTCACCTTTCCCATAACCACTGCAATTGACCGGCCTTCCACAGTGGTGGAAAAAGTAGTAAATTGTCATACATGAGTAAAAGACTAAAAGTATTTGGTTTTAAATATACTTAAGTATCAAGAGTAAATGTAATTGCTAAAATATACTTGAGTATTTAAAGTACAAGTATAACTAATTTCAAATTACTTATATTAAGGCAATCCCTAGCTGCTGGGCTGCTCAGTCTGGTCCCTGGGGGTCTGCCATACTGTTGGTTTTCACTCTGGCCTTGGCCTAACACACCTCACTAAGATCCTAAAGCTGAGTTGGGTGTGTTGGGTTGGGCTGCTGTAGGGCTGTGCACCCCTAGGGGCAGGACTTCTTGAAGGAAGTTGTTGGGGAGAGAGTGGTGGGTTCATTGATTCTTGAATATAACTTGCTGCATGATACTTGTAAATAACAGACCTGGATTCAACTACAATTTCTTTTATTTCAATTACTTTAAATACATTTCAAAGTAAGTATTTGGATATTTCATGGTTTGAAAATACTTGCACATTGGAAAGGCTACATCCTTGTTTGTCCTTGTTATCTTCGGAATGTCACCTATAGGCATGACAGATACAGTATGTCTGATTCAGAGAGACAGGTGTGGTTCAGCCGAGAGCCACCTTAATGTCACATTTGTCGTCAGGTGCCTCCATGATACTGTATGTTCTGTCCCCACCCATGGCGGTTTGATTTGCACACCTGCAGCCCCACACCTGCCGCTCAAACAATCATTTATGAAAGACATGGCCGTGTGATTTTAGGAGTGACACAGCAGTATAGGAAGACAGTAAAGTGTCAGGGAAAATATTTACAGTGCCCTTAAAACCAATACATTACCATTAGGCAACTTGACCTGAAGCAACTGAATATGTGTTTTTGTACTGGATGGAGTTTCTGCTATATTGTTTACACTGATCTAACATCAGCAAGCCTGGAGAAAAGGGTTCACATTGCATTATACGTGAATGAAAGATACAAATACTCTTCCTCTTCCTCTTACTGTTAAGGTTGTCTTGAGTGTTTCTCCACCGTCATGAATTATGTCTCTTTCAAGACCGTGATCGTAAAGATAAACCTTTAGAATTGTTACCACACTGTCACCCTCCCTTGAAATATGTGCAAGGATTTTGATATTCCCTCTTGAGTCTTACACACTTGGTGTGCCATTCTATGTAAGTATTGCTAAAACTCTGCTTTGGGTCATCTGAAACTCAAGGGAGTTTGCAGATGTAATCATGCAGTCAATAATTTTGCAACAGTTAAAAAATAACAATACAAAGATGAGGAACCCGAACAAGGACCGAGTTTGAATCATCGCATCTTAGTACCACGAAGGAATAATGGCCTAATTGATAGTTTGTCATTCCATTCCTAATTCTAAATCAAATACACTTGTATTTGTCACATACTTCCTGAAACAACAGGTATTGTAAGGGCTCTGAAGGCAAGTCTTCTGGAATCAACTGCAGGAAACGAATATAAACAAAACTCCTTTAATAAGGAAAATAGCGACACACACTACCACCGTAGTACACACTTGCTCAACCACACGGAGCTTCTCCTACATTAAACAATCACGGACAAAACTGAGGGGGGAACAGAGGAATTAAATAACACATAAAATTTGGGTAATGTGGACCAGGTGTGAATAATGAGAAAAGACAAACAGAAAATGAGAAATGGATCGGTGGTGGCTAGAACTCCGGTGACTTCGACCGCCGGTAGCCGCTCGACCCAGGGGAGGGACCGACTACCGCGGAAGTCGTGACAGGTATTAACTAACAGTGAAATGCTTACTTATGGACCCTTCCCAACAATGCTGAAAGAAAAAAAAAATTGAGAGAAAATAGAAAAGTAAAACATGTAATAATTCATACACAATGAGTAACGACAACTTGGCTATATACACGGGGTACCAGTACTGAGTGGATGTGCAGGAGTACGATGTAGTTGAGGTAAATATGGATATAAAACTAGGAATAAAGTAACAGATAATAAACAGTAGCAGCAGTGTATTTGATGAGTCAAAAAAGTTATTGCAAACAGGTCAATGCAGATAGTCCAGATAGTTAAATAGTTAACCAAATAGCTAACTATTTAGCAGTCTTATGGCTTGGGGGTAGAAGCTATTCAGGAGACTTTTGGTCCCAGACTTGGCACTCCGGTACTGCTTGTCGTGCGGTAGCAGAGAGAACAGTCCATGACCCGGCTGGCAATTTTGAGGGCCTTCCTCTGACACCGCCTGGTATAGAGGTCCTGGATGGCAGGGAAATCGTCCCCAGTGATGTACTGGGCCATATGCACTACCCTCTGTGGCGCCTTGTGTTCAGATGCTGAGCAGTTTCCATACTGAGCAGTTACGCAGCCAGTCAAGACACTCTCAATGGTTCAGCTGAATAACCTTTTGAGGATCTGAGGGCCCGTGCCAAATCTTTTCAGCCTCCCGAGAGTGGAAAAGGCATTGTCGTGCCCTCTTCAGAACTGTGATGGTGTGTTTGGACCATGATAGGTCCTTAGTGATGTGGACACAGAGGAACTTGAAGCTTTAGACTTGCTACACTACAGCCCTGTCGATATGGATGGGGGCGTGCTCGGCCCCCTGTAGTCCATGATCAGCTCCTTTGTCTTGTTTCCATTGAGGGAGAGGTTGTTGTCTGACAACACACTGCCAGGTCTAGGGGTCAATTTGCAATGCAGCTCGGCCTAAACTTTGATTTTGGGTTGTAACTATTGCTTTGATATGACAGGTTTTCATCTATTATGCTACAACGATATAATCCAGTGTAAGGCTTTAGTATGTCTAAATCTAAGTTCAATCGGATGTAACAAATTATCTTGATATCGGGGTGGCAGGTAGCCTAGTGTTTAGAGCGTTGGGCGAGTAACCGAAAGGTTGTTCGATCGAATCCCCCGGCTGACAAGGTAAAAATATGTCGTTCTGCCCCTGAACAAGGCAGTTAACCCACTGTTCATAGGCCGTCATTGTAAATAAAAATGTGTTCTTAACTGACTTGCCTAGTTGAATAAAGGTTCCATAAAACATATATATATTGGCTAGCAATTTCATTCATTTATCCATTCATATGTTAATTTGTTGATCAATTCAGTCATTACACTTTTTTCAGTTGGCCTCCCCATTGTCAAGACAACAGAAACCCAGCACAAACCAGAGCAGTCCCAGGTCTGGATAAAATAATATTTGGTTAGGCCTAGTACCTGACATCAATATCCTAAAAAAATACTTTTGGTTACGCCATCCTGGGGTGTTTTCACAGCAGACTAAGGGAGAACAAAGGGTTTAGTATGTGGTGTGTGTGCGTTGCAGTACTTGATGTCCTTTGACGGTTGACTTCTTCTCAAATACTTTTTTGTTACTGATATGATCTAAGAGCTCTGGATGTGTAGATGTCTGCGACTGTACTCGGCAACACGTATGTGGATAGTCCATCTGTAGGTGCTCTACAGACTATCAGTAACATTTCAACTAACCCTAACCTTAGCCCTAATCATAACCTTTACTCTAACCCTAATCTTAACCCTTCCCTAACCAGAAATGTAACCCTTACTCTAACCCTTATTCTAAACCTAACCCTAATCTTAGCAAGCAGTTGTTTATCAACGGATAGTTTGTTGATAGTAGAGCATCTGTGTAGCGTCTACAGATGGACAATCCAGACTTTTCTTAAAAAGTCCAGAATTTCATGTCATTCCCATAAAAGACATGCTAACCTCTCACCATTACAATAACAGGGGAGGCTAGCATTTTGAAGGGTGTATGATATTTGTGCATCTACATTTTTCACTCATCATTATTCACGATTCATTCAGGACTGTCCATAATCATGGTAGCATCCACATTAATGTAGAAGTGTTAAGAAACATATTATATTCTTATTTACAACAAAAGTGACTCCAAAATGAAACAGTACATGATTTATAGTACCATTCATTTCTATTGGGCACCACATAATCTGAAGCACAACCAAAACAAACTGCAAATGCATCCAACAAGTTTGTAGAGTCACAAGCTTGATGTAATAATTATGTGCTAGGAATATGGGACCAAATACTTTTGTTTTGACTACTTTAATACACATATAAGTGAATTCCCCCTAAAATGGGGAAGTATGTAAATAAAGTATTGTAATGTCTAAACGGTTCACCCGATAGGGATAAAAATTCCCTCAAATTAAAGCTGACAGTCTGCACTTTACCTCATAGTATCATTTCAAATCCAAAGTGCTGGAGTACAGAGCCAAAACAACAAATGTGTCACTGTCCCAATACCTGTGGAGCTCACTGTATATTACTGGTGAAACGTTTTTTTCTGGGTTGACAGCCAGCATTTTACACATACCAGTAAACCATGTGCGAATGACCAGTGTACCAGTGTTGTATTGAGCAGCCTGCTAACCTAAGGTGCAGTGGGCAGCTGTAGCCTACCATAGTGTCGTCGGCGGTAGCTAGTAACGTTTCCCTCCAATGATTATATTTCAAGTAAGATGGCAGCCTGCACAACAAATAACTCATATTGGCAGCCATCTAGATGTCACAGTGATGAAGTCTAATAGTCAATGGGGAGAGAATGAACGGCGACCACACCAGGACACAGTGTCCTCCTCAACCGTTTGTGATTTGTTCGCTCGGCTCTCAGCTGGGCGACATATGTCATGGGTCATCGTTTTGCAGGCCAGGAGTGTCCGTATAGCCTCTCCCCGCTAACGATTTTGTTTAATTTAAACAACATTGTTCCATATAATAGTATTTGTAAACCTGTTCACGTTACCAGTAGTATGCAAACATTTGGTGGCACAGAAAAAAATATACATTTTGTGAATCTGGTCAAATAATCTGAGGTATTGTGTAGCAATGTTTTGTTAGTTAGCAAGTGGTTTGGAGTAGGTGTGTCTAGTTGTCTTATTTGTATTTGTTCAATGCCTCAATTGATTTCACAACCTATATTGGATATATGCTGTAGGTTGGAATCAACCCAAGATGATGAACCCTGAAGATGGAACAAAGTGCATGACAAGCAGGCCCAGAGGAAGCCAGCTGTTGTCAGCCCCTCCATTGCCCCATTCTTCCAAGAGTTCTAGTGAGGTAAGCACACACACACATATACACACATACGACACCAGCTTGACATCTCCCGTGTCACCTGTCTTTTTACCCACAGAGTAACAGCCCTTGTACTCTCTTTCTTTTTCTATGCTTGTCCTAATTAATAAAGGTGAGAACAGCTAACAAATCAGAACTGAGGAAGATTATTACAGAGCCCTATGAAAAACATCTGATGCTGCGCTGACTTTCCTGTCCAAACTGTCTCGTTGTGTGGTTCACCACCTCTGAACCTCCTTACCCTGAATAGTTGCCCCGATCATAGATCTAGGATTGTACCCAATCCCTTACCCTGAATAGTTGCCCCGATCATAGATCTAGGATTGTACCCAATCCCAATTTTCAACTTCAAGCTCTCTCTTTGTCTTTCTCCCCAACACAGAGACACACAATACACTTTTTAGATTAGATTAGTGTTGTAATGATGCTCTTATTTGGTTAATGTTGTTACCAATTTTTCATAAATGGATTTTATGTGCAAATGTACTGAGACTATCAAGAGCAGTGTACGGGTTTCTTATTTTTTCTCATATTATTCAACTGTTACCAATGCATCTGCAAAAAAGATAGCTCAGATGTACGAGTGCCTTTTGAATTTTGATATACAAATGTATTGTTTTTCTTTCTTTAGATTTCAGGGAGACTTTCACTGTAAATGTACAGCATTGTCCTGGCACCGCAGTTGCCAGCTTTGTACTGTAATTTTTTCTTTACAGCAGAGATGGTGTAATATATTTCACTGTAAAATAGATTACAGCAATCTTCACCCGGCACAGCCAGAAGAGGACTGGGCACCCCTCAGAGCCTGTTTCCTCTTTAGGTTTCTTCCTAGGTTCTCACGTTTCTAGGGTCGTTTTTTCCAAGCCACCGTGCTTCTACATCTGCATTGCTTGCCGTTTGTAGTTTTAGGCTGGGTTTCTGTACAGCACTTTGTGACATCAGCTGATTTAAAAAGGGCTTCATAAATGAATTTGATTGATTGACAGACAGCTAAGGGCATTCAATTATTAGTTAGGGATATTTAATTTTAATCAGGAGGCTCCTTTTCCTGAAAGAAGCCTCTTCTGGGCCAGGAGAAACTGTAACTCATGGTCTCCCCTCGCCCATAGGATACTAGTAAGGAAATCATGTAACTTGCTATTTAAAGTCATCACGTTTAATGGATTTATGTAAATGGGAATTTGGCTGATTATATGATTGATTGTGTGGAAAAACGATGACATTGCTAAATAAAATCTTCTGAATTATATAAAGGATCTATTTGAGGTCCAATCATTTGTTTATTTTGTAATGCACGGCAAACAATGCAGGCTCTGCTGTCAATTGGATTTTCCACAAAAAGACAGGCCATAGTGACGAACAAGAATCTGACTGGCGGAGAAGCCCCATCTTTATACACCAGGACAGGCAAAGATCTAGTGAACCTAGTAGGTAGCAGCTTCAGAGCATTTGTTGCTAGGGTTACTGACCAGGCTGTACATTTAGCTCTCTTTCTGGAACACCCCTCTGGTCGGTCTCATGAGTCAAACATGTTTAACCTCCTGCTGGCATTCTAACTTAACCTTTTTTTTGTTTCCAATGACACAAATCTCAAACTAAAATGTCTAGATTCATTGATTCCTAAATGTTTCACTTCCACAATATCCAGTGTCAATTTACAGCTCATAAAAAGAGGATAGGCCTAAACTACATTTTTATTTATATAAACATATTGTTAAATTGTGGTGGCTTAGTTGCTTAGTATCTTTTTTTAGCTCCTAGTTGCTTAGTAACTTTAGGCTCACATTTCAACTCTATTGTTCAGCATACATACAACTATTTCTTAACCCAATATACACTGAGTATACAAAACAATAATAACTCTCTTTCCATGACATAGACTACCCAGGTGAATCCAGGTGAAAGCTATGATCCCTTATTGATGTCACTTGTTAAATCCACTTCAGTCAGTGTAGATGAAGGGGAGGAGACAAGTTAAATAAGGATTTTTAAGCCTTGAGACAAATGAGACATGGATTGTTTGTGTGCCAATGGCAAAACAACTAAATATTAGGAAGCTGTTCCTAATGTTTGGTATACTCAGTGTATATACAGTATATCACAAAAGTGAGTACACCCCTCACATTTTTGTAAATATTTGAGTATATCTTTTCATGTGACAACACTGAAGAAATTACACTTTGCTACAATGTAAAGTAGTGAGTGTACAGCTTGTATAACAGTGTAAATTTGCTGTCCCCTCAAAATAACTCAACACACAGCCATTAATGTCTAAACCGCTGGCAACAAAAGTGAGTACACCCCTAAGTGAAAATGTCCAAATTGGGCCCAAAGTGTCAATATTTTGTGTGGCCACCATCATTTTCCAGGACTGCCTTAACCCTCTTGGGCATGGAGTTCACCAGAGCTTCACAGGTTGCCACTGCAGTCCTCTTCCACTCCTCCATAACAACATCACGGAGCTGGTGGATGTTAGAGACCTTGCACTCCTCTAGCTTCTGTTTGAGGATGCCCCACAGATGCTCAATAGGGTTTAGGTCTGGAGACATGCTTGGCCAGTCCATCACCTTTACCCTCAGCTTCTTTAGCAAGGCAGTGGTCGTCTTGGAGGTGTGTTTGGGGTCGTTATCATGTTGGAATACTGCCCTGCGGCCCAGTCTCCGAAGGGAGGATCATGCTCTGCTTCAGTATGTCACAGTACATGTTGGCATTCATGGTTCCCTCAATGAACTGTAGCTCCCCAGTGCCGGCAGCACTCATGCAGCCCCAGACCATGACACTCCCACCACCATGCTTGACTGTAGGCAAGACACACTTGTCTTTGTACTCCTCACCTGGTTGCCGCCACACACGCTTGACACCATCTGAACCAAATAAGTTTATCTTGGCCTCATCAGACCACAGGACATGGTTCCAGTAATCCATGTCCTTAGTCTGCTTGTCTTCAGCAAACTGTTTGCGGGCTTTCTTGTGCATCATCTTTAGAAGAGGCTTCCATCTGGGACAACAGTCATGCAGACCAATTTGATGCAGTGTACGGCGTATGATCTGAGCACTGACAGGCTGACCCCCCACCCCTTCAACCTCTGCAGCAATGCTGGCAGCACTCATACATCTATTTCCCAAAGACAACCTCTGGATATGACGCTGAGCACGTGCACTCAACTTCTTTGGTCGACCATGGCGAGGCCTGTTCTGTGGAGTGGAACCTGTCCAGTTAAACCGCTGTATGGTCTTGGCCACCGTGCTGCAGCTCAGTTTCAGGGTCTTGGCAATCTTCTTATAGCCCAGGCCATCTTTATGTAGAGCAACAATTCTTTTTTTCAGATCCTCAGAGAGTTCTTTGCCATGAGGTGCCATGTTGAACTTCCAGTGACCAGTCAGTATGAAGAAGTGTGAGAGCGATGACACCAAATTTAACACACCTGCTCCCCATTCACACCTGAGACCTTGGAACACTAACGAGTCACATGACACCGGGAAGGGAAAATGGTTAATTGGGCCCAATTTGGACATTTTCACTTAGGGGTGGACTCACTTTTGTTGCCAGCGGTTTAAACATTAATGGCTGTGTGTTGAGTTATTTTGAGGGGACAGCAAATTTACACTGTTATACAAGCTGTACACTCACTACTTTACATTGTAGCAAAGTGTCCTTTCTTCAGTGTTGTCACATGAAAAGATATACTCAAATATTTACAAAAATGTGAGGGGTGTACTCACTTTTGTGATATACTGTATATACACTGAGTATACCAAACATTAGGAACAGCTTCCTAATATTTAGTTGTTTTATTAAACATTGCCTTGTGTGCTGTAGTTCCCTCTTACAAATGAATTAAGTCAATTTACCAAGTCCTGTATCAAATCAATCAAGTCTGCAAGTAATTATATTTAGGCATTGTGTTTTTACTGGATGAGTTGAGGTTGAAAGTCCCTTCATTGTTATTTTTCTGAGGTTGATACCTTCTACAAAGAGCCTGAAGTTAAATTACATATAAATTAACAACATACTCTCGAAACACCATTCAGTTAGCATAGCATGAACGTTTTGTGCTTAGGCCTTTATTTGCCACCAAACCTTTCTTGATTCTCATATGTTTATCTTTCTGCCTTGATGTGATACGTGACACAGTTTTGTGTTCATGAGAGACAGACACTGGTGTTGTCTGTAAGGCCTTTCTCTGGTACATCAACTCTAGCAGAGAAACCAATAGATACACAATTGGTGAAATCAGGGTGACAACAAAATGGTTGAGGTGTGTTCAAAGCCCTCCCCCTCAAGACTATAGGAGATGAACAATGCAATATGTAAGCAAAATAAACATTTATATCTGAAAGAACTAATCTTGTGTATCCCATTTTTATAATGTGTTTCACATCACATCACACCCAGTAACATATTACAGCCAGTCTAATATTTTAATGAATTTCAACCGATGAAATATACCTTTAGATATGTATGAATTTAGAAAAACCTTTCTGCGATTACTGTCCAACTTATCATAACCATTGTCTATGTTTTTGTTTGCCGTTGTAAACAAATGTCCTGTTCGACTTGAAATTGATCTACTGATATTCATATAATCTCATTCCTATCCTAGAAATAAAGTGCTATTCATGTTGCATGTGAACAAGGCATGACAGATACAGTTGGCGCACAATAATAATTATTGAAATGTAACTTAAGGGAAGTGAATGTCTTTTCAGGTAATGGATTGCATTTAATTACATTTCTTCATTAATCCGGTACAAAAAACGAAACCAGCATTTTCTTCATTCAAAGTATGAGTAATACTGAATTACAGAACAGTATGAATGCACCATTCAGTTACAATAAATATCAGTGCAGTTAATGGAAGGATAACTATCAAGATTCTTAGACTCGTGTTGATAATTGGTAATACAGCTGTCTTTTTTTATATATTCTTTTTACGTTATCCTCAAGCTGTTCAATATTCTCATGTTCTCCATAGCAATTGATCATTACTCTGTACATTTTTAGATAATAAATAATAAATACTAAACAGTTCTAATAATAAATATGATTAGATTGTCTGATAAGTTTCCCTGTCACAGTGGTGATCAGTTATATCAGCATTAGTGAAGCAGTTGTGACAACACAACAAGATAGATGAGTAGACTTGTCTTGTAGCTTATTCCACTGGAGGCGGTAGCATTGTTTGTTGTCGATTCAACAACAGATGTTGTTGAAGCAGCTGTGTTTGTTGTTGGACCAGCTGTTGTTGTTGTTGTTGTTGTGGGGGCAGCTGTGGTTGTTGTGGTAGTTGCGGCAACTGTGGTGGTTGCGGAAGTTGTAATTCCTGTAACACCACAGAAGTTCTCATAAAAATGTACTCCTATATAGAGTGCCATGTGTCAATGTTGAGAGTGACGACAATGACAAGGTCAGCAGTGATGTCTTAACTTACTTGCAGTAATGGAGGTTGTATCAACGTCGAGGAAGGTGTTCCCGTGAGACAGAGAGTCATTCAAACCCTGCTCCACACTCGTTACATTGGGAACCACTGTCTGGTTCTTGAAAATAAGGGTCATGTTGACAATAATTGAGCCCTTCCTGTAAACAAAGAAATATATAAAGATTTAGTTTTCATTTTCGAGGTCAGATCTTAAACCGTTGTTTCCAAGAAAGTATTAAGAAAACAAAACATTGTATAGTAATTTCTTGTATTTGTCATATCACTATCACTGTTATTTCAAGATAATTCTACTGGAATGGAGACATTCAGAGACTTACAGAAAACAATTATTGTTACTTACGTGAACTGAATAATCCTACACTTTACGTATGTTAAAGGGTAAATTATTTTGTAACCATGATTCACCTGTGGAAAAAAGAAACAAATTAGTGTCAACAATTTCAGCAGTGAAGTCAGTGACACAATGTTAGTGACACAATGTTAGTGACACAATGTTAGTGACACAATGTTGTTAAAAGATGAGCTGATTACCTCGGTGGTAACATTTGCCGCCAGTTCCTGATATGCTGTTGTGGAAGAATCAGAATAGTCACTTAGGAATGCACGGAACATTCTGAATCCTAATCCCATTGACCCCTCATTCGCTGTCGGTGCCGCTGTTGACTTAGTAGTTGTGGCTGTGGTGATTGTGGGAACAATTATGGTTGTCGTTCGTACAGTGGTGGTTGTGGCAGCAGCTGTGGTTGTCGTCACAGAAGCTGTGGTTATAGTCGAAGCAGTTGTGGTATTTGTGCCTGCAGCAGTGGTGGTGGTGGTGGCAGTAGCTCTGGCTGTTGTAGAAGCAGCTGTGGCTGTTGTGGGAGCAACTGTGGTAGTCGTGTTCCCAGCTGTGGGTGTGGTGGGGGCATTTGTGGTTGTAGTTGGAGCAGCTGTGGTTGTTGGGGCTGCTGCTGTGGTTATTGTTGCAGCACCTGTGGTTGTAGTGGAAGCAGCTGTAGTTGTAGTGGAAGCAGCTGTGGTTCTAGTTGGAGAAGCTGTTGTTTTCGTGGCAGCAGCTGTGGTTGTTGTGGGAACAGCTGTGGTTGCAGTTGGAGTAGCTGTCGTTGTTGTGGCAGCAGCTGTGGTTGTGTTTGCGTCTGTTGTGGTTGTAGTTGGAGCAACTGTGGTTGTTGTGGTGGCATTTTCAGTTGTAGAGGAAGCAGCTGTGGTTGTTGTGGTGGCATTTTCAGTTGTAGAGGAAGCAGCTGTGGTTGTTGTGGAAGAAGCTGTGGATGTTATGGGAGCAGCTGTGGTTGCAGTTGGAGCTTCTGTAGTTTTTGTGGCAGAAGCTGTGGTTGTTGTGGGAACAAATGTGGTTGTAGAAGCTGTGGTTGTAGTTGGAGAATCTGTGGTTATCATGGGAGCAGGTATGGTTTTTGTGGCAGCAGTTGTGGTTGTAGATGAAGCAGCAGTGGTTGTAGTTGGTGAAGCTGTGGTTGTTGCAACTCCAGCTGTGGTTGTATTTGGAGCATCTGTAGTTTTTGTGGAGGACGCTGTTGTTGTTGTGGCGATATTTATTGTTGTAGGTGAAGCTGCTGTGGTTGAAGTGGCAGCAGCTGTGGTTGTCATGGTAACAGCAGTGGTTGTAGTTTGAGTAGCTGTCGTTGTAGTTGTAGAAACTGTGGATGTTGTGGGAGCAGGTATGGTTTTTGTGGCGATATTTGTGGTTGTAGTTGAAGCACCTGTGGTTGTTGTTGCAGCAACTGTGGATGTGGTGGCTGCTGCAGCAGTTGCAGTTGTCGTTGTCATGGCAGGAGCTGTGGTGGTTATCGTGGACGTAGTTGAGGTTGTAGTTGGAGCAGCTGTGGTTGTAGTTGGAGCAACTGTAGTTGTGGGAGCAGCTGCTGTGGTTGAAGTGGCAACAGCTGTGGTTGTAGTTGGAGCACCTGCGGTTGTGGCAGCAACTGTGGTTGCGGTGGCTACTGCAGCAGTTTCAACTGTTGTTGTCATGGCAGGAGCTGTGGTGGTTGTCATGGACGTAGTTGTAGTTGGAGCAGCTGTGGTTGTTGAGGGACTAACTGTGATAGTTGTGATGCCAGCTGTGGTTGCCATGGGAACAACTGTGGTTGCAGTTGGAGCAGCTATGGTTGTAGTTGGAGAAGCTGTGGTTGTGGTAGCAGCAGGTATGGTTTTTGTGGCAGCAGTTGTGGTTGTAGAGGAAGCAGCAGTGGTTGTAGTTTGTGAAGCTGTGGTTGTTGCAACGCCAACTGTGCTTGTAGTTGGAGCATCTGTAGTTTTTGTGGCAGAAGCTGTTGTTGTTGTGCCGATATTTACAGTTGTTGTTGAAGCAGCTGTGGTTGTTGTGGGAACAGCTGTGGTTGTAGTTTGGGAAACTGTTGTTGAAGTGGAAGCAGCTGTGGTTGTAGTTGGAGCAGCTGTGGTTGTTGTTGCAGCAACTGTGGATGTGGTGGCTGCTGCAGCAGTTGCAGGTGTCGTTGTCATGGCAGGAGATGTGGTGGTTATCATGGACGTAGTTGAGGTTGTAGTTGGAGCAGCTGTGGTTGTTAAATGAGCAACTGTGGTAGTTGTGAAGCCTGCTGTGGTGACCGTGGCGGCAGCTGTGGTTGTGGTGGAAGCAGCTGTGGTTGTTGTGGGAGAAACTGTGGTTGTTGTGACTCCATTTGTGGTTGTAGTTGGAGCATCTGTGGTTGTTGTGGCAGCAGCTGTGGTTGTAGTTGGAGCAACTGTAGTTGTGGGGGCAGCAGCTGTGGTTGAAGTGGCAGCAGCTGTGGTTGTAGTTGGAGCACCTGTTGTTGTTGTGGCAGCAACTGTGGTTGCGGTGGCTGTTGCAGCAGTTGCAACTGTCGTTGTCATGGCAGGAGCTGTGGTGGTTGTCATGGACGTAGTTGTGGTTGTAGTTGGAGCAGCTGTGGTTGTTGAGGGAGTAACTGTGGTAGTTGTGATGCCAGCTGTGGTGACCGTGGTGGCAGCTGTGGTTGTTGTGGGATAAACTGTGGTTGTTGTGACTCCATTTGTCGTTGTAGTTGGAGCATCTGTGGTTGTTGTGGGAACAGCTGTGGTTGTAGTTTGGGAAACTGTCGTTGAAGTGGCAGCAGCTGTGGTTGTAGTTGGAGCAGCTGTGGTTGTTGTTGCAGCAACTGTGAATGTGGTGGCTGCTGCAGCAGTTGCAGGTGTCGATGTCATGGCAGGAGCTGTGGTGGTTGTCATGGACGTAGTTGTAGTTGGAGCAGCTGTGGTTGTTGAGGGACTAACTGTGATAGTTGTGATGCCAGCTGTGGTTGCCGTGGGAACAACTGTGGTTGCAGTTGGAGCAGCTATGGTTGTAGTTGGAGAAGCTGTGGTTGTGGTAGCAGCAGGTATGGTTTTTGTGGCAGCAGTTGTGGTTGTAGAGGAAGCAGCTGTGGTTGTATTTTGTGAAGCTGTGGTTGTTGCAACTCCAACTGTGCTTGTAGTTGGAGCATCTGTAGTTTTTGTGGCAGAAGCTGTTGTTGTTGTGCCGATATTTACAGTTGTAGTTGAAGCAGCTGTGGTTGTTGTGGGAACAGCTGTGGTTGTAGTTTGGGAAACTGTCGTTGAAGTGGCAGCAGCTGTGGTTGTAGTTGGAGCAGCTGTGGTTGTTGTTGCAGCAACTGTGGATGTGGTGGCTGCTGCAGCAGTTGCAGGTGTCGTTGTCATGGCAGGAGCTGTGGTGGTTATCATGAACGTAGTTGTGGTTGTAGTTGGAGCAGCTGTGGTTGTTAAATGAGCAACTGTGGTAGTTGTGAAGCCTGCTGTGGTGACCGTGGCGGTAGCTGTGGATGTGGTGGCAGCAGCTGTGGTTGTTGTGACTCCATTTGTGGTTGTAGTTGGAGCATCTGTGGTTGTTGTGGCAGCAGCTGTGGTTGTAGTTGGAGCAACTGTAGTTGTGGGGGCAGATGCTGTGGTTGAAGTGGCAGCAGCTGTGGTCGTAGTTGGAGCACCTGTTGTTGTGGCAGCAACTGTGGTTGCGGTGGCTGCTGCAGCAGTTTCAACTGTCGTTGTCATGGACGTAGTTGTGGTTGTTGGAGCAGCTGTGGTAGTTGTGGTAGTTGGAGCAGCTGTGGTTGTTGAGGGAGTAACTGTGGTTGTTGAGGGAGTAACTGTGGTAGTTGTGATGCCAGCTGTTGTGACCGTGGCGGCAGCTGTGGTTGTGGTGGCAGCAGCTGTGGTTGTTGTGGGAGAAACTGTGGTTGTTGTGACTCCATTTGTGGTTGTAGTAGGAGCATCTGTGGTAGTTGTCTGGGCAGCTGCTGTGGTTGAAGTGGCAACAGCTGTCGTCGTAGATGGAACAGCTGTGGTTGTTGTTAGAGAATCTGTGGTTGTCATGGGAGCAGGCATTGTTTTTGTGTTCGCTGTTGTGGTTGTAGAGGAAGCAGCAGTGGTTGTAGTTGGTGAAGCTATGGTTGTTGCAACGCTAACTGTGCTTGTAGTTGGAGCATCTGTAGTTTTTGTGGCAGAAGCTGTTGTTGTGTCGCTATTTACGGTAGTAGTTGAAGGAGCTGTGGTTGTGGGGGCAGCTGCTGTGGTTGTGGTGGCAGCAGCTGTGGTTGTTGTGGGAGAAACTGTGGATGTTGTGACTACATTTGTGGTTGTAGTTGGAGCATCTGTGCTTGTTGTGGAAGCAGCTGTGGTTGTTGTGGGAGAAACTGTGGATGTTGTGACTCCATTTGTGGTTGTAGTTGGAGCATCTGTGGTTGTAGTAGGAGCAGTAGGGGTTGTGGTGGTGGCTGCTGCTGTGATTGTGGAGGTTGCTGCTGTGGTTGTAGTCGAAGCAGCTGTGGTTGTTGTGACCGCAATTGTGGTAGTCGTCATGCCAGCTGTGGTGGTCGTGGGGGCAGCTGTGGTTGTGGTAGCAGAAGTAGCTGTGGTTGTTGTGGGGGCATTAGTTGTTGGGCTTTGGGCATTCCCTGATGCTGTTGCAAAATGAAAAGCATAGATTTTAGAATACCTTTTAGAATTTCGAAATGATCTACAATTTAAAGACTAGACAATGAACTTACCTATAATCAGAAGAAGGACTATGAGAATTCTTCCGTTCATCTTTGAAACTGTTTTATTTTTAGTCTGTAGTCACAGAGAGATGGGCACACATGATTAATGTAAAGGTAAAGTACAAATAATTATCAACAGATTGACATTGACCAATGTAATGGTAAATGCAGTATTTGTGTCTGTTTTTGTACAGTAAGTCTGGTTTGTGATGGGTTTAATCAAGTGATCCACAACTTCTTTGTCTTGATATTTAATATTTTATTAATTCACATTTGTATATTTTTAACCATTATTTATTTATCCAGTCCTGTTAACGTCAGATGGCATCTTTTATGATGGAGACCTGGCTAAGAGGTTATCTGAATAAAAACGCATTGATACAGTGCATGTGTTAGTAAATGTATAGATTTACCACTAAATCTGTAGATTTACAAATGAGAATGGAATCTTTAGATGCACTGTTTTTGCACATTTACCATAACACATACACAGCAGAATGAAAACATGAATATAAACTAAATACCCACCATCGATCATAAAACACGTGTAGTCATTAAGAATTGAAACATTTGCACATGTCTGAAACTATAGCCTTGAATTCCTCTATCAGGACAAAGCACTCTAGGTTTAACAAGATGATTCCTGGAACAAGGGGTCAGAAATTCTGATCTGGCCCTTGGTAACTGGAATTAGAATTTCACTAGAGATTATTTGAGATGATCAAATCCATGACTGAACGAGGTCAAGGAACAGCGGTATAGAGGAAGTTTACCAGTTATAGTCTTGCCAGTTAACTCATACAAATGTTTCTTCCAAAAGTTCACTTTTACAAATACACAAGTCTGATCATAATTAAAAAAATTATATGTAACACAGCAATTGAAAACCACACTTACCCCCCAAAAAATGTATTGTGATTTTGTAGCTGAAATCCTCAGTGTTCAGTAATTGTGCACCTCCAAACTCTACTATGCTGCTGCATTTCTACAGCCTTTATAGTTTAAAGAACAACCTTGATGACATCATTATGATGAATGAAATGTGTGCTTACGTGTGCTTACGTCACCTTGTAGAAAAAGGTGTGCTGAGGTGTGTCGTACTCATCTTTTGAAGAAGAATGAATGAGGCCTGCCCCACGTGATGACTGAATTCCTAATCCAGCAGTACATGGAGACACACATACCATGGGTGCAATCATTTGTACAAACAGTTGCAAAACGTTTTGCTTTACAACTACAACTATTGTTTCTATTGGACAGATTGAGGTAATGCCCTCCCTTCTTGCTGAACTTGCCAAATAGAAACCCTTTTTTTGTTGTTGTAATGATTACACCCCTGGACCCGTTTAATGTATCAGTTGTATTTGATTGCAATACATAATGTAAATGAATCTATTACATAATCATTGTTATGCATTTATTTTGTTTTTATCAAGCAGATTTTCCTAAGGAAACGTCAAAACCACAAACATACAAGGTTATTTTTCCAATGACACACACACCCATATGTGTGCGCATACGTATGCAGACAACCATTGATGACACACAGGATGTGCACGTCTACAAACCACGCCTTTGATGAAGTAAATAAAGGCTATTAGTATGCCAATGATAATGATCTAAGAATAGCTGTATTACAGAGTCTTCAGAAAGTATTCACACCCTTTGACCTTTTCCCCATTTTGTTGCGTTACAGACATCATTTAAAATGTATTAAATTGAGACTTTGTATCACTGGCCTACACACAATAGCCCCATAATTTATAATAAAATAAATAAATAAATAAATAAGTTATTGCTGTGACTACAAGGATGATTACTTAAGGGTTAAGGGGACAGAGTGGCAGCTGTTGTTTTACAAGATCATCCAGCTATTACATGTTCTCTATAGGAATCTTTACTGTCTTCAAAATAAATATTATTTTATGATATTTAGGCAGTAGTGCCTGAGGAAATGTGGTATACGACCAAAGTATACCATGGCTAAGGGCTGTTCTTAGGCACACGGAGTCCCTAGATACAGCCCTTAGCCATGGTATATTGGCCCTATACCACAAACCCCAGAGGTGCCTTATTGCTATTATCAACTGGTTACTAATGTAACGTAAAATTTATTTTTCTTGTCAGACCCATGGTATACGGTCTGATATACTACAGATTTCAGCCAATCAGCATTCAGGGTTCGATTCGCACGGTTTATACAAAATTATGAATAGGATTTGGTTTGTGTATGTTGAGGTATGCTATCAAGATGATGATTAGTCTACCGGTATGAGTGAAGCACATATGACATCACAGCCAGGCAGATTGTGAGAAGACTTGTCTTCCACTGGAGGCTGCCACTGGAGGCAGAAGCTGTGGTTTTTGCAGTAACAGTGGATGTTGTGGTGGCATCTGTTTTTTTTAGGAGCAGCTATGGTTGTCGTTGTAGCAGCTGTGGTTGTCGTAGCAGCAGCTGTGGTTGCAGTTGGAGCAGCTGTGGTTGTGGGGGCAGCAGCTGTTGTTGTCGTGGCAGCAGCTGCTGGGTTTGTAGTGGCAGCTGTGGTTGTAGTTGGAGAAGCTGTGGTTGTCGTGGCGGCTACTTTGGTTGTAGTTCAAGCCGCTTTGGTTGTTTTGGCGGAAGCTGTGGTTGTAGTTGGAGCAGCTGTGGTTGTTATGGCAGCTGTAGTTGCGGTGGCAGCAGCTGTTGTTGCGGTGGCAGCTGCTGTGGTTGTAGTTAGATCAGCTGTGATTGTTGTAGTAACAGCTGTGGTTGTGGCAGCAGCTGTGGTTGTATTTGGTTCAGCTGTGGTTGTTGTGGCAGGGACTGTGGTTGTGGTGGCTGCAGTTGTCGTGGCAGCAGCTGTGGTTGTTGTGTGGGCATTGGTTGTTGTGCTTTGGGAATTCCCTGATGCTGTTGTAAATTAAAGCATTGATTTTAGAGTATATTTTAGCAATTTCAAATAATTTACAATTTAAAGAGTAGTGGATCAATTTACAATAATCAGAAGAAGGACTATGTTAATTGTTGCATCTATCTTTAAACCATTTTGGTATTATTCTAATATCCCAGAGTAAGGGTGAAGTCATTATAGAGGACAACATGATTCATAAGGTAAAAGACAAATAACGACAAACAGAATGACCATGACAAATTAAATATAGGAGATCACTAGAGTAACTGGCCATCACTCGTTTTTTTCTAGTATTGTACAAAGTTTGGGATCTACGATTTTCACTTTTCAAAGTCATCCACAACTGCTTTGTCTTGGTTTTAATCTATTGTTTAATAAAAAAAATCTTCAAAATATGATTTGTTACACAATAAATTAAAAACACACTTACCCCCCAAAAAATGGGTTACGGTTGTATGATTTTCAGTTCACTCCTTAAAAGTGCTGGCAGTTCAGCAATGCTCTTCAATTGTGATGCTGTAGAAGAAACCATTTTAGCAGCTGAGTATATTCTTCCAACGGTGTACCTCCACACTTCTCTTAAATTCCTGAATTGCTACAGCTTTTATAGTTTAATGAACACCCTTGATGACATCATCAATGACAAAGGCTGAGATGTAAAGGAAATGTGGTTTTGAGTAGAGGGCGTGCTCAGGTGTGTCCTATACTCCCTATTTGCTGAAAATAGAATAACGACTCTCTCCAATTAAGACCGAAGTCCTAATCCTAATCCAGCGGTACATGGACATACACCACACATTCGTTCCTTGATGCACTTCATGTATCAACTATGATTTGTTGTAATACATAATGTAATGTTATACATGACTGTGATCAATAATTGTACATTTGGTAGACAGCCCAAGGAAATTGAACCGGCTTAAAAAGGCTTATGGATGTAATTTTAAGAGTTTATTCCCCAACAGGGCCAAGTATGCTCTCCCATGGGATGCTATAAAGGTACATCTACATCTGAATAGTGTCCCGGCAGTGCATCTTAAAACTTCTGAATCGCTATAAACAGTAACAGTGACATAAGTATGATGAAGGACGAGATGTAAAAGAAAAATAGGACTGGTCCATCTGGATGAAAATTATTAGGTGTGAACATCATACTGTTAGTCATGTACAGGTAACTGCCAAAATAATGGAAACATGGAGTAAATAAGGGATACAGAGTATATTGGAAGCAGGTTCTTCCATACAGATGTGGTTACTGAGTTATTTAAGTAGTTAATATCCCATCATGCTTAGGGTCATTATAAAAATGCTGGGCGTGCCATTATTTTCTCTACCATGGCTATCCCCCCATAGGATGACAATGCCCCATCCACAGGGCACGAGTGGTCACTGAATGGTTTGATAAGCATGAAAACCATGTATGCCATGGCTGTCTCAGTCACCAGATCTCAACCCAATTGAACACTTATTGGAGATTTTGGAGCATTTCCTAAAACAGCATTTTTCCACCACCATCAGCAAAACAGCAAATTATTGAATTTCTTGCGGGGAAAATGGTGTTGTATCACTCCAGTAGAGTTCCAGAAACGTGTAGAATCTATACTAAGGTGCATTGAAGCTGTTCTGGCTCGTGGTGCCCCAACACCCTATTAAGACGCCTTATGTTGGGGTTTCCTTTATTTTGGCAGTTACCTGTATGTGCTGTTTTTGTTTGAGACATATAATTGGTGCATACAACATTAACGACAAAGATGACTGACAGGTTTAAGAGAACTTGGGGAGTTGTCTTCCACTCTATAGGTTCGGAATGCAATTCCATTCTACGATTTGTGTTAGAGTTATACTTTTATGTTCTGAAAGGACTGTATACTCACACAATCTCCCCACAAATAGTCTGTTACAATCAAATAATGTACAATCAAATAGTCATTCGCAACTTATCAAGAGCTGAAATTACGAACAAAACTGGTCAGAAGTATTTGTGAACACATGATTGCAAACATAAACGGGCATCTTTGCTGCCCCTACCTTGTGAGCTCCCTGTCACAATTGCATCTCTGCGAACACACCTGACACACCCACATAACTGACACAACACATTCACTCCCAACAAGAACAATGTCTAAACCTTGTGAAATCAGCAATGAATGTGAATATGTTGTTATTGGGAGTTATTCGGGTGTGTCAGGTGTGTTTGGAGAACTCACCAGGTGGGTGGAACTCAACACCGAGCCCATTTATGTGGCAATCTAACCCGTTTTGTTTGTCGTTTCAGCTCTTGGATAGTTGCAAAGGAATGCGGAAAATGATTTGATTGTACCAAAACTATTTTTGGGATATTGTGCGAGTACACAGGGCAGTATGTTCAGAATTTGCTTTGAGAACAAACTTGCCAGATGTCAACAATATTCAAATCAAATCCAAGTTTATTGGTTGCGTACACAGTTTATCAGATGTTATAGTGGGTACAGAAAAATGCTTATTTTACTAGCTTCTAACAATGCAGTACACAAATAGTCTAAATAAAGAAAGAAATGTCGGCACGAATCCAACTAACAATCCAAGTAGCACTGTAGCAGTAATCCAAATGCAATCTATGCGTATGTACACCGGATGAATTTACACTAGATATACTTTGAATGATATGCAGCAGTAGATATATTAAAGTGTGTATAAACTGTGTAACTGAAATGCTATGTACAGCAGTATGAATATTAGCATGATCTGTCGAGAATACAGTATTTACAATACACAGTAAAAAAATTCAGGAAATTCTGTATATGTATGTATATGTATGTGAATGGTGTATATAGACAGTATGAACAGTATATGAATAGAAAAATACGTGTATATTATCAGCAATATAGGATCAGCCATGACTAGAATACAGTGTATATACGTATAAAGTGCGTAAAACAGTATGTAAACATTATAAAAGTGACTAGTGTTCAATGACTCTATGTAGATAGGGCAGCAGTCTGATGGCCTGGAGATAGAAGCTGCTTATCAGTCTCTCGGTCCTGGCTTTGATGCGCCTGTACTGTCTTCGTCTTTTAGATGGTAGCAGGGTGAACAGGCCGTGACTCAGGTGGCTGGAGTCCTTGATGATCTTCTTGGCCTTCCTGTGACACCGGGTGCTGTAGATGTCCTGAAGGACAGGTAGTGTGCACCCAATAATGCGTTGGGCTTACCACACCACCCTCTGGAGAGCCCTGCGGGTGCGGGCAGTGCAGTGGCCGTACCAGGCGGTGATACAGCCCTACCGGATGCTCTCGATCGTGCATCTGTAAAGGTTTATGAGTGTTTAGGTGACAAGTAAAATATCTTCAGCCTCCTGAGGTTGAAGAGTCGCTGTTGCGTCTTCACCACGCTGTCTGTGTGGGTGGACCATTTCAGTTTGTTTGTGATGTGTACGCCGAGGAACTTAACTTTTCACCTTCTCCACTACTGTCCCGTCAATGTGGATGGGGGGATGCTCCCTCTGATGTTTCCTGAAGTCCACAATCATCTCCTCTGCTTTGTTGATGTTGAGTGTGAGGTTATTTTCCTGACACCGAACTCCAAGGGCCATCACCTCCTCCCTGTAGGCCGTTTCGTCGTTGTTGGTAATCAAGCTTACCACTGTAATGTCTGCAAACATGATGATTGAGTTGGGAGGCGTGCATGGCCACGCAGTCGTGGGTGAACAGGGAATACAGGAGAGGGCTGAGAATGCACATATTATAACCTAATGCTAGCTAGCTAAACTAACATTGAACCTTGTTGGTTAGCTTTGGCTACCTGCAGATTCATTCATGGCTAGCTATGACAATCCATTTGTACTGTAGCTATGGGTTGGGAATATGGTTCATTGTTTAGCTAGCTAGCTAGTTGGATGTAGCTGGGGGATGGTTATATCATTTCTTTCACATGACTCTGGGTAAACATCATCTAATAATTAGAAAATATTTATACAATATTTTTATCTGGACATTTTTAAAGTCAGATTAAGATATAGGCCAAGGACTAGATAAAGTGTTTTTGAACCTCACGTTTTTCCTTATTGTAGACTACTACTTAAACCACTTTAGTTTTGAAATCTTTGGTTGTTTACTGCACTACCTTACTCACTCGGTTAAGCACGTGGCCTCACACGTGAATCCTTAAAGAGATGGGTGGGGCTGAGAGTTGTGAACGATGCTGAATAGGTATAGACAAAGAAGAGCTCTCCAGTAGGTTTACCAAAGAATTTAAGGGCCATTTTCTCAAATGTGGAGTTACAACTTTCAAAGCAGAATTACTGATTACCGAATCAAGGCGGTGGGTCACATTGGTCTATTAAAAACTCAGTGGCCTTGTGGTTAGAGTGTTCGCCCTGAGATTGGAAGGTTGTGAGTTCAATCCTTGGCTGAGTTATACCAGGGATTGAAGTCATACCAAGACTGTAAAAATGGGACAAGATTCACTTCCACTTGGAACTCAGCACTAAGGAGATAGATTGGGGATAATGCCCTGTGATAAACTAGCATCCTGTCCAGGGGGTGTACTTGTATATCAAGCTGCCTCACGCTATAGAAACAGGAGATATGGTCCTTCCCTATGAGCTGTTCTGGCTCGTTCAAGGCTACTTGCTTACTTACCTGGTGATGTTGCCATGGGGTCTGCAAACAAGCTGAAATTACAAGTGGTCTTTTCAAACAGCTATTACACTAGAAGGGCATTATCCTAAATGTCATAGTATTATTGTGAAAATGTATATAAAACACAGGAAAATCTAGTTTTTGACTGCACTGACCCTTTAAATTGGGATTGACCCCAACCCTGTTGCTAACTGATATAATGTTGTCATATGAATGAATGCAAAACATTGCCATCTCCTGTACAGCGGTGGTTTGTTTTATGTCATACCTTAGGTCCTTTTAAAATATTTATGGTACAATTCTATAAGAGGGGATACATTCTTTTTTACTACTGTCAAGTTCACTGATGCTACAGTGGTTTACGTTTCAGTGGATACATGTGGAACAATGATGGGGCTTTAGCCAGGAGCTATAACCCCCATCCAACTTGCCATTTATCCCAGTTCATGTGAACCCTCTGCTGTTTGTCTTTGGTACTGCACTCATTTAATTTGTGCCCGCAGTGACTCTGGTGGTCGCATTTCAGCGCTTGCAGTTCGAGATAGAAGTGAATTATGGTTTTGGGACATGTCAAAAGATTCGGGGCTTGTCAAAATACACCTGTTACTAAAGGCTCATAAACCCTCTCTCAACCCATTGTCAACTAAGTCCTACACCCATGTTTTAATGATTTGAAAATCAACATATTTTTCTGCAAGACATATTCTCATATGAAGATCAGGAACTAATTCATCTCGCAGAAGTTTATTCAACGCTAAAGCCAATTGTAGCTGCCTTGGTACAACAGTCATCACCACTGTTTAAACTATAGAACTAAACCCCAAAGTTTTCTAGCATGTTCTGCTCTCATTTCTTACCTGTTAGACATAGCAGTATAGCTCTCCATTTCATCTTGATTTTGGCCATATCTCCACCCCCTAAGAGAGAAGGATGACATCAGGTTAACTGTAAATGTTGGAACTATCATTTGACATTATGCTACATACACATTATATGTAACATTTAGGATGTGGATCTGTTTACACACTTAGCCCAATGGTTGAGATACCTAATTTCTTGTTACTTATCTTCCATATTAAGAAACTATATAGGCATATCATGTTGTGGTGTGTGTGTTTTAAGTGAGTTTTAAAGGGAAAGCATACATGTATTATACCACATACGCTCAATTATCATGTTCCATAATTGCTAGTGGACAACATGGATGTATTGTACATGCAATGACTCATTTAGATTGCTACCTTTGGAGGTTTCTGTTGTTGGCAATGCTGTTCATTTGACTTCAATCCAATTTCGGGTTGATTGTTGTTGCAGATACAGTTAAGCCCTTATTCATCGTACAATCCTTGACTACGTCGGTCATCTGTAAAAAATAAAAATAAAATAAAAAAACGCGATAGGGCAACATTTTCATAGTCTATACTATGACCTAAAGAAAGTATTTGACATTTAAAATTCCCTTGAGAATGAAATGAGTGTGAAGGTGTGTGCTGCTCTTTGTCTGCGTTCTCTAGAGACATAACTTCAGGGTGTACACTGCCTTGTAGTAATCATTTGATGCTGAATGTTTATTTGACTAAATGCAGCTTGTATCTGCTAGTCTCCCCTGCCTTTTAATAGGATCAAAGTAAACATATCCATCATGTGCTTGGAGAAGAGTGACAGAGGAGCTGCTTATTGTTTCAGCATTTCTGTGCATGATTGATAAAGGACGGAGTTAATATTATTATCAGAATAGTACGTTTCTCTTGTTGTTGTGTGAATAGTACGTTTTTTTTGTTGTTGTGTTTTTGAATATCAAGCATTCAATTGTTAATTAATGGCCACCCCCTTTTCAACACTATTTATTGTATGTTTGCATTGCTCTGGATAGTTACCCATTAGCAATATACTGTATAGAAATAGGATATACTCCCCAAATCCTAAAGTTATCTTTGATATGGTCAGTCTTGCATTTTACCCCCTAACAGTAACCTTAGCTTCCAGAGCCAACCTCATTCTGATGATTACTCAGCATGAAAGTCCCAGACTGACGTATAGGTGTAGTCAATTAACTTCTCACCCTTCAAAGAAGAACAATAAAAAAAAATGTATCAAGATTCAAGGTGATGTTGTTTCTTTTGCTTATAATTTGTCGTCAGACTTATCACCTTGCATCTCTCTCCCGGCTTTCAGCTAACGCTAAGCAGGGTTGGGCCTGGTCGGTACCAGAATCGATAAGTCCAGAGGATAATAAGGTTGCTGCTAAATAGGTTGCTGCTACATTCCTCTCTGATCTTATGTTACCCCAATGTCACTGCCCTGCAAAAGGTATTAGTCCCTACACCCTTTGCACTTCCAGACATCTGAGATAATGATAGGTCTAACCAATATGACCAAAAAATGTGATCGTAAAATAGAGCTATTACCACACTGCTTACTAAGTACACTTATCGTATCCTCTCAGACCTCTACAAGTGCTTATAGGGCTTCTGTGGCCCCAAACCAACATTGTAGTGACTATCTTTGTCATGCCCAGCTTCAAATTGGCACAAATAGTCCTCACCTCTCCACTATGATTGCAAATTTGTGGCTAGTATTCTGGCCCAAAAGGGCTACCTTAGCATCATCATGGGGAGCAGTAGAAATCACTTTAGAGAAAAGTGCAATGTTTATCTTAGTGATATGTCAGACTAAACTTCTTGACCACTGAGATGGGAAGTATTTGATGATTTAATATTAACCTTGAAGCTGTTGTTGTTGTTTCTAGTTGTGGGTCGTGGGGTCATGCATTATTATGATGAAACATGAGGCTGATGATTGGCACGACAATGGGCCTCAGGATCTCGTGACGATATCTCTGTGCATTTAAATTGGCATAAATAAAATGCAATTGTGTCCGTTGTCCGTAGCTGATGCCTGCCCAACCTCAATTTCATCATGGGGCACTCTGTCAACAACGTTGACATCAGCAAACCGCTCACCCACACGACGCCATCTGCCCGACGCCACTGTACCAGTGGCCATCGAAGGTGAGCATTTGCCAACTGAAGTCAATTACGACGCTGAACTGCAGTCAGGTCAAAACCCTGGCCAGGACAACGAGTACGCAGACGAGCTTCCCTGAGACGGTTTCTGACAGTTTTTGGGGGTAAAATGCTCATGGGTGCTGCTTGTCACTTCTCCTCAACATACAATACATTTCTTACCGCCATCAATAAAAATGTATTGCATGGAATAGCCATTTCTCAGAACAAGAATTGCCTGATGAGTTTCAGAAGAAAGTACTTTGTTTCTGGCCATTTTGAGCTTGTAATCAAACCCACAATTGCTGATGCTCCAGATACTCAACTAGTCTAAAGGTCAATTTTATTGCTTTTTTAATCAAACGACAGTTTTCAGCTTTGCTAACATAATTGCAAAAGGGTTTTCTAATGATCAATTAGCCTTTTAAAATTATAAACTTGGATTAGCTAGTTGGAACACAGGGGTGATGGTTGCTGATAGTGGGCCTCTGTACGCCTATGTAGATATTCCATAAAAAATCTACAATACAAATTTACAACATTAACAATGTCTGCACTGTATTTCTGATCAATTTGAGGTTATTTAATTGAACAAAAAATATAAGTTCACTTGAGCTGTTGACAGATAATTTAATGTTTCTTGCTCTACTATAAGCCCCCGCCAACGTTGACTTAGAGAATTTGGAAGTACGTCCTCCAGCTCAGGACCTCCACATCCGGCTTCTTCAGCTGGGGAATCATCTGAGACAACCACCTGGACAGCTGATGAAACTGTGGGTTTGCGCAACTGAAGAATTTCTGCAAAAACTGTCATAAACCTTCTCAGGGAAGCTCGTCTGCGTGCTCGTTGGGTTTTGGGTTTTGATCTGACTGCAGTTCAGCGTCGTAATCGACTTCAGTTGGCATTTTATTTACGTATATATATTTTTATTGATGGTGGTAAGAAAAGTATTTATGTCGGTATGTATTGTATGTTGAGGAGAAGTGACAAGCAGTACCCACGTCCTCTCACTATCTTTAGCGCCTAGTGACTGTTAAATGCTCCCAATAATTTATTTGCAATACTACTGTGAGGATTCCTGCTTAGCCTGCTTGGTGATTTAGAGTATTCTCGCATGCTATCTATATGAGAAAATATGCTCTATACAGTTGCAGGAGTTCCCAAACCTTTTCAGCTTGCGACCCCACATTGACCTAATGAAATTCACTGGACCCCCGATATGGAGAATGATCTTTTCTAGTTAACGCTGTGTGTTTTTTATAGTTGCTCAGTTTTAGGCTCCCGCAAGTTGTCCCAACACATAATAAGGACATCAAATTGTATTTTAGTAGTGTAAAAAAACCTTAGTTGACTCTCATTGGTAGTGTTTTATACCCAAAGTAAAACATGTTAATTTGTTTAATAAGATAACAGATATTCTCAGGGGAACTACTGGCCTAGTGAAAGTCTTCACACCCTTTGCACAGTTTTAAAATGTAGCTTCTTTACATTAAAATCTAACAATGAATTCAATTGGGATTTTCCCCACTAATCTACCCAGCCAACTCCACACTGTCATAGTGAAAGAGAAATTATAGAAAGTAACAAAAACAAAAAAAGATATATATCAATATTTATTGATTGAGTAGGTCTTCACACCGCAGAGTTAATATTCGGTGGAAGCACCGTTGGCAGCAATTACAGTTGTGAATCATGTTTAATAAGTTTACACCCGCTTTGCACAACTGTTGGGGCAACAGTTTAAGTGCTCCCAAGTGGCGCAGCAGTCTAAGGCACTGCTTCTCAGTGTTAGAGGTGTCACTATAGTCCTTGGTTTGATTCCAGGCTGTATCACAACTGGCCCTGATCCGGAGTCTCATAGGGCGGTGCACAATTGGCCCAGCATCGTGAGGATTTGGTCAGGGTATGCCATTGTTATTGTTTATTTATTTAACCTGTATTTTCTCAGAGAGTCATACTGAGACCAAAGTATATTTTACAGAAGAGTCCTGTGTGGTAACTCATATGTCTAAACGTTAGTAATGATGTTAGGTACGTGGGAATTTTTGTAAAAGGGCTTTATAAATGAAAACATAGCAATGTTTCGACCTACGTGACATCAAAGGAACAACCAACTTTCTGGTAGAGAATGCAGTGATGAGTACTAAACCTGTCGCCTGTAATAAAACGCAGTGCGCTAAGCATCTAACGACTTTAATGAAGTGGCAGCTGCGTTCATACAGAGGATGTTGCCATAGTCTAGGACCAGTAGTAACGACGACTGAATAATCTGCTTTCTACTATTTAGCAAGAGGCAGGAACTATTTATATAGAAGAAGCCCAGTTTCATTCTTAACCAACTAGTCAATATGCATTTTAAAATATTAGTCTTTTAAAACGCATATTGATGACTTAGTTAAATTGCTCAAGTTGGTTGGGGATAACTGATTGACAGCAATACTCAGGTATTGTCTCTGATTTTCAAGCAGATTTAAGAATTATGATTTATACTAGACCACTCAGAAGCACTCCAACACAATTCTGATGAGTCCTTGGCCAAGAATTTGAGTAATTGATAACCTAAAAAATTTAATTATATCTCAGTGTAAGTGTCTTTGTAAGGCTGAGGCAGGTTTTCCTCTAAGATTTGTATCTAGGCCTGGCCCCCTTTTTATTTTTTTGATCCTGACCAAATCCCCAGTCCTTGATGGTGACAAGCATACCCATAACATAACATGATGCTAACACAATACGCTCTGTGATGTGTTGTGGGGTTATTTTCTTGAGCGGATGGTCGGGGGCCAGAACATAATTACAAATCATTTTCAGACTGAAATTTGTCCGCAAGAATCCCTAACAGATATAATATTAGACTAAAAAATAATAATTTCCCACCTGGCTCACATTTTAATATGATCACATGTGTCTCTCTATTATGCGTGGGAATACTTGAACAAATTTCCACAATTGAAATCACATGGCGCTGATTTCCTGGTGTTTAAAAAAAATATATATATATACATATATACAGTGGGGAAAAAAAGTATTTAGTCAGCCACCAATTGTGCAAGTTCTCTCACTTAAAAAGATGAGAGAGGCCTGTAATTTTCATCATAGGTACACTTCAACTATGACAGACAAAATGAGGAAAAAAAATCCAGAAAATCACATTGTAGGATTTTTATGAATTTATTTGCAAATTATGGTGGAAAATAAGTATTTGGTCAATAACAAAAGTTTATCTCAATACTTTGTTATATACCCTTTGTTGGCAATGACAGAGGTCAAATGTTTTCTGTAAGTCTTCACAAGGTTTTCACACACTGTTGCTGGTATTTTGGCCCATTCCTCCATGCAGATCTCCTCTAGAGCAGTGATGTTTTGGGGCTGTCGCTGGGCAACACGGACTTTCAACTCCCTCCAAAGATTTTCTATGGGGTTGAGATCTGGAGACTGGCTAGGCCACTCCAGGACCTTGAAATGCTTCTTACGAAGCCACTCCTTCGTTGCCCGGGCGGTGTGTTTGGGATCATTGTCATCCTGAAAGACCCAGCCACGTTTCATCTTCAATGCCCTTGCTGATGGAAGGAGGTTTTCACTCAAAATCTCACGATACATGGCCCCATTCATTCTTTCCTTTACACGGATCAGTCGTCCTGGTCCCTTTGCAGAAAAACAGCCCCAAAGCATGATGTTTCCACCCCCATGCTTCACAGTAGGTATGGTGTTCTTTGGCTGCAACTCAGCATTCTTTGTCCTCCAAACACGACGAGTTGAGTTTTTACCAAAAAGTTCTATTTTGGTTTCATCTGACATTCTCCCAATCCTCATCTGGATCATCCAAATGCTCTCTAGCAAACTTTAGACGGGCCTGAAAATGTACTGGCTTAAGCAGGGCGACACGTCTGGCACTGCAGGATTTGAGTCCCTGGCGGCGTAGTGTGTTACTGATGGTAGGCTTTGTTACTTTGGTCCCAGCTCTCTGCAGGTCATTCACTAGGTCCCCGTGTGGTTCTGGGATTTTTGCTCACCGTTCTTGTGATCATTTTGACCCCACGGGTGAGATCTTGCGTGGAGCCCCAGATCGAGGAAGATTATCAGTGGTCTTGTATGTCTTCCATTTCCTAATAATTGCTCCCACAGTTGATTTCTTCAAACCAAGCTGCTTACCTATTGCAGATTCAGTCTTCCCAACCTGGTGCAGGTCTACAATTTTGTTTCTGGTGTCCTTTGACAGCTCTTTGGTCTTGGCCATAGTGGAGTTTGGAGTGTGACTGTTTGAGGTTGTGGACAGGTGTCTTTTATACTGATAACAAGTTCAAACAGGTGCCATTAATACAGGTAATGAGTGGAGGACAGAGGAGCCTCTTAAAGAAGAAGTTACAGGTCTGTGAGAGCCAGAAATCTTGCTTGTTTGTATGTGACCAAATACTTATTTTCCACCATAATTTGCAAATAAATTCATAAAAAATCCTACAATGTGATTTTCTGGATTTTTTTTTCCTCATTTTGTCTGTCATAGTTGAAGTGTACCTATGATGAAAATTACAGGCCTCTCTCATCTTTTTAAGTGAGAGAACTTGCACAATTGGTGGCTGACTAAATACTTTTTTTCCCCACTGTATATATAAAACCACCCGCGGGCCAAATTAGGTGGGAAACCCTGTCTTACAGTATTACATAATGGATTTTAAATTTATGTTTTTGTGTAACTGCTACCTTCCTTTCACCCTGTCATACAGGCCAGTACTTAGATGTGCCACAGCAAGGGGTGTAAAGACCTATGCTTACAATTGTATTATTATATTTTAAAAAAAATTGTAAATGTAATAAAAGTTCACTAATATTTTTTTTTAACTTGTGTTGATCAGGTTGGTTGAGTAATTCATGTATCGACTTTAATTTAAGGCTTCAAAATAAGAAAACTACGCAAAGGATGTGAAGACTCACTAGGCACGGTATAATGAAAGAATCCTATGTGTGCTGTCCTTACATGGTAACCTTCTTCATTGATTTTACCTACTTTGATGACACAATTATGACATCTTGATGAAAATACATGTTTATACTTTTGAATGTGATTCTTCGAACCCTGCACAACCCTTAGGGCAAGGTTGCATCCCCTTTTGCCCTCAGAAAAGCCTCAATTCGTTGAGGCATGGACTCTACACGGTGTCCCGCAAGTTACACGGCTGGCCCATGTTGACTCCAATGATTCCCACAGTTGTGTCAAGTTGGCTGGATGTCCTTTGGCTGGTGGACCATTCTTGATACACATGAGAAACTGTTGTTGAGCGTGAAAAGCCCAGCAGCATTGCAGTTCTTGACATACTCAAACCGGTGGCACCTACTACCATAACACACCATGTCTTGCCCATTTACCCTCTGAATGGCACACATACACAATCCATGTCTCAATTGTTTCAAGGTTTAACAATCCTTATTTAACCTGTCTCCTCCCCTTAATCTACACTGATTGAAGTGGATTTAACAAGTGACATCAATAAGGGATCATAGTTATCACCTGGATTCACTGGTCAGTCTATGTCATGGAAAGAGGTGTTCCTAATATTTTGTACAGTCAGTGTATATCCATTATTTTTGTGAAAATTGCTCAAGCTCAGTATACTGTATTTGGTTTGGAAACAATCATTGATGGACAGCAATATTCAAACCTTGTCTCTAATTTTTAAAACAGATTTAAGTCAGGACGAAGTCCTGGACCATTCAGGAGCACTCAACACCTCTTGGAAAGCCATTCTGGTGTGTCTTTGGAATTGTCCTGTGGAACAATACAAATCTCAGGTTTTCAGAAGACTGAGACAGGTTTTCTTTCCTAACTTGTTACCTTGGCTTTGCACCTTTCATATGTATTTTGATCCTGACAAACTCCTCAGTCCCTGACAATGACAAGCTTAACCATAACATGATGCTTCCACCACAATACTTGAAAATACAAAAGGGATCAACAACATTGCATTCAATCCACATTACTGGTCTGTATGACAAAGTAAAAAGAAGGAAGCCTGTGTTCAAAAAAATTCACTCCAAATCATCCATTCTGTTTGCAACAAGGCCGTTAAGTAATACTGCAAAACAACATAGCAAAGACATTACATTTTTGGCCTAAATTAAAATCAACAGGTTTGGGTCAAATCCAATCCAACACAACACAGAGTGAAACACTCTGTATTTTTTATAATTGTGGTGGCAGCATCACGTTATGGTTATGCTTGTCATCGGCAGGGACTGGTGAGTTTGTCAGGATCAAAATAAATATGAAAGGAGCAAAGCTCAGGTAAAAAGTTAGAGAAAATCAACTGGAAAACTATATTTTGGTATTTTTATCATTAGTCCATGGCAATGTTTGAATATTGCTGTCCATCAATGATTCCCAAATTTACTGAGCTTGAGCAATTTTTTTGAAAAACAATGAACATATGTTGCCCTAAGAGTTGTGCAAAGTTGATACAATATTATTCAAAGTGATTCACAGCTGTAATAGCTGCCAAAAGTGTTTCCACCAAGTATTAACATCTCCGGGTAATAAAAATAATTAATTTACAACATTTTCTCTAACTTTCTTTCACTTTGAAAACGTGGAGTAGTTTGTGTAGATCTGTAAGGGGGGCAATCCAATTTAATCCCAATTTAATTTTAAGGCAGCAAAATGTGAAGACTGCAAGGGGTGTGTAGACTTTCACTAGGCACTGTATTTGCTTTGTAGTCATGCAGAGGAGTACACGACAATGCATACAAGTCAGACATCCATAGTGGATTGTGCTTGCAACACCAGGGTTGTGGGTTTGATTCCCAAGGGGGACCAGTAAAAAAAATGGTCTACTCAATACTGTAAGTTGCTCTGGGTAAAAGCATCTTGTAAATGTTTCTCTTTTTGGGGCAAGTAAATGGTTTTGAAAATCACACAAGCATACACACACACACACACACACAATGTACTTATCTGACATAACCCCCTTTGTTAACTTTCTTTAGTATTCATCTAATTGCATGCTCATTACCATCCATGCAATATTCCTTAGATCCATTATTTTAGCATTACCTAGCCCTAGTTGCTTATGGCCTTTTATAATTGAAAATGTTGAAGGAATTGGAAAGAATTTAAATGTTATTGACGCCAACCCTGACATATACCCACACTGTAGTTATGTTGTACCTACCAGTGTAATTACAATTTAAATATTACTAATCAAAAGTGTATTGGACTCTAAATGAAACTAGAATGATTTAACTACAGTCCAAATCAAACATAAGTAATAATAATAATCCAGTACACACTATAATTCTGTTTCTAATCATGGGATAACATTTCATTCATTGGTATCTAACAACTCATTTCATGTTCAATTCTTAAATCCAACTGACTGTGAATGGAATATATATTCCAGCCCTAAAAATAATGTACCAGTAGCAGTGTTGGCTTTTTGTTGTAAAATGGCATTCAGATAGATATCTATAGACGTCATCGTATCATGGTCTGACAAACAACGCGCTAGCTCGGTCACCTTTTCACTACAAATGCAGAAGTGTGACATTGGTGGATGCGGTGGATTGGCAGTTTGTTGTACTGTGAGCTGTAATGGTTCATGATGAATGGATATCAAAACCTTTGTGAAATTTGATGTTCCATGATGAGACCACCTATTCCCACCCTCATTAGTACTATGTGCACAACACTTAATGACAGAGGCAGTTTTACCTTTATGAGCACTGTGTTCATCAATTCCTGCAAAAGTGGGTTAATATGGCTAATAATCTAAAACATCAAACAAGGTTAAACATTAAGACACAATCACTGCAAGTAACTAATCAAAAAGATGAGATAGTTCTAAGAAATAATAACAGTTTTAGAATTAATCAAATTAAATCGGATCTATAAAATGTTTGTAGATGCTGGACTTAAACTGTCCAGTGAAAATTTCACTTTTAAAAGTTGATATTCTGTTAACTGATACCCAAATAATGTTGTTGACTCATCAATAATCGTATTTGTGCCAAAAGCATATACTGGAGAAAAAAAAATCACTTAAAAAACCCCACCTCAAACAGACCATTGAAAAAATTATTGCTATTTATAGAGGATGATGTCAAGCTGGTCAAGTAGCGGTGTACTTTGATGAATATTTTTAATGACAGGTATACGCCCACACCATTCTGTTGTTGGGGTACGCCCACACCATTCTGTTGTTGGGGTACGCCCACACCATTCCAACACAGAAAAGCAGCTTTTTCACATACTTAATTGCAATTTTTTTAATTACATTTCATATAAATCTGGAAACATTGAACACTTTAATTATGGCAATATTGCTCTAGAATGTTAAGGTTCTGTTGAAGACCTTCTTTGGTTGGTGAATTTTTTTTATTCTGTTCTTAGTTTTTTTTAATTTTTATTGCACACTTGTTTTCTGTGTACATACATTTTATTAAGTCATACACTTTACCACCAAGCAAGTCTCTGTCTCTTTCTCAGTCTCTAACTCGGTCTCTCTCTCTCTGTCTCTCTCAGCTTCTGTCTCTCTCAGCCTCTGTCTCTCAGTCTCTGTCTCTAACTCGGTCTCTCTCTCTCTGTCTATCTGTCTCTCTCTCTCTGTCTCTCAGTCTCTGTCTCTCAGTCTCTGTCTCGGTCTCTCTCTGTCTATCTGTCTCTCTCTCGCTGTCTCTCTCTGTCTCTCTCAGCCTCTGTCTATCTGTCTCTCTCTCTCCGTCTCTCCGTCTCTGTCTCTTAGTCTCACAGTCTCTCTGTCTTTCTCAGCCTCTTTCTCTCAGTCTCTGTCTCTCTGTCTCTCTCTCTCTCTCTCTCTCTCTCTCTCTCTCTCTCTCTCTCTGTTTCTTTCTGTCTCTCTGTTTTCACACATTCGCTCACAGTCTCTCCGTCTTTCTCAGTCTCTCTCTGTCTCTGTCTCTCTGAGTCTCTGTCTCTCACAGTCTGTCTCTCTGGGTCTCTGTCTCCCTAGGTCTCTGTCTCTCTAGGTCTCTCTAGGTCTCTGTCTCCCTAGGTCTCTCAGTCTCTCTCAGATTCTCTCTCAGTCTCTCTAGGTCTCTCTGTCTCTCTCAGTCTCTCTCTCAGTCTCTACTCTGTCTCTCAGTCTCTCTCTGTCTCTCAGTCTCTGTTATGTACGCCTCTTGGAGGGGGGAACGCAACACCCTGCTACACTCAACTCCCCATTGGGTGAAAGAGGTATGTGAAAAATACAAAGGATGGTCCGCCCAGGTCTTACCTTGTGTGCATAGACAGTAAATACTACAGGTTATGTATGCCCGCAGGCCTCCTCCTTAAGCATTCCCAAGGTGCCTTCCCCTTCCCCCATTGGGAACAAATAAAACAAAATAATTACTCACTTAAAGTGAACAATTTCAATAATCAAAAACACTCCTATTGACCTATTGACATACACATACCTCAGAAGTAGTGGCTACAAAATACTTTCAACAAAGCTGTCACTGGGCAACAACCAACACAGGACATCAAAGAAGCTCTCTCCTCCTGACAAAAGAAACACTGGCTTTTATCCAGCTGGAGAAAGAGTTGGTAATTGAAACAGCTGTTTCCCCTGACGAGAGGGAGGGTTCAGAGCTGTATATTTATCTGTTGTGGTGTGGGAGCAGCTGTGGTTGTTGTGAGTACAGCTGTAATTGATGTTGCAGCAGCTGTTGTTGTGGGAGCAACAGTGGTTTTTGTTGGGACGGATGTAGTTGTTGTAGGGGAAGTTGTTGTTGTTGTGGGAGATGCTGTAGTTGTTATCAGAGAAAATGTGTTTGGGGTGGGTGCAGCTGTGGTTGTTGTGGGGTCAGCTGATTTTGTTGTCGTAGAAGCTGTCGTGGTTGTAGAGGAAGTTGTTGTCGTTGGAGCTGCTGTAGCTGTTGTCGGAGAAGATGTGGTTGTTGTGGGTGCATCTGTGGTTGTTGTGGGAGCAGCTGTGGCTGTTGTGGGGACGGATGTTGTTGTCGGAGCTGCGGCTGTGGTTGTTGTTGGTGCAGATGTGGTTGTTGTGAGGAAGACTACTGTTTTTATCATGGCAGCAGCTGTTGTTGTTGTAGGGAAGCTGTATTTGTTGTGGGAGCAGCTGTTGTTGTTGTGGGGACTGCTGTAGTTGTCGTAGCAGCTGCAGGAGCAGCTGTGGTTGTTATGGGTACAGCTGAGATTGTTGTAGGGGAAGCTGTTGAGGTTATGGGAATTGCTGTAGTTGTTGTCTGAGAAAATGTGGTTGGGGTTGGAGCAGCTTTGGTTGTTGTGGGGATGACTGTTGTTGTCGGAGCTGCTATAGTTGTTGTCGGTGAAGATGTGGTTGTTGTCGGTGAAGATGTGGTTGTGTCGGAGCAGTTGTGGTTGTTGTTGCTGCAGCTGTTGTTGTTGTGGGAGCAGTTGTGGTTGTTGTGGGTATGGTTGTTGTTGATGTAGACTTGAAAACAAAGAAGAGCCGCACACTAGGAGCTCAGATGCAAAAAATATTTTATGTCCAACGTTTCGACAGGCAAGCTGTTGATGTAGACACAGCTGTTGTTATCATATCATCAGCTGTGGGTATTGTACTAGAGGCTGTTGTGGTCGTTGGAGCTGTGGTAGTTGTTGCTAGAGAAGACGCGGTTGTTGTGGGTGCATCTGTGGTTGTTGTAAGAGCAGCTGTTGTTTTTGTAGCAGCAGCTGTTGTCGTAGCAGTAGCTGTGGTTGTTATGGGAACAACTATGGTTGTTGATTTAGAAGCTGCCGTTGTTGTCGAGGAATCTGTTGTTGTCCTTGGATCTGCTGTAGTTGTTGTCGGAGAAGATGTGGTTATTATGGGTGTTGTGGGTGCAGCTGTAGTCGTCGTTGCTGCTGCGGTGGTTGTTGTGGGATACATTTTGGTTGTTGGTTGTACTGTTGTGATTGTCATAGGGGAAGCTGTTGAGGTTGTGGGAGCTGCTGTAGTTGTTGTCGGAGAAGATGTGGTTGTTGCCACATCTGTTGTTATCAAAGCAGGAGTTTTTGTTGTTTTTGTTCATTTTGAAGGGGAAGCTGTTTTCACCTTTGGTGCTGCGGTGCTGCGGTGCTGCAGTGGTTGTTATTGGAGCCTCTGTTGTTGTTGTGGGGACATCTGTTGTTGTTGTAGCCATAGCTGTAGTTGTCGTAGCAGCAGCTGTGGTTGTTGTGGGGATGGCTGTTGATGTCGGCGCTGCTGTAGTTGTCGGAGAATATTTTTTGTGGGTGCAGCTGTTGTGGTTGGTGTTATGACGGTTGTGGTTGTCGGAGATGCAGCTGTGGTTGATGTTGGTGCAGCTGTGGTTGTTGCAGCAGCTGTTGTTGTTTTGGGAGTAGCTGTGGTTGTTGTGGGGATGGTTGTTGTTGATGTAGACTCAGCTGTTGTCATCATAGCAGCAGCTGCGGGTGTTGTAGAGGAAGCTGTGGTCATTGGAGCCGCTGTAGTTGTTGTTGGAGGAGACGTTGTTGTTGTGGGTGCTTCTGGGGTTGTTGTGGGAGCTGCTGTAGTTGGTGTCGGAGAAGACGTTGTTGTTGTGGGTGCTTCTGGGGTTGTTGTGGGAGCAGCTGTGGTTGTTGTAGGGACTGATGTGGCTGTCTGATCTGGGGCTGTGGTTATTGTTGGTGCAGATGTGGTTGTGTCAGTAGCAGCTGTTTTTGTAGGGGAATCTGTATTTGTTGTGGGAGCAGCTGTTGTTGCTGCGGAGACAGCTATTGTTTTTGAAGCCACAGCTGTAGTTGTCATAGCAGCAGCAGCTGTGATTATTGTGGGTAGAGCTGTCATTGTTGTAGGGGAAGCTGTTGAGGTATTGGGAGCTGCTGTAGTTGTTGTGTGAGAAAATGTGGTTGTTGTGGTTGTATCTGTGGTTGTTGTGGGAACAGCTGTGGTTGTTGTACAGGAAACTTTTTTGGACGTTGTAGATGCTGTAGCTGTTGTCGGAGAAGATGTGGTTGTTGTGGCTGTACAGTGCCTTGCAAAAGTATTCATCCCCCTTGGCATTTTTCCTATTTAGTTGCATTACAACCTGGAATTTAAATAGATTTTTGTTTGGAATTCATGTAATGGACACACACAAAATAGTCCAAATTGATGAAGTGAAATGAAAAAAATTACTTGTTTCAGAAAATTTGTATGGCATTATTTATTCAAGTGTTTTCAAAGTAATTTCCAAAGATTTTAATGTATGCCTAGAGTTGGGTTACAGTAAGGAAGAAAATATATATATTATGAGGGAAACCTAATGGTCTATTCAGTAATCTTTTATTTAGTTAGTTCATTTCATATGATACTAATTATTCATATTATATTACATTGTTCATAAGCTATTGCGACATACTTAAACAAATATAAATATGAAATAGCAAAACATCACACATTTACTTTCATTCACACAATAATCTAGTTTCTTGCATTAGCTTCATCACATCACCAGCATTATTTTGTGAATTATTTCCTATTGAGGTCAATTTTGTACAAACAAAATATACTAACAGTTTTATACATAATCATAATGATAAGCAATTACTTTAACTAGGCTAATTTGAGCCGTTTCTTAACATCTCTTAATCTTAATAGCTGCAGTTATATATGCCTTTATTATGCAATATGTTAAACTTAATGGGTTTAATTGAGTCCTAGAGTTATTCTGTTCAGAAGATATAGATCAGAATTAAAGCAAGTAGTAAAGTGACCATTTCTTGAGGTCTGTTTCTTCCCATAGAGCTAATAGAGGGATTTGAACCTGATGTTGTTGTTGTAGGATCCACTGTATTTGTAACAGGAGCTGTAGTTGCTGTTGGTGCAGCGTTGGTTGTTGTTGTTCTAGCTGTGGTTGTTGCAGCCACAGATGTACTTGTTGACACTTCAGCTGTAGATGTTATTGGTGTTGTTGTGGTTGTCATTGGTGAAAATGTGGTTGTTGTGAGAGAAGATGTCGTTGTTGGAGCTATTGTTGTTGATGGAGCTACTGTAGTTGTAACAAGAGCTGTAGTTGCCGTAGGTGCAGCTGTGGTTGTCAAAGGTGAAGCTGAGATTGTGGTGAAAGCAGCTGTGGTTGCTGTAGGTGGAGCTGGGGTTGTTGTTGGTGCAGCTGGGGATGTTGTGGAAGAAACTGTGGTCATTGTGAGGGCGGCTGTGGTGGTGGTAGTAGCAGCTGTAGTTGTAACAAGAGCTGTAGTTGTCGTTGCTGCAGCTGTGGATGTTGTGGGAGAAGCTGTTGTTGCTGTAGGTGGAATTGTGGTTGACCTTGGTGTAGGTGGAGCTGTGTTTGATGTTGGTGCAGCAGTGGTTGTTGTTGAAGCAGCTGGGGATGTTGTTGGAGGTGCTGATGTTGTAGGAGCCATTGTTTTTGAAACATGCACTGTAGTTGCTGTTGGTGCAGCTGTGGTTGTTTTGGGAGAAGCGGTTGTTGCTGTAGGTGCAGCTGTGGTTGGCGATGGTGAAGCTGAGGTTATTGTTGGAGCTGTTGTTGTTGTAGGATACACTGTATTTGTAACATGAGGTGCAGTTGCTGTTGGTGCAGCTGTGGTTGTTGTATTTGTAACATGAGGTGTAGTTGTTGTTGAAGCAGCTGGGGATGTTGTAGGAGCCATTGTTTTTGAAACATGAACTGTAGTTTCCATTGGTGCAGCTGTGGTTGTTGTGGGAGAAGCTGTTGTTGCTGTAGGTGCAGTTGTGGTTGTCGATGGTGAATCTGAGGTCGTTGTTGAAGCAGATGTGGTTGCTGTAGGTGGAGCTGTGGTTGTCGTTGGTGCAGCTGTGTTTGTTGTGGTAGCAGCAGGGGTTGTTGTTGGAGCTGTTGTTGTTGTAGGATCCACTGAATTTGTAACATGAGCTCTAGTTGCTGTTGGTGCAGCTGTGGTTGTTGTTGAAGCAGCTGGGGATGTTGTTGGAGCTGCTGTTGTTGTAGGAGCCATTGTTTTTGAAACATAGACTGTAGTTGCCGTTGGTGAAGCTGTGGTTGTTGTGGGAGAAGCTGTTGTAGCTGTAGGTGCAGCTGTGGTTGTCGATGGTGAAGCTGAGGTTGTTGTTGGAGCTGTTGTTGTTGTAGGATCCACTGTATTTGTAACAGGAGCTGTAGTTGCTGATGGTGCAGCTGTGGTTGTTGGAGATTCTGTTGTTGTAGGAGTCACTGTAGTTATATCAAGAGCTATGTTTGTCGTTGGTGCAGCTGTGGTTGTCGATGGTGAAGCTGAGGTCGTTGATGAAGCAGATGTTGTTGCTGTAGGTGGAGCTGTGGTTGTCGTTGGTGCAGCTGTGGTTGTTGAGGAAGCAGCTGGGATTGTTCTTTGAGCTGTTGTTGTTGTAGGATCCACTGTAGTTGTAACAGGATCGGTAGTTGCTGTTTGTGCAGCTGTCATTGTTGTTGGAGTATCTGTGGTTGTTGGAGATGCTGTTGTTGTAGGAGTCACTGTAGTTGTATCAAGAGCTGTATTTGTCGTTGGTGCAGCTGTGGTTGTTGTGGGAGTAGCTGTGGTTGTTGGAGATGCTGTTGTTGTAGGAGTCACTGTAGTAGTATCAAGAGCTGTATTTGTCATTGGTGCAGCTGTGGTTGTTGATGGTGAAGCTGAGGTTTTTGTGTAAGAAGCTGTGGTTGCTGTAGGTGGAGCTGTGTTTGACGTTGGTGCAGCTGAGGTTGTTGTGGAAGCAGCTGTGGTCGCTGTAGTTGAAGCTGTGTTGGACGTTGGTGCAGCAGTGGTTGTTGTTGAAGCAGCTGGGGATGCTGTGGGAGAAGTTGTTGTTGCTGTTGGTGCAGCTGTGATTGTTGTTGTAGTATCTGTGGTTGTTGGAGATGCTGTTGTTGTAAGAGTCACTGTAGTTGTATCAAGAGCTGTATTTGTCGTTGGTGCAGCTGTGGTTGTTGTGGGAGTAGCTGTGGTTGTTGGAGATGATGTTGTTGTAGGAGTCACTGTAGTAGTATCAAGAGCTGTATTTGTCGTTGGTGCAGCTGTGGTTGCTGTGGGAGTAGCTGTGGTTGTTGGAGACAATGTTGTTGTAGGAGTCACTGTAGTAGTATCAAGAGCTGTATTTGTCATTGGTGCAGCTGTGGTTGTTGATGGTGAAGCTGAGATTTTTGTGTAAGAAGCTGTGGTTGCTGTAGGTGGAGCTGTGTTTGGCGTTGGTGCAGCTGTGGTTGTTTTTGAAGCAGCTGCGGATGTTGGAGTTGCTGTTGTTGTAGGATCCACTGAATTTGTAACAAGATCTCTAGTTGCTGTTGGTGCAGCCTTGGTTGTTGTGGGAGAAGCTGTTGTTGCTGTAGGTGCAGCTGTGGTTGTCGATGGTGAAGCTGAAGTTATTTTTGGAGCTGTTGTTGTTGTAGGATCCACTGTATTTGTAACAGGAGCTGTAGTTGCTGTTTGTGCATCTGTGGTTGTTGGAGATTCTGATGTTGTAGAAGTCACTGTAGTTATATCAAGAGCTGTGTTTGTTGTTGGGGCAGCTGTGGTTGTTGAAGGTGAAGCTGAGGTTGTTGTGGAAGCAGCTGTGGTCGCTGTAGTTGGAGCTGTGTTGGACGTTGGTGCAGCAGTGGTTGTTGTTGAAGCAGCTGGGGATGCTGTGGGAGAAGTTGTTGTTGCTGTTGTTGCAGCTGTGATTGTTGTTGGAGTATCTGTGGTTGTTGGAGATGCTGTTGTTGTAGGAGTCACTGTAGTTGTATCAAGAGCTGTATTTGTCGTTGGTGCAGCTGTGGTTGTTGTGGGAGTAGCTGTGGTTGTTGGAGATGCTGTTGTTGTAGAAGTTACTGTAGTTATATCAAGAGCTGTGTTTGTTGTTGGGGCAGCTGTGGTTGTTGAAGGTGAAGCTGAGGTTGTTGTGGAAGCAGCTGTGGTCGCTGTAGTTGGAACTGTGTTGGACGTTGGTGCAGCAGTGGTTGTTGTTGAAGCAGCTGGGGATGCTGTGGGAGAAGCTGTTGTTGCTGTAGGTGCAGTTGTGGTTGTCGATGGTGAATCTGAGGTCGTTGATGAAGCAGATGTTGTTGCTGTAGGTGGAGATGTTGTTGTCGTTGGTGCAGCTGTGGTTGTTGAGGAAGCAGCTGGGATTTCTGTTGGAGCTGTTGTTGTTGTAGGATCCACTGTAGTTGTATCAAGAGCTGTATTTGTCGTTGGTGCAGCTGTGGTTGCTGTGGGAGTAGCTGTGGTTGTTGGAGATGCTGTTGTTGTAGGAGTCACTGTAGTAGTGTCAAGAGCTGTATTTGTCATTGGTGCAGATGTGTTTGTTGTGGGAGTAGCTGTGGTCGCTGTAGTTGGACCTGTGTTGGACGTTGGTGCAGCAGTGGTTGTTGTTGAAGCAGCTGGGGATGCTGTGGGAGAAGCTGTTGTTGCTGTTGGTGCAGCTGTGATTGTTGTTGGAGTATCTGTGGTTGTTGGAGATGCTTTTGTTGTAGGAGTCACTGTAGTTGTATCAAGAGCTGTATTTGTCGTTGGTGCAGCTGTGGTTGTTGTGGGAGTAGCTGTGGTTGTTGGAGATGCTGTTGTTGTAGAAGTTACTGTAGTTATATCAAGAGCTGTGTTTGTTGTTGGGGCAGCTGTGGTTGTTGAAGGTGAAGCTGAGGTTGTTGTGGAAGCAGCTGTGGTCGCTGTAGTTGGAGCTGTGTTGGACGTTGGTGCAGCAGTGGTTGTTGTTGAAGCAGCTGGGGATGCTGTGGGAGAAGCTGTTGGTGCTGTTGGTGCAGCTGTGGTTGTTGTGGGAGTATCTGTGGTTGTTGGAGATGCTGTTGTTGTAGGAGTCACTGTAGTTGTATCAAGAACTGTATTTGTCGTTGGTGCAGCTGTGGTTGTTGAGGGAGCAGCTGGGGTTGTTGTTGGAGCTGTTGTTGTTGTAGGATCCACTGAATTTGTAACAGGAGCTCTAGTTGCTGTTGGTGCAGCTGTGGTTGTTGTGGGACTAGCTGTGGTTGTTGGAGATGCTGTTGTTGTAGGAGTCACTGTAGTTGTATCAAGAGCTGTATTTGTCGTTGGTGCAGCTGTGGTTGTCGTGGGAGTAGCTGTGGTTGTTGGAGATGCTGTTGTTGTAGGAGTCACTGTAGTTATATCAAGAGCTGTGTTTGTTGTCGGGGCAGCTGTGGTTGTTGTTGAAGCAGCTGCGGATGTTGGAGTTGCTGTTGTTGTAGGATCCACTGAATTTGTAACAAGATCTCTAGTTGCTGTTGGTGCAGCCTTGGTTGTTGTGGGAGAAGCTGTTGTTGCTGTAGGTGCAGCTGTGGTTGTCGATGGTGAAGCTGAGGTTATTGTTGGAGCTGTTGTTGTTGTAAAATCCACTGTATTTGTAACAGGAGCTGTAGTTGCTGTTTGTGCATCTGTGGTTGTTGGAGATGCTGTTGTTGTAGGAGTCACTGTAGTTGTATCAAGAGCTGTATTTGTCGTTGGTGCAGCTTTGGTTGTTGTGGGAGTAGCTGTGGTTGTTGGAGATGCTGTTGTTGTAGAAGTTACTGTAGTTATATCAAGAGCTGTGTTTGTTGTTGGGGCAGCTGTGGTTGTTGAAGGTGAAGCTGAGGTTGTTGTGGAAGCAGCTGTGGTCGCTGTAGTTGGAGCTGTGTTGGACGTTGGTGCAGCAGTGGTTGTTGTTGAAGCAGCTGGGGATGTTGTGGGAGAAGCTGTTGTTGCTGTAGGTGCAGTTGTGGTTGTCGATGGTGAATCTGAGGTCGTTGATGAAGCAGATGTTGTTTCTGTAGGTGGAGATGTTGTTGTCGTTGGTGCAGCTGTGGTTGTTGAGGAAGCAGCTGGGATTTCTGTTGGAGCTGTTGTTGTTGTAGGATCCACTGTAGTTGTATCAAGAGCTGTATTTGTCGTTGGTGCAGCTGTGGTTGCTGTGGGAGTAGCTGTGGTTGTTGGAGATGCTGTTGTTGTAGGAGTCACTGTAGTTGTATCAAGAGCTGTATTTGTCGTTGGTGCAGCTGTGGTTGTTGTGGGAGTAGCTGTGGTTGTTGGAGATGCTGTTGTTGTAGGAGTCACTGTAGTTGTATCAAGAGCTGTATTTGTCGTTGGTGCAGCTGAGGTTGATGTTGAAGCAGCTGTGGTCGCTGTAGTTGGACCTGTGTTGGACGTTGGTGCAGCAGTGGTTGTTGTTGAAGCAGCTGGGGATGCTGTGGGAGAAGCTGTTGTTGCTGTTGGTGCAGCTGTGATTGTTGTTGGAGTATCTGTGGTTGTTGGAGATGCTTTTGTTGTAGGAGTCACTGTAGTTGTATCAAGAGCTGTATTTGTCGTTTGTGCAGCTGTCGTTGTTGTGGGAGTAGCTGTGGTTGTAGGAGATGCTGTTGTTGTAGAAGTTACTGTAGTTATATCAAGAGCTGTGTTTGTTGTTGGGGCAGCTGTGGTTGTTGAAGGTGAAGCTGAGGTTGTTGTGGAAGCAGCTGTGGTCGCTGTAGTTGGAGCTGTGTTGGACGTTGGTGCAGCAGTGGTTGTTGTTGAAGCAGCTGGGGATGCTGTGGGAGAAGCTGTTGGTGCTGTTGGTGCAGCTGTGGTTGTTGTGGGAGTATCTGTGGTTGTTGGAGATGCTGTTGTTGTAGGAGTCACTGTAGTTGTATCAAGAGCTGTATTTGTCGTTGGTGCAGCTGTGGTTGTCGTGGGAGTAGCTGTGGTTGTTGGAGATGCTGTTGTTGTAGGAGTCACTGTAGTTATATCAAGAGCTGTGTTTGTTGTCGGGGCAGCTGTGGTTGTTGTTGAAGCAGCTGCGGATGTTGGAGTTGCTGTTGTTGTAGGATCCACTGAATTTGTAAAAAGATCTCTAGTTGCTGTTGGTGCAGCTGTGGTTGTCGATGGTGAAGCTGAGGTTATTGTTGGAGCTGTTGTTGTAGGATCCAGTGTATTTTTAACAGGAGCTGTAGTTGCTGATGGTGCAGCTGTGGTTGTTGGAGATGCTGTTGTTGTAGGAGTCACTGTAGTTATATCAAGAGCTGTGTTTGTCGTTGGTGCAGCTGTGGTTGTTGATGGTGAAGCTGAGGTTGTTGTGGAAGCAGCTGTGGTCGCTGTAGTTGGAGCTGTGTTGGACGTTGGTGCAGCAGTGGTTGTTGTTGAAGCAGCTGGGGATGTTGTGGGAGAAGCTGTTGTTGCTGTAGGTGCAGTTGTGGTTGTCGATGGTGAATCTGAGGTCGTTGATGAAGCAGATGTTGTTGCTGTAGGTGGAGATGTTGTTGTCGTTGGTGCAGCTGTGGTTGTTGAGGAAGCAGCTGGGATTTCTGTTGGAGCTGTTGTTGTTGTAGGATCCACTGTAGTTGTATCAAGAGCTGTATTTGTCGTTGGTGCAGCTGTGGTTGCTGTGGGAGTAGCTGTGGTTGTTGGAGATGCTGTTGTTGTAGGAGTCACTGTAGTTGTATCAAGAGCTGTATTTGTCGTTGGTGCAGCTGAGGTTGTTGTTGAAGCAGCTGTGGTCGCTGTAGTTGGACCTGTGTTGGACGTTGGTGCAGCAGTGGTTGTTGTTGAAGCAGCTGGGGATGCTGTGGGAGAAGCTGTTGTTGCTGTTGGTGCAGCTGTGATTGTTGTTGGAGTATCTGTGGTTGTTGGAGATGCTTTTGTTGTAGGAGTCACTGTAGTTGTATCAAGAGCTGTATTTGTCGTTGGTGCAGCTGTGGTTGTTGTGGGAGTAGCTGTGGTTGTTGGAGATGCTGTTGTTGTAGAAGTTACTGTAGTTATATCAAGAGCTGTGTTTGTTGTTGGGGCAGCTGTGGTTGTTGAAGGTGAAGCTGAGGTTGTTGTGGAAGCAGCTGTGGTCGCTGTAGTTGGAGCTGTGTTGGACGTTGGTGCAGCAGTGGTTGTTGTTGAAGCAGCTGGGGATGCTGTGGGAGAAGCTGTTGGTGCTGTTGGTGCAGCTGTGGTTGTTGTGGGAGTATCTGTGGTTGTTGGAGATGCAGTTGTTGTAGGAGTCACTGTAGTTGTATCAAGAGCTGTATTTGTCGTTGGTGCAGCTGTGGTTGTTGAGGGAGCAGCTGGGGTTGTTGTTGGAGCTGTTGTTGTTGTAGGATCCACTGAATTTGTAACAGGAGCTCTAGTTGCTGTTGGTGCAGCTGTGGTTGTTGTGGGACTAGCTGTGGTTGTTGGAGATGCTGTTGTTGTAGGAGTCACTGTAGTTGTATCAAGAGCTGTGTTTGTTGTCGGGGCAGCTGTGGTTGTTGTTGAAGCAGCTGCGGATGTTGGAGTTGCTGTTGTTGTAGGATCCACTGAATTTGTAACAAGATCTCTAGTTGCTGTTGGTGCAGCTGTGGTTGTCGATGGTGAAGCTGAGGTTATTGTTGGAGCTGTTGTTGTAGGATCCAGTGTATTTTTAACAGGAGCTGTAGTTGCTGATGGTGCAGCTGTGGTTGTTGATGGTGAAGCTGAGGTTGTTGTGGAAGCAGCTGTGGTCGCTGTAGTTGGAGCTGTGTTGGACGTTGGTGCAGCAGTGGTTGTTGTTGAAGCAGCTGGGGATGTTGTGGGAGAAGCTGTTGTTGCTGTAGGTGCAGTTGTGGTTGTCGATGGTGAATCTGAGGTCGTTGATGAAGCAGATGTTGTTGCTGTAGGTGGAGATGTTGTTGTCGTTGGTGCAGCTGTGGTTGTTGAGGAAGCAGCTGGGATTTCTGTTGGAGCTGTTGTTGTTGTAGGATCCACTGTAGTTGTATCAAGAGCTGTATTTGTCGTTGGTGCAGCTGTGGTTGCTGTGGGAGTAGCTGTGGTTGTTGGAGATGCTGTTGTTGTAGGAGTCACTGTAGTTGTATCAAGAGCTGTATTTGTCGTTGGTGCAGCTCTGGTTGTTGTGGGAGTAGCTGTGGTTGTTGGAGATGCTGTTGTTGTAGGAGTCACTGTAGTAGTGTCAAGAGCTGTATTTGTCATTGGTGCAGCTGTGTTTGTTGTGGGAGTAGCTGTGGTTGTTGGAGATGCTGTTGTTGTAGGAGTCACTGTAGTTGTATCAAGAGCTGTATTTGTCATTGGTGCAGCTGAGGTTGTTGTTGAAGCAGCTGTGGTCGCTGTAGTTGGACCTGTGTTGGACGTTGGTGCAGCAGTGGTTGTTGTTGAAGCAGCTGGGGATGCTGTGGGAGAAGCTGTTGTTGCTGTTGGTGCAGCTGTGATTGTTGTTGGAGTATCTGTGGTTGTTGGAGATGCTTTTGTTGTAGGAGTCACTGTAGTTGTATCAAGAGCTGTATTTGTCGTTGGTGCAGCTGTGGTTGTTGTGGGAGTAGCTGTGGTTGTTGGAGATGCTGTTGTTGTAGAAGTTACTGTAGTTATATCAAGAGCTGTGTTTGTTGTTGGGGCAGCTGTGGTTGTTGAAGGTGAAGCTGAGGTTGTTGTGGAAGCTGCTGTGGTCGCTGTAGTTGGAGCTGTGTTGGACGTTGGTGCAGCAGTGGTTGTTGTTGAAGCAGCTGGGGATGCTGTGGGAGAAGCTCTTGGTGCTGTTGGTGCAGCTGTGGTTGTTGTGGGAGTATCTGTGGTTGTTGGAGATGCTGTTGTTGTAGGAGTCACTGTAGTTGTATCAAGAGCTGTATTTGTCGTTGGTGCAGCTGTGGTTGTTGAGGGAGCAGCTGGGGTTGTTGTTGGAGCTGTTGTTGTTGTAGGATCCACTGAATTTGTAACAGGAGCTCTAGTTGCTGTTGGTGCAGCTGTGGTTGTTGTGGGACTAGCTGTGGTTGTTGGAGATGCTGTTGTTGTAGGAGTCACTGTAGTTGTATCAAGAGCTGTGTTTGTTGTTGGGGCAGCTGTGGTTGTTGAAGGTGAAGCTGAGGTTGTTGTGGAAGCAGCTGTGGTCGCTGTAGTTGGAGCAGTGTTGGACGTTGGTGCAGCAGTGGTTGTTGTTGAAGCAGCTGGGGATGCTGTGGGAGAAGCTGTTGTTGCTGTTGGTGCAGCTGTGGTTGTCGATGGTGACGCTGAGGTTATTGTCGGAGCTGTTGTTGTTGTAGGATCCACTGTATTTATAACAGGAGCTGTAGTTGCTGTTTGTGCAGCTGTGATTGTTGTTGGAGTATCTGTGGTTGTTGGAGATGCTGTTGTAGTAGGAGTCACTGTAGTTGTATCAAGAGCTGTATTTGTCGTTGGTGCAGCTGTGGTTGTTGTGGGAGTAGCTGTGGTTGTTGGAGATGCTGTTGTTGTAGGAGTCACTGTAGTTGTATCAAGAGCTGTATTTGTCGTTGGTGCAGCTGTGGTTGTTGAGGGAGCAGCTGGGGTTGTTGTTGGAGCTGTTGTTGTTGTAGGATCCACTGAATTTGTAACAGGAGCTCTAGTTGCTGTTGGTGCAGCTGTGGTTGTTGTGGGACTAGCTGTGGTTGTTGGAGATGCTGTTGTTGTAGGAGTCACTGTAGTTGTATCAAGAGCTGTATTTGTCGTTGGTGCAGCTGTGGTTGTTGTGGGAGTAGCTGTGGTTGTTGGAGATGCTGTTGTTGTAAAAGTCACTGTAGTTATATCAAGAGCTGTGTTTGTTGTTGGGGCAGCTGTGGTTGTTGTTGAAGCAGATGCGGATGTTGGAGTTGCTGTTTTTGTAGGATCCACTGAATTTGTAACAAGATCTCTAGTTGCTGTTGGTGCAGCTGTGGTTGTCGATGGTGAAGCTGAGGTTATTGTTGGAGCTGTTGTTGTAGGATCCAGTGTATTTTTAACAGGAGCTGTAGTTGCTGATGGTGCAGCTGTGGTTGTTGGAGATGCTGTTGTTGTAGGAGTCACTGTAGTTATATCAAGAGCTGTGTTTGTCATTGGTGCAGCTTTGGTTGTTGATGGTGAAGCTGAGGTTGTTGTGGAAGCAGCAGTGGTCGCTGTAGGTGGAGCTGTGTTGGACGTTGGTGCAGCAGTGGTTGTTGTTGAAGCAGCTAGGGATGTTGTGGGAGAAGCTGTTGTTGCTGTTGGTGCAGTTGTGGTTGTCGATGGTGAATCTGAGGTCGTTGATGAAGCAGATGTTGTTGCTGTAGGTGGAGATGTTGTTGTCGTTGGTGCAGCTGTGGTTGTTGAGGAAGCAGCTGGGATTTCTGTTGGAGCTGTTGTTGTTGTAGGATCCACTGTAGTTGTATCAAGAGCTGTATTTGTCGTTGGTGCAGCTGTGGTTGCTGTGGGAGTAGCTGTGGTTGTTGGAGATGCTGTTGTTGTAGGAGTCACTGTAGTTGTATCAAGAGCTGTATTTGTCGTTGGTGCAGCTGTGGTTGTTGTGGGAGTAGCTGTGGTTGTTGGAGATGCTGTTGTTGTAGGAGTCACTGTAGTAGTGTCAAGAGCTGTATTTGTCATTGGTGCAGCTGTGTTTGTTGTGGGAGTAGCTGTGGTTGTTGGAGATGCTGTTGTTGTAGGAGTCACTGTAGTTGTATCAAGAGCTGTATTTGTCATTGGTGCAGCTGAGGTTGTTGTTGAAGCAGCTGTGGTCGCTGTAGTTGGACCTGTGTTGGACGTTGGTGCAGCAGTGGTTGTTGTTGAAGCAGCTGGGGATGCTGTGGGAGAAGCTGTTGTTGCTGTTGGTGCAGCTGTGATTGTTGTTGGAGTATCTGTGGTTGTTGGAGATGCTTTTGTTGTAGGAGTCACTGTAGTTGTATCAAGAGCTGTATTTGTCGTTGGTGCAGCTGTGGTTGTTGTGGGAGTAGCTGTGGTTGTTGGAGATGCTGTTGTTGTAGAAGTTACTGTAGTTATATCAAGAGCTGTGTTTGTTGTTGGGGCAGCTGTGGTTGTTGAAGGTGAAGCTGAGGTTGTTGTGGAAGCAGCTGTGGTCGCTGTAGTTGGAGCTGTGTTGGACGTTGGTGCAGCAGTGGTTGTTGTTGAAGCAGCTGGGGATGCTGTGGGAGAAGCTGTTGGTGCTGTTGGTGCAGCTGTGGTTGTTGTGGGAGTATCTGTGGTTGTTGGAGATGCTGTTGTTGTAGGAGTCACTGTAGTTGTATCAAGAGCTGTATTTGTCGTTGGTGCAGCTGTGGTTGTTGAGGGAGCAGCTGGGGTTGTTGTTGGAGCTGTTGTTGTTGTCGGATCCACTGAATTTGTAACAGGAGCTCTAGTTGCTGTTGGTGCAGCTGTGGTTGTTGTGGGACTAGCTGTGGTTGTTGGAGATGCTGTTGTTGTAGGAGTCACTGTAGTTGTATCAAGAGCTGTGTTTGTTGTTGGGGCAGCTGTGGTTGTTGAAGGTGAAGCTGAGGTTGTTGTGGAAGCAGCTGTGGTCGCTGTAGTTGGAGCAGTGTTGGACGTTGGTGCAGCAGTGGTTGTTGTTGAAGCAGCTGGGGATGCTGTGGGAGAAGCTGTTGTTGCTGTTGGTGCAGCTGTGGTTGTCGATGGTGAAGCTGAGGTTATTGTTGGAGCTGTTGTTGTTGTAGGATCCACTGTATTTGTAACAGGAGCTGTATTTGTCGTTTGTGCAGCTGTGGTTGTTGTGGGAGTAGCTGTGGTTGTTGGAGATGTTGTTGTTGTAAGAGTCAATGTAGTTGTATCAAGAGCTGTGTTTGTCATTGGTGCAGCTGTGGTTGTTGTGGGAGTAGCTGTGGTTGTTGGAGATGCTGTTGTTGTAGGAGTCACTGTAGTTGTATCAAGAGCTGTATTTGTCGTTGGTGCAGCTGTGGTTGTCGTGGGAGTAGCTGTGGTTGTTGGAGATGCTGTTGTTGTAGAAGTCACTGTAGTTATATCAAGAGCTGTGTTTGTTGTTGGGGCAGCTGTGGTTGTTGAAGGTGAAGCTGAGGTTGTTGTGGAAGCGGCTGTGGTTGCTGTAGTTGGAGCTGTGTTGGACAGTGGTGCAGCAGTGATTGTTGTTGAAGCAGCTGGGGATGCTGTGGGAGAAGCTGTTGTTGCTGTTGGTGCAGCTGTGGTTGTCGATGGTGACGCTGAGGTTATTGTCGGAGCTGTTGTTGTTGTAGGATCCACTGTATTTGTAACAGGAGCTGTAGTTGCTGTTTGTGCAGCTGTGATTGTTGTTGGAGTATCTGTGGTTGTTGGAGATGCTGTTGTAGTAGGAGTCACTGTAGTTGTATCAAGAGCTGTATTTGTCGTTGGTGCAGCTGTGGTTGTTGTGGGAGTAGCTGTGGTTGTTGGAGATGCTGTTGTTGTATGGGTCACTGTAGTTGTATCAAGAGCTGTATCTGTCGTTGGTGCAGCTGTGGTTGTTGTGGGAGTAGCTGTGGTTGTTGGAGATGCTGTTGTTGTAGAAGTCACTGTAGTTATATCAAGAGCTGTGTTTGTTGTTGGGGCAGCTGTGGTTGTTGAAGGTGAAGCTGAGGTTGTTGTGGAAGCGGCTGTGGTTGCTGTATTTGTAGCTGTGTTGGACGTTGGTGCAGCAGTGATTGTTGTTGAAGCAGCTGGGGATGCTGTGGGAGAAGCTGTTGTTGCGGTAGGTGCAGCTGTGTTTGTCGATGGTGAAGCTGAGGTTTTTGTTGGAGCTGTTGTTGTTGTAGGATCCACTGTATTTGTAACAGGAGCTGTAGTTGCTGTTGGTGCAGCTGTGATTGTTGTTGTAGTATCTGTGGTTGTTGGAGATGCTGTTGTTGTAAGAGTCACTGTAGTTGTATCAAGAGCTGTACTTGTCGTTGGTGCAGCTGTGGTTGTTGTGGGAGTAGCTGTGGTTGTTGGAGATGCTGTTGTTGTAGGAGTCACTGTAGTTGTATCAAGAGCTGTGTTTGTTGTTGGGGCAGCTGTGGTTGTTGAAGTTGAAGCTGAGGTTGTTGTGGAAGCAGCTGTGGTCGCTGTAGTTGGAGCTGTGTTGGACGTTGGTGCAGCAGTGGTTGTTGTTGAAGCAGCTGGGGATGCTGTGGGAGAATCTGTTGGTGCTGTTGGTGCAGCTGTGGTTGTTGTGGGAGTATCTGTGGTTGTTGGAGATGCTGTTGTTGTAGGAGTCACTGTAGTTGTATCAAGAGCTGTATTTGTCGTTGGTGCAGCTGTGGTTGTTGAGGGAGCAGCTGGGGTTGTTGTTGGAGCTGTTGTTGTTGTAGGATCCACTGAATTTGTAACAGGAGCTCTAGTTGCTGTTGGTGCAGCTGTGGTTGTTGTGGAACTAGCTGTGGTTGTTGGAGATGCTGTTGTTGTAGGAGTCACTGTAGTTGTATCAAGAGCTGTATTTGTCGTTGGTGCAGCTGTGGTTGTTGTGGGAGTAGCTGTGGTTGTTGGAGATGCTGTTGTTGTAGAAGTCACTGTAGTTATATCAAGAGCTGTGTTTGTTGTTGGGGCAGCTGTGGTTGTTGTTGAAGCAGATGCGGATGTTGGAGTTGCTGTTTTTGTAGGATCCACTGAATTTGTAACAAGATCTCTAGTTGCTGTTGGTGCAGCTGTGGTTGTCGATGGTGAAGCTGAGGTTATTGTTGGAGCTGTTGTTGTAGGATCCAGTGTATTTTTAACAGGAGCTGTAGTTGCTGATGGTGCAGCTGTGGTTGTTGGAGATGCTGTTGTTGTAGGAGTCACTGTAGTTATATCAAGAGCTGTGTTTGTCATTGGTGCAGCTTTGGTTGTTGATGGTGAAGCTGAGGTTGTTGTGGAAGCAGCAGTGGTCGCTGTAGGTGGAGCTGTGTTGGACATTGGTGCAGCAGTGGTTGTTGTTGAAGCAGCTAGGGATGTTGTGGGAGAAGCTGTTGTTGCTGTTGGTGCAGTTGTGGTTGTCGATGGTGAATCTGAGGTCGTTGATGAAGCAGATGTTGTTGCTGTAGGTGGAGCTGTGGTTGTCGTTGGTGCAGCTGTGGTTGTTGAGGGAGCAGCTGGGGTTGTTGTTGGAGCTGTTGTTGTTGTAGGATCTACTGAATTTGTAACAAGAGCTCTAGTTGCTGTTGGTGCAGCTGTGGTTGTCGTGGGACTAGCTGTGGTTGTTGGAGATGCTGTTGTTGTAGGAGTCACTGTAGTTGTATCAAGAGCTGTATTTGTCGTTGGTGCAGCTGTGGTTGTTGAGGGAGCAGCTGGGGTTGTTGTTGGAGCTGTTGTTGTTGTAGGATCCACTGAATTTGTAACAGGAGCTCTAGATGCTGTTGGTGCAGCTGTGGTTGTTGTGGGACTAGCTGTGGTTGTTGGAGATGCTGTTGTTGTAGAAGTCACTGTAGTTATATCAAGAGCTGTGTTTGTTGTTGGGGCAGCTGTGGTTGTTGTTGAAGCAGCTGCGGATGTTGGAGTTGCTGTTGTTGTAGGATCCACTGAATTTGTAACAAGATCTCTAGTTGCTGTTAGTGCAGCTGTGGTTGTCGATGGTGAAGCTGAGGTTATTGTTGGAGCTGTTGTTGTAGGATCCAGTGTATTTTTAACAGGAGCTGTAGTTGCTGATGGTGCAGCTGTGGTTGTTGGAGATGCTGTTGTTGTAGGAGTCACTGTAGTTATATCAAGAGCTGTGTTTGTCATTGGTGCAGCTTTGGTTGTTGATGGTGAAGCTGAGGTTGTTGTGGAAGCAGCAGTGGTCGCTGTAGGTGGAGCTGTGTTGGACGTTGGTGCAGCAGTGGTTGTTGTTGAAGCAGCTGGGGATGTTGTGGGAGAAGCTGTTGTTGCTGTTGGTGCAGTTGTGGTTGTCGATGGTGAATCTGAGGTCGTTGATGAAGCAGATGTTGTTGCTGTAGTTGGAGCTGTGGTTGTCGTTGGTGCAGCTGTGGTTGTTGAGGGAGCAGCTGGGGTTGTTGTTGGAGCTGTTGTTGTAGGATCTACTGAATTTGTAACAAGAGCTCTAGTTGCTGTTGGTGCAGCTGTGGTTGTTGTGGGACTAGCTGTGGTTGTTGGAGATGCTGTTGTTGTAGGAGTCACTGTAGTTGTATCAAGAGCTGTATTTGTCGTTGGTGCAGCTGTGGTTGTTGAGGGAGCAGCTGGGGTTGTTGTTGGAGCTGTTGATGTTGTAGGATCCACTGAATTTGTAACAGGAGCTCTAGTTGCTGTTGGTGCAGCTGTTGTTGTTGTGGGACTAGCTGTGGTTGTTGGAGATGCTGTTGTTGTAGGAGTCACTGTAGTTGTATCAAGAGCTGTATTTGTCGTTGGTGCAGCTGTGGTTGTCGTGGGAGTAGCTGTGGTTGTTGGAGATGCTGTTGTTGTAGAAGTCACTGTAGTTATATCAAGAGCTGTGTTTGTTGTTGGGGCAGCTGTGGTTGTTGTTGAAGCAGCTGCGGATGTTGGAGTTGCTGTTGTTGTAGGATCCACTGAATTTGTAACAAGATCTCTAGTTGCTGTTGGTGCAGCTGTGGTTGTCGTTGGTGCAGCTGTGGTTGTTGAGGGAGCAGCTGGGGTTGTTGTTGGAGCTGTTGTTGTTGTAGGATCTACTGAATTTGTAACAAGAGCTCTAGTTGCTGTTGGTGCAGCTGTGGTTGTTGTGGGACTAGCTGTGGTTGTTGGAGATGCTGTTGTTGTAAGAGTCACTGTAGTAGTATCAAGAGCTGTGTTTGTCATTGGTGCAGCTGTGGTTGTTGTGGGAGTAGCTGTGGTTGTTGGAGATGCTGTTGTTGTAGGAGTCACTGTAGTAGTATCAAGAGCTGTATTTGTCATTGGTGCAGCTGTGGTTGTTGATGGTGAAGCTGAGTTTTTTGTGTAAGAAGCTGTGGTTGCTGTAGGTGGAGCTGTGTTTGACGTTGGTGCAGCTGTGGTTGTTGTTGAAGCAGCTGGGGATGTTGGAGTTGCTGTTGTTGTAGGATCCACTGAATTTGTAACAAGATCTCTAGTTGCTGTTTGTGCAGCTGTGGTTGTTGTGTGAGAAGCTGTTGTTGCTGTAGGTGCAGCTGTGGTTGTTGAGGAGCAGCTGGGGTTGTTGTTGGAGCTGTTGTTGTTGTAGGATCCACTGAATTTGTAACAGGAGCTCTAGTTGCTGTTGGTGCAGCTGTGGTTGTTGTGGGAGTAGCTGTGGTTGTTGGAGATGCTGTTGTTGTAGGAGTCACTGTAGTTGTATCAAGAGCTGTGTTTGACGTTGGTGCAGCTGTGGTTGTTGTTGAAGCAGCTGCGGATGTTGGAGTTGCTGTTGTTGTAGGATCCACTGAATTTGTAACAAGATCTCTAGTTGCTGTTTGTGCAGCTGTGGTTGTTGTGTGAGAAGCTGTTGTTGCTGTAGGTGCAGCTGTGGTTGTTGAGGGAGCAGCTGGGGTTGTTATTGGAGCTGTTGTTGTTGTAGGATCCACTGAATTTGTAACAGGAGCTCTAGTTGCTGTTGGTGCAGCTGTGGTTGTTGTGGGAGTAGCTGTGGTTGTTGGAGATGCTGTTGTTGTAAGAGTCACTGTAGTTGTATCAAGAGCTGTATTTGTCGTTGGTGCAGCTGTGGATGTTGTGGGAGTAGCTGTGGTTGTTGGAGATGCTGTTGTTGTAGGAGTCACTGTAGTAGTATCAAGAGCTGTATTTGTCATTGGTGCAGCTGTGGATGTTGATGGTGAAGCTGTGGTTGTAGTGGAAGCAGCTGTGGTCGCTGTAGTTGGAGCAGTGTTGGACGTTGGTGCAGCAGTGGTTGTTGTTGAAGCAGCTGGGGATGCTGTGGGAGAAGCTGTTGTTGCTGTTGGTGCAGCTGTGGTTGTCGATGGTGAAGCTGAGGTTATTGTTGGAGCTGTTGTTGTTGTAGGATCCACTGTATTTGTAACAGGAGCTGTGTTTGTCGTTGGTGCAGCTGTGGTTGTTGTGGGAGTAGCTGTGGTTGTTGATGTTGTTGTTGTAGGAGTCACTGTAGTAGTATCAAGAGCTGTGTTTGTCATTGGTGCAGCTGTGGTTGTTGTGGGAGTAGCTGTGGTTGTTGGAGATGCTGTTGTTGTAGGAGTCACTGTAGTAGTATCAAGAGCTGTATTTGTCATTGGTGCAGCTGTGGTTGTTGATGGTGAAGCTGAGTTTTTTGTGTAAGAAGCTGTGGTTGCTGTAGGTGGAGCTGTGTTTGACGTTGGTGCAGCTGTGGTTGTTGTTGAAGCAGCTGCGGATGTTGGAGTTGCTGTTGTTGTAGGATCCACTGAATTTGTAACAAGATCTCTAGTTGCTGTTTGTGCAGCTGTGGTTGTTGTGTGAGAAGCTGTTGTTGCTGTAGGTGCAGCTGTGCTTGTTGAGGGAGCAGCTGGGGTTGTTGTTGGAGCTGTTGTTGTTGTAGGATCCACTGAATTTGTAACAGGAGCTCTAGTTGCTGTTGGTGCAGCTGTGGATGTTGTGGGAGTAGCTGTGGTTGTTGAAGGTGAAGCTGAGGTTGTTGTGGAAGCAGCTGTGGTCGCTGTAGTTGGAGCTGTGTTGGACGTTGGTGCAGCAGTGGTTGTTGTTGAAGCAGCTGGGGATGCTGTGGGAGAAGCTGTTGTTGATGTAGGTGCAGCTGTGTTTGTCGATGGTGCAGCTGTGGTTGTTGTGGGAGAAGCTGTTGTTGCTGTAGGTGCAGCTGTGGTTGTCGATGGTGAAGCTGAGGTTATTGTTGGAGCTGTTGTTGTTGTAGGATCCACTGTATTTGTAACAGGAGCTGTAGTTGCTGTTTGTGCAGCTGTGGTTGTTGTGGGAGAAGCTGTTGTTGCTGTAGGTGCAGATGTGGTTGTCGATGGTGAATCTGGGGTCGTTGTTGAAGCAGATGTTGTTGCTGTAGGGGGAGCTGTGGTTGTCGTTGGTGCCACTGTGGTTGTTGAGGGAGCAGCTGTGGTTGTTGTGGGAGCAGCTGTGGTTGTTTGATCAGATCTGGCTGTTGGAGCTGTTGTTGTTGTAGGATCCACTGAATTTGTAACAGGAGCTCTAGTTGCTGTGGGTGCAGCTGTGGTTGTTGTGGGAGAAGCTGTCATTGTTGTGGGAGCAGCTGTGGTTGTTTGATCAGATCTGGCTGTTGTGGGAGTAGCTGTGGTTATTGTGGCGGAAACTGTTGTCAATGTGAGGGCAGCTGTGGTGGTGATAGCAGGTGCTGTGGTTGTCGATGGAGATTTTGGGGTTGTTGTGGGTGTAGCTGTGGTTGTCGCTGGTGAAGCTGACGTTATTGTTAGAGCTGTTGTTGTTGTTGAATCCACTGTATTTGTAACAGGAGCTGTAGTTGCTGTTGGTGCAGCTGTGGTTGTTGTTGAAGCAGCTAGGGATGTTGTTGGAGCTGCTGTTGTTGTAGGAGCAGTTGTTTTTGAAACATGAACTGTAATTGCCGTTGGTGCAGCTATGGTTGTTGTGGGAGAAGCTGTTGTTGATGTAGGTGCAGCTGTGGTTGTCGATGGTGAATCTGAGGTCGTTGTTGAAGCAAATGTGGTTGCTGTAGGTGGAGCTGTGGTTGTCGTTGGTGCAGCTGTGGTTGTTGATGGTGAAGCTGAGGTTTTTGTGGAAGCAGCTGTGGTTGCTGTAGGTGGAGCTGTGTTTGACGTTGGTGCAGCTGTGGTTGTTGTGGGAGAAGCTGTTGTTGCTGTAGGTGCAGCTGTGGTTGTCGATGGTGAATCTGGGGTCGTTGTTGAAGCAGATGTTGTTGCTGTAGGGGGAGCTGTGGTTGTCGTTGGTGCCACTGTGGTTGTTGAGGGAGCAGCTGTGGTTGTTGTGGGAGCAGCTGTGGTTGTTTGATCAGATCTGGCTGTTGGAGCTGTTGTTGTTGTAGGATCCACTGAATTTGTAACAGGAGCTCTAGTTGCTGTGGGTGCAGCTGTGGTTGTTGTGGGAGAAGCTGTCATTGTTGTGGGAGCAGCTGTGGTTGTTTGATCAGATCTGGCTGTTTTGGGAGTAGCTGTGGTTATTGTGGCGGAAACTGTTGTCAATGTGAGGGCAGCTGTGGTGGTGATAGCAGGTGCTGTGGTTGTCGATGGAGATTTTGGGGTTGTTGTGGGTGTAGCTGTGGTTGTCGCTGGTGAAGCTGACGTTATTGTTAGAGCTGTTGTTGTTGTTGAATCCACTGTATTTGTAACAGGAGCTGTAGTTGCTGTTGGTGCAGCTGTGGTTGTTGTTGAAGCAGCTAGGGATGTTGTTGGAGCTGCTGTTGTTGTAGGAGCAGTTGTTTTTGAAACATGAACTGTAATTGCCGTTGGTGCAGCTATGGTTGTTGTGGGAGAAGCTGTTGTTGATGTAGGTGCAGCTGTGGTTGTCGATGGTGAATCTGAGGTCGTTGTTGAAGCAAATGTGGTTGCTGTAGGTGGAGCTGTGGTTGTCGTTGGTGCAGCTGTGGTTGTTGATGGTGAAGCTGAGGTTTTTGTGGAAGCAGCTGTGGTTGCTGTAGGTGGAGCTGTGTTTGACGTTGGTGCAGCTGTGGTTGTTGTGGGAGAAGCTGTTGTTGCTGTAGGTGCAGCTGTGGTTGTCGATGGTGAAGCTGAGGTTATTGTTGGAGCTGTTGTTGTTGTAGGATCCACTGTATTTGTAACAGGAGCTGTAGTTGCTGTTTGTGCAGCTGTGGTTGTTGTGGGAGTATCTGTGGTTGTTGGAGATGCTGTTGTAGTAGTAGTCACTGTAGTTATATCAAGAGCTGTATTTGTCGTTGGTGCAGCTGTGGTTGTTGTGGGAGTAGCTGTGGTTGTTGGAGATGCTGATGTTTTAGGAATTGCTGTAGTTGTAACAGGAGCTGTGGTTGCTGTTGGTGCAGCTGTGGTTGTTGACGGGGAAGCTGATGTTGTTGTGGAAGCAGCTGTGGTCGCTGTAGGTGGAGCTGTGGTTGACGTTGGTGCAGCAGTGGTTGTTGTTGAAGCAGCTGGGGATGTTGTTGGAGCTGCTGTTGTTGTAGGAGCCATTATTTTTGAATTATGAACTTTAGTTGCCGTTGGTGCAGATGATGTTGTTGTGGGAGAAGCTGTTGTTGCTGTAGGTGCAGCTGTGGTTGTCGATGATGAAGCTGAGGTTATTGCTGTAGCTGTTGTTGTTATAGGATCCACTGTATTTGTAACAGAAGCTGTAGTGTCTGTTGGTGCAGCTGTGGTTGTTGTGGGAGTATCTGTGGTTGTTGGAGATGCTGTTGTTGTAGGAGTCACTGTAGTTGTATCAAGAGCTGTATTTGTCGTTGGTGCAGCTGTGGTTGTTGTGGGAGTATCTGTGGTTGTTGGAGATGCTGTTGTTGTAGGAGTCACTGTAGTTGTAACAGGAGCTGTGGTTGCTGTTGGTGCAGCTGTGGTTGTTGACGGTGAAGCTGAGGTTGTTGTGGAAGCAGCTGTTGTTGCTGTAGGTGCAGCTGTGGTTGTTGTGAGAGCAGCTGGGGTTGTTGTTGGAGCTGTTGTTGTTGTAAGAGCCACTGTATCTGTAATAGGAGCTGTAGTTGCTGATGGTGCAGCTGTGGTTTTTGGAGATGCAGTTGTTGTAGGAGTCACTGTAGTTGTAATATGAGCTGTAGTTGCCGTTGGTGAAGCTGTGGTTGTTGTGGGTGAAGCTGCTGTTGCTGTAGGTGCAGCTGTGGTTGTCATTGGTGCAGCTGTGGTTGTTGTGGCAGCAACTGGAGTTACTGTTGGAGCTGTTGTTGTTGTAGGGTCCACTGTATTTGTAATAGGAGCTGTAGTTGCTGTTGCTGCAGCTGTGGTTGTTGGAGATGCTGTTGTTGTAGGAGTCACTGTAGTTATAACATGAGCTGTGGTTGTCGACGGTGAAGCTGAGGTTGTTGTGGAAGTAGCTGTGGTCGCTGCAGGTGGAGCTAATCTTGTCGTTGGTGCAGCTGTGGTTGTTGTGGCAGATGCTGTGGTTCCTGTAGGTGCAGCCGTGGGTGTCGATTGTGAAGCTGAGGTCGTTGTTGAAGCAGATGTGGTTGATGTAGTTGGATCTGTGGTTGTCGTTGGTGGAGCTGTGGTTGTTGTGGGATTAGCTGGGATTATTGTTGGAGCTGTTGTTGTTGTAGGAGTCACTGTAGTTGTAACAGGATCTGTATTTGCTGTTGGTTCAGCTGTGGTTGTTGTGGAAGAAAATGTCGTTTTTAGAGCTGTTGTTGTTCTAGTTTCTACTGTAATTGTATCAAGAGCTGTATTTGTCGTTGGTGCAGCTGTGGTTGTCGACGGTGAAGCTGAGGTCGTTGTTGAAGCAGATTTGGTTGCTGTGGGTGGAGCTGTGGTTGTTGTTAGAGCAGCTGTGGTTGTTGTGGGAGCAGCTGGGATTGTAATTTGAGATGTTGTTGTTTCAGGATCCACTGTATTTGCAACAGGAGCTGTAGTTGCTGTTGGTGCAGCTGTGTTTCTTGTTGTAGTTTCTGTTGTCGTTTGAGATGCTGTTGTTGTGGGAGTCACTCTAGTTGTAACAAGAGCTGTAGTTTCCGTTTGTGCAGCTGTGGTTGTCGTTGGTGCAGCTTTGGTTGTTGTGGGAACAGCTCTGGTTGTAGTTGGAGCTGCTGTTGTTGTAGGAGTCACTGTAGTTGTAACAAGAGCTGTGTTTGTTGTTGGGGCAGCTGTGGTTGTTGACGGTGAAGCTGAGGTCGTTGTGGAAGCAGCTGAGGTCGTTGTTGAAGCAGATGTGTTTGCAGTTGGTGGAGCTGTGCTTGTTTTGGGAGCAGCTGTGTTTGTTGTTGGAGCTGTTGTTGTAGTATCCACTGTATTTGTTACAAGAGCTGAAGTTGCTGTAAGTGGATCTGTGGTTGACGTTGATGCAGCTGTGGTTATTGTGAGAGCAGCTGTGGTTGTTGTTGGGGAAGCTGTGGTTGTTGTGGGAGAAGTTGTTGTTTCTCTAGGTGCAGCTGTGGTTGTCGATTGTGAATCTGAGGTCGTTGTTGAAGCAGATGTGGTTGCTGTAGGTGGAGCTGTGGTTGACGTTGGTGCAGCTGTGGCTGTTGTGGGAGTAGCTGTGGTTGTTGGAGATACTGTTGTTGTAGTATCTACTGTAGTGGTAACAAGAGCTGTAGTTGCTGTTTGTGCAGCTGTGGTTGTCGACGGTGAAGCTGAGGTCGTTGTAGAAGCAGCTGTGGTTGCTGTAGGTGGGGCTGTGGTTGTTGTTGGTGCAGCTGTGGTTGTTGTGGGTGCAGCTGTCGTTGTTCTGGGAACAGCTGGGGTTGTTAGAGATGCTGTTGTTGTAGGATTCACTATAGTTGTAACATGCGCTGTAGATGCCGTTGGTGAAGCCATGGTTATTGTGGGAGCAGCTGTTGTTGTTGTGGGAGCAGATGTGGTTGCTTTAGGTGGGGCTGTGGTTATTGTTGGTGTAGCCGTGGGTATTGTGGGAGTAGCTGTGGTTGTAGCAAGGGAAGATGTTGTGGTTGTGTGAGCAGCTGTGGTTGTTATGGGTGCAGCTGTGGTTGTTTTAGCCACAGCTGTACTTGTAAAAGCTGCAGCTGTAGATGTCATTGCTGTTGCTGTGGTTGTTTTGGGAGCAAATGTTGTTGTAAAGACAGCTGTAGTTGTTGTTGTGGGTGAATCTGTCATTGTTGTTGGAGAAGCTGTGGATGTTGTTGCTAGGGCTTCGGTTGTTGGTGCCACAGCTTTTGTTGTTGTTGCAGCAACTGTGGTTGTCGAAGGAGCAGCTATGATTGTTGTGGGATAAGCTGTGGTTGTTGTGGGAGAAAATGTGGTTGTTGTGGGAGAATCTGTTGTTGTAGTTGGAGCAGTTGTGGTTGTTGTGGGAGAAGCTGTGGTTGTTGAAGGAGCAGCTGTGATTGTTGTGGGATAAGCTCTGGTTGTTGTGGGATAAGCTCTGGTTGTTGTGGGAGAAGCTGTGGTTGTTGTGGGAGAATATTTTGTTGTAGTTGGAGCAGCTGTGATTGTTGTGGGAGCAGATGTGGTTGTTGTGGGTAAATCTTTGATTGTTGTTGGATAAGCTGTGGTTGATGTGGGAGAAGCTGTGGTTGTTGTGGAAGAAGCTGTTGTTGTAGTTGGAGCAATTGTGGTTGTTGTGGGAGAAGCTGTTGTTGTAGTTAGAGCAGTTGTGGTTGTGTTGGGAGAAGTTGTGGGAGAAGCTGTTGTTGTAGTTGGAAAAGTTGTGGTAGTTGTGGAAGAAGCTGGTGTTGTTGTGGGAGTAGCTGTTGTAGTTGGAGCAGTTGTGGTTGTAGTTGGAGAAGCTGGTGTTGTTGTGGGAGTAGCTGTGGTTGTTGTGGGTGAAGCTGTGGTTGTTGTGGGTGAAGCTGTGGTTGTAGCGGCAAAAGCTGTGGTTGTTGTGGGAGAAGCTGGTGTTGTTGTGGGAGTAGCTGTTGTAGCTGGAGCAGTTGTGGTTGTTGTGGGTGAAGCTGTGGTTGTTGTGAGAGCAGTTGTGGTTGTCGTGGGAGAAGCTGTGGTTGTCGTGGGAGAAGCTGTGGTTGTTGTGGGAATAGCTGTGGTTGTTGTGGGAGAAGCTGTTGTTGTAGTTGGAGCAGCTGTGGTTGTTGTGGGAGCAGCTGTGGTTGTCGTGGGAGCAGTTGTGGTTGTCGTGGTAGAAGCTGTGGTTGTTGTGGGAATAGCTGTGGTTGTTGTGGGAGAAGCTGTTGTTGTAGTTGGAGCAGCTGTGGTTGTTGTGGGAGCAGCTGTGGTTGTTGTGGGAGCAGCTGTGGTTGTTGTGAGAGCAGTTGTGGTTGTCGTGGGAGAAGCTGTGGTTGTTGTGGGAATAGCTGTGGTTGTTGTGGGAGAAGCTGTTGTTGTAGTTGGAGCAGTTGTGGTTGGTGCTGTGGTTGTAGTAAGGGAAGCAGTTGAGGTTGTGGGAGCTGATGTAGATGTGGGAGCAGATGTGGATGTGGTTGATAAAACTTTGTTCGTTGTTGGATAAGCTGTGGTTGTTGTGGCAAAATCTGTTGTTGCAGTTGTGGTTGTTGTGGGATAAGCTGTGGTTGTTGTGGGAGAAGCTGTGGTTGTTGTGTGAGAAGCTGTTGTTGTAGTTGGAGCAGATGTGGTTGTTGTGGGAGAAGCTGTTGCTGAAGTTGGAGCAGTTGTGGTTGTTGTTGGTAAAGCTGTGGTTGTAGCAAGGAAAACTGTTGTGGTAACAGTTGTGGTTGTTGTGGGTGAAGCTGTGGTTGTAGTGGGAAAAGCTGTGGTTGTTGTGGGAGAAGCTGTGGTTGTAGTTGGAGCAGATGTGGTTGTTTTGGGATAAGTTGTTGTTGTTGTGGTGGGAGTAGCTGTTGTAGTTGGAGCAGTTGTTGTTGTTGTGGGTGAAGCTGTGGTTGTAGTTGGAGCAGCTGTGGTTGTTGTGGGTGAAGCTGTGGTTGTAGCGGGAAAAGCTGTGGTTGTTGTGGGAGAAGCTGGTGTTGTTGTGGGAGAAGCTGGTGTTGTTGTGGGAGTAGCTGTGGTTGTTGTGGGAGAAGCTGTGATTGTTGAAGGAGCAGCTGTGATTGTTGTGGGAGAAGCTGTGTTTGTAGTTGGGGCAGTTGTGGTTGTTGTGGGAGAAACTGTGGTTATTTTGGGAGAAGCTGTTGTTGTAGTTGGAGCAGTTGTGGTTGTTGTGGGTGACGCTGTTGTTGTTGTGGGAGAAGCTGTGGTTGTTGTGGGAGAATCTGTGGTTGTAGTAAGGGTTGCTGTTGTGGTCCTGGGATCTGATGCTGTTTTGGGATCAGAAGTTGTTGTTCTGGGTAAATCTTTGATAGTTGTTGGAGAAGCTGTGGTTGTTCTGGGAAAGGATGTGCTTTCTTTAGCAACTTTTGTTGTTTTATCAGCTGTGGTTGTTGTGGGTGAAGCTGTTGTTGAAGTTGGAGCAGTTGTGGTTGTTGTGGGTGGTGCTGTGGTTGTTGTGGGAGAAGCTGTGGTTGAAGTTGGAGCAGTTGTGGTTGTTGTTGGTAAAGCTGTGGTTGTAGCAAGGGAAACCGTTGTGGTAACAGTTGTGGTTGTTGTGTGAGAAGCTGTTGTTGTAGTTGGAGCAGTTGTGGTTGTTGTGGGTGGTGCTGTGGTTGTTGTGGGAGAAGCTGTGGTTGAAGTTGGAGCAGTTGTGGTTGTTGTGGGTGAAGCTGTGGTTGTAGTGGGAAAAGCAGTGGTTGTTGTGGGAGAAAGTGTTGTTGTAGTTGGAGCAGATGTGGTTGTTGTTGGAGAGGCTGTGGTTGTTGTTGGATAAGTTGTTGTTGTTGTAGTTGGAGAAGTTGTGGTTGTTGTGGGAGAAGCTGTGGTTATTTTGGGAGAAGCTGTTGTAGTTGGAGCAGTTGTGGTTGTTTTGGGTGAAGCTGTGGTTGTAGTAAGGGAAGCTGTTGTGTTTGTGGGAGCTGATGTAGTTGTGGGAGCAGATGTTGTCGTTGGGAAATCTTTGATTGTTGTTGGATAAGCTGTTCTTGTTGTGGGTGAAGCTGTGGTTGTAGTGTGAGAAGCTCTGGTTGTTGTGGGAGAAACTGTGGTTGTTGTGGGAGAATCAGTGTTTGTTGTGGGAGAATCTGTGGTTGTTGTGGGAGAATCAGTGTTTGTTGTGGGAGAATCTGTGGTTGTTGTGGGAGAATCAGTGTTTGTTGTGGGAGAATCTGTGGTTGTTGTGGGAGAAGCTGTGGTCGTTGTGGGAGAAGCTGTGGTCGTTGTGAGAGAAGCTGTGGTCGTTGTGGGAGAATCTGTGGTCGTTGTGGGAGAAGCTGTGGTCGTTGTGGGAGAAGCTGTGGTTGTTGTGGGAGAAGCTGTGGTCGTTGTGGGAGAAGCTGTGGTTGTTGTGGGAGAAGCTGTGGTCGTTGTGGGAGAAGCTGTGGTTGTTGTGGGAGCAGCTGTGGTCGTTGTGGGAGAAGCTGTGGTCGTTGTGGGAGAATCTGTGGTCGTTGTGGGAGAATCTGTGGTCGTTGTGGGAGAAGCTGTGGTCGTTGTGGGAGAAGCTGTGGTCGTTGTGGGAGCAGCTGTGGTCGTTGTGGGAGCAGCTGTGGTTGTCGTGGGAGAAGATGTGGTTGTTGTGGGAGAAGCTGTTGTTGTAGTTGGAGCAGTTGTGGTTGGTGCTGTGGTTGTTGTAAGGGAAGCAGTTGTGGTTGTGGGAGCTGATGTAGTTGTGGGAGCAGATGTGGATGTGGTTGGTAAATCTTTGTTCGTTGTTGGATAAGCTGTGGTTGTTGTGGCAAAATCTGTTGTTGCAGTTGTGGTTGTTGTGGGAGAAGCTGTGGTTGTTGTGGGAGAAGCTGTTGTTGACGTTGGAGCAGTTGTGGTTGTTGTTGGTGAAGCTGTTGTTGTAGCAAGGGAAACTGTTGTGGTAACAGTTGTGGTTGTTGTGGGTGAAGCTGTGGTTGTTGTGGGTGAAGCTGTGGTTGTTGTGGGTGAAGCTGTGGTTGTAGTGGGAAAAGCTGTGGTTGTTGTGGGAGAAGCTGTGGTTGTTGTGGGATAAGTTGTGGTTGTTGTGGGAGAGGTTGTGGTTGTTGTGGGAGAGGTTGTGGTTGTTGTGGGAGAAGCTGTGGTTGTTGTAGGAGAATCTGTGTTTGTTGTGGGAGAAGCTGTGTTTGTAGTTGGAGCAGATGTGGTTGTTGTGGGATAAGCTGTGGTTGTTGTGTAAGAAGCTGTTGTTGACGTTGGAGCAGTTGTGGTTGTTGTGGGAGAAGCTGTGGTTATTGTGGGAGAAGCTGTTGTAGTTGGATCAGTTGTGGTTGTTGTTGGAGAAGCTGTGGTTGTTGTGAGAGAAGCTGTTGTTGTAGTTGGAGCAGTTGTGGTTGTTGTGGGTGAAGCTGTGGTTGTAGTGTGAGAAGCTCTGGTTGTTGTGGGAGAAACTGTGGTTGTTGTGGGAGAATCAGTGTTTGTTGTGGGAGAATCTGTGGTTGTTGTGGGAGAAGCTGTGGTCGTTGTGGGAGAATCTGTGGTCGTTGTGGGAGAATCTGTGGTCGTTGTGGGAGAATCTGTGGTCGTTGTGGGAGAATCTGTGGTCGTTGTGGGAGAATCTGTGGTCGTTGTGGGAGAATCTGTGGTCGTTGTGGGAGAAGCTGTGGTCGTTGTGGGAGAAGCTGTGGTCGTTGTGGGAGAAGCTGTGGTCGTTGTGGGAGAAGCTGTGGTCGTTGTGGGAGAAGCTGTGGTCGTTGTGGGAGAAGCTGTGGTCGTTGTGGGAGAAGCTGTGGTTGTTGTGGGAGCAGCTGTGGTTGTTGTGGGAGAAGCTGTGGTTGTTGTGGGAGAAGCTGTGGTTGTTGTAGGAGAATCTGTGGTTGTTGTGGGAGAAGCTGTGTTTGTAGTTGGAGCAGATGTGGTTGTTGTGGGATAAGCTGTGGTTGTTGTGTAAGAAGCTGTTGTTGAAGGTGGAGCAGTTGTGGTTGTTGTGGGAGAAGCTGTGGTTATTGTGGGAGAAGCTGTTGTAGTTGGATCAGTTGTGGTTGTTGTTGGAGAAGCTGTGGTTGTTGTGAGAGAAGCTGTTCTTGTAGTTGGAGCAGTTGTGGTTGTTGTGGGTGAAGTTGTGGTTGTAGTGTGAGAAGCTCTGGTTGTTGTGGGAGAAACTGTGGTTGTTGTGGGAGAAGCTGTGGTTGTTGTGGGAGAATCTGTGGTCGTTGTGGGAGAAGCTGTGGTCGTTGTGGGAGAAGCTGTGGTTGTTGTGGGAGCAGCTGTGGTCGTTGTGGGAGAAGCTGTGGTCGTTGTGGGAGAAGCTGTGGTCGTTGTGGGAGAAGCTGTGGTCGTTGTGGGAGAATCTGTGGTCGTTGTGGGAGAATCTGTGGTCGTTGTGGGAGAAGCTGTGGTCGTTGTGGGAAAAGCTGTGGTAGTTGTGGGAGAAGCTGTGGTTGTCGTGGGAGAAGATGTGGTTGTTGTGGGAATAGCTGTGGTTGTTGTGGGAGAAGCTGTTGTTGTAGTTGGAGCAGTTGTGGTTGTTGTGGCAAAATCTGTTGTTGCAGTTGTGGTTGTTGTGGGAGAAGCTGTGGTTGTTGTGGGAGAAGCTGTTGTTGACGTTGGAGCAGTTGTGGTTGTTGTTGGTGAAGCTGTTGTTGTAGCAAGGGAAACTGTTGTGGTAACAGTTGTGGTTGTTGTGGGTGAAGCTGTGGTTGTTGTGGGTGAAGCTGTGGTTGTAGTGGGAAAAGCTGTGGTTGTTGTGGGAGAAGCTGTGGTTGTTGTGGGATAAGATGTGGTTGTTGTGGGAGAGGTTGTGGTTGTTGTGGGAGAGGTTGTGGTTGTTGTGGGAGAAGCTGTGGTTGTTGTAGGAGAATCTGTGGTTGTTGTGGGAGAAGCTGTGTTTGTAGTTGGAGCAGATGTGGTTGTTGTGGGATAAGCTGTGGTTGTTGTGTAAGAAGCTGTTGTTGAAGTTGGAGCAGTTGTGGTTGTTGTGGGAGAAGCTGTGGTTATTGTGGGAGAAGCTGTTGTAGTTGGATCAGTTGTGGTTGTTGTTGGAGAAGCTGTGGTTGTTGTGAGAGAAGCTGTTGTTGTAGTTGGAGCAGTTGTGGTTGTTGTGGGTGAAGCTGTGGTTGTAGTGTGAGAAGCTCTGGTTGTTGTGGGAGAAACTGTGGTTGTTGTGGGAGAATCAGTGTTTGTTGTGGGAGAATCTGTGGTTGTTGTGGGAGAAGCTGTGGTCGTTGTGGGAGAAGCTGTGGTCGTTGTGGGAGAATCTGTGGTCGTTGTGGGAGAAGCTGTGGTCGTTGTGGGAGAAGCTGTGGTCGTTGTGGGAGAAGCTGTGGTCGTTGTGGGAGAAGCTGTGGTCGTTGTGGGAGAAGCTGTGGTCGTTGTGGGAGAAGCTGTGGTCGTTGTGGGAGAAGCTGTGGTCGTTGTGGGAGAAGCTGTGGTCGTTGTGGGAGAAGCTGTGGTTGTTGTGGGAGCAGCTGTGGTTGTTGTGAGAGAGGTTGTGGTTGTTGTGGGAGAAGCTGTGGTTGTTGTAGGAGAATCTGTGGTTGTTGTGGGAGAAGCTGTGTTTGTAGTTGGAGCAGATGTGGTTGTTGTGGGATAAGCTGTGGTTGTTGTGTAAGAAGCTGTTGTTGAAGTTGGAGCAGTTGTGGTTGTTGTGGGAGAAGCTGTGGTTATTGTGGGAGAAGCTGTTGTAGTTGGATCAGTTGTGGTTGTTGTTGGAGAAGCTGTGGTTGTTGTGAGAGAAGCTGTTGTTGTAGTTGGAGCAGTTGTGGTTGTTGTGGGTGAAGCTGTGGTTGTAGTGTGAGAAGCTCTGGTTGTTGTGGGAGAAACTGTGGTTGTTGTGGGAGAATCAGTGTTTGTTGTGGGAGAATCTGTGGTTGTTGTGGGAGAAGCTGTGGTTGTTGTGGGAGAAGCTGTGGTTGTTGTGGGAGAAGCTGTGGTCGTTGTGGGAGAATCTGTGGTCGTTGTGGGAGAAGCTGTGGTCGTTGTGGGAGAAGCTGTGGTCGTTGTGGGAGAAGCTGTGGTCGTTGTGGGAGAAGCTGTGGTCGTTGTGGGAGAAGCTGTGGTCGTTGTGGGAGAAGCTGTGGTCGTTGTGGGAGAAGCTGTGGTTGTTGTGGGAGAAGCTGTGGTTGTCGTGGGAGAAGATGTGGTTGTTGTGGGAATAGCTGTGGTTGTTGTGGGAGAAGCTGTTGTTGTAGTTGGAGCAGTTGTGGTTGGTGCTGTGGTTGTTGTAAGGGAAGCAGTTGTGGTTGTGGGAGCTGATGTAGTTGTGGGAGCAGATGTGGATGTGGTTGGTAAATCTTTGTTCGTTGTTGGATAAGCTGTGGTTGTTGTGGCAAAATCTGTTGTTGCAGTTGTGGTTGTTGTGGGTGAAGCTGTGGTTGTTGTGGGTGAAGCTGTGGTTGTAGTTGGAAAAGCTGTGGTTGTTGTGGGAGAAGCTGTGGTTGTTGTGGGATAAGTTGTTGTTGTTGTGGGAGAGGTTGTGGTTGTTGTGGGAGAGGTTGTGGTTGTTGTGGGAGAAGCTGTGTTTGTAGTTGGAGCAGATGTGGTTGTTGTGGGATAAGCTGTGGTTGTTGTGGGATAAGTTGTTGTTGTTGTTTGAGAGGTTGTGGTTGTTGTGGGTGAAGCTGTGGTTGTTGTGGGAGAAGCTGTGTTTGTAGTTGGAGCAGTTGTGGTTGTTGTGGGTAAAGCTGTGGTTATTGTGGGAGAAGCTGTTGTAGTTGGATCAGTTGTGGTTGTTGTGGGAGAAGCTGTTGTTGTTGTGAGAGAAGCTGTTGTTGTTGTGGGAGAAGATGTTGTTGTAGTAGGAGCAGTTGTGGTTGTAGTAAGGGAAGCTGTTGTGGTTGTGGGAGCTGATGTAGTTGTCGTGGGGAAATCTTTGATTGTTGTTGGATAAGCAGTGGTTGTTGCGGCCAGGGCTTCGGTTGGTGTTTCAGCATCTTTTGTTGTGTTTGCAGCAATTGTGCTTGTTGTGTGATCAGATTTGATTGTTGTGGGAGAAGCTGTGGTTGTTGTGGGAGAAGCTGTGGTTGTTGTGGGAGAAGCTGTGGTTGTTGTGGGAGAAGCTGTTGTTGTTGAGATGTCAGTTATTGTTGTTGGTGCAGCTGTGGATGTTGTGGCCAGGGCTTCGGTTGTTGTTGCCACAGCTTTTGTTGTTGTTGCAGCAACTGTGGATGTTTTGGGAGCAGATGTGGTCGTTGTGTGAGCAGTTGTGGTTGTTGTGGGAGAATCAGTGTTTGTTGTGGGAGAATCAGTGTTTGTTGGGGGAGAATCAGTGTTTGTTGTAGGGGAATCTGTGGTCGTTGTGGGAGAAGCTGTGGTCGTTGTGGGAGAAGCTGTGGTCGTTGTGGGAGAAGCTGTGGTCGTTGTGGGAGAAGCTGTGGTCGTTGTGGGAGAAGCTGTGGTCGTTGTGTCAGAAGCTGTGGTCGTTGTGTCAGAAGCTGTGGTTGTAGTAAGGGAAGCTGTTGTGGTCCTGGGATCTGATGCTGTTTTGGGAACAGAAGTTGTTGTTCTGGGTAAATCTTTGATTGTTGTTGGAGAAGCTGTCGTTGTTCTTGGAAAGGATGTGGTTGTTTTGGGAGCAGCTTTGGTTGTTGTGAGAGCAGCTTTGGTTGTTTTGAGAGCAGCTGGGGTTGTTTTGAGAGCAGCTGTGGTTGTTGTGTGAGCAGCTGTGGTTGTTGTGTGAGCAGCTGTGGTTGTTGTGTGAGCAGCTGTGGTTGTTTTGGGTGCAGCTTTGGTTGTTGTGTGAGCAGCTGTGGTTGTTGTGGGAGAAGCTGTTGTGGTTGTGGGAGCTGATGTTGTTGTGGGAGCAGATGTGGTTGTCGTTGGTAAATCTTTGATTGTTGTTGGAGCAGTTGTGGTCGTTGTGGGTGAAGCTGTGGTTGTAGTGGGAAAAGCTGTGGTTGTTCTGGGAGAATCTGTGGTTGTTGTGGGAGAAGCTGTGGTCGTTGTGGGAGAAGTTGTGGGAGAATCTGTGATCATTGTGGGAGAAGCTGTGATCATTGTGGGAGAAGCTGTGGTCGTTGTGTGAGAAGCTGTGGTTGTTGTGGGAGAAGCTGTGGTCATTGTGTGAGAAGCTGTGGTCATTGTGTGAGAAGCTGTGGTCGTTGTGGGAGAAGCTGTGGTTGTTGTGGGAGAATCTGTGGTTGTTGTGGGAGCAGCAGTGGTTGTGGGAGCAGCTGTGGTTGTGGGAGCAGCTGTGGTTGTGGTGTGAGCAGCTGTGGTTGTGGTGGGAGAAGCTGTGGTTGTTGTGTGATTAGCTGTGGTTGTTGTGGGAGAAACTGTTGTGGTTGTGGGAGCTGATGTTGTTGTGGGAGCAGATGTGGTTGTCGTTGGTAAATCTTTGATTGTTGTTGGAGCAGTTGTGGTCGTTGTGGGAGAAGCTGTGGTTGTTGTGGGAGAAGCTGTGGTTGTTGTGGGAGAAGCTGTGGTTGTTGTGGGTAAATCTTTGATTGTTGTTGGATAAGCTGTGGTTGTTGCGGCCTGGGCTTCGGTTGGTGTTGTCGCATCTTTTGTTGTTGTTGCAGCAACTGTGGATGTTTTGGGAGCAGATGTGGTCGTTGTGTGAACAGTTGTGGTCGTTGTGGGAGAAGCTGTGGTTGTTGTGGGTGAATCAGTGTTTGTTGTGGGAGAATCTGTGGTCGTTGTGGGAGAAGCTGTGCTCGTTGTGGGAGAAGCTGTGGTCGTTGTGGGAGAAGCTGTGGTCATTGTGGGAGAAGCTGTGGTCGTTATGGGAGAAGCTGTGGTCGTTATGGGAGAAGCTGTGGTCATTGTGGGAGAAGCTGTGGTTGTTGTGGGAGAAGCTGTTGTAGTTGGAGCAGTTGTGGTTGTTGTGGGAGAAGCTGTGGTTATTTTGGGAGAAGCTGTGGTTGTTGTGGGTGTAGCTGTGGTTGTTATGGTAGAAGCTGTTGTTGTAGTTGGAGCAGTTATGGTTGTTTCGGGTGAAGCTGTGGTTGTAGTAAGGGAAGCTGTTGTGGTTGTGGGAGCTGATGTACTTGTGGGAGCCGATGTGGTTGTTGTTGGTAAATCTTTGATTGTTGTTGGATAATCTGTGGTTGTTGTGGGTGAAGCTGTGGTTGTTGTGTAAGAAGCTGTTGTTGAAGTTGGAGCAGTTGTGGTTGTTGTGGGAGAAGCTGTGGTTGTTGTGGGAGAAGCTGTGGTTGTTGTGGGAGAAGCTGTTGTTGAAGTTGGAGCAGTTGTGGTTGTTGTGGGAGAAGCTGTGGTTGTTGTGGGAGAAGCTGTGGTTGTTGTGGGAGAAGCTGTGGTTGTTGTGGGAGAAGCTGTGGTTGTGGTGAGAGAAGCTGTTGTTGTTGTTGTGGGTGAAGCTGTTGATGTAGTTGGAGTAGTTGTGGTTGTTGTGGGTGGTGCTGTGGTTGTTGTGGGAGAAGCTGTGGTTGTTGTGGGTAAATCTTTGATTGTTGTTGGATAAGCTGTGGTTGTTGCGGCCTGGGCTTCGGTTGGTGTTGTCGCATCTTTTGTTGTTGTTGCAGCAACTGTGGATGTTTTGGGAGCAGATGTGGTCGTTGTGTGAACAGTTGTGGTCGTTGTGGGAGAAGCTGTGGTTGTTGTGGGAGAATCAGTGTTTGTTGTGGGAGAATCAGTGGTCGTTGTGGGAGAAGCTGTGGTCGTTGTGGGAGAGTCTGTGGTCGTTGTGGGAGAGTCTGTGGTCGTTGTGGGAGAAGCTGTGGTCATTGTGGGAGAAGCTGTGGTCATTGTGGGAGAAGCTGTGGTTGTTGTGGGAGAAGCTGTGGTTGTTGTGGGAGAAGCTGTGGTTGTTGTGGGAGAAGCTGTGGTTGTTGTGGGAGAAGCTGTGGTTGTTGTGTGAGCAGCTGTGGTTGTTGTGGGAGAAGCTGTGGTTGTTGTGAGAGAGGCTGTGGTTGTTGTGTGATTAGCTTTGGTTGTTCTGGGAAAGGATGTGGTTCTTTTGGGAGCAGCTTTGGTTGTTGTGAGAGCAGCTTTGGTTGTTGTGTGAGCCGCTGTGGTTGTTGTGTGAGCAGCTTTGGTTGTTTTTGGTGCAGCTTTGGTTGTTGTGAGAGCAGCTGTGGTTGTTGTGTGATTAGCTTTGGTTGTTCTGTGAAAGGATGTGGTTGTTTGGGGAGCAGCTTTGGTTGTTGTGAGAGCAGCTTTGGTTGTTGTGTGAGCCGCTGTGGTTGTTGTGTGAGCAGCTGTGGTTGTTGTGTGAGCAGCTGTGGTTGTTGTGTGAGCAGCTGTGGTTGTTGTGTGAGCAGCTGTGGTTGTTGTGTGAGCAGCTGTGGTTGTGGTGTGAGCAGCTGTGGTTGTTGTGTGAGCAGCTGTGGTTGTTTTCGGTGCAGCTTTGGTTGTTGTGTGAGCAGCTGTGGTTGTTGTGTGAGCAGCTGTGGTTTTTGTGTGATTAGCTGTGTTTGTTGTGAGAGCAACTTTGGTTGTTGTGGGTGAAGCTGTGGTCGTTGTGGGAGAAGCTGTGGTCGTTGTGGGAGAAGCTGTGGTCGTTGTGGGAGAAGCTGTGGTCGTTGTGGGAGAGTCTGTGGTCGTTGTGGGAGAAGCTGTGGTCGTTGTGGGAAAGGATGTGGTTGTTTTGGGAGCAGCTTTGGTTGTTGTGAGAGCAGCTTTGGTTGTTGTGTGAGCCGCTGTGGTTGTTGTGTGAGCAGCTTTGGTTGTTTTCGGTGCAGCTTTGGTTGTTGTGAGAGCAGCTGTGGTTGTTGTGTGATTAGCTTTGGTTGTTCTGGGAAAGGATGTGGTTGTTTTGGGAGCAGCTTTGGTTGTTGTGAGAGCAGCTTTGGTTGTTGTGTGAGCCGCTGTGGTTGTTGTGTGAGCCGCTGTGGTTGTTGTGTGAGCAGCTGTGGTTGTTGTGTGAGCAGCTGTGGTTGTTGTGTGAGCAGCTGTGGTTGTTGTGTGAGCAGCTGTGGTTTTTGTGTGAGCAGCTGTGGTTGTTGTGTGAGCAGCTGTGGTTGTTGTGTGAGCAGCTGTGGTTGTTTTCGGTGCAGCTTTGGTTGTTGTGAGAGCAGCTGTTGTTGTGTGAGCAGCTGTGGTTTTTGTGTGAGCAGCTTTGGTTGTTGTGTGAGCAGCTTTGGTTGTTGTGAGAGCAGCTGTGGTTGTTGTGTGAGCAGCTGTGGTTTTTGTGTGATTAGCTGTGTTTGTTGTGGGAGCAACTGTGGTTGTTGTGGGTGAAGCTGTGGTTGTTGTGGGAGAAGCTGTGGTCGTTGTGGGAGAAGCTGTGGTCGTTGTGGGAGAAGCTGTGGTCGTTGTGGGAAAAGCTGTGGTCGTTGTGGGAGAAGCTGTGGTCGTTGTGGGAGAAGCTGTGGTCGTTGTGGGAGAGTCTGTGGTCGTTGTGGGAGAAGCTGTGGTCGTTGTGGGAAAGGATGTGGTTGTTTTGGGAGCAGCTTTGGTTGTTGTGAGAGCAGCTTTGGTTGTTGTGTGAGCCGCTGTGGTTGTTGTGTGAGCAGCTGTGGTTGTTGTGTGAGCAGCTGTGGTTGTTGTGTGAGCAGCTGTGGTTGTTGTGTGAGCAGCTGTGGTTGTTGTGTGAGCAGCTGTGGTTGTTGTGTGAGCAGCTGTGGTTGTTTTCGGTGCAGCTTTGGTTGTAAGGGAGGCTGTTGTGGTTGTGGGAGCTGATGTGGATGTTGTGGGTAAATCTTTGTTCGTTGATGGATAAGCTGTGGTTGTGGTGAGAGAAGCTGTTGTTGTAGTTGGAGCAGTTGTGGTTGTTGTTGGTAAATCTGTGGTTGTAGCAAGGGAAACTGTTGCGGTAACAGTTGTGGTTGTTGTGGGAGACGCTGTTGTTGTAGTTGGAGCAGGTGTGGTTGTTGTGGGAGAAGCTGTGGTTGTTGTGGGATAAGTTGTTGTTGTTGGAGAGGTTGTGGTTGTTTTGGGAGAATCTGTTGTAGTTGGAGCAGTTGTGGATGTTGTAGGAGTAGCTGTGGTTATTTTGGGAGAAGCTGTTGTTGTAGTTGGAGCAGTTGTGGTTGTTGTGGGTGTAGCTGTGGTTGTTATGGTTGTAGCTGTTGTTGTAGTTGGAGCAGTTGTGGTTGTTGTGGGTGAAGCTGTGGTAGTTGTGGGTGAAGCTGTGGTTGTAGAAAGGGAAGCTGTTGTAGTTGGAGCATTTGTGGATGTTGTGGGAGAAGCTGTGGTTGTTGTGGGAGAAGCTGTTGTTGTAGTTGGAGCAGCTGGGGTTGTTGTGGGAGCAGATGTTGTTGTCGTTGGTAAATCTTTGATTGTTGTTGGATAAGCTGTTGTTGTTGTGGGTGATGCTGTGGTTGTTGTGGAAGAAGCTGTTGTTGTAGTTGGAGCAGTTGTGGTTGTTGTGGGTGAAGCTGTGGTTGTAGTGGGGAAAGCTGTTGTTGTTGTGGGTGATGCTGTGGTTGTTGTGGAAGAAGCTGTTGTTGTAGTTGGAGCAGTTGTGGTTGTAGTGGGGAAAGTTGTGGTTGTAGTGGGGAAAGTTGTGGTTGTAGTGGGGAAAGTTGTGGTTGTAGTGGGGAAAGTTGTGGTTGTAGTGGGGAAAGCTGTGGTTGTTGTGGAAGAAGCTGTTGTTGTAGTTGGAGCAGTTGTGGTTGTAGTGGGGAAAGTTGTGGTTGTAGTGGGGAAAGTTGTGGTTGTAGTGGGGAAAGTTTTGGTTGTAGTGGGGAAAGCTGTGGTCGTTGTGGGATAAGCTGTGGTCGTTGTGGGAGAAGCTGTGGTCGTTGTGGGAGAAGCTGTGGTCATTGTGGCAGAAGCTGTGGTTGTTGTGGCAGAAGCTGTGGTTGTTGTGGGAGAAGCTGTGGTCATTGTGTGAGAAGCTGTGGATGTTGTTGGAGAAGCTGTGGTTGTTGTGGGAGCAGCTGTGGTTGTTGTGTGAGCAGCTGTGGTTGTTGTGTGAGCAGCTGTGGTTGTTGTGGGAGAAGCTGTTGTTGAAGTTGGAGCAGTTGTGGTTGTTGTTGGTGATGCTGTGGTTGTTGTGGGAGCAGCTGTGGTTGTTGTGGGAGCAGCTGTGGTTGTTGTGGGAGCAGCTGTTGATGTAGTTGGAGCAGTTGTAGTTGTTGTGGGAGCAGCTGTGGTTGTTGTGGGAGCAGCTGTGGTTGTTGTGGGAGCAGCTGTGGTTGTTGTGGGAGCAGCTGTGGTTGTTGTGGGAGCAGCTGTGGTTGTTGTGGGAGCAGCTGTGGTTGTTGTGGGAGCAGCTGTGGTTGTTGTGGGAGCAGCTGTGGTTGTTGTGGGAGCAGCTGTGGTTGTTGTGGGAGCAGCTGTTGATGTAGTTGGAGCAGTTGTAGTTGTTGTGGGAGCAGCTGTGGTTGTTGTGGGAGCAGCTGTGGTTGTTGTGGGAGCAGTTGTGGTTGTTGTGGGAGCAGCTGTGGTTGTTGTGGGAGCAGCTGTGGTTGTTGTGGGAGCAGCTGTGGTTGTTGTGGGAGCAGCTGTGGTTGTTGTGGGAGCAGCTGTGGTTGTTGTGGGAGCAGCTGTGGTTGTTGTGGGAGCAGCTGTGGTTGTTGTGGGAGAAGCTGTTGTTGAAGTTGGAGCAGTTGTGGTTGTTGTGGGTGAAGCTGTGGTTGTTGTGGGAGAAGCTGTGGTTGTTCTGTGAGCAGCTGTGGTTGTTCTGTGAGCAGCTGTGGTTGTTGTGTGAGCAGCTGTGGTTGTTGTGTGAGCAGCTGTTGATGTTGTTGGTGATGCTGTGGTTGTTGTGGGAGCAGCTGTGGTTGTTGTGGGAGCAGCTGTTGATGTAGTTGGAGCAGCTGCGGTTGTTGTGGGAGCAGCTGCGGTTGTTGTGGGAGCAGCTGCGGTTGTTGTGGGAGCAGCTGTGGTTGTTGTGGGAGAAGCTGTTGTTGTAGTTGGAGCAGTTGTGGTTGTTGTGGGTGTAGCTGTGGTTGTTATGGTTGTAGCTGTTGTTGTAGTTGGAGCAGTTGTGGTTGTTGTGGGTGAAGCTGTGGTAGTTGTGGGTGAAGCTGTGGTTGTAGAAAGGGAAGCTGTTGTAGTTGGAGCATTTGTGGATGTTGTGGGAGAAGCTGTGGTTGTTGTGGGAGAAGCTGTTGTTGTAGTTGGAGCAGCTGGGGTTGTTGTGGGTGAAGCTGTGGTTGTAGTGGGGAAAGCTGTTGTTGTTGTGGGTGATGCTGTGGTTGTTGTGGAAGAAGCTGTTGTTGTAGTTGGAGCAGTTGTGGTTGTTGTGGGTGAAGCTGTGGTTGTAGTGGGGAAAGCTGTTGTTGTTGTGGGTGATGCTGTGGTTGTTGTGGAAGAAGCTGTGGTTGTAGTTGGAGCAGTTTTGGTTGTAGTGGGGAAAGTTGTGGTTGTAGTGGGGAAAGTTGTGGTTGTAGTGGGGAAAGTTGTGGTTGTAGTGGGGAAAGCTGTGGTTGTTGTGGAAGAAGCTGTTGTTGTTGTTGGAGCAGTTGTGGTTGTAGTGGGGAAAGTTGTGGTTGTAGTGGGGAAAGTTGTGGTTGTAGTGGGGAAAGCTGTGGTCGTTGTGGGATAAGCTGTGGTCGTTGTGGGAGAATCTGTGGTCGTTGTGGGAGAAGTTGTGGGAGAAGCTGTGGTCATTGTGTGAGAAGCTGTGGATGTTGTTGGAGAAGCTGTGGTTGTTGTGGGAGCAGCTGTGGTTGTTGTGTGAACAGCTGTGGTTGTTGTGTGAGCAGCTGTGGTTGTTGTGGGAGAAGCTGTTGTTGAAGTTGGAGCAGTTGTGGTTGTTGTGGGAGCAGCTGTGGTTGTTGTGGGAGCAGCTGTTGATGTAGTTGGAGCAGTTGTGGTTGTTGTGGGAGCAGCTGTGGTTGTTGTGGGAGCAGCTGTGGTTGTTGTGGGAGCAGCTGTGGTTGTTGTGGGAGCAGCTGTGGTTGTTGTGGGAGCAGCTGTGGTTGTTGTGGGAGCAGCTGTGGTTGTTGTGGGAGCAGCTGTGGTTGTTGTGGGAGCAGCTGTGGTTGTTGTGGGAGCAGCTGTGGTTGTTGTGGGAGCAGCTGTGGTTGTTGTGGGAGCAGCTGTGGTTGTTGTGTGAGCAGCTGTGGTTGTTGTGGGTGGTGCTGTGGTTGTTGTGGGAGAAGCTGTTGTTGAAGTTGGAGCAGTTGTGGTTGTTGTGGGTGAAGCTGTGGTTGTTGTGTGAGCAGCTGTGGTTGTTGTGTGAGCAGCTGTGGTTGTTGTGTGAGCAGCTGTTGATGTAGTTGGAGCAGTTGTGGTTGTTGTTGGTGATGCTGTGGTTGTTGTGGGAGCAGCTGTGGTTGTTGTGGGAGCAGCTGTTGATGTAGTTGGAGCAGCTGCGGTTGTTGTGGGAGCAGCTGCGGTTGTTGTGGGAGCAGCTGCGGTTGTTGTGGGAGCAGCTGTGGTTGTTGTGGGAGCAGTTGAGGTTCTTGTGGGAACAACTTTGGTTGTTTGTTGTTGGCTGTGTTCCGGGTGTTGTTGGCTGTGTTCCAGGTGTTGTTGCCCGTGCTGTTGTTGTTGCAGCTCATTATGGTGTTTGGGCAGCTTTGGTTTCTTTTGCCTCCTCTCTTCTCGTCGAATCCGCAGCTGTGGTTGTTTTGGGTGCAGTTGTGTCTTTTTTTGCCACAGCTCTTCTTGTTGTACCCACAGCGTGGTTGTTGTGGGAGCAGCTGTAGTTGTCGTTGGTGCGGCTGTGGTTGTTGTGGGAGCAGCTGTTGTTGTTGTTGTGGGCTCAGCTGTGGTTGATTGTGCTGACACAGTTGTCAAAACTGTTGTTGCCGTAAGTACTGTTGATGGAATGGACATTATCATTGTTATTTTCATAGTTGTTTTACGTTTAATCAGGCCCAGCACATTTAAGGGGGCATTTGAAATGTCTGCCCTATATCTGAGAGAAATACGAAAGATCAGAAAAAAAAAAAAAAAAACATATTTAACGCCTTTTTATTACACTAAACTACTTCCATACATACTTCCATCATTTGTTTTAACTGCTACCGGGCTGCCTTCAGTGGAGTCTTATGAGGATTGGTGGCGTCCTAGAGCAAAACAATCCACATGCACGTGTTCGTGAGAGACTCACCTTTGCATAGAGTGTTCAATAGTTTGTAAACCATTTGGACGCTACAGAGTTTATTTTTTTAGAAGATTTTTGGGATGTCTTATGGTCTGTAGCTCTGCCACCTTTCACCGCAGATGCGAAAGGCCAATATTGGCGGACGCGGTCGATTGAGATGCAGCCCATCCAAAAAATACATCTCTAGCTTAATCACTGATTTGTGCAGGGATTTCTTTTATTATGTGATTATTATATCCAGAAATTGACCTAAGAGGGTTTTAATATCTATCTGAGCTATTGCCATTCAAGTAGGCAGAAATACAGCCTGTATGACATGTTTTTAATCATTTCTACACGCCAGCCAGCTGGTTTGTGAATGCTCTGAGGACGTGTTTAGGGGATGCCGTCTGGGCCGGCAGCCTTGCAAGGGTTAACATGTTTAAATGTCTTACTCACGTCGGCCACGGAGAAGGAGAGCCAACAGTCCTTCGTAGCTGGCCGTGTCGGTGGCACTGTGTTGTCCTCAAAGCGGGCAAAGAACGTGTTTCGCTAGTCCGCGGAATGGCTGGTTTTCCTTTTGTAGGCCGTGATTGTCTGTAGACCCTGCCACATACATCTCGTGTCTGAGCCGTTGAATTGCGACTCCACTTTGTCTCTATACTGACGTTTTGCCTGTTTGATTGCCTTGCAACTCTGTTTGTATTCTGCCATATTCCCAGTCACCTTGCCATGGTTAAATACGGTGGTTCACGCTTTCAGTTTTGCACGAACGCTGCCATCTATCCACGGTTTCTGGTTAGGTTAGGTTTTAATAGTCACAGTGGGTGCAACATCTCCTATACATTTTTTTTTTAACAATTTAACAATCACCAAAATATGACACAGATAATGCCCCGTTATTCCTTCCATCTACACAAGACTTCATGCTACATGGGGGCACATCCTACAAAACCCTTCCCTCCCCAACACAGGAACACCCCCCTCCCTCCCCCGGTATTAGCTTCACTGATTGACAAAAAAAATTAAAAAAAAAAAAAAAACAGAATGACACGTTCAATGCTAGAAAATAAATTATTCAACACAAAAACAAATAATAATACATTCATGAAGAAAGTAATAATGAGGCAGCTAAGGTGACGTCTCTAGAAACTGCTGAAAGTCCCCCCAGACATCAGTAAATTCAAAGGGTTTATTGCGTAAATTGTATGTTATTTTTTCAGATGGGATATAGGAAGATAGTTCTTTTAGCCACATCTGCTTGCTTGGTGGAGTGGCACTCTTCCATATAATAGCTGTGCATTTATTGGCTGCAAAGACTGCCAATTTAATGAATCTGGTTTTGCTACAAATATTAACTGGTAGAACAGAATCGTCTCCAAGAAGAATAAGGGAAAGATCTAGTGGTACCGTCATATTAGTGACCTGTGATAAGATCTGAATAATGTCTTTCCAATAATTGCTTAGTTCAGGGCAGGACAAAAACATATGCATAAGTGTGCCCACTCCCGTTTTACACCTTGGGCAAAATTTTGAGTATTTAGAATTGATCTTGTACAGTCTCTCTGGTGTAAAGTAGACCCTATGTAAAATATTGAATTGCATCAACTTATGCCTTGTGTTAAATGAAAGAAGCTGAGCATCTAAAAAAAGCTTTCCCCATTTCTCATCCTCAAAAATGAGACCAAGGTCATCATGCCACTTCATGCACACTTTCAGAGGTTCATCGTTCCCCAACAGAGCTTGAAGACCAGAGTACATGTAGGAAATTAAACCTTTTACCCCTTTCCTTTCCAGCCACAGTTTATCTGTTTTAGGTTTACTCATGGGCTGAATCCTACCTCCCTGCTGAGTGGCAATATAATGCCTAACCTGTAGGTACTTGAAGAAATGAGTTTGAGGTATCTGGAAATGAGATGCCATTTGTTGAAATGATAGTAGTTCACCTTCTCTGTAGAGATTACCAAATGTTTTAATTCCTTTGTTGAACCAAGAAAATGTAATACCATCCTATACACTTCTTGATAAACTCAGTAACCGTCTGAGTATATTTGTCAATATTATTCACTGAAGCTACCCGGAACATATCCCAGTCCACGTGATCAAAACAATCTTGAAGCGTGGATTCCGATTGGTCAGACCAGCGTTAAATAGTCTTTACCACGGGTAGTTCCTGTTTGAGTTTCTGCCTATAGAAAGGGAGGAGCAAAATTGAGTTGTCAGATTTGTCAAAAGGAGGGCGGGGGAGGGCCTTGTATGCATCCCGGATGTTGGAATAACAATGGTTGAGTGTTTTTCCAGCGCGAGTACTACAGTCAATATGCTGATAGACTTTAGGCAGCCTTTTCCTCAAATGTGCTTTGTTAAAGTCCCCAGCTACAATAAATGCAGCCTCAGGAATTGTGGTTTCCAGTTTGCATAAAGTCCAGTGAAGTTCCTTGAGGGCCGTCGTGGTATCAGCTTGAGGTGGGATATACATGGCTGTGACAATAACCGAAGAGAACTCTCTTGGGAGATAATAAGGACGGCATTTGATTGTGAGGTATTCTAGGGTGGGTGAACAAAATGACTTGAGTTCCTGTATGTTATTACAATTATACCATGAGTCGTTAATCATGAAACATACACCCCTGCCCTTCTTCCCGGAGAAATGTTTATTCCTGTCGGAGCGATGAACTGAGAATCCAACTCCGACAGTATATCATTTGATGTGTGCTCCCAGTGGCACATTTAAAAAAAAAATTGCCACTGATTGTCAGATAATCACTGTTATGACTAGGGTTAGAAAATTACGGTAACTTTCCAAAAATCCTGGTCGGATGTTTCAACATTTTCTGCTTATTCCCTCCTAATTCCTGGAATCTTCCAACCGGGATTTGTATAAAACTTTTGAAAATTACCTAAATTACCTGTGGACACATTTTGCTCTTGCATTCGGAAATTGAAGTGATTTATGTTTTTTCACTCTGCTGAAGCCGCAGTAGCCAGGTCTTGGACTCATCAAACCAAAATCAACCCATCCACTGTCAACTAACACCTACTCACATTTTTTTAAGATTCAATGCAGCTGTTTTTATCTCACTAGCAAATCATGTCTGGGTAACAATTATGTATCTTACTGTGTTTGCTTTAAATTAGCAAAGAGCAATTTCTCAAGCAAGAATTTAGCTAGGACTGTCATGCAGTGGTCTGAGTGTGGTGGGAAAACTGAAAATTTGCTGTTATTGGTTTGGATCTCTCTTTGTTATTGATCTATTATCTAATTTAATGTATGGTGCCGTCACCATGGAAGCCCACAGCTACATCACACCAGAACAGAATCAAATTTCAAGTGGCCTTTTCAAACAGCTCTTACAGTTTCACAGTATTGTTCCAACCTCATAGTGTGGAAATATATATATAAAACACAGGAAAATCACATTTTTGACTGCACTGGAATTTTAACAATTTGACAATCTACAGTACATCTTTTGTTTAACATTTTTTTTTTACACTATAAGACATATTCTCATATGAACATCAGGAACTATTTAATCTCATAGAAGTTTAACATGTTCTGCTCTCATTTCTTACCTGTTAGACATAGCAGTGTAGTGCTCATCTTGATTTTGGCCATATTTCCACCACCTAAGAGAGAAAGATGATATCAAGTTTTCTACACATAAATGTTGGAACTATATTTTGATATTCTGCCTCATACAATATATGTACATTTTGGCATGTGGATATGTTTACACACTTACCCCAATGGTTGTCGATACCCTGAGATATCAAATCTTTCCTTCCATAATTCACATACAGTCATACTGGAAATTATTTGCACCGTTGATAATGATGAGCCGAAAAGACTATAAAATAAATAACACAAATACTATTGTATAGTATTTTTTTTGAAGATTATATAATAATACTAATACAATTGCTCAGAAAAGTATTTTGTTTAATTAAGAAGTAATCATTTTTCTCAAAAAGTTTCAATATTCTAGCACCCTCCCCTTGCTAGAATAACTGCACTGAGCCTTTTTCTAAAATGATTTATGAGATTAGAGAACACATCGGGAGGGATGTTTTGACCATTCCTCCATACCAAATCTTTCCAAATCCTAGATTTGCTTCGTCAGAGCTTATGGACTGCCCTCTTTAATTGAAACTCCAGGTTTTCATTGGGGTTCATGTCCTGAGACTCAGATGTCAGGGTTAAGGGTTAACAATTGCAAAATGTTAACCCTTACAGAAAAACCACAAGATTTCACATTTATTTAATCACGTTTTCACGTGTACCCACTGGACACAGACATCAGTTCAACGTCTAGTTTGATTTACATTTGGTTGAGTTGTCAACTAACTTGAATTCAATGTAAATTCAACAAAACATGTCACCATGTCATTGGATTTAGGTTAAAAGTATAGTGAAAAAAATATGAAATTCCCTTATAGCTTTTTGCAAATCCAATCAGTTTTGCATGTTGATTCAATGTCATCATTTTTTGGGTTGAAATGATGTGGAAACAACGTTGATTCAACCGTTTTTTCCCCAGTGGGTAGTTTTAAGTTATCACATGTTGCTTTACATGTTGTCACATGTTGTCACATTAATTTCACATAAGATCACGTGATCACATGAAAATTAGTTTTTTTGAACAGTGGTGGGTTTGGCCTCAAAAGGAGGATGCAAGCATCCCATACCTACTGTAAAATATGTTGGTAAATCTTCTATGTTCTGGGGCTATTTAGCTTCCACTGGTCCTGGGGCCCTTGTTAAGGTCAATGGCAACATTAACTTTACCCAGTACGAGGACATTTTAGCCAAAAACCTGGTTTCCTCTGCCAGGAAGCTGAAACTTGGCTGCAAGTGGATCTTCCAGCAAGACAATTACCCAAAGCACAAATCAAAATCCCCAAAGAAATGGTTAATTGAACCAAAAATTCTACCATTTTGCAAAGGCCATCTCAGTCTCCAGATTTTAACCCCATTGAAAACCTGTGGTTTGAAATGAAGAGGGTAGTCCATAAGCACAGGCGAAGGATATCAAGGATCTGGAAAGATTCTGCATGGAGGAATGGTCCAACATCCCTCCCAATGCGTTTTCCAAACTCATAAAATATTTTTTGAAAAAGTCTCAGTGCCGTTATCCTCGGGGGGCCAATCATTTTGATTACTATCTTTTTTTCCATATACTGTATATATATTACTTGTTAAACAAAATCTCTTTCTCTGAACAATTGTATTAGTCTAAAATAATATATTTTGGTGTATACAATATAGCTCAGTATTTATACAGTTTATTTTATACAGTATTTTTGCTCATCTTTGTCAAGGATGCCAATACTTTCGGTCGTGATAGACTATGTTGGCATATTGTGTTATGAATTGTGTGTATGTGTGTTATTTTCATATAACTGAGATTCAAAGGGGCAATCAGTTGCTATAAATTATATGTACCCATTGATTCTTGAAGAATATATCATATAAGTGCCTCATGAGTTTAGTTCAAATGTTGCCCAAAATATAAGCTTGTTTTACTGTTTGTAAACAGAGTAAATGTAAACAAACACTATATAGCCTCAAAACATGGTTAAAACTATAACTGTAATATCATGGATGTTCAGTCCATAGATCTGTCTATGAATTTGAGAGTGGCTATATTTCTCTAGTTATTGTTTCAACACTGATTGAAGGGGAAACATGCATTTATTGTAAAACAGAAAGATAAATCATTATGTTCCATCATTTCTACACTCTTAGGAAAAAAGGGTTCCAAAGGGTTCTTTGGCTGTCCCCATAGGAGAACCCTTTCTGCTTCCAGGTAGACACCCTCTGTGTTCCATGTAGAACTATTTTGTGTTCCATGTAGAACCCTCTGTGTAAAGGGTTCTTTGTGGAACTCAAAAGGAATCTACCTGGAACTCAAAAGGATTCTTCAAAGGGTTATCCTATGGGGACAACCGAAGAACCCTTTTAGGTTCTAGATAGCACCTTTTTTAGTGGACAACATCAAATATGAATTGTCCATGCGTGCCCACTTAGATCCCTGCATGAGACTAGTAAGACTTTTGAAGATTGCTGTTGTTGGTAATGATTAATCCAGTTTAGCTTGATCCTTGTTGCAAATACAGGTAAACCCTTATCATAATTTCAGAATTGAGCACAATCCTTGATTATTGGTTCTCTGTTAATAAAATAAAAAATGTATAGTGTGCAAGGTGAAGAAATACAGCAAGCTTCATTATTATCTCGCTGTGTGATTTAATTAGAAACTTTTCTTCAACATTGTGCATTATATTAGACATAAAAAAAAAATCACTTTGAGAATGGGAATGAGTATGTGAAATTGTGTGCTGCTCATTGAAGAGGCTTTGCGACCAAAGGTTAACACCTTGTCCCTCCCGCTGGAAGGCTATTCCTTAGTGCTAAAGAAGTGAATCACCTTCTGTGACTGTTACTTTACGCAATCTAGTTAGGGCCTACGTCTCTGACTGATGTTTCTGAAGAGTTTAAATATTTATTTTTTTATTTTTTATTTTATTTCACCTTTATTTAACCAGGTAGTGAAGTTGAGAACAAGTTCTCATTTACAACTGCGACCTGGCCAAGATAAAGCAAAGCAGTTCGACACATACAACAATGCAGAGTTACACATGGAGTAAAACAAACATACAGTCAATCACAAAAAAATTAAAAATCTATATACAAAGAGTGCAAATGAGGTAGGATAAGGAAGGTAAGGCAATAAATAGGCCATGGTGGCAAAGTAATTACAATATAGCATTTAAACACTGGAATGGTAGATGTGCAGTAGATGAATGTGCAATGTAGAAAAACTGGGGTGCAAAGGAACAAGATAAATAAATAAATACGGTAGGGGATGAGGTAGTTGGTTGGGCTATTTACAGATGGGCTATAAACAGGTGCAGGGGTCTGTGTACTGCTCTGACAGCTGGTGCTTAAAGCTGGCGAGGAAGATAAGTGTCTATATTAACCCTGGGGGCGATTGTTTGATGTGTTCGACACCATTCCATTGATTCCGTTCCAGCCATTAATATGAGCCCATCCACCCTAATAAAGGAGCCAAAGGCCGCCTGTGCCACATTTCATTGGGGAAAAAACTATCTGCATTTTAACCACAAATAACAACTGTTATGTTGGTTCTCATGCAAGTACAGCACGATTTGATAGTCACATATTTGAGTTTCCGAATCTCTGTTAGTTATGTTAGCAAAAACCTTCTGAGAGCCTTTTTAGCATTTATTGGTGTTAAAATGTCTAGCAGAGCTTATCTAGAATGTGGTTAAAATGTTCTCTGAATATACAATATTAATGTTGTTTCATGAGACGCTACATGAACATTCATGTCCAGTTTTCTGAGGGTTGGGAGAATATTCCACCAACGTCCCAGCAAACATACACAGAACAGGGTTGCCATGTTCTCAGAATATATGATATAAACGTTCTAAACACGTTTGATGAGAACGTTGCAAGAACATTCCTGTGTTCAGTTGCCTGAGGGTTAGGAGAATATTCCATCACCGTCACATCAAACATACACAGAACATGAAGATAATAACATTTTAGACACGTTTAATGGGACGCTCTAAGAACATTTCTGTGTATAATCCTATTCATCCTATTTGCAATAAGGCACTAAAGTAAAACTGTAAAACATGTGGCAAAGAAATGAACTTTATGTTCTGCATACAAAGCATTATGTTTGGGGCTAATCCTACAAAAAACTTCACTGAGTGACATTCTTCATATTTTCAAGCATGGTGGTGGCGGCTTCATGTTATGGGTATGCTTGTCATTGCCTAGGACTAGGGAGTTTGTAGGATAGAAATAAATGGAATACAGCTAAGCACAGGCAAAATCATAGAGGAAAACCTTTTTCTGTCAACTTTCCAACAGACACAGGGAGGAAAATGCACCTTTCAGCAGGACAATTACCTAAAACATAAGGCAAAATATACACTGGCGTTTCTTACTAAGATGAAATGTAATGTTCCCATGTGGCCTAGTTACAGTTTTCACTTAAATCGTCTTGAAAATCTATGGTAAGACTTACATAAATATTGTACATTCCCAATATTGTACATTCCAGGTGTACAGACTTTCCCGGAAAGACTGATTCAGGGTTGTGAATACTTATGTCAATGAGATATTTTTGTATTTCCTTTTCAGTAAATTAGCAAACATTTCTGAAAACAGAGTTTTCATTTTGTCCTTATGGGGTATTGTGTGTAGATGGGTGTATTCCACATCAAAATGTGGAATAAGTCAAGGGGTTTGACTACTTTCTGAAGGCACTGTATAATTAAATAATCCTATTACGTCTGATGTCCATTCTTGAACTGACTTGGTAACATTCTTGATTGATTTGCCAGATATAAATGAATGATGTTTGGGCTCCTGGTCTGCTTGGTGGCAAGATAATTTCATGTGATATTATTGGATTGGTGAAATAACATTCACTGATTATGAGAGGAATTTCAGTGTTTTAGTCTTCATTACTATTTTGTATTTTCAAATGACATTCTGTCAAATACCTATTTTGATGACAACTTCATGAAATATGTTGATATTAAGAATGTTTTATTTTTCACTCATTTGTTTTGATGGATTATAATTGTGCAATTGCTATTTTTGTTCAGATACATGTGTGTATAACGTTTGCACATAAAAAAACGATTGAGTTTATGACGATGAAATGCACATATTCTATCATACCAATGAAATTAGTTGGATAATTATAAATAACTTTAAAGTAATGCTAGCATTTTTACACTAAATTCTGTATCTTGCATGCCCATTTCCACTCACCTGAACTTCTTGAAATAAATAAATGAAGTCCACTTGAAATTGTTCTCCCAAAGGGTCACAAGGTGATCGTCAACCAGGTATACAGGTCCAAAAGTATAGCTTCTTCTCTCTCTATCACCTCACGATCGGTAATGCCAGTACGACAGGAGAAGGAAGGTTTGCTCAATATGAAACTCAGACTGTATTAGCAGCCTTAATATTGCAATTGCTGATCGACTGGTTGGGTGGCTTCAATGTGTGTTGTTAGACCCCTTTTATAGATGAGAACCTTCCTAAACATTCCTCCACCCAGGCAAATCCATCTACCCTAACCCACGGTGTTAAGACATCATCAGTGCCATCCTCCTAACTTTTGTTTTTGCTAATTGTCTGATTACAAAATAAGTATTGAAAATATTTGCCCTACCGGTTATACCTCAAGTCACAGATAATTGCACATGACTTGAAATACAGTTATGCATCTGTTGGTCACCGATACCTTGGAAAAAAAAGTTAAGGGCGTGGATAAAAAAAACAGTGTCTGGTTTTACCACGATTTGCCTCAAGCAGCGCGACACATTTCATTCGCATAGAGTAGATCAGGCTGTTGATTGTGGCCAGTTGAATATGAACTTCATATTACATGTGTTTTATTTGACGACTTTATTACTTCATTCCAAGTCATCATCTCATCTCCATAGAGCTGCTGACTATGCTGTCTGACTAAATCACTATTTTACTAGTTCTTCAAAGTAAATAAGGCATACTTTTATGACTTCTGAATACCAACTATCAATCACTTAGGTTAGATCATGTATTTTCAGGTGGAGATGCCTCACGAAGAAACTGCTGCTCTTCCCTTTTTGATGTGTTTTCTTCTGTCTCTCTCTCTCCTCTCCATGTCTGGCCTTACACCAGAGAGGAAGAGGGGCGAAGCGAGAGTCTTGAGCATTGAGCTCACAGAAGAAAAAATATCTATTAAGTGGAATTAAATAATTTAATCGACGTTGGTAATTTCATTGTTTAAAAACCCTACCAATAACCAATGAATCGCTCAGCACTAAAGTGAAAAAAATATAGAAAATACATGGGCCCTTAAGGCATGTGTTCTCAAATGTTATTTAATGTAAAAATCTCACATTCGCTGGTAAAACTGACTAAATTAAATTAATCTTATAACTAATTCCATTCTACAGGTATTTTTTGGGGTTCAAGTCTTTTAATATTCATATAGACTAGGGGCTATGTAGCTCCTTATCTGCCATGTTGTGCTGTGGACACTTGAATTTTTCTTTACAACTGAGTTGCCCTGCTCGTGTCAGTACACAGTCCCCCTCCCATACATCAGAGGGGCTCCATCCTTTTATCAAGGTCCTGATGAGCACCTGATGATCAATGAATCAAATGTATTTATAAAGCCCTTCTTAGATCAGCTGATGTCACAAAGTGCTGTACAGAAACCCAGCCTAAAACCCCAAACAGCAAGTAATGCAGGTGTAGAAGCACGGTGGCTAGGAAAAACTCCCTAGAAAGGCCGGAACCTAGGAAGAAACCTAAAGAGGAAACAGGCTATGAGGGGTGGCCAGTCCTCTTCTGGCTGTGCCGGGTGGAGATTAGAACAGAACACGGCCAAGATGTTGAAATGGTCATAGATTACCAGCAGGGTCAAATAATAATAATCACAGTGGTTGTAGAGGGTGCAACAGGTCAGCACCTCAGGAGTAAATATCAGTTGGCTTATCATAGCCGATCAATCAGAGTATATCTACCGTTCCTGCTGTCTCTAGAGAGTTTATAACTGCAGGTCTGGGACAGGTAGCACTTCCGGTGAACAGGTCAGGGTTCCATAGCGGCAGGCAGAACAGTTGAAACTGGAGCAGCAGCACGACCAGGTGGACTGGGGACAGCAAGGAGTCATCAGGCCAGGTAGTCCTGAGGCATGGTTCTAGGGCTCAGGTCCTCAGAGGGAGAGAAAGAAAGAACGAGAGAGAGAGAGAGAGAGAGAGAGAGAGAGAGAGAGAGAGAGAGAATTAGAGAGAGCATACTTAAATTCACAGAGGACACCAGATAAGACAGGAGAAATACTCCAGATATAACAGACTGACCCTAGCCCCCGACACATAAACTATTGCAGCATAAATACTGGAGGCTGAGACAGGAGGGGTCTGGAGACACTGTGGCCCCGTCCAACGATACCCCCGGATAGGGCCAAACAGGCAGGATATAATCCCACCCACCTTGCAAAGCACAGCCCCCACACCACTAGAGTTATATCTTCAACCACCAACTTACCATCCTGAGACAAGGCTGAGTATAGCCCACAAAGATCTCCCCCACGGCACAACCCAAAGGGGGGGCACCAACCCGGACAGGAAGATCACATCAGTGACTCAACCCACTCAAGTGTCGCACCCCTCCTAGGGATGGCATGGAAGAGCACCAGCAAGCCAGTGACTCAGCCCCTGTAATAGGGTTTGAGGCAGAGAATCCCAGTGGAGAGAGGGGAACCGGCCAGGCAGAGACAGCAGGGCGGTTCGTTGCTCCAGTGCCTTTCAGTTCACCTTCACACTCCTGGGCCAGACTACGCTCAATCATTGGACCTACTGAAGAGAGGAGTCTTCAATAAAGACTTAAAGGTCGAGATCGAGTCTGCGTCTCTCACATGGATAGGCAGACCATTCCATAAAAATATTACTCTATAGGTAAAAGCCCTGCCTCCAGCTGCTTGCTTAGAAATTCTTAGGATAGTAAGGAGTCTTCTGACCGTAGCGTATGTGTAGGTATGTTTGGCAGGACCAAATCGGAAAGATGGGTAGGAGCAAGCCTATATAATGCTTTATAGGTTAGCAGTAAAACCTTGAAATCAGCCCAAGGCTTAACAGGAAGCCAGTGTAGAGAGGCTAGAACTGGAGTAATATGATCAAATGTTTTGGTTCTAGTCAAGATTCTAGCAGCCATGTTTAGAACTAACTGAAGTTAATTTAGTGCTTTATCCGGAAAGTAGAACATTGCAGTAGTCTAACCTAGAAGTGATATATAATTGATTAATGATGCTAGAGCACTAGAACAAAGGTATGCAGAAGGAGTTTTGCCATCCTTCATCCCCCTCTCTCCCAAAGAGAGAATCAAGCCCCGGTCATATGCCTCATCCAGTCCTAAACTGAATGTCCCCTTTGACGGTTCCCATCCCCATGTAATTACATTGTTTTAACACCACTTTATGACTTGCGGTCTAAAGTTGCATTATAAGGTTGAAAATGATCATTCAGGACCAAAGGCTGGGCTGGTCTCACTGAACCATATTAACCCTTGCTCATGGACAATAATTTACTTTCAAATATTTGTGAACTACTGTGTGGTTAATCTGCATTTAAAAAGGTACAATCTCTGATATTATATCATTTTTTAAGTTAGTTATTTATACTGAACAAAAATATAAACGCAACATGCAACAATTTCAAAGAATGTACTGAGTTACAGTTCACATCAGTTAATTGAAATAAATTCATTAGGCCTATGTATTTCACATGACTCGGAATATAGATATGCATCTGTTGATCACAGATACCTTTAAAAAATATAAGGGCGTGGATCAGAGCATCGCAAACAAGCTCAATGGGCGACATGTCTGGTGAGTATGCAGGCCATGGAAGAACTGGGACATTTTCAGTTTCCAGGAATTGTGTACAAATCCTTGAAGAATGTGTCTGTGCATTATCATGCTGAAACATGAGGTGATGGTGGCGGATGAATGGCACGACAATGGGCCTCAGGATCTCCTCACGTTATCTCTGTGCATTCACATTGCCATTGATAAAATGTAGTCGTGTTCATTGTTCGTAGTTTATGCCTGCCCGTACCATAACCCCACTGCCACGATGTGTTGATATTCGAAAACCGCTCACCCACACAATGACCATACACATGGTCTGTGGTTGTGAGGCCGGTTGGATCTACAGACAAATACTCTAAAAAGACGTTGGAGGTGGCTTATGGTAGAGAAATGTACATTAAATTATTTGGCAACAGCTCTGGTGGACATTCCTGCAGTCAGCATGCCAATTGCACCCTCCCTCAAAACTTGAGACATTGTGTTGTGACAAAAAACATTTTAAAGTGACATTTTATTTCACCAGCACAGGGTGTACCTGTGCAATAATCATGCTGTATAATCAGCACATTGATATGTCACACCTGTCAGGTGCTCACTAACAGGGATATAAACAAAATTTGAGAGAAGTACACTTTTGTGCATATGGAACATTTTTGGGATCTTCTATTTCAGCTCATGAAACATGGGACCACTGTTGGTCCCACTACACGTTACATTGATATTTTTGATCAATGTAGTTATTTATTGAGATCTGTGAAACTATTGTGAAACTATTGACTTTATCCTAAATGTGAGGGTCTGTTATTGGACCTATTCATTTTTTAATGCTTACAGCACAATACCCTTTGAATCCAACCTACCCTATAGACTTGTATTGTGGAGGTCCTTAAGCTGGTTGTCTGGTGTGTACGTCTATAGGTAACTCAAGTGAATGCTCCGGAATGCATGCAGTGTTTTCTGGCACACCTCTTATACTAAATTATCCAGTTCGTGACTCTTCCTTTTTCTGATAAATAGAAACTAGAATAGCCCGTTTGTGGCATGCCTCAGATAGTAATACCAGTGAAATATATTCAAATCTCGGCAACCAAATCTCAAGCGATATTGATTCTTTGGAAACAGTTTGTAATTTTCACAATAAGCCATTATGCTTATACATGTTTACCACTACCATAAATACTTATACATGTTTTATTTAATATTGTAAATGTAATAAGTCCTCATGAATTGTAATGTTTATAATGCTTATAAATGTTTGCAAATGTGTAAACATTTTCACAAATAAGGAAATGTCTTAATCATTCATATTTTTAAAAACGTATTATTGCTTCTGGTCGTTCTATATGAAATAAATCACTTTCTGACTGCACCCCTTTTGATTTAAATGCAACCTTCCATATGTGTGCCCATGGTAGAAGTGGTCAGATAGTGACTGATTCAAAGTTCACCCATTTTACACACCTCACCCTGCCATGAGACATATATGTCTTCATTACTCAAAAAGATTGGGTTCGGTTGAGGTTAATATCATTTGAAAGCTTACAAACAAAGTTGTCAAACTATGTTATCATTTCTTAAAAAATTGTTGCAGCTAATTTTATCTCAACAACATATCTGTGTAACATTGTATTAAGTACCCATTTAAGTAAACATATATACATTTTAATCTAATATAGGATGTAGGCTACAACGTTCTCTGTCGATCTCAGTTTTAGCACAAGCAGTTCGCAGTCTACACAATAGGAGGCTGCTGGGAAGAGGATAGGAGGCTGCTGGGAAGAGGGTGGCTTATAATAACATCTGGAATGGAGTTAATGGAATGTTATCAAACACATGGAAGCCACGGATGCTACGCTATAGGACTGTTTTGTTAGCACAGACTGGAATTTATTCCAGGATTCATCCAATGGCATTGAGAGGTATACCACCTCAGTCATAGGCTTCATCAATAAGTGCATTGACGATGTATTTAACCAGGTAGGATAGATGATAACAAGTTCTCATTTACAACTGTGACCTGGACAAAATAATGCACAGCAGTTCGACACATACAACAACACAGAGTTACACATGGAATAAACAAACATACAGTCAATAATACAGTTGAAAAATAAGTCTATATACAGTGTGCAAATGAGGTAAGATAAGGGAGGTAGGGCAATAAATAGGCCATGGTGGTGAAGTAATTACAATATAGCAATTAAACACTGGAATGGTAGATGTGCAGAAGATGAATGTGCAAGTAGAGATACTGGGGTGCAAAGGAACAAGATGAATAAATAAATACAGTATGGATTGTTGGATTGGCTATGTTACAGATGGGCTATGTACAGGTGCAGTGATCTGTGAGCTGCTCAGACAGCTGGTGCTTAAAGCTAGTGAAGGAGATATGAGTCTCTAGCTTCAGTGATTTTTGCAGTTCATTCCAATCCTTTGCAGCAGAGAACTGGAAGGAGAGGGGGCCAAAGAAAAAATTGGCTTTGTGGGTGACCAGTGAGATATATCTGCTGGAGCGCGTGCAATGGGTGGGTGCAGCTATGGTGACCAGTGAGCTGAGATAAGGCGGGGCTTTACCTAGCAAAGACTTCTAGATGACCTGGAGCCAGTGGGTTTGGCGACGAGTATGAAACGAGGGCCAGCCAACGAGGGCGTACTGGTTGCAGTGTTTGGCTGTATATGGGGCTTTGGTGACAAATGGATGGCACTGTGATAGACATTATGCTTATACATGTTTACGACTTCCATAAATACTTCTACATGTTTAATATATTATTGTAAATGTTAGAAGTGCTTATGAATTGAAATGTTTACAATGCTTATAAATAATGAAATGTCTTACTTATGCATTAATATTTTTAAAAGCGTATTATTGCAGCAGGTAGCCTGGTGGTTAGAGCGGTGGGCCAGTAACCAAAAGGTTGCTGGATCAAATACCAGAGCTGTGTTCCCCGGTAGGCCGTCATGGTAAATATGCATTTGTTCTTAACTGTCTTGCCTAGTTAAATACATTTCTTTACAATCACTTTGGCACTAATTTCAGAACCGTGTGGTCATTTTTCAAAACTCTAGACACTGAACTCAAAACGGTCATCACTTGCAACCCAGGCTGTCCAATGTTCAAAACATTACAATGTGCATTCATATCTTTAAAGAAACCTTGCACTTGCAGAATCATTGGTTCAAATAACTCATTTATCATGAAATACTATAGGAACATTAATTTAGATCAGCCACACACAAGATACCGATAGTTTCGCTGTGTAGTTGTTCGTACAATCATTAAATATTGTAGTACGAAATACGTGATACATGTTTCATTATGGTACTACACGTAAATACGTCACTGTAAAAGGACTAGTAGAGAGAAAACTAAAGACACAGTGGAATCATTGAACAAAATATGACATTTATTGATGAAATACAATAAAATCACAACATAAAATAATTAGCTACACAAAGAAAAAACAGTTAAAGGTCAACTGCAGTGTTCCTCACCTGGCTTACTGTAAAAAACCAGAACAAAGGGTTGATTACTGTAGTTCTATATTCCCATCAACACTGTCTTGTGGATTTGGCCACAGGTTCTCATCCACATCACAATGGATGTTTTCATTAGCCAATCATCTTGGGAAGAATCTTCGGCCGTGGCGAATCCAGGCCTGACACTGGTCTGCCGTGATGTCATTGCATGCATCATCCATGGCCTGGAGAAGGGTGGCTTGTTCGAAGGGTGGCTTGTTCCTCAATCAAGTTAAGGAAAGGAGAGTATGGGGGTAAGTACAGGGTGGTAAATTGTGGATGGGCCTGAAATCATGCTTGCACCACTTGAGCATGGTGGAACCTGACATTATCCCACACAATGACATAGGTCACGCCATCAGCTCTACAGGCCTGATTTAGCTCATCAAGGAATGTTACAAGGAGAGCTGCATTATATGATCCAATACGAGGTCTGCGTCCCACCACACCATCTTCCGATATAGCCGCACACATGGTGATGTTGACCCCACGTTGTCCAGGTACTTGGATGGTTGCCCGCTGGCCAATGAAATTCCGACCTCTCCTCCTTGTCTTGGCCAGGTTGAAGCCTGCCTCATCCAAAAATAGGAATTTGTGATGGTTTTCATCAGCATCCAGCTCCATCACCCTCTAAAAATACATTTTGGAAAGAGAATTACTGATTACAATGATGGGGAATTTTTCACAACAGGCATCTTGAAACTGAACATACCTGAACATACTCAGTCCTCAGTTGCTTCAATCTGTCGCAATTGCCTTCAAAAGGAACACGGTATAGCTGTTATAGAGACACTTGGTGCCTTTTCAGCATGTGTGCAATAGGATTCGTTGAATCATTGTAGCTGTCTCAGTCATTGTCATGCCATGATTTATGACATGTTCTACAACTATTGCTCGGATTTCATTGGATACTCTTTGCTGTTGCTGTCACTGTCTTGGTCCGTGGCCTTGTCCTCTACCATGTCCCCCCACACCTCTAAAACGAGGCCCACGACCACCTCTCAGAAGGGGTGCTTGTCCCCTGCCATTCCTTTGACCACCAAGTCTTCCTCGTCTTCCTCCTCCCACTGCCTGACCTCTATTGTGACCTGGATCACCTGCCAGCTCCATGTTATCGCTATGTTGTTGTAGGTGGATACCACTCATTTCACTATATACTCGTACCACAATGTGAAATCAATCATCAGTAACGAGTAGGCAGTATTGGAAAAGCAATTACAAGGGCCTGCATACGTACACTCACCGGCCACTTTATTAGGTACACATGCGTGTTAACACAATTAGTCTGCTACTTTGAACAGCAAATCATGTGGCTGCCTGCAACTCAATATATAGAGTATATAGAATAGAGAGCTTTAGTTGTTGTTCGACCAAACATTAGAACAGGCAAGATGTGTAACTTTGACAGTGGTATGACTGTTGGTGCCAGACATGGTGTTTCCAGCATCTCAGAAACAGCTGCCCTCCTGGGATGTTTACGCACTACAGTCTCTAGAGTTTACAGAGAATGGTCGATAAACAAAACACATTCAGTGAGCGGCAGTTCTGTGGGCAAAAACACCTTGTTAATGACAGAGGTCAGAAGAGAATGTCCAGACTCATTCAAGCTGACAGAAAGGCCACAAATGCTCAAATAACAGCTGTTTAAAACAGTGGTGTACAGAAGGGCATCTCTTAATGTACAACACTGTGAATAATTCAGGCTGTTGTGGAGGCAAAAGGGGGTCCTACAAAGTGCTATATAGATGTACCTAATAAAGTGAGTGTACAGTAATGTCAAATCTGAAAACATGGTCTGGAAAAGTAATAAAGAATGATGATGAAATACTACATTCATAGATTATGTAGTCCAATTGGTTAATGTTCCACGGTATTGGTGTCAATGGATCTCGTTATCCTGAAACTTTCATGATCTAAACATGGAATATTGTTTGTCAGTTTCCATACAACTATGCATTAAGAGTAATGCAACAGCTACTTATCATTTTGATCAGTTGTATCAGTTGATAGTTAGATCATTGTAATGAATGAATAGACTGCCATCTCAGATGTAATGTGTGAATTGCATTTTGAAATAGTAATACTTTGATGTTAAGTTGTGTCATTTTGAACAGGTGATTTTAGTTCAATGAACAAAAAATCTTAGCTTCATGTGCATTGTATCCAAGCAATTGGAACAAGTGTTAAGAGTTCTGAAAAACGTGCATTTTGATCATCGGTTGTGAGTTTTGTGTCTAGAGTTTTGAAAAACATCAAGGTTCTGAAATTAGTGCCAAAGTAATTGTAAAATACTGTAAAGTAAAAAAATTAAAATTGCTTGTGTAATGTCGTTCTGTATGAATGAAATCACTTTCTGACTGCATCACTTTTGATCGGGCAGGAAACTAAAAGTTCACTGTTTCGAATCCCGAGCCGACTAAGTGAGAAGTCTATCAATGTTCCTAATTGCTCCTGTAATTTGCTCTGGATAAGAGTGTCTGGTAATTAACGCACATGTAAAATTACATCTCACACTAAAAGGGCGTTGTGCACAATTTCACTGTAATATTCAAACTTCATATTGTGGGAACATACTGAATAAAAATATAAACACAACTTGGAAAGTGCTGGTCCCATGTTTCATGAGATGAAATAGAACATTACAGTATTTTTCCATACGCACAAAAGACAGCATGATCGTTACACAAGTGAACCTTGTGCTGCGGACAATCAAAGGCCACTCTGAATGTGCAGTTTTGTCACAGAACACAATGCCACAGATGTCTTGAGGGAGCGTGCAATTGGCATGCTGACTGCAGCAATGTCCAACAGAGCTGTAGCCAGAGAATAGAATTTACATTTCTTTACAATAACCTGCCTCCAACATCGTTTTGGAGAATTTGTCAGTATATCCAAACAGCCTCACAACCACATCTTTTGGCATTCATGTAAAAAAAAGTCCCTTCCTGACCACTTCTACCATGGGTGAAAGGTTTTGTTCAAATCAAAAGGGTCCAGTCAGAAGGTCATTGAAATCACAGGATCTACCCTGATGATAGTTATTCTAATATATTACTTCTGCTCATTGTTCCCCGCAATTCCACATTTAAACATTAGCCTATTGTTAAAGACCAAAAGAGGTAACACTTTACATTACAGTATGGGTCAAAGTGGTAACTACATGGTAATTGTAAATTACAAAATAGTAACGACACCTAGCTACAATGGAAATATTATTTCCCTAGATTTTAGTATAATATATTATTGTATCAGCGCAATAAAATGTGTTGTAAGTAACACGTTTAATGCAAATGTTTTACCATAGTTTCAAAAGCTTTATGTCTGTTAAGTGCATGGTTGCAATAATATTTGATTGTATAAATAGCCTGTATCTGCAATATCAATAGCAGGTGTGTATGGAATGTATTTTCCCTGCTTCAAATGCGTCATTAGCCTATGAAAGCCCTTTTTCATTGTGAACACAAGCCAACCTGTTTGGCGGTAATCTTTTCATCAGCTACAGCTGTGTGCTTTGTAATTACCACAACTTAAAATGTGATCAAGAAAGAAAGAACAATGGATGGAGTGAGTGAGTGAGCAATTACTATCTCATAACATCCCAGTCACAATGCATACTACTCCTGTGTCTCATGGCATTGGCGCGCAGCCTTGCTGTTAGATTTACATCGGACAGGCTAATTGACAGGACAAAAAGTCAGCAAAATAGTTTATCATCTTTCTTGTCCCAGCCTTATTTTTAGCTTCTGGAATAACATTTGCCTATATGTAGCCTCAGCCTCTAATTTCTCACGACTTGTAAAATCGACAAGAAAATGAGCAGTAGGCCTATGGCCCTTTACTTCCCTTTCAAAATGCAAAAATATCAGGATAACAAGGTTTATTTCCATTTAAATGACCCAATGAGCAATGTGAAGTTCACAGGATCATGTCAAACATCTGCGCTACAGACGGCTGTATCGGTCCGCTAATACAGGACTAGAAAAGGCAAAGTAAACTACTTTTGTGAAATAACCATTTTATTTTCTTATTTTTGTGGTGATGCTGCAGCACCCTCAGCATGCCTGCTTCCCACGGCTATGACTAGGCCTAGTGGTAACCTACACACTTCAATGAAAGAAGATGAACTGTCTGTTCACCTGTAAATTCTACTATATGTTATAAACTGCACTCCCTTTCGGGATGCATAGACTTGAAATTATAATAGACCATCTAAAAGGCCCAATTACAATGCATTCGGATAGTATTCAGACCCCTTCCCATTTTGCACATTATGTTACAGCCTTATTCTAAAATTGATTAAAATAAACACATTTTCCTCATCAACCTACACACAATATCACATAATGAGAAAGTGAAAACAGGTTTTTAGAAATCTTTGCAAAATGTATTTGCTTAAGTATTCAGACCCTTCGATATGAGACTCGAAATTGAGCTCAGGTGCATCCTGTTTCCATTTTTCATCCTTGAGATGTTTCTACAACTTCATTGGAGTCCACATGTGGTAAATTCAACTGATTGGATATGATTTAGAAAGGCCCACACCTGTCTATATACTGTAATGTCCCAAAGTTGACAGTGCATGTCAGAGCAAAAACCAAGCCCTGAGGTCGAAGGAATTATCCGTAGAGCTCCGAAACAGGATTCAGTCGAGGCACAGATCTGTGGAAGGTCACCAAAACAGTTCTGCGCATTGAAGGTCCCCAATAACACAGTGGCCTCCATCATTATTAAATGGAAGAAGTTTGGAACCACTAAGACTTCCTAGAGCTGGCCTCCTGGCCAAACTGAGCAACTGGGGGAGAAGGGCCTTGGTCAGGGAGGTGAGCAAGAACCCGAAGTTCACACTGACAGAGCTCCAGAGTTCCTCTGTGGAGATGGTAGAACCTTCCAGAAGGACAACGATATCCGCATCACTCCAGCAATCAGGCCTTTACGGTAGTGTGGCCACACGAAAACCACTCCTCAGTAAAAGGCACATGACAGCCTGCTTGGTGTTTGCCAAAAGGCACCTAAAGGACTCTCACACCATGAGAAACAAGATTCTCTGGTCTGATGAAACCAAGATTGAACTCTTTGGCCTGAATGCCAGGAGGAAAGATGAACAGAGCAAAGTACAGAGAGATCCTTGATGAAAACCTGCTTTGCCTTCACTCACAATGTAGAAAATAGTAAAAATAAAGAAAAATCCTTGAATGAGTAGGTGTGGCCAAACATCTGACTGGAACTCTATGTATTATGTTTATCAATGAAATAGTGTCTACTCAAAAAACATGTATTATGCTAAGTTGATTTCATAGTGGGCACGGACATCGACATTTATACATTTTTAACAATTTTATATCCTAAATATTAGGAATAAGCAATGGCTTTGATTTCTGGTCAAACAAATGGAAACGAGGTCTTAGTAAACATCTGAAATAATACAAACACAATAATGTTGAAATAAAGATCATCGTAAACATCTCCGTCTGGTTATATATATCTGGAAAAGGCCTGTGTCCATGGCAGGGGTGGTGGTCTTGCTGTTTTCCACGAAGACTGTTTTGAAGTCTCCCAATCCTCTCACTGTGATATTCATCTATCACACCCCTACAACAAACAAAGTCTCTTTTTACTACAGAGTTTTATGAATTGATCACCTCTCTGTGTCCTACTCTCCAATGTTGCTATCCTAAGTGCTTTCAACATTCACATTGATTCAACAAAATTATCCTTTGCTCCTGACTTCCTGAACATGCTGGACTGTCTCAACCTGGTACAGCATGTCAACGTCCCCACAAACAAATCGGGAGCATACACTAGACCTCATCATTACTGGAGAATTCACTACCTCAGACCTGGATGTACATGAGCTTGGTGTACCTGACCATAGGGCCGTGACAATGTCTGTGATTACACCTGTACTTCAGCCACACTCCAAGTGCACTATTAAATGCAGAAACATCAAGTCCCTTGACACATCCCTCTTTCAGGAGTCTGTTCACCCTACCCTACAAGCCGACTGGCTTGAGTCCACACTTGATGAGATGGTTGACCTGTATAATAGCAGTATAAGTTACACTTTAAACAGCCTTGCCCCTGAAAAACCACATAAAGTATCCTTCCAACAGTCCTCCCCATGGTTCACAGACGATCTACGCATCATTTATATCCATGGCCGCAATTTAGAGTATCTTGGAGAAGTACTGGCCTAACTGTCTTCTTACTGGCTTATAAAGACCACCAGGCTTGCTATTTATAGCACTAAAAGCAGCCCGCTCCACCTTATCTCTAAGCTTATAGAAAATCCAGCTATGACTTCCGATAAGCCATCAAACAGGCAAAGCTATCATACAGGACTAAGATCGAATCTTACTACGCCAGCTCTGATTCTTGTCAGAGGTGTAAGGATGGTTGTCAAATGTGGCAGGGCTTGCAAACTATCATGGATTACAAAGGTAAACCCAGTCATGAGCTGCCCAGTGACGCGAGCCTACCAGACAAGCTAAATGCCTTCTATGCTCGTTTCAAGGCAAGCGACACTGAATCATGCATGAGATCGCCAGCTGTTCTGAATGATCTCATACCAGCTGTTACAGACAACGTGTGATCTCGCTCGATGTAGTCAATGTGAGTTAGAACTTTAAACAGGTTAACATTCACCAGGCCGCAGGGCCAGACGGATTACCTGGACACATACTCAGAGCACGCGCTGACCAGCTGGCAAGTGTCTTCACTGACATTTTCAACCTCTGCCTGACCCCGTCTGTAATACCTACAAGTTTCATCAGACCACCATAGTCCCTGTGCCCAAGAACGCCGAGGTACATACATTCCACGTCAGGACAAGAAATATAACAAATATAACTTAACGAACTGTAAGAAGCTATAAACAGGTTAATTTACATCCAGAGGCTGCCTTTCTTGTTGCCGGCCATTTTAATTATACGTCATTAAGACACATGATGCCCAAATTCCATCAACATGTCTCCATCACTAGGGGCGATAAAGTCCTAGACTACCATTACTCTTCCCACAAGCAAAAATACAAGGCACTTCCTCATCTGCCATTCGGCAAATCAGATCATGACTCCGTACTACTCATGCTTCCTTTTTACAAGCAGAATCTCAAACAGGAAGTGACTTGCACCATTGAGAAACGGTCATCAGAGATTATGCTTCAGGACTGCAATGATAGCGTTTTGGGGAATTTGTTCAGAGGCTTTGGCGATTACATCGATGAGTTAACCACCTCCATCACTGGTATCACAAGGAAATGCATCAACGACGTTGTACCCACATCACAGGTCTACTTCTTCCCCAATCAAAAGCCTTGGATTAACACCAAGGTTTGCGCAAAGCTAAAGGACAGGGCTACCATGTGTTTTGCAGATAACCCTGAGGCTCTGGCTGAGAACAGGAACAAGTTCAAGAAGTCTCGCTACAACCTCCGAAGAAGCAAAACAACACTATAGGAATGAGGTGGAATCATACTACACACACTCCGATGCCCGCCACGTCTGGCTTAGGCTACTATCCTTTACAGATTACAAAGGAAGACCCTGCTATGATCTGCCCTACAATGCCTCTCTTCCAGACGAACCCGATGCATTTTATACACGCTTCAACAATAACACTGTGCCGTGCATGAGGGCCCCCACCAATCCAGAGGATTGGGTGATCTCCGAGGCTGACATGAGTAAGGTCTTTAATCAGTTCAACACTGGAAAGGACAGTATTCCATGGAGCTGTTCTCAGAGCATGTGCAGATTCCAGGGTGGACGTTATTTTAGGGCACTGTTCTCAGAGCATGCGCATATCAGCTGGCAGGCATATTCACGGTAATCTTCAACCTCTCCTTGTCCTGGTCTTTAACCCCCACGGGACGGTTGAGCTAACGTACTCTAACGTAGTTAGCATGAGTTTGTAAGTCACAAGAACATTTCCAGGACACAGCCATATCTGATATTGTCAGAAAGCTTCAATGCTTGTTAATCTAACTGCACTGTCCAATTTACAGTAGTAATTGCAGTGTTAGAATACCATGCTATTGTTTAAGGAGTGTTCACAGTTATTAAAATGTAGTAATAAACCAATTAGGCACATTTGGGCAGTCTTGATGCAACATTTTGAACAGAAATGCAATGGTTTGTTGAATTAGTCTAAAACTTTGCACATACACTGCAAAATCTAAATTGCGCCTAACCTGAAATAGTACATTATGGCCTTTCTCTTGCATTTCAAAGATGGGACCAAAAACAATGTTTTTTCTTTGTATTTTCTTTTACCAGATCTAATGTGTTATATTCTCCTACATTAATTTCACAGTTTCACAAACATCAAATTGTTTCCTTTCAAATGGTATCAAGAATAAGCATATCCTTGCTTCAGGTCCTGAGCTACAGGCAGTTAGATTTGACTACCACCCTGTAGTACTCACATCTGTGAGTGCTACAGGGTGGACAGTGCCCCGCATATTTCCCTGCATTAGCATAATAACCTGACCAGCACAGGTGTCACAAAACTCATAAAAAGCGATAAAATAAATTGCTTACCTTTGAAGATCTTCTTCTGATGGCAATCCGAAGGTCCCAGCAACAAAATAAATGTTCCTTTTGTTCGAAAAAGTCCCTCTTTATATCCATAAAGCTCAGTTTGGTTGACATGTTTTGTTCAGAACTCCACCGTCCACTCGTCCATTATAGAAGACATAGAAACAGTTTTTAAAAAAAAACTACAAACTTTGTCCAAACAACTCAAACAACGTTTCTAATCGATCCTTAGGTAAACTAATATGTATATAAATAATACAATTTCACACGGATAATATCCTGGCCAATAGAAAAGGAAAAAACCGAGGCGCACACTCAAAGAAGAAGAAGTTTTATTTATATAGCGCCTTTCCATAGCTCAAGGTCGCTTTACATTGCACATTACAATACATTCAGAACACACACACATACATCGCAGTCACATAGGATACACACTACCCAAAATGCATGTCAAACAGATATGTTTTCAACTGGATCTTGAAAGCACTCACGGATGAGGTATTGCGTAGTGTAAGAGGTAGTGAATTCCATAATTTAGGAGCATTAACACCAAATGACCTCCCACCTACAGTGGACAACCGGAAACGAGGGACGGTCAACAAACCAACTTCAGCTGATCTAAGGGACCGAGCAGGGCGGTAAGGATAGAGTAAGTCAGAGAGATATTGGGGAGCAAGACCATTTAATGCTTTAAAAGTTAGAAGCAATACCTTAAAGTGGATACGTGATGCCACAGGTAGCCAGTGAAGGTCATGAAGCAGAGGAGTGATGTGAGCAGAGCGCCTAGTGGAGGTGAGAACTCTTGCTGCTGAGTTTTGAACATACTGTAATCTTGCAATAAGTTTTTGGGAAGACCAAGAAGTAAGGCATTGCAATAGTCCACGCGTGAAGTGATTAATGCATGAATTAGAGTTTCAGCATCAGCTAAAGTGAGAGAAGATCGAGACGAGCAATATTACGAAGATGGAAAAATAGTTTTTAACAAGAGAAGAAATGTGAGAGCCAAAAGATAGAGTTGAATCGAATAAGACACCAAGGTTACGAATCAATGACGAAGGCTTAACGTGGATTCCATCAACATCAAAGGACTGATCAATCCTTTTGGCTGAGGCAGCAGGACCAATCAATAATATCTCAGTTTTATTATCATTCAGTTTAAGGAAATTCAGGGACATCCATTTCTTGATGTCCCTGATACATTCAGTGAGTGAGTCAGGCAAAGATAACCTATCAGAGCTGGTGGTGAGGTAGATTTGAATATCATCAGCATAGCAATGGAACTGAAGTCCGTGCCTGCGTATGATATCACCGAGTGGATATATGTAGATGATGAATAATAGTGGGCCAAGAACCGAACCTTGAGGGACACCCTGTGTAAGTGAAGCAGTGGCAGATCTAAACCCTTGTATAGTGATATAATACTTTCTGTCGCTAATGTAGGAGATGAGCCAAGAAAGAGCAGAGCCAGTGATACCAATGTCAGAAAGCCTAGAGATAAGTATTTCATGGCAGACTGTGTCAAAAGCAGCGCTTAAATCAAGAAGCATCAGGATGTTTATCAGCCCTGTATCCATGGACAAAGGAATGTCGTTAACAACCCGGAGAAGAGCAGTTTCAGTGCTATGAGCTGGGCGAAATCCAGACTGAAAAGGTTCAAAAAGACTGTTTATATCCAAATGTGATCGCAATTGCGAAGCAACAACCCTTTCAAGGACTTTGCTTAAGAATGGTAAGTTGGATATTGGTCTGTAATTTTCCATGTTTAGGTGGTCTAGGCCTGATTTTTTAAGAATGGGCGTCACCGCAGCCATTTTTAAATCTGCTGGAACCACGCCGGACGCCAAACTACAGTTAATCATATGTGTTATGAAGGGTGCAACCTCAGGGACACGCAACTTAAGCAAAACAGTAGGTGTAGGATCAAGTTGGCAGGATGTGGAATTTGACTTCACAATTAGATCACTTATAGCAGTTGGATTAGTTAGAGTGAAAGCAGAGAGAGAGTTTGTAGAATGAGTAAAATCAGCTATTATTAAGTGAACATTTGAGTCACTTGGATGAGGAGTGTTTTTGGCGATGGATGCAGTGATTGACTTTAATTTGTCAGAGAAAAATTGTAAAAAGCTATTTACAAGCCCCACAGAACCCGACATAACATGTTGTGGTGGATTTGTGAGTTTGCTAACCATTGCAAAGAGTGATTTGGTCCCGCGCATCAAGGAGAAAAGTCACTTCCTCACTCCACTTGGAAAAACTTCTCTTACTCCTTGACTTTTCAAGATAAACACATTAAACCTTGTCTAAAGACTGTTGACATCTAGTGGAAGCCATAGGTACTGCAACCTGGGAGCTGGATTCCCCTCCTTTCAATACCAAGTCAATGGGAAAAGGGTCACTTCATAGTATCACATTTTTCCGGATGAATTTTTCTCGGGTTTTCGCCTGCCAAATCAGTTCTGTTATACTCACAGACATTATTGTGTTTCTATCCAATACTACAAATTATGTGCATATCCTAGTTTCCGGGCCTGAGTACCGGGCATTTTACTGTGGGCACGCCAGAGTGCCCACAAAACTCTGAACACTGCCGCCGCTTCCTAATTAGGTTAACTTCTTAGGGAGCGGCAGCAGAGGTGACGGTTTTGGAGAGTCTGGCGTGCCCAAAGTAAAATGCCTGCCACTCAGGCCCAGAAAATAGGATATGCACATAATTAGTACTATTGGATAGGAAACACACAGTTTCTAAAAGTGTTAAAATAATGTAGGTGAGTATAACAGAACTGATATAGCAGGCGTAATTCTGAGGAAAATCCATTCGGATTTGCAGTTTTTTTTGTAAATGACCTTCTCCAGGCTGCCTATTAATTTGTATTTTAACTAGGACTGAGACTGCAGTACCTATGGCTTCTACTAGATGTCAACAGTCTTTATACAGCGCCTGGAAGCTGTAGCAGTAAGCAGTACGGACAGGAAGAGGAAGTAGTCAGGGGACCACTTTCGTTTACAACGTTTGACGGGCGCGAGATTGTGAATGCGCACCACTTTATTTTCCTTTCCTATTGTTCACGTTGTCGTCCGGTTGAAATAATACAGTAAATATACATAAAAGGATACCTAAGGATACATTAAAAATGATGTTTGATTTGTTTGTAGAAAGTTTATAGGTATAATTTGAACATGTTCTCTTCACGGTTCAATGGGCGACTCAACGGTGGATTTTCTGATCATAACGCGCCAACCAAACTGAGATTTATGGATATAAAAAATGACTTTTTCTAACAAAAGAACCATTGGATGTCTTCCTTGGACACTTTGGAAGCCCTCAGCAGAAGTTCTTCGAGAGGTAAGTGATATTTTTTTTTTGCACACTTGTATATTGATGAATGTTTCATAATTAAACTTTGGGATTTTGAATTTGGCGCCTTACATTTCACCGGGGAGTGTCGGGAGTGGCCCGCTAGCGCGCCGCTACTCCCTAAGTAGTTAAGGCAAACATGAACTTCATCATCCAAGACACCCTAGACCAACTCCAATGTGCATACCGCTCCAACAGATCCATAGACGACGCAATCTCAATTATACTCCACACTGCTGTCACCCACCTAGATAAGAGAACTACCTATGTGAGAATGCTGCTCATTGACTACTGCTCAGCGTTCAACACTATTTTCCCCTCTAAGGTTGTCACCAAGCTTAGGACCTTGGGACTGAACCCGTACCTCTACAACTGGATCCAGGACTTCCTGATGGGCTGACCCCACATGGTGAGGGTTGGCAACATACTCTCCGCCACGTTGACCATCAACACGGCCATGCTGGCTATCCCCTCCTGTAATCCCTGTTCACCCACAACTGATAAGCAGCACATGACTCCAACACAATTATTAATTTTGCTGACGACATGGCGGTGGTTGGCCTGATCACAAATGACGATATAAGGAGAAGGTCATTGACCTGGCAGTGTGGTGCTAGGACAACAACCTTTCCTTTAACTTCAGCAAAAGAAAGAGCTGATCGTGGACTACTGGAAACGGAGGGCAGAGCAGGCCCCCATCAACATCAAAGGGGATGTAGTGGAGACGGTCAAGAGCTTCAAGTTCCTTGATGTCCATATTGCACACACCAACACAGTCGTGAAGAAGGCATGACAATGCCTCTTTTCCATCAGGAGGCTGTAAGAATTTGGCATGGGCCTTCAGATTAACAAAACGTTCTCCATCAGCACCATTCAGAGTATTTTGACTGGCTGCATCACCACTTGGTATGGCAACTGACTGGCCTCTGATTGCAAGGCTCTACAGAGGGTAGTGTGAATGGCTCAACACAATGCCCTAAAAATTGTCAGACTCCAGCCACCCAAGTCATGGACTGTTTTCTCTTCTACCGCATGGCAAGAATCTACAAGACCCTGAATAGCTTCTTCCCCCAAGCCATAAGACTGCTAAATAGTTAGTGGAAAAGGTTAACCAAATAGAGCCCTGGACTATCTGCATTTACCTCTTTTTACTCTTCACATACGCTGCTGTTACTGTGTATTATCTATTCTGTTGCCTGTCACTTTATCTCTATCTATACAGTGCTGTGAAAAAGTATTTGCCCCCTTTAAAATGTTGTATATTTTCGCATATTTTTGATACTGAATGTTATCAGATCTTCAACCAAAATCTAATATTAAATAAAGAGAACCTGAGTGAACAAATAACACAAAAATTACATACTTATTTAATTTATTTCAAAGACAAACGTTGCCCCTGTGACCCTGTGTTAAAAAGTAATTGGCCCTTACACTCAATAACTGGTTGTGCCACGTTTTGCTGCAATGACTCCAACCAAATGCTTCCTATAGTTGTTGATCAGTCTCTCATATCGGTGTGGAGGAATTTTGGCCCAATCTTCCATGCAGAACTGCTGTAACTCAGCGACATTTGTGGGTTTTCAAGAATGAACTGCTCGTTTCAAGTCCCGCCACAACATCTCAATTGGGATTAGGTCTGGACTTTGACTAGGCAATTCCAAAACTTTAAATTAGTTGCTTTTTAGCCATTTTCATGTAGACTTGATTGTGTGTTTTGGATCATTGTCTTGCTGCATGACCGAGCTGTGCTTCAGCTCACAGACAGATGGCCTGACATTCTCCTGTAGAATACTCTGATACAGAGCAGAATTCATGGTTGCTTCTATTAAGGCATGTCATCCAGCTCCTGAGGGAGCATCCCCATACCATCACACTTCCACCACTATGCTTTACCATTGGTATAAGGTTCTTACTGTCGAATGCAGTGTTTGGTTTTCGCCAGGCATAATAGGACCCGAGGAAATCCCAGGACTTAATTTTTTTCAGTCACCTCCTCCACCCCACTGCTTTGCAGAGTTTGAAAGCCTAAAATCAACACCATCTGACAGAACACTGTATCTTCCAAGCTTAGCCCCACTCCGGCTCTCTCCTTCAATGGCCACATTTGTCTGGTCTGTAAAACGTAATTCTTTAACCTGAACAACATCTACTGGCTCTCTTACCAAATCTGACGCAGAAAAGATAATCCATGTATTCATTTTCTCCAGAATTGATTATGGGAACACAGTACTTGGGCGCCTACTGTACCTGTAAATTCAATTAATAAACTACAGCTCATCCAAAATACTGCTGCAAGGATTATGACACAAACAAAAAAGTCTGCCAAAATCACCCCTATCCTTGTTGATCTCCTGTTCCTCAAAATATTTACTGTAAAATGATCCTCCTCATCTACAAAGCCCTAAATGGCATTGGATTTGGGGGTGGGGAGTGGAAGTGGAAGTTTTTTTTGTGGATTGTGGGGGGTCTCGGATGGTTGAGGGGAAGCTCTCGGGGGAACTGTGGGGGAATCTTAGATGGTTGGTGGCCTGGTGGTTGGGAGTTTGGGCCGGTGGCCGAGAAGTTGCTGGTTCGGGTCCCCGACTTGGTGGTAGACCTGTCGTGCCATTGGACAGGGCGCTTGATCTTGTTAACTCCTGTGGGTTTCTCTGGATCGGAGTGTCTGCTAGATGACTGATTGTAATGTAAATGTTGAGGGGCTTCACTTCAGGTAGATTGTATGTTTTAAAGGATTGGCCCCTTAAGGATCATTAGCTTATACACTAACTTTTACACATCTAGATGGCCAGGTGGGGTGGGTTTGGATCCAGACATGGCAGGGGTTCAAACTGGAGAACCCATTTCATACATTTGAATATAACAATTTATTTTATCAAACAAAACTATGCTACATTTTATCTCTGGGACACTCAGGATGACAATTCAGAGCAAGATTACTGAATGTAAGTACAATATGTACCTTCAGAGGTGAATGTAGCAAACCAGTTGTCGTGATAAAAGTTGTTTGTTTGTTGTTGTGCACTCTCCTCAAACAATAGCATGGTATTTTTTCACTGCAAGTTAGATTAACAAGAATGGAAGCGTTCTGCCCACATAAGACATGTATATGTCCTGGGAATTGTTCTTGTTACTTACAATGTCATGCTAATCACATTAGCGCACATTAGCTCAACCGACAATCCCGTTGAGGTTAAAATTCAATATATAAGAGCAGGTGAACTTATTTTTACTACTCATCTCGATTGGCTGGCCTACCATCATGGCCTTTCTCCTAGACTTCGATTGTTGCTTTCATTTTTTTTTTTGTTAAAAAATATTATTCTTTCTCCTAGACTTTGATTGTTGCTTTCATTTTGTTTTTGTTAAAAGAGATTATTCTTGTATAATGAAAAGCACTTAAACATTTTCATAAATCACTTTTTTTGTTAAATACCCCTGAAAACTATTTTGTTTCATTTTGGATAAATGATTTGCCTTGTGTAAGCATTGCCCTGTGCCTTGAAATTTCATTAATTGTCATGTCTTTTGCTCATGAGGAGGGAGGATGACAAAAGATCACAAAAGTAACAAAGATAGAGCTACCAATTAGTTTGTGTTTTTACTGATCTCTATTTGGTTTATTAATTACTTAGTGATTAAAAACAAAATTATGTTACCAAATTGTTACCGGTTCTTAATGACACAAACCTATGAGCCCCCTCTCTTTCCATCTTTCCATTTATAGTAACCAGCATGCTACACACTTAGCACCAACCAAAACCGGACGTCCATTTACTTTGAAATGTAGTTGAAAAGTGCCTACAGTAGAGCACCGCAGAGTATAGTTTACTACAGCAAAGTACAGTAGAGAAAAGTAGAGTAGTGTACAAAACAGTAAAATAAAAAGTTGAGTAGTGTATAGTACAGCACAGTACAGTCCTGCACTGTGCTGTACTGTACTGTACTGTACTGTAGAGTATAATTGAGTTCAGTGAAGTACACAGTAGAGCTCACTAGAGTTGAGTACACTAATGTACTGTACTGAACTCTACTGTACTGTATTATACTGAGTTCTATTGTGCTGTACTTTGATGTCCAAACATATGGACATCCATCATTAGTAGACGTCTACAATTAGTAGCATTTTATTGATCGAGTCAGTGGTACCTCCTGGCAGAAATGTGGCAGAAATGAAACCACTGAAACCCCTAAGGTTTCACAGCTTGCGTAATGGTTTTGTATAGGCATGTCTGCTCTAACAGAAGGAAACAGAGAACTATTTAGAACAGACAACAGTTTATCCAGTTGTCAGCCAGTAGGGTGTAGCCTAATATTTAGGTTAGTTATTTTTGTTTTCAGTAAGTGAGCAACCTAAATATATGGATACACCTGAATGAACACAGAACAGCCCTACTCACTGTCACCTGGATGAACTGGTTTTTTCATAGATTACGCTATAGCATTTAATTAACATTGTGGTACGGTTTCTTTACAGAAAACAAGAATAACTCCAACATTTTGATGTATCTTACAGCCTACTTACTTATGTAATTGTTTAACCCTTGTGTGGTATTCATGTTTTTGTAATTCACCAAATGTTTGTGGGTCTGATAGACTCACAACCTTATAGTTTTTTTAAACAGTACAGCCATAACAACTTAGATGTTGACTTAAATCAATTACAAGCAATATAGACAGCAATCATGGTTAATACTTGCCATTTAACTCTGCTTAATCACATTTATCAATAAAACGCTATTGTCTCGTTTTTTTAATAAAATTAGATTTTTACAAACAAAAATCAATTATAGTCAAGACATGTCACAATGTCACAATGTCACAAAGTGCTATACAGAAACCCAGCCTAAAACACGAAATATCAAGCAATGCAGATGTACTGTAGAGGCACGGTGGCTAGGAAAACCACCAAAGAAAGGCAGGAACCTAAGAAAAACCTAGAGAGGAACCTGGCTCTGAGGGGTGGCCAGTCCCCTTCTGGCTGTGTCAGATGGAGATTATAACAGTACATGGCCAAGATGTTCAAACATTCATAGATGCCTTCTCTTCACGCAAATGACAGGGATCTGGGCCTGTTCCCGGGGAAAGCGGTATATCATTCACGTCGGACTCGTTAAAGGAAAAAAAGGATTCTGCCAGTCCGTGGTGAGTAATCGCAGTTCTGATGCCCAGAAGTTATTTTCAGTCGTTAGAGATGGTAGCAGCAACATTATGTACAAAATAAGTTAGAAACAACGAAAATAAATTAACAAAAAAAAACACAATTGGTAAGGAATTACATAAAGCTTCAGCCTTGTTCTCCGGTGCCAGAGAACTAGGCCTTATATTGTGATTTAAATGGAGTTATACACTGATTACACCAAACAATTGTCTCAATTGTCTCAAAGCATAAAACGTCTTTAATCTTTCTCCTCCCCTTCATCTACTCTGATTGGAAGTGACATTAATTAGGGATCATAGCTTTCAACTGGTATTCACCTGGTCAGTCTGTCATGGAAAGAGCATGTGTTCTTAATGTTTTGTACACTCATTGTAGATCGACCATTTAGAAATATTCAAAACATTTTCTGGTTTTATAATAAACAATTCATGTGCAGTTGTAATGTTGTTTTAGAAATCATGTTATTTTGGGGTGTATGTCACTTTAATGGAATCCGGCCCATCAAGTTCAGTCACAAGTAGAGAGGTGCTGCTGTCCAGCATGTTCCTTACTTATAATGTAATGTTATAATGAGTCAGAACATTATAAGCTCCTGAGTCATCCATGCATTTGTAACATAGTCTACCTATAGTAACATAGCCAACATCTTATCTGCACTAGGGTGTGTCCTATTTGTCACAAGATAGTTATTTAAAAAAATTCAATACCAAAATTCTCTTTCTGAAGCAGTTCATTTAAGTCTAAGACATTTAATTAATTTGGCCGCCCACTGGACAAACACTGGTTGAATCAACATTGTTTCTACGTCATTTCAATGAAATCACGTGGAACCAACGTGGAATAGATGTTGAATTAACGTCTTTACACAGTGGGCTTATAATTTAGTGCAACAATAATAGTTTTATATTAATCTATTTGTAACACATTATAAAGCGTGTGAGACAAAGGAAGCTTGAACGCTTCCATTCAGATTTTATTCTTGCAATGACTCCACCACCACCGTAAATGTACAGTACACTACATGACCAAAAGTATTTTGACACCCCTTCAAATTAGTGTATTTGGCTATATCAGCAACACCAGTTGCTGACAGGTGTATAAAATCAAGCACACAGCCATGCAATGTCCATAGACAAACAATGGCATTAGATTGGCCCGTATTCAAAAGCTCAGTGACTTTCAGTGTGGCACCGTCATTGGATTCCACCTTTCCTGCAAGTCAGTTCTTCAAATTTCTGCCCTGCTAGAGCTGTCCCGGGCTCAACTGTAACTGTTGTTATTGTGAAGAGGAAACGTCTAGGAGCAACAACGGCTCAGCCAAGAAGTGGTATCCCACACAAGCTCACAGAATGGGAAAACCAAGTGCTAAATCGTACCACGTAAAATTGTCTGTCCTCGATTACAACACTGACTACCGAGTTCCCTTTCCTGTTTCAACATGACAATGACCATTTGCACAAAGTGAGGTCCATACAGAAATGGTTTTCAAGATTGCTGTGGAAGACCTTGACTGGCCTTGACAGAGACCTGACCTCAACCCCATCGAACACCTTTGGGATTAATTGGAACGCTGACTGCGAGCCAATCCTAATCACCCAAAATAAGTGCCTGACCTCACTAATGCTCTTGTAGCTAAATGGAAGCAAGTATCCACAGCAATGTTCCAACATCTAGTGGAAAGCCTTCTCAGAAGAGTGGACGAGAAGGTGTCCACATACATTTTGGTCATATAGCACTACACCGGTAGTCTGTTAAATCCCTTAAATAGGCCTACTCCAAATTCAAATAATAGCATGTATTTCCGAATAGTAATATTATTATTATTGTTATTAATAATGTTATCGATAGGATTAATGCAATATAGATTATTTAGCTTTTAAGAATAGGATCCTGAAATAATACATTAATCTCTATGGACATTGCATGGCTGTGTGCTCGATTTTATACACCTGTCAGCAACTGGTGTTGCTGATATAGCCAAATACACTAATTTGAAGGGGTGTCAAAATACTTTTGGTCATGTAGTGTACTGTACATTTACGGTGGTGGTGGAGTCATTGCAAGAATAAAATCATTTTTTTTTTAGTTGACGTGATATGGCAGAAATGAAACCACTGAAACCCCTGAGGTTTCACAGCTTGCGTAATGGTTTTGTATAGGCATGTCTGCTCTAACCAAAGGAAACAGAGAACTATTTAGAACAGACAACAGTTTATCCAGTTGTCAGCCAGTAAGGTGTAGCCTAATATTTAGGTTAGTTATTTTTGTTTTCAGTAAGTGAACAACCTCAATATATGGCTACACCTGAATGAACACAGAACAGCCCTACTCACTGTCACCTGGATGAATTGGTTGTTTCATAGATTAGGCTATAGCATTTAATTAATATTGTGGTACGGTTTCTTTACTGAAAACAAGAAAAACTCCAACATTTTTATGTATCTTATAGCCAACTTACTTATGTAATTGTTTAAAACCTCACAAGCTCCAGCAGCAGAGGTGACTGTTTTGGAGAGCCTGGTGTGCCCAAAGTAAAATGCCTCCCATTTAGGCCCAGAAAATGGGATATGCATATATTTAGTACCATTGGATAGGAAACACTCTGAATTTTCCAAAACTGTCAATCAGAACGCATATAGCAGGCAAAACCCTGAGGAATCTCTGTCCTGGAAAAAGTCATTTTGACACATTGCTCATTTTGGAACCCCTCCCTATCGAAAATGACCATATATAGGCATATGAACGCAGTGCACGTCGCTTCCTTATGATGTCATCAACCACGAGACGGTGTTTTACTCCATCTTGGATGAATTTCAACCATTGATAAACAGCATGGCAATGGGAGACCACGTTCTGAAAACTCTTCAGATTGGCGCCACAAGACGAGAAGGCGCGCTGTGCCTTATTTATCGTCTTTAGCTGTTCAGTTTATATTCGGCTGATTTATAATAGTAAATATACGTAAATATGTTCCTAAGGATACATTTAAAACTATGTTTGATTGTTCTTGGACAAGTTTATAGGTATAATTTGAACGAGTTGGCGCCGCGTTTCAAAAGAGGAGTGGAGGCTGTCGTTTCGAACCAAATGGAGGATTTATGGATAAAAGACGTTACTTTTTCTAACAAAAGAACCATGGATTGTCTTCGTTGGACACTTAGGATGACCTCAGCAGAAGTTCTTCAACATTTAATTGATTTGTTTTCGCTGTGAAATGTGTTATGTGTGTGCCATGATGGCTAATCGATACATGGCTATTGGAAAATATGTGAGGTGCTAGCCTCAAACAAATGAATGTGCTGCTTTCGCCGTAAAGCCTTTTTTGAAATCTGACAACGCTGTGATATTGCCAAGAAACAGAGCTTTTGATGAGTATGGAACACTTGTATATTGCTGGATGTTTAATAATTCAACTTTCGGAATTTAAATTTGGCGCTTTAGATTTTCGCTGGTAGTGTCGGGATGAGCCTGCTAGCGACCCACTGGTAATTGAGAAGTTAGCCCTCGTGTGGTGTTCATGTTTTTGTAATTCACCAAATGTTTGTGGGTCTGATGGACTCACAACCTTATTGTTTTTAAAACAATACAGCCATAACAACTTAGATGTTGACTTAAATCAATTACAAGCAATATAGACAGCAATCGTGGTTAATACTTGCCATTTAACTCTGCTCAATCACATTTATCAATAAAACGCTATTGTCTAGTTTTTTATATAAAATTAGATTTTTACAAACAAAAATCAATTATAGTCAAGACATGGGTGGAATAAATCATGTTTTTCTTGAACAAACAAATATTAATCAAACTTATTTATAAAGCACTTTTTACATCAGCCAATGTCACAAAGTGCTATACAGAAACCCAGCCTAAAACACCAAATATCAAGCAATGCAGATGTACTCTACAAGCACGGTGGTTAGAAAAGAACCTAGAGAGGAACCTGGCTCTGAGGGGTGGCCAGTCCCCTTCTGGCTGTGTCAGATGGAGATTATAACAGTACATGGCCAAGATGTTCAAACATTCATAGATGACTAGCAGGGTCAAATAATAATAATCACATTGGTTGTAGAGGGTGCAACAGTTCAGCACCTCAGGAGTAATGCAAGAGTGATGCAGGTTGATGTCACCATGGTATCTGGCTCGGAACCCGTGTTGTCAGCGGTGAACTGGCGGGAGAGGGCATCAGGCTTGGTATTCCTAGAACCGGGGCGATATCTCCCGAAGAACAATGCCCACCTGGCTTGCCGGGAATTCAGACGCTTGGCAGTCTGGATGTAGAACAGGTTTTTGTGGTCCGTCCACACAATGAAGGGGAGAATAGAACCCGCCAGCCAGTGACACCATTCCTCAAGACCTAGCTTCACTGCCAGGAGATCGCGGTTACCGATGTCAACATTTCTCTCTGCAGGTGAGCGCTTATGGGAAAAGAATGCACATGGGTGGAGCTTCAGTCAGAGGGAGAACATAGAGACAGAACAGCACCTACCCCGGTGTCAGAGGCATCCACCTCCACGATGAACTTGAGTTCTGGGTCTGGCTGGGTGAGGATTGGGGTGGAAGTGAAGAGGTTCCTGAGTTCCAAGAAAGCTGTCTCTGCATCAGGGGTCCAGTGGAACGGAGTGGAGGTGGAGGTGAGAGTGGTGCGAGGTGCTGCCAGATGGCTGTAGTTGCGGATGAAACATCTGTAAAAATGTGCAAACACCAGGAAACTCTGTAGCTGCTTCAGGTTTGAGGGCGCAGGAGATTCTGTGACTGCCATGACCTTGGCGTGATCCATATATAACCATACCTGTGCAATAATATAACACAGGAAAGACAGAGGAAGCATGGAACTCACATTTTTCAGCTTTAACGAAAAGCTTATTCTCCAATAGCCGTTAGAGAACTTGGCGAACGTGTTGCTGGTGAGCCTCAGAGTCCTTAGAGAAAATCTGAATGTCATCCACATTGACAAAAAAGAAGCGTCCAATCACATCCCTCAGTACATCACTGACTAGGCTCTGGGAAACAGCAGGGGCGTTAGTTGACCAAAAGGAATGTCCAAATACTCAAAGTGTCCAAGTGGTGTGTTGAGCGCCGATTCCACTCGTCCCCTTCTCTGATGCGGACAATGTGTTATGCATTCCGGAGGTCGAGTTTGGTGAACATCGTGGCACCATGGAGAGGGGCAAAAGCAGAACTGATGAGTGGCAAGGAATACTTGTTCTTCACAGTGATGTTATTTAGCCCACGGAAGTCTATGCACGGCCTCAGTGACCCATCCTTTTTCTATACAAAGAAAAAAACAGCACCTACCAGAGAGGAAGGTCTGATATGTCCTGCAGCCAGGGAATCCTGGATGTACCCCTCCATAGCCTCGTGCTCGGGCGAGAGAGGTTATCCAACCGGCTACAGGGGAGAGGAGCTCCAGACTGGAGGTCAATAGCGCAGTCGTACGGCCGATGAGGTGGCAGTTACAGGCCGTGGTGCTTGCTGAACACAGGAGCTAGATCATGATACTCGAGAGGAACTGATGACAGGTCCGGAGGTTCTGTAATGGACTGGGGAACAGACAAGGCAGGGGCAAGGGCAGATTGAAGAGAATTTGAGTGACAAAATGAACTGAGTGCTTACCTTTCCGGTGGTCCAGTCAATCTGTGGATTGTGCAAGAACAAGAACCAGGAGAGAGTGAAGGCAGTCGATTTTGTGGAGACTGATCCTTTCCTGGTGATTCCCAGAAAGACGCAGGATGACAGGGACAATTCTGTCACAGACACGGGTGAGGAGCTTTCCATTGAAAGCATTGGCATTGAGGGGTGAATCGAGTGGAACAGTGTCCAGACCCAACTGTATAACGACACCTCGGTCCAGGAAACGCTGGTCGGTGCCCAAGTCGATGAGGGCAGGCAGAGGAAAAGCCTGGCTCAGCCACACAAGCGTACCGTCTCGCAAGGGTCTGGGGGGAGATCGGCCGGCGATTTGGCTCAAAAGTATATCCCCCACAACTGCCAAGCCACCTCCTTTTGCTGGCCGCAGGGAACAAGTGGAGACGAAGTGACCAACCTGGCCACAGTAGAGGCAGCAACTAGGGCTGTTTCGCAGTTGCCTCTCCTCAGGTGAGATACGGTCCCGGCCGAGCTGCATGGGTTCAGGTTCTGGAAGAGACTTATGAAGGGAGGCAGTCAAAGGAGGAGAACCAAAGAAGCAGATGTAGTGATGAGCATGCAACCCTACCTGCCCTCTCCTTCCGATGCTCACAGAGACTGTTGTCGATGCGGATGGCAAGAGAAATTAGCTCCTTGAGTCCATCAGGCTCATTCCTGGACACCAACTCATCCTTGATGGTCTCAGTCAGAGCTTGCTGGAATGCTCCCTGAAGGGCTTCCTCATTACAGTCGCTCTTAGTGGTGATGGTGCAAAACTCGATTGCCATCTCAGTGACACTATGGGAGCCTTGAAGAAGGGACAGGAGTCGCTTAGCTGCATCCTTACTCCAGACAGGGTGGTCGATGACTCTCCTTATCTCCTCTGTGAACCTGGAGTAGGAAGAGCAGAAGGGGAACTGTCTCTACCATACCACCGTGGCCCAGGAAAGCGCTGTTCCATGGAGGGTGCCAATCAGAAAGGAAATCTCGGCTAGCATAAGCGTAGGGCTGTTGCTCGTATACTAGTGAACATTGTACCAAAAAGGCTTTGCAAGCTCCGAGATTACCATCGTAATGCTCGGGGGCCAGAAACAGACAGCTCATGGGGCAGAGGAGAGTGACTTAGGGCTGGTTGCGAGGTTCTGGGTGAAAGTTTGCAGGTCTGAAAGGCTCAGTGAAATCTCATTGATGTGCTCCAGAAGGGTTTTCAGGGCTTGGTCATGTTGCTCGAGCTGGGCGCCTTGGCTGGCTAGGGTTTGGTGGAGAAGATCTGAGTCTGCTGGGTTCATATCTTTGGCCAGATTGTACTGTTACACGAAGCGGAGCAGGTGAATCCAAGATCACACTCAGACAAGGAGACTGGGATAAGGTAACCATGGTATTTATTGATAAACAGGGGGAAGATGGGGTGCAGGCCAGGGAAAGCTTGGGCGGGTTGCAGGGAGCCAGGTGCTGAGGCAGAGGCTGGAGCGTGGGGAGTTGGGGCTGTGTAAGCAGGTCCGGAGAGGAATCCAAGGAAGCAGTCGTGTGGGGGGGTCCAAGACAAGATAGCAGGACTGACGAGACATGGGACTGGAGACAGGGACAGAACTGTAGCGAAGAGGAAAACAGCTCAGGCAATGGAAAACAGGCATAACACAAAAACAGGATCTATGCAGGAACAAACTAAAGCTAAAAATGCAGACTGACTGAGCAGAGGTTCCGCTGGCAGCGTGGAAGTGACAGAGCTGAGTGTTTGTAGAGGTCTTGATTATTGAACAGGTTGCAGCTGGTGTGGATCTGCTCTGCCTCCAGCACACCTCTCTCCGCCCACACAATCACACACACAGAGGAAGAGGGAAAGAGCACTAGGGGAGTGGCGGAAGGTCAGGGAGACACTGGATGAGCAGTAGAGGGCATGGCAGGTGAAATGTAACAGAACATGCATATCCTACAGTCAGTTAGATCTGGGTATGCCATTTTAGGCAGATCCTTTAGGGTCAGATCCTTTCAAAAGCTAATTTGTGGAATTTCTTTCCTTCATAAAACCTTAAATCTTAAGGATCCGTACTTTTTACCTAAAATGACGTACCCAAATCTAACTGCCTGTAGCTAAGGCCCTGAAACAAGTATATGCATATTCTTGGTACCATTTGAAAGGAAACACTCTGAAGTTTGTGTAAATGTGAAAGGAATGTAGGAAAATATAACACAATAGATATGGTAAAGATAATACAAAGAAGAAATCGACTGTTCTTATAATTTTTCATTTTTTGTACGACTGTGAAATGAAAGAGAAAGGCCATAATGTATTATTCCAGCCCAGGTGAAATTTAGAGATTGGCCACTAGATGGCAGCAGTGAATGTGCAAAGTTTTAGACTAATCCAATGAACCATTGCATTTCTATTTGACATTTTGTATCAAGACTGCCCAAATGTTCCTAATTTGTTTATTAATAACATTTCATGTTCAAAATTGTGCACTCTCCTCAAACAATCGCATGGTATTCTTTCACCATAATAGCTACTGTAAATTGGACAGTGCAGTTAGATTAAACTGGCTCTCACGAGGACCGTCACAAGGAAAGGAAGACCCAGAGTTACCTCTGCTGCAGTGGATAAGAGTTAGAGTTACCAGCCTCAGAAATTGCAGCCCAAATAAATGCTTCTATCACCCCCTGATCAGTTTCACATGTTATTGTGCTTGTCTCCATCCCTGTCTTCCTGCTTTGTTAAGTTTCTGTTTGCTAGTGTCCACGGTTCTGACCATTCTGCCTGCCACATGACCCCAAGCCTGCCTGCCGTTCTGTACCTGCCTGACTCTGACCAGATTACGAACTTCTTCATCTTCCAAATTGGAAGACGTTCCTTTCTCACTAGCTTCTCTGCAAAAAATATTTCTAATGCCCTCTGACCAGAGATTCTCCTTGAAATACGGATTGATTGTGGAGCCAACCTATGCAAAGCTATTTCTTTCTTGTGTCCCTCCCCTAATTTGCACCTGGTTGGGATAGAGAGTGGGAGAATACTGCATTTTTTACAATGTATCGAAATAATGTATTTTAATAACATTGTGCAGGTTCCCGCAAGACAATGTGTAGTTTCACACACTACAAAGTGTAAAGAGTGAGAGAAAAGCGTGAGAAGATGGCGAAGATGGCGCCGGAGGGGATGGCTGCCGTTTTATTGGCTCTCAACCAATCGTGCTATTTTGTAAAAAAAAAAAGTGGTAACTTCTTTTGTACATAATGTTCCTGCTACCATCTCTATAACCGAAAAGAGCTTCTGGACATCAGAACAGCAAGTTTTTCTTTAATGAGTCGGACGGGAAGGATATACTCCAAACACCCGAACATTCGCTGGAGAAGGAAACTGAGATTTCGCGGAAAGAGATTGGTTGCCAATCAGTAGTGGATCTTCCGGCGCCGACAGAGATGGCAGCCTCGCTTCACGTTCTCAGGAAACCATGCAGTATTTTGTTTTTTTATGTATTACTTCTTACATTGTTACCCCGGAAAATATTAAGTTTTATTACATACAACCGGGAGGAACTATTGGATATAAGAGCAACGTCAACTTACCAACATTACGACCAGGAATACGACTTTCCCAAAGAGGATTCTCCTTTCGTTAACCCAAACACAACAACAGACTGGATAGCACGTGGCTACTCAAAACAACGGCGGCGCCGGAGAAGAGGGAAACGCGCCGGTCTTTTGGTCAAGCTTACGCCGACGGGCGATCGTGCACCTCTCCCGAGTATTTTAATCGCCAATGTACAGTCTCTTGACAACAAAGTAGACGAAATCCGATCGAGGGTTGCCTTTCAGAGAGACATTCGAGACTGCAACGTTCTTTGCTTCACGGAAACATGGCTCACTCAGGACACGTTATCAGAGTCGGTACAGCCACCTGGTTTCTCCACGCATCGCGCCGACAGAAACAAACATCTCTCTGGTAAGAAGAAGGGCGGGGTGTGTGTCTTATGATTAACGAGACGTGGTGTGATCATAACAACATACAGGAACTCAAGTCCTTTTTGTTCACCTGACATAGAATTCCTTACAATCAAATGCAGACCGCATTATCTACCAAGAGAATTCTCTTCGATTATAATCACAGCCGTGTACATCCCCTCAAGCTGATACATCGACGGCACTGAAAGAAATTCATCGGACTCTATGTAAACTGGAAACCACATATCCTGAGGCTGCATTTATTGTGGCTGGGGATTTTAATAAGGCTAATTTAAGAACAAGGCTCCCGAAATTTTACCAGCATATCGAATGTGCCACCCGGGCTGGTAAAATCCTGGACCACTGTTATTCCAACTTCCGTGATGCATACAAGGCTATTCTCCGCCCTCCTTTCGGCAAGTCTGACCATGACTCCATTTTGTTGCTCCCAGCCTACAAACAGAAACTAAAACAGGAAACGCCCGTTCTCAGGTCTGTTCAACGCTGGTCCGACCAATCTGATTCCATGCTGCAAGATTGCTTCGAGCACGTGGACTGGGATATGTTCCGGATAGCATCTGACAACAACATTGATGTATACGCTGATTCGGTGAGCGAGTTTATTAGCAAATGCATTGGTGATGTTGTACCCATAGCAAATATCAAAACCTTCCCCAACCAGAAACCATGGATTGATGGCAGCATTCGCAAGAAACTGAAAGCGCGAACCACTGCTTTTAACCAGGTAAAGGCTACCGGAAACATGACTGAATACAAACAGTGCAGCTACTCCCTCCGCAAGGCAATCAAACAAGCTAAGCGTCAATATAGAGACAAAGTAGAGTCACAATTCAATGGCTCAGACACAAGAGGAATGTGGCAGGGTCTACAGTCAATCACGGACTACAAAAAGAAAACCAGCCCGTCGCGGACCATGACGCCCTGCTCCCAGACAAACTAAACAACTTCTTTGCTCGCTTTGAGGACAATACAGTGCCACCGACACGGCCCGCTACCAAAACCTGCGGGCTCACCTTCACCGCAGCCAATGTGAGAAAACATTTAAATGTGTTAACCCTCGCAAGGCTGCCGCCCAGATGGCATCCCTGGCCGTGTCCTCAGAGCATGCGCAGACCAGCTGGCTGGTGTGTTTACGGACATATTCAATCAGTCCCTATCCCAGTCTGCTGTTCCCACATGCTTCAAGAGGGCCACCATTGTTCCTGTTCCCAAGAAAGCTAAGGTGACTGAGCTAAATGACTATCGCCCGTAGCACTCACTTCCGTCATCATGAAGTGCTTTGAGAGATTAGTCAAGGATCATATCACCTCCATCCTGCCAGACACCCTGGACCCACTCCAATTTGCTTACCGTCCCAATAGGTCCACAGACGACGCAATCGCAATCACACTGCATACTGCCCTAACCCATCTGGACAAGAGGAATACTTATGTAAGAATGCTGTTCATCGACTACAGCTCAGCATTTAACACCATAGTTCCCTCCAAGCTCGTCATTAAGCTCGAGACCCTGGGTCTCGACTCCAGCCCTGTGCAACTGGGTCCTGACTTCCTGACGGGCCGGTCCCAGGTGGTGAGGGTAGGAAACAACATCTCCACCCCGCTGATCCTCAACACTGGGGCCCCACAAGGGTGCGTTCTCAGCCCTCTCCTGTACTCCCTGTTTACCCATGACTGCGTGGCCAAGCACGCATCCAACTCAATCATCAAGTTTGCTGACGACACTACAGTGGTAGGCTTGATTACCAACAACGACGAGACGGCCTACAGAGAGGAGGTGAGGGCCCTCGGAGTGTGGTGTCAGGAAAATAACCTCTCACTCAATGTCAACAAAACAAAGGAGATGATCGTGGACTTCAGGAAACAGGAGAGGGAGCACCCCTATCCACATCGAGGGGACAGTAGTGGAGAAGGTGGAAAGTTTTAAGTTCCTCGGCACACATCACGGACAAACTGAATTGGTCCACCCACACAGACAGCGTGGTAAAGAAGGCGCAACAGCGCCTCTTCAACCTCAGGAGGCTGAAGAAATTTGGCTTGTCACCAAAATCACTCACAAACTTTTACAGATGCACAATCGAGAGCATCCTGTCGGGCTGTATCACCGCCTGGTACGGCAACTGCTCCGCCCACAACCGTAAGGCTCTCCAGAGGGTAGTGAGGACTGCACAACGCATCACCGGGTTAAACTACCTGCCCTCCAGGACACCTACACCACCCGATGTCACAGAAAGGCCAAAAAGATCATCAAGGACAACAACCACCCGAGCCACTGCCTGTTCACCCCGCTATCATCCAGAAGGCGAGGTCAGTACAGGTGCATCAAAGCTGGGACCGAGAGACTGAAAAACAGCTTCTACCTCAAGGCCATCAGACTGTTAAACAGCCATCACTAACATTGAGTGGCTGCTGCCAACATACTGACTTAAATCTCTAGCCACTTTATACATAGGAATTGGATGTAACAAATGTATCACTAGCCACTTTAAACAATTTTGTATATAATGTTTACGTATCCGACATACTCATATCAAATGTATACACTGTACTCTAAACCATCTACTGTATCTTGCCTATGCCGTTCGGTCATCGACCCAAATCTCTAGCCACTTTAATAATTATAATTGGATGAAATAATGTATCACTAGCCACTTTAAACAATGCCATTTATATAATGTTTACATATCCTACATTACTCATCTCATATATATGTGTATATACTGTACTCCATACCATCTACTGCATCTTGCCTATGCCGGTCAGCCATCGCTCATCCATATATTTATATGTACATACTCGTATTCATTCCTTTACTCTTGTGTGTATAAGGTAGTTGTTGTGAATTTGTTAGATTACTTGTTAGATACTACTGCATGGTCGGAACTAGAAGCACAAGCATTTCGCTACACTCGCATTAACATCTGCTAACCATGTGTATGTGACAAATAAAATTTGATTTGATTTGATTTGATTTGATTTGAATCAGGCAACAAGGATCAGGCGACGAGTGGCTAATCTGCCTTTGTCCTCCATACTGCTAGCTAACGTTAAATCGCTGGAAAATAAATGGGACGAACTGAAATCACATGTATCCTGCCAATGGGATATTAAAAAACTGTAATATCTCATGTTTCACAGTCGTTACTGAATGACAACATTAATAAAATACAGCTGGCAGGTTATACACTCTATCAGCATGATAGAACAGCAGCCTCTGCTAAGACACAGGGCGGGGGGCATATGCATATTTGTAAACAACAGCTGGTGCACGAAATCTAAGGAAGTCTCTATGTTTTGCTCGCCTGAGGTAGAGTATCTTAATATAAGCTTTAGATCACACTATCTACCAAGAGAGTTTTCATCTGTATTTTTCATAGCTGTTTACATACCACCACAGACTGAGGGATGGCACTAAAACAGCATTGAATGAGCTGTATTCCTCCAAACAGGAAAACGCTCACCCAGAGGTGGCGCTCCTAGTAGCCGGGGACTTTAACCTTTTCACAAGTACCATCATACAGGTGTGATAATTCTACAGTGGTCCCTGTAGCATATGATCAAACCGGTGTGATTAGAACGCTCATTTAGAACGCTTATTTAGAATCGCCAGTTTCGAATGGCGCAACAATCAGCATTTGAGCTGGCCACAGTTTTTTCAGAAGCATTTTTCACAAACACAGTCCTTACAAAGTTATGTCCAGAATGTGAGCAGTTTATTTTGGGATGCAGGTATCTACAGCATAACACAATCATCCAAACCGGAAAAATGTAGGCTACATTTGTCCTAGTGCTAACTGAGGAAAGATTGATGTAACACTAACGTTCATATTTGTATAAGTAACACAAGTGGTAACACATATTTGTATAACTCTCGGCTGACAAACTACAATATGAATTAGCTAATAGAAATGACTATTTATTATTAATCACATCACGGGTGAGCTCACCATTGATCGAAATAATTGAGTAAAACACTCTGGAAATCGAAGTAATCCGACAATGGGTCGTTTCTGTGCGCTGACATGATTTTTTTTCTCACAGAAACCAAAGATAATAAGTAGAAGACAAGATGAGTTTGGTCTGTTTATAGTATGCATGTTGAAGGGGGTGTGTCGTCTACCAGCGCTCACATCCCACCACTAATTTACGAAAGTTCTCAAAAAATGAGTGAACCCTTACTCCTTCATTTTGTTATAACATCTTTGGTCCGACAGACAATTACGTGAAACCCAGAATGCATTGTATGTCAACAAACATGGTTCCACACACAGATGGAATTAGCTTAGCTCATCATAATCAGTACAACCTTCAAAAAAGTATTTTACACACAGAATATTTGCCAATCTATGCAAGAATCGGAATGCATGATTTGTCAATAGAACTTGAAAACATGGGAATAAAACAATAAATATGTAAATAATTACCACACAAAACATTTTCTGATAGTGATTTATTGACACAAGTGGCGCGTGCCGGAAGTAAATCACATAACCTCTCACTCCCACTCTGAGCCATTCAGTGTTGTTTATGCATGTTTATGTATGTAGCTGGTGAGCTAAGCTGTAGCATTAGCAATGTCTTTCAAAAGGAGACAACTCACAAATGTGGAAATTCTGGAGATTTTTTCAAATCTGACCATGAGTCTGAGTATGAAAGTCAGGAATCAGATTCTGACAGTGAGGAGCTGCCCCCCAACCCTGTCGCCATTGAGAACCCTGACTCCTTGTCCACTGATGAAGTCCCAAGTCCCTTTGAAGATGCTGGTGGTGATGGAGGCAGACAGACATTGGATGAAGAACAGGAGTTCTGTGGTAGCTGGAAGGCCGCCAGCCATTTCACCACTCCTGGCCCTGCTGTTTGCTTTGATGAGTCCCAGTCTGGAGTGCAACGCCCCTTGCCATTTCCAAATGAAGCAGAGTGCTTCAAGTTCTTTCTGACATAGGAGCTGGTGGGAGACATAGTAGAGGAGACCAATCCCTATGCTTTGGAGCTACAGGAGAAGAGAGAGCCAGGAGTGAGTGGGAAACTCGCTAAATAGGTGACAACCGCAATTAGGGAAATGTATACCTTCCTGGTGACAGTCCTTCTCATGGGGATAGTAAAGAAGAACTCCCTTTGAGAATAATGGAGCACAGGTCCTATGTTGCAACTCCCTTCTTTGCCACCTTCTTTTCCCAAGACCGCTTCCTAGTTCTGCTGCGAAGCCTGTATTTCGTCAACAATGCTACTGAAATATTAAATGACATGTTATACGAAATAAGAAATGTTCTTACCAGCCTGATATCAGCATTTGGTCGGGTCTTTGTGGCAAACAAGAACCTATCTATTGATTAGTCCCTGATGTTATGCAAAGGTAGGCTGGTGTTCCGTCAATATATTCCCTCCAAAAGGAACAGACAGGTCTGTGGTCAAGTTCTTTGTCATGTGCTACGTGAAGACAGGATTTGTCCAGGACATTACAGTTTACACAGGGTTCACCATTTACAGTTTACCTTTACATACACCTTAGCCATATACATTTAAACTCAGTTTTTCACAATTCCTGGCATTTAATCCTAGTACAAAATCCCTGTTTTAGGTCAGTTAGGATCACCACTTAATTTTAAGAATGTGAAATGTCAGATTAATAGTTGAGAGAATGATTTATTTTAACTTTTATTTCTATCATCACATTCCCAGTGGATCAGAAAATTACATACACTCAATTAGTATTTGTTAGCATTGCCTTTAAATTGTTTAATTTGGGTCAAATATTTGGGTAGTCTTCCACAAGCTTCCCACAATAGGTTGTGTAAATTTTGGCCCATTCCTCCTGACAGAGCTTGAGTAATTGAGTCAGGTTTGTAGGCCTCCTTGCTTGCACATGCTTTTTCAGTTCTGCCCACACAATTTCTATAGGATTATGGTCAGGGCTTAGTAATGGCCACTCCAATACCTTCACTTTGTTGTCCTTGAGCCATTTTGCCACAACTTTGGAAGTATGCATGGGGTCATTGTTCATTTGGAAGACCCATTTGCGACCAAGCTTTAACTTCCTGACTGATGTCTTAAGACGTTGCTTCAATATATCCACATAATTTCCCTCCTCATGATGCCATCTATTTTGTGAACTGCACTAGTTCCTCTTGCAGTAAAGCACCCTCACAACATGGTACTGCCACCCCTGTGCTTCACTGTTGGGATGGTATTCTTTGGCTTGCAAGCCTCCCCCTTTTTCCTCCAAACGAGGATGGTCATTATGGCCAAACAGTTCTATTTTTGTTTCATCAGACCAGAGGACATTTCTCCAAAAAGTATGATCTTTGTCCTCATGTGCAGTTGCAAACCGTAGTCTGGCTATTGTATGGCAGATTTGGAGCAGTGTCTTCTTCCTTGCTGTATGGCCTTTCAGGTCTTGTCGATATAGGACTCGTTTTACTGTGGATATAGATACTTTTGTACCTGTTTCCTCCAGCATCTTCAAAGGTCCTTTGCTGTTGTTCTGGGATTGATTTGCACTTTTCGCACCAAAGTACGTTCATCTCTAGGAGACAGAACGTGTCTCCTTCCTGAGTGGTATGACGGCTGCGTGGTCCCATGGTGTTTATACTTGCGTACTATTGTTTGTACAGATGAACATGGTACCTTCAGGCGTTTGGAAATTGCTCCCAAGGATGAACCAGAATCTTTGGCTGATTTCTTTTGATTTTCCCATGATGTCAAGCAAAGAGGCACCGTATTTGAAGGTAGGCCTTGAAATACATCCACAGGTACACCTCCAATTGACTCAACTGATGTCAGTTAGCCTAGCAGAAGCTTCTAAAGCCATGACATCATCTTTTGGAATTTTCTAAGCTGTTTAAATGCACAGTCAAATAGGATATGCACATATTTAGTACCATTGGATAGGAAACACTCTGAATTTTCTAAAAGTGTTAACCATTTGTCTGTGAGTAAAACAGAACGCATATGGCAGGCAGAACCCCGAGGAATTTCTGTCCTGGAAAAAGTGGTTTTGACAGAGTGCCTCATTGGGAACCCCTCCCTCATGAAAATGCCCATAAAAGGGCATATGAATGCAGTACCCATCGCTTCCTCTGGATGTCAACAGTCTCAAGACAGTGTTCAGAATTTGTTTGCATGCTTTAGAGCAGAGAAGAAGAGGAAAACAGGAAGTGTTCCCTGAATGTCAACAGAAGGCAGCGCGCGCTCCCGACAAGGCGCGCTTCGTGTTTTTTTCCGTTCTTATAGCTCAGTTTATATTCCGGTTGATTTATAATAGTAAATATACGTAAAAGTGTTCCTAAGGATACATTTAAAATGATTTTTGATTGTTCTTGGACAAGTTTATAGCTTTAAGTTGAACGAGTTCTCATCACGTTTGAATGGAGGAGTGGAGGCTGTAGTTTCTCATTATAACGCGTGAACCAAATGGAGATTTAAGGATATAATACATTACTTTTTCTAACAAAAGAGCCATGGATTGTCTTCGTTGGACACTTGGGAAGCCATCAGCAGAAGTTCTGATTTGTTTTCGCTGTGAAATGTGTTATGTGTGAACCGCAATGGTTTATGAATTTATGGTAATGGAAAAATGTGAGGTGCTACCCTCAAACAATCAAATGTGCTGCTTTCGTGGTAAAGCATTTTTGAAATCTGACAACGCTGTGATATTGCCAAGAAACAGAGCTTTTGATGAGTATGAAACACTTGTATATGGGTGCATGTTTAATAATTCATCTTTTGGATTTTGAATTTGGCGCCTTTACATTTCACCTGGTAGTGTCGGGATTGGGGTGCTAGCGCACCACCAATCCCCAAGAAGTTCATGTTTTGTATGCCTAGTGTAGATAGACCATTTAGAAATATTCAATTTTTTTCTGGTTTTACAATGCACAATTAATGTGCAGTTGTAATGTTGTTTTTGAAAGAATATCCTTTAGGGGTGTCGGTCAATTTAATGGAATCCGGACCATTAAGTTCCGTCACAAGTACAGAAGTGCTGCTGTCCAGCGTGTTCCTTAATTATAATGTAAGGGGTGAGTCAGTGTCATTTATGTTCAGAAAATTATACGCTCCTGAGTCATCCATGCATTTGTAACATAGTCTACTGTAAGGCCTAACCAGCAGAGGGAGCCATCTCCTGAGTACTGACTGTGCTCCACTTCCCCTGGCTTCCTCTGCACCAATTTCCTGTCTGGTTGACTATTTAACCTGTAATTATGCCTAGACTCATTGCGAAGTATTACCAGTTACCCTGCCTTACCGAGCGTTCTGATCACCTGTTTGACTGATGTTTATGTTACGATCTCTTGCCTGCCTACTGACCTATGCCTATTGGATTACCCCTTTGGATGACGACAGATCTGACTGCTTCTCTGGTTTTGACCCTCTGCCTGCCTTCTCGTATATGCTCCCGCAACCTGCCCTGAATAAACTTCCGCACATGGATTCTAACTCTGCCTCCGCGTATTCGTTACATCTACCTATAGTAACATAGCCCACATCTTATCTACACTAGGGAGTGTCCTATTTGTCACAAGATAGTTATTTCCAAAAATTACTAAGTAATTTTATAAATATGGGCCTTATAATGTAATGCCACAATTTTCTTTCTCAAGCAGTTAATTTAAGTCTAAGACATTTTATTAATTTGTCCCCCCAACTGGACACACACTGGTTTCATCAACATTGTTTCCATGTCATATAAATGAAATTACGTGGAACCGACGTGGAATAGTTGTTGAATTGACGTCTGTACACAGTGGGCTGATAATTTAGTGCGACAATAATAGTTTTATATATCTATTTGCAACACATTATAAAGTGTGTGAGACAAAGGAAGCTTGAGCGCTTAATTCAGTTTTTATTCTCGCAATGGCTCCACCACTACATGTCAACGTACACTACATGACCAGAATTATGTGGATACCCCTTCAAATGTGTGGTTTTGTCTATTTCAGCCACACTGGTTGCTGACACGTGTATGAAATCGAGCACACCGCCATGCAATCTCCATAGAAACGTTGGCAGTAGAATGGCTCGTACTGAAGAGCTCAGTGACTTTAAACGTGGCACCATTTCAGGATGCCGTCTTTACAACAAGTCAGTTTGTCAAGTTTCTGCCCTGCTAGAGCTATTCCAGTCAACTGTAAGTGCTGTTATTGTGAAGTGGAAACATCTAGGAGCAACATTGTCTCAGCAACAAAGTGGTAGGCCACACAAGCTCACAGAACGGTACCTCCGAGTGCTAAAGCTTAGCGAGTAAAAATCGTCTGTCATTGGCTGCAACACTCACTACCAAGTTCCAAACTTTCTGGAAGCACAATAACTATTGGTCGGGAGCTTCATGAAATGGTTTTCCATGGCCGAGCAGCTGCACACAAGCCTTCGATCACCACGCGGAATGCCAAGTGTCGGCTGGAGTGCTGTAAAGCTCGCCGCCATTGGACTCTGGAGCATTGGAAACGCGTTCTCTGCAGTGATGAATCCCGCTTCACCATCTGCCAGTCCGACGGACGAATTTGCAAAATATTTCACCTAAATTCTATTAGGTGACGTGGTACGGCAGAAATTAAACCTCTGACACTACTGAGGTTTCACAGCTTGAGTGCTGGTCATGTATTGGCATTTCTTCTCTAACAGAGGGCAGCAGAGAAGTATTTAGAACAAACAACAGTTTATCCAGGTGACAACCAGTAGGGCCTTATATATATATATATATATATATATATATATATATATATATATAGTTGAGTTATTTTAATTTCACAAAGTAAACAATCTTAATATATGGCTACACCTGGATGAACACAGAACAGCCCTACTCACTGTCAAATGGATGCACTGGTTGTTTCACAGCATGGGCAATAGCATTTAACATTGTGGTATTGTTTATTTACTGAAAATAATAAAAACTCCAACAAATGTATGTATCTTATAGCCTACTTACTTATGTAATTGTTTAATAAGATCCATACTATTGTTGGAAGCATCAAGATTACTGGTGTGCTGGAGTAAGTAGAATTTAGGCTCGATACACCTGGTAGCGTGTTACATGCACGTCTACACTGTTGTTTTTGTAAGAATATCCTTCTGGGGTGTGGGTCAATTTAATGGAATCTGGCCCATCAAGCTCAGTCACAGGTACAGAAGTACTGCTGTCAAGCGTGTTCCTTATTTATAATGTAAGGGCTGAGTCAGTGTCATTCACATTCAGAACATTATAAGCTCCTGAGTCATCCATGCATGTAGAACATAGTCTACCTATAGTAACATAGCCAACATCTTATTTACACTAGGGTCCTATTTGTCACAAGAGAGTTATTTCAAAAAGCGATTATGCAAATCTCTAAATATGGGCCTTATACTGTAATGCCACAATTCTCTTCCTCAAGCAGTTAATTTAAGTCTAAGACATTTGATTAATTTGTCCCCCCCACTGGACACACGCTAGTTGAATCAACATTGTTTCCACATTATTTCAATTAAATCACATGGAACGAACTTGGAATAGACGTTGAATTGTACACAGTGGGTTGATAATTTAGTGACAATAATAGTTTTATATGAATCTATTTGCGACACATTACAAAGCGTGTGAGACAAAGGAAGCTTGACCACAATGGCTCCACCACCACACGTCAACGTACACTACATGACCAAAGGTATCTGGACACCGCTTCAAATTTGTGATTTTGTCTATTTCAGCCACACCGTTTGCTGACAGATGTATGAAATTGAGCATACAGCCACGCAATCTCCATAGACAAACATTGGCAGTTGAATGGCCCGTACTAAAGAGCTCTGTGACTTTCAACGTGACACCGTCATAGGATAATTTCTGCCCTGCTAGAGCTATTCCGGTCAACTGTAGGTGCTGTTCTTGTGAAGTAGAAACATCTAGGAACAACAATGTCTCAGCCACGAAGTGGTAGGCAGCACAAGCTCACAGAACGGGACCATCGAGTGCTAAAGCTTAGCGAGTAAAAATCATCTGTCATCGGTTGCAACAATCACTACCAAGTTCCAAATTGCTTCTGGAAGCACAATAACTGTTTGTCGGGAGCGTCATGAAATGGGTTTCCATGGGCGAGCAGCCGCACACAAGTCTAAGATCACCATGTGCAATGCCAAGCATCAGATGGAGTGGGTTTGGAGGATGCCAGGAGAACGCTGCCTGCCCCAATGCATAGTACCAACTGTAATGTTTGGTGGAGGATGAAAAACAGTCTGGGGCTGTTTTTCATGGTTCGGGCTAGGCCCCTTAGTTCCAGAGAGGGGAATCTTAACGCTACAGCATACAATGACATTCTAGACGATTCTGTGCTTCCAACTTGGTTGCAACCGTTTTGGGAAGAACCGTTACTGTTTCAGCATGACGATGCCCACGTGCACAAAGCGAGGTCCATACAGAAAGGGTTTTTTGAGATCTGTATGGAAGAACTTGACTGGCCTGCACAGAGACCTGACCTCAACCCTATCGAACACCTTTGGGATGAATTGGAACTCCGACTGTTAGCCAGTCCTAATCGCCCAAAATCAATGCCCGACCTCACTAATGCTCTTGTGGATCAATGGAATCAAGTACCCGTCGCAACGTTCCAAAATCTAGTGGACATCCTTCCCAGAAGAGAAAAGGCTGTTATAGCAGCAAAGGGGGGACCAACTCCATATTAACGGCCATGAATTTGGAATGAGTTGTTCGACGAGCAGGTGTTCACATTCTTTTGGTCATATGGCACTACATCGGTAGGCTGTTAAATCCCTTGAATAGGCCTACTCCAATTTTTTTAAAGCATGTATTTCTGTATACTATTATTATTTGCAATATTATAAATATTTGTATTTAGTTTTTTTATTTCGCCTTTATTTAACCAGGTAGGCAAGTTGAGAACAACTTCTCATTTACAACTGCAACCTGGCCAAGATAAAGCAAAGCAGTTCGACACATATAACAACACAGAGTCAGTCAATAATACAGTAGAAAGAAAAACAAATCTATATACAAAGAGTGCAAATGAGGTAGGTTAAGGAAGGTAAGGCAATAAATAGGCCATGGTGGCAAAGTAATTACAATATAGCATATAAATACTGGAATAGTAGATGTGCAGTAGATGAATGTGCAATGTAGAAAAACTGGGGTGCATGGGAACAAGATAAATAAATAAACAAATATGGTAGGGGATGAGGTAGTTGGTTGGGTTATTTACAGATGGGCTATATACAGGTGCAGGGGTCTGTGAGCTGCTCAGACAGCTGGTGCTTAAAACTGGTGAGGGAGATAAGTGTCTCCAGTTTCAGAGATTTTTGTAGTTCATTCCAATCATTGACAGCAGAGAACTGGAAGGAAAGTCGGCCAAAGGAGGAATTGGCTTTGGGGGTGACCAGTGAGATATACCTGCTGGAGCGCGTGCTACGGGTGCGCGCTGCTATGGTGACCAGCGAGCTGAGATAAGGCGGGGCTTTACCTAGCAGGGACTTGTAGATGACCTGGAGCCAGTGGGTATGGCGACGAGTGTAAAGCGAGGGCCATCCAACGAGAACCTACGCGTCACAGTAGTGGGTGGTATATGGGGCCTTGGTGACAAAACAGATGGGACTGTGATAGACTGCATCCAATTTGTTGAGTATAGTATTGGAGGCTATTTTGTAAATAACATCACCGAAGTCAAGGATCGGTAGGATGGTTAGTATTATAAGAGTATGTTTGGCAGCATGAGTGAAGGATGCTTTGTTGCGAAATAGGAAGCCAATTCTATAATTAGTTTTGGATTGGAGATGTTTGATATGAGTCTGGAAGGAGAGTTTACAGTCTAACCAGACACCTAGGTATTTGTTGTTGTCCACATAATCTAAGACAGAACCGTCCAGAGTAGTGTTGCTGGACGGGCGGACGGGTGCGGGCAGTGATCGGTTGAAGAGCATGCATTTAGTTTTAATTGTGTTTAAGAGCAGTTGGAGGCCACAGAAGGAGAGTTGTATGGCCTTGAAGCTCGTCTGGAGGGTAGTTAACACATTGTCCAAAGAAGGGCCAGAAGTATACAGAATGGGGTCATCTGCGTAAAGATGGATCAGAGACTCACCAGCAGCAAGAGCGACATCATTGATGTATACAGAGAAGAGAGTCGGCCCAAGAATTGAACCCTGTAGCACCCCCTTAGAGACTGACAACAGGCCCTCCAATTTGACACACTGAACTCTATCGGAGAAGTAGTTGGTGAACCATGCAAGGCAATTATTTGAGAAACCAAGGCTGTCGAGTCTGCCGATAAGGATGTGGTGATTGAAAGAGTCGAAAACCTTGGCCAAATCAATGAAAACGGCTGCACAGTAATGTCACTTATCGATGGCGGTTATGATGTCGTTTAGGACCTTGAGGGTGGCTGAGGTGCACCCATGCCCAGATCTGAAACCAGATTGCATAGCGGAGAAGGTACGGTAGGATTCTAAATGGTCGGTTATCTGTTTCTTAACCTCTCAGGGATTGCTGGGGCGCTAGCAGGCTGCGCCCGACACTACCAGGTGAAATGTAAGGCACCATATTCAAAATCCAAAAGTTGAATTATTAAACATCCACCAATATACAAGTGGCTATGAAACAAGTGTTCATAGCCATCAAAAGCTCTGACTCTTGGCAATATCAGAATGTTGATAGATTTCAAAAAGGCTTTACGGCGAAAGCACAACATTTGATTGTTTGAGGGTAGCACCTAATATTTACGCATTAGCATAAATCCATAACCCAACCCGGGTCTCACAAAATGCATAAAATCGTTAATAAAAAATCAATTACTCTTGATGAACTTCTGCTGAGGGCTTCCCAAGTCTCCAACGAAGACAATCCATGCTTCTTTGGTTAGAATTAGTCATTTATTATATCCATAAATCTCTGTTTGGTTGGAGCATTATGTTCAAAAATCCACCGTCGAGTCGCCCATAGAACTACGAAGAGAACGCGTTGAAATTATACCTATCATATTTCTACCATCAAATCAAAAAATAATTTATGTTTCCTTAGGTATTCTTTTATGTATATTTACTATAATATTTCAACCGGATTGTAGCCTGAACGATAAGAAAGGAAAAAAAACAGTGGAGCGCGCACTCGGTTGCGCGCCTGCAAAAGCTTGTTGACATCTGAGCTCCCTGGACCATATTCTCTCCCTATTCCTTCTGGTCAGGGCTAACGTTTCCTGGTTTTGTATAGAGACTGTTGACATCTAATGGAAGCCATAGGTACTGAAATCTCGGAGTTGCTTGCCTTTGAAATAAATAGGGAGACTGTCAAACAGAGCAAAGGACGCACAAAAAACAGTAATTCCGGATGGATATTTCTCGGGTTTTCGCCTGCTATATCTGTTCTGTTACACTGACAGACATTAACACTTTTAGAAACTTCAGAGTGTTTCCTATCCAATAGCACTAATTATGTGCATATCCTATTTTCTGAACCTGAGTGGGAGGCATTTTACCTTGGGCACGCCACACTCTCCAAAACCGTCACCTCGGGAGCCGCTCCCTAAGAAGTTAAAAATGATGTTTGATTTGTTTCTAGAAAGTTTATAGGTATAATTTGAACGTGTTCTCTTCACGGTTCAATGGGCGACTCAACGGTGGATTTTATGATCATACGGCGCCAACCAAACAGAGATTTATGGATATAATAAATGACTTTTTTTAACAAAAGAACCATTGGATGTCTTCGTTGGACACTTGGGAAGCCCTCAGCAGAAGTTCTTTGAAAGGTAAGTGATATTTTTTAGCTCTTATATGGCTTTTGTGTGACCCACGCTGGATATGAATTTATGCTAATGCATACATATTGGAGGTGCTATCCTCAAACAATCAAATGTTGTGCTTACGCCGTAAAGCCTTTTTGAAATCTGACAACGCTGTGATATTGCCATGAAGCAGAGCTTTTGATGACTATGCAACACTTGTATATTGATGAATGTTTAATAATTCAACTTTTGGATTTTGAATTTGGCTCCTTACATTTCACCGGGTAGTGTCGGGAGTGGCCCGCTAGTTTATCCCTAAGAGGTTAATATTGCAATTGCTGATCAACTGATTGGGTGGCCTCAATGTCAACCCTTTTGTGATGTTAGGCCCTCTTTATAGATGGGAACCTAAACATTCCTCCACCCAGGCAAATGAATCTACCCTACGCCACTGTGCAAAGACATCAGTGACATCCACCTATCTGTTGTTTTTGTTCATTGTCTAATTGCAAAAGAGGAATTGCAATTGTTTGCCCTACCGGTTATACCACAAATCACAGATAATTGCTTTCTCTTAGTCTGATATTTGTTAACATGACATGTTTTATGACTTACGCAATTTTTTATGGTAGCTTCATAAGCTTTTACATTCCGATAAGTGTATTTGGTTGCAATTACATGTGTGTATACTGTAAATAGGCTGTATCTGCAACTTCAATAGCAAGCGTGTATAGGCTCATTGAGAGCTACCTGGAGGCATGGAAGTCAGCCTGTTTGGCTGCAATATTTTAATTGGCTATGGTGTGCAAATCAACGCAAAATAAAAACAAGAAAGGAAGAACAATGGATGAGTGAGTGAGTGAGCAACTCATTACCTTCTCATGACATCCTAGTTGCTATGCGTGTTTATCAGGGCCGGGCGCTAAGCCTTGCTGTTAGATCATTATCAAATAGGCTATTTGACAGGAGAAAAAGTCAGCAGATTACATTAATATTAACCAATTCAATGAGGCTTAAACATTTTGTGTGGTTCATTTGTTTTTTCAGGGCCTATCGGCCTATATCAAATCTCCCATTCCTCTCAATTATTTTTGAAAAAGCTGTTGCTTCAGTCTGGTTTTAGACCCCATCATAGCACTGACACTGCACTCGTGAAGGTGGTAAATTACCTTTTAAAACAATTACCTTTATAGAACAATGGCAGATAATTTCAGTCAGTACCAGAGAAACAGAATATAAATAAAGTGAGTGACATTCTCACAGCATATTATGAATAGATGTGACAGACTTGGACATAGCTTAAAGATATGTCTCTGGAGAATCAATTCAAAGAGCAGATTGGCATTTATTGCTTGATAGCTAAACAGCCAATGCTTCAACACACCGCAAGAAAGACGTCTGTGTCGGATGTAGGCTATAAACTTTGTCATGTTGTACAAAATACATGATCTACTTTTTTGTCTGTTGTACCAGCAGGCTATTACAAACATAAGCATGATACAGGCATAGGCATTGTAAGTAGCTTCTCAGCCTATGATATTGCAACATAAAGTGCATTCAGAAAGTACTCACACCCTTTGACTTTTTCCACATTTTGTTATGTTACAAGGTGGGAATAACTTGGAAAATAAAGGAAGACCCAGAGTTACCTCTGCTGCAGGGGATACATTCATTAGAGGTTACTGCACCTCGGATTGCAGCCCAAATAAATGCTTCACAGAGTTGAAGTAACATCCACATCTCAACATCAACTGTTCAGAGGAGACTGCCTGAATCAGGCCTTCATGGTTGAATTGCTGCAAAGAAACCACTACTAAAGTACACTAATAAGAAGAAGAGACTTGCTTGGGCCAAGAAACACGAGCAATGGACATTAGACCAGTGGAAATCTGTCCTTTGGTCTGGTAAATCCAAATTTGTGATTTTTGGTTCCAACTGCCGTGTCTTTGTGAGACGCAGAGTAGGTGAACGGATGATCTCTGCATGTGAGGTTCCCACCATGAAGCATGGAGGAGGACGTGTGATGGTGTGGGGGTGCTTTGCTGCTGACACTGTCTGTGGTTTATTTAGAATTCAAGGCACACTTAACCAGCATGTCTACCACATAATTTTGCAGTGATACTCCATTCCATTTGGTTTGCAAAGCTGTCATTAATGCAAAGGGGGGTTAATTTGAAGAATCTAAAATATATGTTGATTTGTTTAATTAATCTTATCATCAATGAGCATTGTAGATCTTCTATCAACTTTCTCTTCTCTTTTCGTAATGCATACAACTTATTATTTGCCAGTCTTCCTCCTTCTCTCTTTCTTTCTTTCCTTTCTCTCTGGTCTCTGAATATGTCACCCATGGATGGTACCCATCACTTCCTTTAGATGTCAACAGTCTCGAGACAGTGTAAATTTTCATTTTGGATGCTTTAGACCAGAGAATAAGAGCAAACCAGGAAGTGTACTTTTTATGTCAACAGTACCCAGCGCGCGCTCCCGACAAGGCGCGCAGTGTCTTTTTTACCGTCTTTATCGATCAGTTTATATTCCGGTTGATTTATAATAGTAAATATACGTAAAGGTGTTCCTAAGGATACATTTAAAACTATGTTTGATTGTTATTAGACAAGTTTATAGGTATAAGATGAATGAGTTCTTGTCACGTTTCAATGGAGGAGTGGAGGCTGTCGTTTCTGATTATAACGCGCGAACCAAATGGAGATTTATGGATAAAATACATTACTTTTTCTAACAAAAGAACCATGGATTGTCTTCGTTGGACACTTAGGATGACCTCAGCAGAAGTTCTTCAACAGGTAATTGATTTGTTTTCGCTGTGAAATGTGTTATGTGTGTGCCATGATGGCTAATGGATTCATGGCTATGGGGAAAATATGTGAGGTGCTACCCTCAAACAATCAAATGTGCTGCTTTCGCCGTAAAGCCTTTTTGAAATCTGACAACGCTGTGATATTGCCAAGAAACAGAGCTTTTGATGAGTATGGAACACTTGTATATTGGTGGATGTTTAATAATTCAACTTTTGGATTTTGAATTTGGCGCCTTGCATTTCACCTGGTAGTGTCGAGATTGGGGCGCTAGCGCCCCAGCAATCCCTGAGAGGTTAAAGAGACAATGAGACAGATGATGTGGACAAAGCTAAAAGACAAGGTCAGACAAGTCAAGAAAATGTCAAGATGATACCAGAGGGAGGTAGAAGAGTGTGAGGAAGAACTGAGAGATTTAGGGAGAGATAGAAAGGGAGAGACATTTTCCATGATGCCCTTGGTGTATCGTACAGGTCCAGGGGGACAGGTGACTCAAGAATACAAGGCTTGGAGTTTTTGATACCTGGAAACAGCAGTGAAAGGCATGCTCAGGATCTCGAAAGGAGAGGATGAGTGGATACAGACTTTTGAGCATTTACACGGGCATAACAAAAACCTGTGCCTTTGGGGACCTCACGGCAATGCTGGCGAGGATGATGACACCAGGGCAATTGGAGACGCTGTTGTTGAGAGCCCGCATCATTGATGTTTCACCTGAAACAGTATTGCGTGAAGGACTCTAAGATATGAATGCCCCACTGTAAGAGATATGACCAGACTAAGCCATGTGGCCCTTGACAAAAACACAGATTTTACAGAATGGCTTGAAAGTTTAAAGCAACTTGGAATGAGGAACTCTGAGAAAGATATGATCAGAATGTCACTGGAGAACGCATGGTCTATGATTATACTGCCAACAATTGCCCTGAACCCATCAGAAAATGGTTGAAGATGAAATAGGATGGGACAGAAAGACTGGGGGAGAGAAAGAAGATTATCTCAGACATTGGTTCAGGAACTGGAAGAAACAAAAGTATGATGAGAAATTGAGGATTAGACACTGCACAGGCCCAGCTTGCACAGATGGAGAAAGGAAGTGGTGTGTTTGCTCACAATCTGATGGCTGCTCAAGTTGTTTCTACAGGCCCACCACAACCACAGCCTGCAGCCCCCCCCCCACAGTCACATCTGGTACCCATGAACCTGGTGCCTACAGGATATGTGCCTTTTCCCATGCAGCCTGGAGGAGGATATGCGCCCGCCAGAGCCCCTCGTGACTGGACAAACACTCAATGCTCGACCTGTGAGAAATTGGGGCATATGAGTTCGCAGTGTGGGGGAAATGAAGGAGGAAGGGGTCACAAAATCAAATCAAATGTTATTTGTCACATACACATGGTTAGCAGATGTTAATGCGAGTGTAGCGAAATGCTTGTGCTTCTAGTTCCGACCATGCAGTAGTATCTAACAAGTAATCTAACAATTTCACAACAACTACCTTATACACACAGTGTAAAGGAATGAATACGAGTATATAAATATATGGATGAGTGATGGCTGACTGGGGCCAGATGAAACTTTGGGCCTGGCAGAGGAAGAGGAGTGTACTACCCACCATGGCAACAAAGTTAATGTTGGAGGACAGCCATGGCCAATGGGAAATCAGAACACCAACAGTTCTTATTTCCCTCAAAATCAAAAATGACGGTGCCTGACTCCCCTGCTCCAGTGTCCCCAGTATGAATTCAAAGATGGAAGTGAAGAGCCAATTGTTACTCTCAACATTAACTTCTTAAGGATCAGCAATGTGTTGATTTGTTTAAAGGACATGACCTACCATTTATAATAGACACTGGAGCTCACTGTTCCTGTTTAGGTAAACCTGGACAAGTTGTTCAGGCTCCCCTGAGCAAATCATCAGTAACAGTAATTGGGGCATCGGGACAACCCAGAAATGTGTACTGGACAAAAGATCTGACACTTGATTTTGAAGATGGGGGTAGAATCACAGCCCCCATGTTAAACTCACCTGAAACACCTGTAAACTTACTAGGTACAGACTTAACCTCCCTCAGAGGATGGAGGTTAAATTCTTAGGGAGCAGCGCACGAGGTGACCATTTTGGTTACTGTTTACATTTGTAAGAAACTGACTGTAACTGCTCATGAACATGCTGGAATGATGGTGTTCACCCCGAGAGTAACGGGCAGGTAGAGAGAGTGAACCAGGATGTGGGTAGGTTTCTGAGGTCGTATTGCCAGGACCTGCCGGGGGAGTGGGAGGCTTTCGTGCCTTGGGGGTACTGTCACGACTTCAGCTGAAGTCGGTTCCTCTCCTTGTTCGGGCGGCGTTCCGCGGTCGACGTCACCGGTCTTCTAGCCATCGCCAATCCACTTTTCATTTGTCTTGTCTTGTTTTTTCACATACCTGGTTTCCATTTTGTCTTATTACTGTTTTTTATTTAACCCTTAGTTCCCCTCATGTCTGTGTGGGGAATTGTTTGTTTTGGGCATGTTGTGTTTTCGCTGGGTTGTTATGTTTTCACCCGTGCTTTGTTCTACCAGTATTTTTTGTACGTGTATTTTGTACTTTTTGCCTAGTAAAGTTACTTAGTACACTCATCTCTGCTCTCCTGCGCATGACTCCTACACCAGCTACACCCACCGTATTACAGTACTATTGTTTGTACAGATGAACGTGGTACTTTCAGGCGTTTGGAAATTGCTCCCAAGGATGAACCAGACTTGCTTGCAAATAAATCATTCTCTCTAATATTATTCTAACATTTCTCATTCTTAAAATAAAGTGATGAACCTAACTGACTTAAGACAGATAATTTTTACTAGGATTAAATGTCAGGAATTGTGAAAAACTGAGTTTAAATGTATTTGGCTAAGGTGTATGTAAACTTCCGACTTCAACTGTATTTACACATTTGTCTTTGAGAAAGCAATTAGAGAAAGCAATTATCTGTGATTTGTGGTATAACCGGTAGGGCAAACAATTGCAATTCCTCTTTTGCAATTAGACAATGAACAAAAACAACAGATAGGCGGATGTCACTGATGTCTTTGCACAGTGGCGTAGGGTAGATTAATTTGCCTGGGTGGAGGAATGTTTAGGTTCCCATCTATAAAGAGGGCCTAACTTCACAAAAGGATTGACATTGAGGCCACCCAATCAGTTGATCAGCAATTGCAATATTAACCTCTTAGGGATAAACTAGCGGGCCACTCCCGACACTACCCGGTGAAATGTAAGGAGCCAAATTCAAAATCCAAAAGTTGAATTATTAAACATTCATCAATATACAAGTGTTACATAGTCATCAAAAGCTCTGTTTCTTGGCAATATCAAAGCGTTGTCAGATTTCAAAAAGACTTTATGGCGAAAGCACAACATTTGATTGTTTGAGGATAGCACCTCATATATTTTCCACATTAGCATACATTCATATCCAGCACGTGTCACACAAAACCATATAAGAGCTAAAATAAATCACTTACCTTTTGAAGAACTTCTGCTGAGGGCATCCCAAGTGTCCAACGAAGACATGTAATGGTTCTTTTGTTAGAAAAAGTCATTTATTATATCCATAAATCTCAGTTTGGTTGGCGCGTTATGTTCAGAAAATCCACCGACGAGTCACCCGTTGTACAGTGAAGAGAACGCGTTCAAATATACCTATCAACTTTTCCCAAACAAATCAAACATAATTTATAATGCATCCTTAGGTATCCTTTTATGAATATTAGCGATAATAATGCACTCGGATGATAAAATAAAGTGGGGCGTGCTCACAATCTCGTGCCCGGGAAACGTTGTTGACATATGTGGTCCCTTAACTATTTCCTCTTCCTATCAGTTCTGCTCAGTGCTAAAGCCTCCAAACACTGTTGACATCTAGTGGAAGCCATAGGTACTGCAACCTAGGAGCTTTTATACAAGAATTTCAATAGCAAGTCTATGGAAAAGAGGAAATGTCACAGAAAACATATTTCTGGACAGAAATTCTCGCCTGCTATATCAGTTCTGTTATACTCACAGACATTATTTTAACGGTTTTAGAAACTTCAGAGTGTTTCCTATCCAATAATGTCTGGGCCTGAGTGGCAGGTATATTACTTTGGGCACCGACACCTCGGCTGCCACTCCCTAAATAGTTATAAGGCTGTGAGATTCATTTTGAGCATACCTGTGTTCTCCTTTCATACTGACACTACCGTTCGTGAGGTGATAGACAAAGGAGACGCTGCACTTTTAGACCTTTATACCTGGTTGACCATCACCCTTTGACCCTTTGGGATTTCAATTTTAAGTGGACTTCATTTATTTATTTCAAGAAGTTCAGGTGAGAGGAAATTGGAATGCAAGATACTGAATTTAGTTTAAGAATGCTAGAAAGGATTTTCAGATTATTTTATAGCATTACTTTATAAAGGTATCCAGCATTATCCAACTAATTTCATTGTCATGATAGTATTTGTGCATTTCATAATTTTAAACTCAATGGTTTTTATGCGCCATCTTTATACACACAAATCTGAACTTCAATAATAACTTCCACATTTAAAATCCATCAAAACAAATGGGTGAAAAAAAATCTAAATTCTTAATATCAAGATATTTAATAATGTTGTCATCAAAATAGGTATTTGATAGAATTTCATGTGAAATTTCAAAACAGTAATCAAGACACAAATATCAAAATTGCTCTCAAAATTCGTTAGTCATTTTTCACCAATCCAGTAATATCACATTAAATGATCTTGTCACCAAGTAGACCTATGGCCCAAACATAATTCATGCATATGGTTACCAAGTGAGTTCAAGAAAGGACATCAGACATAGTAGGATTCTTTCATTATATAGTGCCTTCAGATAGTGGTCATACCCCTTGACTTATTACACATTGTGTTGTGTTAAACCCATTTACACACAATGCTCATAATGACAATATTGTCTCATTGACATAAGTATTCACACCCCTTAGTCAATAGATGTTAGAATAATCTTTGGCAGCGATTACAGCTGTGAGTCTTTCTGGGTAAGTCTGTACACCTGGAATGTACAATATTTACACCTTATTCAAAAAAAAAATGTCAATCTTTGTCAAGTTGGTTGTTGATCATTGCTAGACAGACATTTTAAGTATTGTCATAGTTTTTCAAGCCGATTTAAGTCAAAACTGTAACTAGGCCACTCAGGAACATTCAATTTTGTGTTGGTAAGCAACTCCAGTGTACTGTATATGTTGCCTTGTGTTTCACATAATTGTCCTGCTGAAAGGTGAGTTTGCCTCCCTGTGTCTGTTGGAAAGCAGACTGAACAAGGTTTTCCTCTTTGGTTTTGCCTGTGATTAGCTGTATTCCATTTATTGTTATCCTGAAAACTCCCAAGTCCTTGCCGATGACAAGCATAACATGATTTAGCCACAACCATTCCTGAAAACATGAAGAGTGATGTATTGTGTTGGATTTGCCCCAAACATAATGCTTTGTATGGTTAGGTTCTAAATAAACAGACAACTAGTTAAAGCTCAAACCAAGTTTATTCAACCACTGTGTCAAACAGCTGAAAAGGCAAATATATGTTTCCACCAGTACAAGTATTTATACCCACATATCAGGCGGAGTCTCCTCCTTTTCTCTAAACATTACATCTTTGTTGTTAGGCAGGAAATTAAGTGATGTTGGTAATAAACTGTTCCATAACGCGCCAACCAAACGGAGATGTATGGATATAATAAATTACTTTCTAACAAAAGAAGCATGGATTGTCTTCGTTGGACACTTAGGAAGCCCTCAGCAGAAGTTCTTCGAAAGGTAAGGGATTTTATATTAGCAATTTTATGCGTTTTTTGAGACCCGCGTTGGCTTATGAATTTATGCTAATGTGTGGTCTATTATCCCACCAGTGCACCAGCAGCATGAGAGTAATTTGAACGTGATCTCTCTCCATGCTCACTGAACATGCATAGTCTCAGGACTCTTGCCGAACTCCTGTCGCTCGTACACAGGTTGCTGGTTCGGACTCAGTAGCAGTGGAGCCTAACATGGCCGTAGCGAACACCCTTTTTGCCATTTCTTCAGCGGTTAAAGGGGGGTGAAGTTCACACTGTTCTCGTCATATTAAATCCTTCCATGCATATACAGTTGAAGTCGGAAGTTTACATTCACTTAGGTTGGAGTCATTAAAAACACATTTTTCAACCACTCCACAATTTTTTTTAACAAACTATAGTTTTGGCAAGTCGGTTAGACCATCTGCTTTGCGCATTGCACAAGTAATTTTTACAACAATTGTTTGACAGATTATTTCACTTATAATTCACTGTATCACAATTCCAGTGGGTCAGAAGTTCACATACACTAAGTTGACTGTGTCTTTAAACAGCTTGGAACATTCCAGAAAATGATGTCATGGCTTTAGAAGCTTCTGATATTGGTGGTCAATTGGTGGTGTACCTGGGGATGTATTTCAAGGCCTACCTTCAAACTCAGTGCCTCTTTGCTTGACATCATGGAAAAATCAAAAGAAATCAGCCAAGACCTCCGAAAAAAGTCTGGTTCATCCTTGGGAGTAATTTCCAAACGCCTGAAGGTAACACGTTCATCTGCACAAACAATAGCAGGCAAGTATAAACACCATGGGATCACATACAGTGGGGGAAAAAAGTATTTGATCCCCTGCTGATTTTGTACGATTGCCCACTGACAAAGAAATTATCAGTCTCAAATTTGAATGGTAGGTTTATTTGAATAGTGAGAGACAGAATAACAACAAAAAAATCCAGAAAAACGCATGTGAAAAATGTTATAAATGGAATTGCATTTTAATGAGGGATATAAGTATTTGACCCCCTCTCAATCAGAAAGATTTCTGGCTCCCAGGTGTCTTTTATACAGGTAACGAGTTGAGATTAGGAGCACACTCTTAAAGGGAGTGCTCCTAATCTCAGTTTATTACCTGTATAAAAGACACCTGTCCACAGAAGCAATCAATCAATCAGATTCCAAACTCTCCATCATGGCCAAGACAAGACCAAAGACCTCTCTTAGGATGTCAGGTACAAGATTGTAGACCTACACAAGGCTGGAATGGGCTACAAGACCATCGCCAAGCAGCTTGGTGAACAGGTGACAACAGTTGGTGCGATTATTCGCAAATGGAAGAAACACAAAATAACTGTCAATCTCCCTCGGCCTGGGGCTCCATGCAAGATCTCACCTCGTGGAGTTGCAATGATCATGAGAACGGTGAGGAATCAGCCCAGAACTACACGGGAGGATCTTGTCAATGATCTCAAGGCATCTGGGACCATAGTCACCAAGAAAACAATTGGTAACACATTACGCCGTGAAGGACTGAAATCCTGCAGCACCCGCAAGGTCCCCCTGCTCAAGAAAGCACATATACATGCCCGTCTGAAGTTTGTCAATGAACATCTGAATGATTCAGAGGACATCTGGGTGAAAGTGTTGTGGTCAGATGAGACCAAAATGGACCTCTTTGGCATCAACTCAACTCACCGTGTTTGGAGGAGGAGGAATGCTGCCTATGAACCCAAGAACACCATGCCCACTGTCAAACATGGAGGTGGAAACATTATGCTTTAGGGGTGTTTTTCTGCTAAGGGGACAGGACAACTTCACTGCATCAAAGGGACGATGGATGGGGCCATGTACCGTCAAATCTTGGGTGAGAACCTCCTTCCCTCAGCCAGGGCATTGAAAATGGGTCCTGGATGGGTATTCCAGCATGACAATGACCCAAAACACACGGCCAAGGAAACAAAGGAGTGGCTAAAGAAGAAGCATATTAAGGTCCTAGAGTGGCCTAGCCAGTCTCCAGACCTTAATCCCATAGAAAATCTGTGGAGGGAGCTGAAGGTTCGAGTTGCCAAATGTCAGCCTCGAAACCTTAATGACTTGGAGAAGATCTGCAAAGAGGAGTGGGACAAAATCTCTCCTGAGATGTGTGCTAACCTGGTGGCCAACTGAAAGAAACGTCTGACCTCTGTGATAGCCAACAAGGGTTTTGCCACCAAGTACTAAGTCATGTTTTGCAGAGGGGTCAAATACTTATTTCCCTCATTAAAATGCAATTCTATTTATAAAATTTTTCACATGCGTTTTTCTGGATTTATTTGTTGTTATTCTGTCTCTCACTGTTCAAATAAACTTACCATTAAAATTATAGACTGACCATTTCTTTGTCAGTGGGCAAACGTACAAAATCAGCAGGGGATCAAATACTTTTTTCCCTCACTGTAGCTGTCATATCGCTCAGGAAGGAGACGCGTTTGGTCTTGTAAAGATGAAGGTACTTTGTTGCGAAAAGTGCAAATCAATCCCAGAACAACAGCAAAGGACCTTGTGAAGATGCTGGAGGAAACAGGTACAAATGTATCTATATCCGCAGTAAAACAAGTCCTATATCAACATAACCTGAAAGTACGCTCAGCAAGGAAGAAGCCACTGCTCCAAAATTGCCATGAAAAAGCCAGACTACGGATTGCAACTGCACATGGGGACAAAGATCGTACTTTTTGGAGAAATGTCCTCTGGTCTGATTAAACAAAAATAGAACTGTTTGGCCATAATGACCATCGTTATGTTTGAAGGAAAAACGTAGAGGCTTGCAAGCCGAAGAACACCATCCCAACTGTGAAGCATGGGGGTGGCAGCATCATGTTGTGTGGGTACAAAAGCTGTGGCTACAACATCCACAGCGGCACATATGACTACCACTGCTAATACAGCATGAACCACAGCTGGTCCCATAAAAACTACAGCTGCACCAAGAACAACCACATCTGCCACTATGACAGACACACCTGCTGCCACGACAACAACTGCTACTCCCACATCAACTGCAGCTGCTGCCACGACAAACATAGCTGAACCTACAACAACCACATCTTCTGCCATGACAACAGTTCCTCCAAAATCAACCACAGCTGCGCCTACAACAACCACAGCTGCTCCCACAATAACTACAGCTGCACCAACAACAACCACCGTGTTACCTACAAAAACTGTTTAAGCATCTGACCTCAAAAGAAAAACTAAACCTTTATATATATTTATTTGTTTACAGCAGTGGCTCAGTTATTGTCAGCATGACCCTTATTTTCAAGAACCAGACAGTGGTTCCCAATGCAAGTCCAGAGCAGGGATTGGCTCAATCTCTGGCTCAGGGGAACAACTTCCTAACTGTTGATACAACCTCCATTAGTGCAAGTAAGTAATTCCATCTGTTATTCTAAGATTTTATACTGTTTCCAATGAGGTTGTTGCATTATTACCATTACTATGACAACGAATGGAGCTTTATACAAGGGAATGCATCTCAGTGTTATTTCACTCTCTTCCCCTGTTAAACCCTGACAACCATTACCACCACAGCACCAACTACAGCAGCTGCTGTCGCAGACACTATTGCCTCAGGAGCCAACACCTTGAAAATCACCATGATGATTGCAGTTTGGCTACACATACTCTTCACTATACTAACAGGACTGTCCAGCTGGCTATAACCCTTGTACAGTAAAGAACGTCAGCTTGCTAGAACCTTCATGAACTAAAGGACATTATCCGAGGAACACAACAATTGAAAGTGAGTACTGGAGGGAATGGAAAAAGAGAGAAAAACTAGGTGTGCCTTATACATTCTTTCCACAGGGGAGGGACTTTCACATTTAAAGTGGCTCACCATGTTTTAACTGTCATAATGATCAGGAGAAGTTGTGAATAATGACACAATTCACATGCAAACATAATCATGGCCAAAACACCAGCTGAACACTGACATTATTTATTGGGAAGAAAACAAAGTAAGCTTTTCAAAAGCTGTGTTTACATACTATGCTACTGCAAGTCATATGGTGGTCAGATTGCAATATGCAAAACAATACTGGGATTAAAACAAGAATGATACATTCTGTATATAACTTATTCATATTTAAGAGTACATGATTTATGAAGCAAAACAAATGTATTAACCTGTCTATTGTTGTTTATGCTATAGGTCACATTATCGGACTTTACATTTTATATTAGTATTTATGAATACATTATTGATTGGCATATACAGCATATGATTATTTGTGTTCACCCAGGCCTTTTTGAAGACTTTTCAGAATTCATAAATAAATTGACAAATCATCAAGCCTTGGTATGGCTAAAATTTGAGAAAAAAACACAATAAATTACTTCGGAATTAATTATATAATTTTCATTCTTTCATTACTTAATGCCAGGAAAATACACACAGTTCCTTTTTCACATGGAACGGATTCCATAATCACGGTGCCTTTTTTCGACTTCTGTAATAACGAGTAGATTTCTAGATTTCTCTTGGACCAAGTTCAAAGAAAAAAACTGACAAGAAGTGGAAGTTCTTCCAAAGTTTCCTTTTTATTTTAATCAAATCAACAGTACACACATAATGGCTAATTGTATTAACGCATACATATTCTCACAATAGTGATGCTGGGTGATTTTGATGGTTGGGATTATCTTCAGGTCGGGTTTCATTGCTTTCCCAGCCTTCATTAACTCCATATTGAAATTCAAATCACTAAAAAGGTTTACTTTATAATGACACTCAATGTATTATAAAACATGCTGTACATCATATTTTACTGTGGGCTATAACCAAACAAACGAATTCTGCTTGAGCATCCATTCCTGTACAATAGGTTTAACATTACGCTAAAGAGCAGTCTAAGATTAAACAAATATAGTTTAATTTCAATGATAGAGCTATTTTCTCTTTGATGTGGTGATTTCACATACAACAGCTGATGACTGGATCCTAATATGCATATGCTATAGACAAAGTTCACTGGAAAAAGAGGGCTATGTGGTTTAAATGAGATGGCAAAGCATGTGCATGCATATTTCAATTTGTCCTGTGCATTGCAGCAGACAGCAGCAGGAAAACCAGGGTCATTCCAAAAGAGGAAAACACACTGTTCACCACTGACGACATGGATGAGTTTAGAACTGTGGATATAAAAACATGTATTCCCGTTAGAACACTTGAAACACATGTACATCATTTTAATCATCATCATTATCTGAACCATCATTTTCACATGCTTTGATGTCACAGCATCACAGTGGCAGCATAGCAACAGAATCCCTAATACTAGTAAACCTAAAGCCTAATTTATGATAGAATTGACAAGTGTGAGTGAGTTGTAGACAAAAGGGTGAGTTGTAGACAAAAGTGATGGAAAAGCACACAAAAAGACCTCTAGATTTTTGAGTCGCTATGTCTGCAGCCTGCTCGAATGACACTAGTCCTTTCTACCATAATTGGGTGTAAATGGTAACATTAATTTATGCTCAACTGTGTCCCTGTCTGGCTTGTTATGTGTTGCTCTGAATAGAGTGAAATTGTGCCACCTTATGTACAGTGCATAGTATAGTGAAGTGACGGGCAGCTATGATTGTGGTAAAATGTTTTAGCGTGATGTGTTGCATAGGGTCAGAAATATCAGTGGGTGAGGTGTTGAACTGACCGGTGACACTGATGGAGCTGGCATTGACACGGATACCTATATTCCCGCTGTTGACCGCAGCCACCAGAACCTCTTTCACCAAATTAGCAGTGGGTGCAGTCCCGTTACCAGTAAGTCCAAACTCCATTCTGCAGTCTGTGATGATGGAACCACGTCTGTGAATGCAAAACAAGGAACAGAGCTAAGGTTGAAAAAAGTGGTACAGTCCCTTAAAAGTCTGAAGTAAATTGGAAAAAGGACAATTTGTACATCTATTTTAACACCCAGATCGTTATTGAATTTAGACTGCCACTCACCTGAAACTCAACACAACAAGCTGAATGAAACTTCTAAAGACTTTGCGATAGAAGGGCTCAATCTGAAAAGCAAACAGAGATGGTAGGAAGACGTCAGGACCAAGACAGAAATCACAGACCTTAGAAGGTTCATAGCTGGGAAATTCGAAATCAACTAACATTACAAACACTATTTGCTGCTTGATTGCAAAAAATTATCTTACCGCGTTTTTTATAGTAGTAGCCCGATCCCGGAAAGCCTGTGAGGTGTTGTTTGAGAGAGTATCGGTAAAGATCTCGTCTGAACTGAACACTAGAAGCAAAACATTCGGGGCTGCAGTGGTTGTCGGGGCAACGGCAGCTGTAGTAGTTGTTTCTGGGGCAGCTGTAGTGGTTGTTGGTGCGCTTGTGGTAGTTGTGGGAGCAGCTGTGGTTGTTGTGGGAGCTGCTGTGGTTGGATTAGCTAGGACTGAAAAACAAATGAATACATTTACATAATAAATAAACATCTGTATTTAATTTGTAACATCTAACATCTCGTGCATAATCTTTTTCTCTGTAGAATACAAATTTCCTTGCTGATTACCACACACAGTGTTGCAGCACAGTGTTGCAATCTTACAGCATAATTTTATGTGTTGATGGGCTGTAGTCAGGGCTGCGCACAGACCTTTCAGGGGGCAGGCGTTCAAATTAAATTCATTTTTTTAATCATAGGCCTATTTTTTTTTTTTGCAACATCACACTCACCCGTCATAGGAGGCATTTAGGACGTTTTCTAATGCGGATGGCTAAAATATCCTAATGACTATTTTGTATTGTTTTAGTGAGTATTTTTATTGTGGCTGTGTAATTGTCCTTGGCTGCCCTGGGACTACGGGTCACAAATTAGTTTTTACTAACCCCGGCACATTTACATGGATGTTACATTATTGTAATATTGATGTTGATTAATGTGCATTGTTCCCTATAAATAAATACATACAATTAATGTTACTGTGATCACACTTCCTCAATTCAAATATGATGGCAGCATCATACCAAAGATAGTTTGGTATGGTTTAGTAACTTGGGAGCCAAGGGTGGAGGGGTGGGGGGTGTGGGGGTATAAAATGCTGGATAAATTGTATATTATAAACTCTGTGGTTCCAGCCCTGAATGTTGATTGGATGACAGCCGTGGTATATCAGACCGTATACCATATTTTTACTGCTCTAATTATGTTGGTAACCATTTTATAATAGCCATAAGGCACCTTGGGGGTTTGTGGTATATGGCCAATATATGGCCAACGCTATTCACTTACTACAGCTCAGCATTCAACAAATCAAATCACATTTTATTAGTCATATGCGTCGAATTCAACAGGTGTAGACCTTACAGTGAAATGCTTACTTACGAGACCCTAACTAACAATGCAGTTTAAATAAAATACGATTAAGAATAAGAAATAAAAGTAACAAGTAATTAAAGTGCATCAATAAAATAACAATAACGAGACTATATACAGGGGGGTATCGGTACAGAGTCAATGTGTGGGGAAAACAGTTAGTTGAGGAAATATGACAATGTAGTTATGAATGTTGACCTGTTTAAAGGTCTTACTCGTATCGGCTGCGGAGAGCATGATCACACAGTCTAACGGAACAGCTTGTGCTCTCATGCATGTTTCAGTGTTATTTGCCTCGAATCGAGCATAGCAGTAGTTCAGCTGGTCTGGTAGGCTCGTGTCACTGGGCAGCACTCGACTGTGCTTCCCTTTGTAGTCTGTAATGGTTTGCTAGCCCTGCCACATCCGACTAGCATTAGAGCCGGTGTAGTACGATTCGATCTTTGTCCTGTATTGATGCTTTGCCTGTTTGATGGTTCATCGGAGGGCATAGTGGGATTTCTTATAAGCTTCCGGGTTAGAGTCCCACTCCTTGAAAGCGGCAGCTCTAGCCTTTAGCTCAGTGCGGATCTTGCCTGTAATCCATGGTTTCTGGTTGGGGTATGTACGTACAGTCACTGTGGGGACAACGTCATCATTGTTCTTATTGATGAAGCCAATGACTGATGTGGTGTACTCCTCAATGCCATCGGTGGAATCCCTGAACATATTCCAGTCTGTGATCGCAAAACAGTCCTGTAGCTTAGCATTTCCTTCATCTGACCACTTTTTTATTGATCTAGTTACTTATGCTTCCAGGATATAATTATGGTCAGATTTGCCAAATGGAGGGCGAGGGAGATCTTTGCATGCGACTCTGTGTGTCGAGTAAAGGTGGTCCAGAGATTGTTTTCCCTCTGGTTGCACATTTAACATGCTGATAGAAATTTGGTAAGACGGATTTAACCTCTTACAGCTAGGGGGCAGAATTCCAAGTTTCCGCCTGTCTGACGTGCCAAAGTAAAAAAATTATGCTCCCATGCTCTTATTTTGAAAAGCTATTGAAAAGCATTTAATCCGTCCACCATTTTCCTATTCCTATGGCTTCCCCTATATGGTAACAGTCTACTATTGATGGCTTTGGGCTTGTATTTTGAAAAATGAATAAGTTGTTTCCGCGTGAGGTTTTATCATTTATTAATTAATTCTTATTTTGAATTTGGCGCGCTTTGTTTTTTTCTAAAATGATCCCGCTCACGGGATCCGTGTGGCAAGAAGTTAAGTTTCCCTGCATTAAAGTCACCGGCTACTAGGAGCACCGCCTCTGGGTGTAATGAAGCACCCTGAGAGTGAGGATCCATTTGCAGTTTTATTACAATCTTGGTCGTACGAACAGGGTCAATCGCCAGCAAACACAACAGCAGGGATAAGGCAAATCGTAATCCAGGTACAGGCATTAGGTCAGGGCAGGCAGCAAGCTTACAAAAATCAGTCCAGTAAAGAATATAGTCCAGGGCAGGCAGCAAGAATCAAAAAGGGAAAACAGTCCAGAGTATAACCACGATATGACAGACACGGGAGAAAACGCTCAGAAATGATCACCAGGGATAACAAGACTTCGCAAGGAGAGAAAGGGAGAGAGAGCCTAAATAGTCTATTAATGGGAGACAGGTGCAACGGTGATTGGGACCAGGTATGTGGGAGTGTAGTTCAGGGCTTAATATTCAGGAGAGGGTTCCCTCTGGTGGTGAGCAGGAGGAACCGCGGGAGTCTCGTTTGTTACACTGGGTGAGCGTTTTCCTGCTTGCTTATATCGGAATAAGCTCATTCAGTGCAGTCTTAGTGCCTGCATCAGTCTGTGGTGGCATGTAGACAGCTACGAAAAATACAGATGAAAACTCTCTGGTAGATAGTGTGGTCTAAACATTTAGGTACATATAAGTGTCTTATATCAGCTGAAAGCTTCAATTATTGTTAATCTAACTGCACCTTCTGATTTACAGTACCTATTACAGTGAAAACATTCCATGCGATTGTTTGAGGACCGCGCCCCACATCAAAATATTTTTCCACCGGCACAGGTTTCATATATTCACAAATAATGATTAAATATTCACTTACATTTTGAAAATCTTCCTCTGATTTGTCATCCAAAGGGTCCCAGCTATAACATGTAGTGTCATTTTGGTATTAAAAAATCCTACTTTATGTCCCAAAAAGTCAGTTTAGTTGGCTCCATCGATTTGAGTAATCCACTCGTTCCACATGCAGAGAGAGGAATCCGACAATCTACCCCTAAACGTTGTTTTAACAAGTCAAAATACGTTTCTATTTACTCCTCCGATACCCTAAAATGTAATCAAACTATAATATTTCTTACGGAAAGAAGTATGTTCAATAGGAAAACGATTTTAGCAAGTGCGTACTGTGTTCATGGCACGTGCAAAATGAATTTCCAAGACTGTGTCCTTCTGCTAAAACTGATATTTCTTATTCGTTCTTGAAGTTACAAGCCTGAAACCTAACATAGCTTCTTGGGGGCAATGTTCGGAAGTTCAGAGAGTCTGGCGTGCCCAAAGTAAAATGCCTGTTACTCAGGCCCATAAGCAATTATATACAAATAATTGGTAGTATTGGATTGAAAACACTCTGAAGTTTCTAAAACTGTTAAAATAATGTCTCTGAGTATAAGAGAACAGATTTGGCAGGCAAATTTTAGCTCCAATACTGTAGTTCCTATGGCTTCCACTAGATGTCAGCAATCTTTAGAAAAGGTTTCAAGCTTTTATCTTGAATAAACATGGAGTATGAGATGTTCTTCCTGAGGTGTCGTCAAGTGTCCTGTTATGGATTGAGAGGGTAACAGTGAGTGCGCTCTTAGCTCTTTTTCTCTTCTATTCAACAGGCTATATTCCGTCTAAAATATTATTGTTTATATTCATTTTAGGGTATCTGAGTATTGATTATAATTGCTGTTTGACTTGTTTCGACAAACTTTACCAGTACTTTTGGGATAATGTTTGTCTGCATGGATGAACGCCTTTGGACAGGTGGATTACTGAACAAAACGAGCCAACCAAACAGAGCTTTATGGATATAAAGAGGGACTTTATCGAAAAAAAAGACCTATTATTGTGTACCTGGGACGCTTGGGTATGCCATCATATGAAGATCTTCAAAAGTAAGCAATTTATTTTATCGCAATTTTTTTGTTTTGTGACACTTCTGCTGGTGATGTTATTATGCTAATTGAATATTTGTGCGGGGCGCTGTCCTCAGACAATCAAATGTTCTGCTTTTGCCGTAAAGCCTTTTTGAAATCTGACAATGCTGTTAGATTAACAAGATTCTAAACTTTTGAATGGTGTGCAACACTTTTCATGAATGTTTAAAATTAGTATTTTTGTAATTTGAATTTGGAGCTCTGCATTTTACCGTATGTTGTCGCATGTGGGACGTGATTGTCCCCCTTAGCCCTAAGAAGTTAAGGAAATCCAGATGTCCCTCATTCTGGCTGTAGTCTTGTGGCGGGCGTGACTGAGAGCGCGTTCTTCGTTATTTATCTCCGGTATTGAACATAATACATTCCGTCTTAAATTTGATTGTTTATTTACATATTAGGGTACCTGAGGATTTATTACAAATGTTGTTTGACTTGTTTGGACAAAGTTTATAGGTAACTTCTTTCCTTGGTCTGTATGTTGAAGGAGTGGAACGGGTAGATTACTGAACAAAACGCGTCAACCAAACTGAGTTTTTGGGATATAAAGAGGGACTTTATTTAACAAAATGGCCATTCTTTGTGTTCCTGGGACCCGTGTGATTGCAACCAGAGGAAGATCTTCAAAGGTAAGTGATTTATTTTAACGCTATTTTAGAATTTTGTGACGCCTGTGCTGGTTTGAAATATATTTATATAGAGGAAGTAGGCGGGGAGCTGTCCTCAGATAATCAAATACTATGCTTTCGCCGTAAAGCCTATTATAAATTGGACAACGCGGTTCGATTACCAAGATTCTAAGCTAAAGAATGATGTACAACACTTGTATTTTCATGAATGTTTAATATTACTTTTTTTTTTATAATTTGAATTTGGCGCTCTGCATTTCACCGGATGTTGTCGTAGGTGGGACGCTACTGATCCCTAAGAAGTTTAAACTGCTGACACCCTGTGGAAGGCCATAGGAATTTCATCCAGGGAGCTAATTTTCAAGAGGATGGTCTCTCCCAAAAAAAAATCAAGTTGGTTTTTCTTTGGATTTTCTCCTACCATATATATTGTGTTATATTCTCCTACATTATTTTAACATTTATACAAACTTCAAAGTGTTTTCTTTCCAATGGTACCACTTATATGTATATCCTGGCTTCAGGGCCTGAGCTGCAGGCAGTTTACTTTGGGCACGTCATTCAGGCGGAAATTGAGAAAAAAGAGGGGCCTAGCCCTAAGACGTTATGAGATACTCTACCTCAGGTGAGCAAAATCTTGAGACTTCCTTAGATATAGTACACCAGCTGTTATTTACAAAAGTAAATAGTCCGCCGCCAATTGTCTTACCAGACACCGCTGTTCTATCCTGCCGATACAGCTTAAAACCATCCAGCTGTATTTTGATAATGTTGTCGTTCAGCCTCAACTCCGTGAAGCATAAGATATTACAGTTTTGAATTTCCAGTTGGTAGTTTAATCTTCCGCATAGGTCATCGATTTTATTTTCAAAAGATTGCACGTTTGATAGCAGAATGGAATGAAGTGGGGGTATATTCGATCACCTACAAATTCTCAGAAGCCAGGCCGACCTCTGGTCCCTTTTTCTCCGGCGTCTCCTCACGCAAAACAATGGGATCTTGGCCTGTTCCCGGGAAGGCAGAATATCATTCACGTCGGGCTCGTCGGACTCGTTACAGGAAAAAAAAGGATTCTGCCAGTCCGTGGTGAGTAATCGCAGTTATATATGGTCATAAGAGACGGTAGCAGAAACATTATGTACAAAATAAGTAAAAAAATAAGTTACAAAGAACGCAAAGAAACAAACAAAAAACACAATTGGTTAGGAATATGTAAAACTTCAGCCTTGATCGCCAGGATCACATTGATTGGAATGCACAATGGTGCTTTGAGGGCTCATCACTAAGCTAAGGACCATGGGACTAAACACCTCCCTCTGCAATTGGATCCTGGACTTCCTGATGGGCCGCCCCCAGGTGGTAAGGGTAGGTAACAACACATCCGTCACTCTGTCCCTCAACACGGGGGCCCCTCAGGGGTGCGTGTTCAATCCCCTCCTGTGCTCACTGTTCACTCATGACAGCACGGCCAGGCACAACTCCAACACCATCATTAAGTTTGCTGATAACACAGCAGTGGTAGGCATGATCAGAGACAACGATGAGACACCCTACAGGGAGGAGGTCAGAGACCAGAGATCCTGATGGGTTGTATCACTGCCTGGTATGGCAACTGCTCAGCTTCCATCCGCAAGGCACTACAGAGGGTAGTGAGTACGGCCCAGTACATCACTGGGGCCAAGCTTCCTGCCATCCAGGACTTCTATACCAGGCGGTGTCAAAGGAAGACCCTGAAAATTGTCAAAGACTCCAGCCACCCTAGTCATAGACTGTTCTCTCTGCTACCGCACGGCAAGCTGTACTGGAGCGCCAAGTCTAGGTCCAAGAGGCTCCTAAATTTCTTCTACCCCCAAGCCATAAGACTCCTGAACAGCTAATCAAATGGCTACGCAGACTACTACCTCTGGAACACTGCTGCTACTCTCTGTTATTATCTATGCATAGTCACTTAAATAACTCTACCTACATGTACATATTACCTCAATTACCTCTACACCGGTGTAAGGTGCATATGACGAATACAATTTGATTTGACTTGATTGATATACCATGGCTAAGAGCAGTGTCCAGGCACTCCACGATGCGTCGTGCGTAAAAACAGCACTTAGCCGTGGTAAATTAGCCATATACCACACCCCCTCGTGCCTTATTGCTTAAATGTATAATGTTGAAGTGTGCAAGAACTGACCAGTAACATTGAAATTGGCTGAGATGTTAATGCTCAAATTTCCATTGGTGATCGCAGCCTTCAGAGTAGCAGCCACTGCATCAGCAAAAGATGTGGTGGCGTTAGCAGTTGTGTTAGCGGCAGCAAACTCCAGCTGGGTGTCTGTGATAATGGAACCACTCCTGGGATGACAAAACAAGACATAGACCGAATATTTCATTTTTTATCATTAGTTTATTGGTAGTTGATAGTAGTTAACATATATACTAACTAGTTAAAAGTGTTTACTGGTAATACTGATATTAGAAATAAATTACACTACGTTTACAAAAGTTTCATAAATGTTGCTGACTTTGTATATTGAGTGTTACAGCTTACTGACCTGAAACCCACCACAATCATTCTTATGAAGTTTGGGAATTGTGCCTTAAACAGAGGCTGAAGCTGAAAAACAAAAATGATAAAGAGGGATTAATTTACAAGATTGTATTTGTTGGTTATAAGTTTAATCATGCTCATCAATAAGAATAAGACAACAATTCACCTGATTGACAAACAAATTCAGCATTGCTTATGTAATTTGTTACGTTATTGCTTAAACAAAACACAGATAGGGAAAAGGAACTGATTATGGCTTTAAAGTTTTAACTGGCACAAACAAAAAATACATATCCCAATTTATGTTTTCCTGAAAACTATGTGTATTTAGCATAAATATAATATAAATAAAAATAAATTAGCATGACTTAAAGATTAATAGATATAGCGTTGTAAACCCAATCAGGGTAAACAAATGTTGTATTGGAATAGCAATTTACTTTTTTTAATCAACTTAAGAATTATAGATTAATTAACATTATGTCTTCTTCAGTTACTTATAATGGAAGACAGGCCTAGTTAAAATAGGACTGATATCAACTATGAAGGAAATATGATACATTTGAATGTCAAAATTGGAATATTCAAATATATGTAAATTCATTTATTTACTGTTACAGTTGAAGTTGGAAGTTTACATACACTTAGGTTAGAGTCATTAATTAAAACTCGTTTTTCAAACACTCCACAAATTTCTTGTTAACCGACTATAGTTTTGGCAAGTCGGTTAGGACATCTACTTTATGCATGACGCAAGTCATTTTTCCAACAATTGTTTAAAAACAGATTATTTCACAGTATCACAATTCCAGTGAGTCAGAAGTTTACATACACTAAGTTGACTATGTCTTTAAACAGCTGGGAAAATTCCCAAAAATTATGTCATGGCTTTAGAAGCTTCTGATAACCTGAAAGCAATCCCGAAGAACACCATCTCATCCGTGAAGCACCGGGTTGGCAGCATCATGTTATGGGGGTGCTTTGCTGCAGGAGGGACTGGTGCACTTCACAAAATAGATGGCTTCATGAGGATGGAAAATCATGTGGATATTTTGAAGCAACATCTCAAGACATCAGTCAGGAAGTTAAAGCTTGGTCACAAATGGGTCTTCCAAATGGACAATGACCCCAAGCATCCTTCCAAAGTTGTGACAAAATGGCTTAAGGACAACAAAGTCAAGGTATTGGAGTGGCCATCACAAATCTCTGACCTCAATCCTATAGTAATCTGTGGGCAGAACTGAAAAGCGTGTGCAAGCAAGGAGGCCTACAAACCTGACTCAGTTACACCAGCTCTGTCAGGAGGAATGTGCCAAAATTCACCCAACTTATTGTGGAAAGCTACCCGAAACGTTTGACCCAAGTTAAACAATTTAAAGGCAATGCTACCAAATACTAATTGAGTGTATGTAAACTTCTGACCCACTGGGAATGTGATGAAAGAAACAAAAGCTGAAATAAATCATTCTCTATACTGTTATTCTGACATTTCACATTCTTAAAATAAAGTGGTGATTCTAACTGACCTAAGACAGGACATTTTTACTCTGATTAAATGTCAGGAATTGTGAAAAACTGTGTTTAAATGTATTTGGCTAAGGTGTATGTAAACTTCCAACTTCATCTGTGTGTGATCATAATACCTGTCAAATTAAGTGTACTGAATTGTCACACCATGATCTTTTTCACCTGTCTTTGTGATTGTCTCCACCCCCATCCAGGTGTTGCCCATCTTCCCCATTATCCCATGTGTATTTATACCTGTGTTCTCCGTTTGTCTGTTGCCAGTTCGTTTTGTTTCGTCAAGCCTACCAGCGGTTTTCCCTCCGTTCCTGTCTCTCGATTGTTCCTGTTTTCTAGTTTTCCTGATTTTTACCTTTTCTGCCTGCCCTGACCCTGAGCCTGCCTGCCGTCCTGTACCTTTGCCCCACCTATCTGGATTACTGGCCTCTGCCTACCCTGACCCTGAGGCATCCTGTACCTTTGCCCCACTTATCTGGATTACTGAACCCTGCCTGCCCTTGACCTGGCTTTTGTCTGCCCTTGTTGTATTAATAAACTGTTGTTAATTCGACATTGTCTGCATCTGGGTCTTACCTGAAACGTGATACTGAATAATATGGTGAAACATATTGAAGATAACAGGCAGACAGTAAATACTGATATGAATATGAAAATATTGTTCTATTTGCACAGACCAAAATAATACCACAAAAACATGTCTCCATTATCCATAATAGCTGGCATTGACTAAACAGCATTCCTCTAATTAATTGACAACTCAACCGCCTGGTAGAGAATCTTATTCAAAAGTTCTGAAAAATATAAAACAATATGTCAATAATTTCATCATTCTAAAATGCTCTTTTAGAGGTCTACAACATTTTACAGTCTTGTAATTGCCCATGATATACACAAGTAGTACTGAAATGTGTGATTGTGGTTCTGTTTAGCAAACTTTCAACTTCCTGATTTGAATGTTTGAATGTCTGTTTAAAAAATACAGGAGTTCTATAATGAAAGCCACATGATCATTTCACTAAAAGTCGAGATTAAAAAAGATTATAAATATACGCCAAACAAAATTCCTATTTTTAATTTAATTTAAAATTGATTGGAAAAGTTAGCTCAACAGCCCAGATGAGCTGTCTGTTAACTTAAATCATTACTGTGTATGCCTGGTACTTTCGTATTGCATCATAAACAAGGATCTTACCGTGTTAATTGTCTTCATTACCAGACTCTGGAACAATGGTGAAGAGTTATTTGTCAGAGCAGGACTGAAAACCTCATCTGAGCTGAATTCCAGCTTCAAAACAACTGGGGGCAAGGGCCTTCTAGTTGGAGCGTCTGTGGTTGTTGTGGGGGCAGCTGTGGTTGTAGTGTTGGCAGCTGTGGTAATAGTTTTGGCAGCTGTGGTTGTGGTTTTATCAGCTGTGGTTGTAATGTTGGCAGTTGTGGTTGTTGATAGGGCATCTCTAGTTGTGATGGGAGCTGCTGTTGGAGACACTCGGACTGAGAAAGAAAGAAATAGATTTATATAATGAATCTGTATTAATTGTTAATTTCTACAATTTCTACCATCTTGTGCAACGTTTTCTTCTCTGTAGAATACAGACTAGCTAAAAAAGAAAACGTTCATAATTCGTAGTATCTCGAAATTGGTAATTCATCAAATTCCTCTGTATCAAACCTTTTAAACTTTTTTTTATAGCTTAGGCCTATTTATTTCTGAAACAACACACACCCATCATCACAAATTTTAAACAAGCTAGTTACAGTGCCTCCTAAAGCCATGATTTACATCGGGAAAAGTGGGTGGGATATCAGCTTATAATAGATGTTGACGATTGATGTAAATCTGCTAGTTAGCTAGCTCCATTTATTTTACCTCTCCATGTCTTTCTTTCTCTCTCTGCTACAGGTATCAGACAACCAGACCGAATATTGATGATGATGATGTAGGCTAAATCAAGTGTTATCAAGACTGATCTAATGTTATGCTTCTGTGGCAGTACTGTTGATATTTAAACCAAGTCGCTAGCTACACACACTCAGCCGGTGATCACATCTATCAAGCCTTGCATGTTTGGAAACAAGGCAGCAATCTCTGTACAGGGCAGACTGTGAAAAATGTTCAGACGTGAGCTCCGTACAGGACAGATAAACATGTGCAACAAATCGGACAGGGTGGGTGGGGTAGCAAACTTGACACTGACTTGCTCGCAGTTAGGGCTGAGCCAAGATGTGGACATCAAGCTAGCGTTAGGGTTAGGGTTAGGGTTGAGCCCTAGATATACTTTAACCCCAATCCAATGAACAATGAATTAATTCAGCCCAACCCCCTATACTTGGCAGAAAGGTAGGCCTCACTTGAAACCTGACCTACAGTAGTTGTGGGTTAGGATCACTGGTGAATTGCAGTTTCTCAGAACCCCTGCAAGGTCGAAGTATAGGCTAACGATCGCTGTGCGCCTATATCTTTGCTTTGGCTAACGGATAAATGTTTAATGGTATGCCTATTTGGTTGTAATTTTCTCATGTTAAAACCTGTTAGGGCTAAGGGGCAGTGTTTGGAGGTTCGGAGAGTCTGGCGTGCCCAAAGTAAAATGCCTGTTACTCAGGCCCAGAAACTAGGATATGCACATAATTAGTAGTATTGGATAGACAACACTGTCTGTGATGTCTGTGAGTATAACAGAACTGACATGGCAGGCAAAAACCCGAGAAAAATCAATCCGGAAAATGGTATTTTTTGATATCACAGTTTTTTCATTTACTTGCTATACACTACAGAGGGATTTAGCTCCCAGATTGCAGTTCCTATGGCTTCTAGATGTCAACAGTCTTTAGACATGGTTTCAGGCTTGTTTTTTGAAAAATCTATGAGTAATAGCTGTTCTTCCTGGTGGATCATAAGGTGTCCTGTACAGTTTGGCGCGCTTGATTGAGTGCACGCGCTTCATTATTTTCCTTTTCTATTGAGCAGGCTATTTTCCATCTGAAATATTATCGTTTATTTACATATTAGGGTACTTGAAGATTGATTAGAAATGTTGTTTGACATGTTTCGACAAACTTTACTGGTACTTTGGGGATTTTGTTTGTCTGCATGGTTGAACGCCTTTGAGCAGGTGGATTATTGAACAAAACGTGCCAGCCAAACTAAGTTTTTGGGATATAAAGAGGCACTTTATCGAACAAAATGACCATTTATTGTGTAGTTGGGACCCTTTGGATTGCCATCTGAGGAAGATCTTCAAAGGTAAACTATTTATTTCATCGCTATTTTTGAGTTTTGTGACAACTGTGCTGGTTACGCTGTCCTCAGACAATCAAATGCTATGCTTTTGCCGTAAATTCTTTTTTTTAATCTGACAACGCTGTGAGATTACTAAGATTCTAAGCTAAATAATGGGGCACAACACTTGTATTTTCATGAATGTTTAATATTACTATTTTTGTCATTTGAATTTGGCGCTTTGTATTTCACCGGATGTTGTCGTAGGTGGGTCAATAGCGACCCACCGATCCCTAAATTAAGCCTAACATTTCACAAAGCTATATACGGTGTCACAATGCTGCCATTTAGACTGCTGGCTGGCGGCAATAATGTAATTACTTGTTCAGTAATTCAAGTTGGAAATTCGAACATTGCAGACTAATCAACAACCATTACATTTTTTTCAATATACAACTGTCCTGGGTAGGTTACCTGAGCCTGCATGACATGAGCCTTCATTGCGGTGACCCCTAAAGGTGGCATTACATGATTCCAGTGTCAGTGTTACGTCTGTTATTCTCGTCAGGACCTCTGTCTAAAAGTTCACCTGTTTTTCAAGATCAGAGGCTACCAGTTTGTCAATGGTTTGGTCAGTTTTCCACCAGGTGTCATAAGCTACGCATTGTTGGATTCGGACTAAACTTTAAACATTGAGATATTAACTTCTTAGGGGTAGGGGGCAGTATTTTGAAGTTCGGATGAAAAACGTGCCCAAAGTAAACTGCCTGTTTCTCAGGCCCAGAAGCAAGGATATGCATATAATTAGTGGCCCTGGATAGAAAACACTCTGAAGTTAAAATAGTGTCTGTGTGAAGAACAGAACGGATATGGCAGGCACAAACCCAAGCAAAATCCATCCGGGAAGTCTGAATCAGTCATGTCACACTGTCACAGCTATTCAAAGTTAACTTCTTAGGGAGCGGCAGCTGAGGTGTCGGTTTTGGAGAGTCTGACGTGCCCAAAGTAAAAGGCCTGCCACTCAGGCCCAGAAACTAGGATATGCACATAATTAGTAGTAATGCATAGGAAACACTCTGAAGTTTCTAAGAGTGTTAAAATATTGTCTGTGAATATAATAGAACTGATATAGCAGGCGAAAACCCAAGGAATTTCTGTCCTGGAAAAAGTGTTTTTGACACATTGCCTCATTTTGAACCCCCCCTATTGAAAACAGCCATATATGGGAGTAAGATTGCAGTACCTATTGCTTCCACTGGATGTCAACAGTCTCTAGACAGTGTTTGGTCATGTTAGGTTGCTCTGGATGGTAATAGAAGAAGAATTTCGAACTGTATGATAAACTGGACGATAGGAAAGGAAAAAACCACAGCGAGCGCGAGCCCGGACGTAAACAGAAGAGGAGGCGCGTTCACGGGCTCGCGCGGGCTGTGATTTTTTCCTTTCCTATCGTCCAGTTTATAATCCAGTTGAAATATTATAGTAAATATACTTAAGTGTTCCTAAGGATACATTATCAATGATGTTTGATTGTTCTTGGAAAAGTGTATAGGTATAGGTTGAACGTGTTCTCTTCACGGTTCAATGGGCGAGTGGACGCTGTATTTTATGAACATAACGCGCCAACCAAACAGAGATTTATGGATATAATAAATGACTTTTTCTAACAAAAGAACCATTGGATGTCTTCGTTGGACACTTGGAAAGCCCTCAGCAGAAGTTCATCAGAGGTAAGCGATTTTATAATTGCGATTTTATGCGTTTTGTGAGAACCGTGTTTGGTTATGGATTTATGCTAATGCATAAATATTAGAGGTGCTACGCTCAAACAATCAAATGTTGTGCTTTTGCCGTAAAGCCTTTTTGAAATCTGACAACGCTGTGATATTGCCAAGAATCAGAGCTTTTCATGACTATGCAACACTTGTATATTTATGAATGTTTAATAATTAAACTTTTGGATTTTGTATTTGGCGCCTCACATTTCACCAGGTAGTGTCGGGAGTGGGGCGCTAGCGCCCACTGCTCCCTAAGTAGTTTTAATGTATCCTTAGGTATACTTTTGTGTATATTTGCTGTAATATTTCAACCAGACGATAACGTGAACGATGGGAAAGAAAAATAAAGTGGTGCGCGTTCAATCTCGCACGCGTCAAACCTTGTTTACAAAAGTGGTCCCCTGACTACTTCCTCTTCCTATCCGTTTTGCTTACTCCTAGAATTCCCAGTCTTTGTTTAAAGACAGTTGACATGTAGTGGAAGCCATAGGTACTGCAGTCTCAGTCCTAGGTAAAATACAAATGAATAGGCACAATGGAGAAGATGGTCATTTACAAAACAAACTGCAAATTCGGATGGATTTTCCTCTGGTTTTTGCCTGCTACATCAGTTCTGTTATACTCACATACATTATTTTAACACTCTTAGAAACTTCAGAGTGTTTCCTATCCAATAGTACTAATTATGTGCATATCCTATTTTCTGGGCCTGAGTGGCAGGCATTTTACTTTGGGCATGCCAGACTCTCCAAAACCGTCACCTATGCAGCCGCTCCCTAAGAAGTTAACAGCTTCTACCCCCAATCCATAAGACTGCTGAACAATTAATCAAATGGCCACCTGGACTATTTACATTGACACTGATTTGATGTTGTCATATTTTACATCAACGGGGAAATTGACCCTGTCAGTACGTATTTTTATTTCACCTTTATTTAACCAGGTAGGAAAGTTGAGAACAGGTTCTCATTTACAACTGCGACCTGGCCAAGATAAAGCAAAGCAGTTCGACACATACAACAACAGAGTTACACATGGAGTAAAACAATCACACAGTCAATAATACAGTAGAAAAAAAACACATCTATATACAAAGAGTGCACATGAGGTAGGATAAGGAATGTAAGGCAATAAATAGGCCATGGTGGCAAAGTAATTACAATATAGCATTTAAACACTGGAATGGTAGATGTGCAGTAGATGAATGTGCAATGTAGAAAAACTGGGGTGCAAAGGAACAAGATAAATAAATAAATACGGTAGGGGATGAGGTAGTTGGTTGGGCTATTTACAGATGGGCTATATACAGGTGCAGGGGTCTGTGAGCTGCTCTGACAGCTGGTGCTTAAAGCTGTTGAGGGAGATAAGTGTCTCCAGTTTCAGAGATTTTTGTAGTTCGTTTCAGTCATTGGCAGCGAACTGGAAGGAGAGTCGGCCAAAAGAGGAATTGGCTTTGGGGGTGACCAGTGAGATATACCTACTGGAGCGCGTGCTACGGGTTGGTGCTGCTATGGTGACCAGCGAGCTGAGATAAGGCGGGACTTTACCTAGCAGGGACTTGTAGATGACCTGGAGCCAGTGGGTATGGTGACGAGTGTAAAGCGAGGGCCAGCCAACGAGAGCGTACAGGTCACAGTGGTGGGTGGTATATGGGGCTTTGGTAACAAAACGGATGGCACTGTGATAGACTGCATCCAATTTGTTGAGTAGAGTATTGGAGGCTATTTTGTAAATGACATCACCGAAGTTGACGATCGGTAGGATGGTCAGTTTCACGAGGGTATGTTTGGCAGCATGAGTGAAGGATGCTTTGTTGCGAAATAGGAAGCCAAATCTAAATTAAATTTTAGATTGGAGATGTTTGATGTGAGTCTGGATGGAGAGTTTACAGTCTAACCAGACACCTAGATATTTGTAGTTGTCCACATAATCTAAGACAGAACTGTCCAGAGTAGTGATGCTGGACGGGCGGACAGGTGCGGGCAGCGATCGGTTGAAGAGCATGCATTTAGTTTTACTTGCGTTTAAGAGCAGTTGGAGGCCACAGAAGGAGAGTTGTATGGCATTGAAACTCGACTGGAGGGTAGTTAACTACGTAGGGAGTGGTGGGGCGCCCCACTCCCGACACTACCCGGTGAAATGCATGTCGCCAAAATTCAAAATCCAAAAGTTGAATTATTAAACATTCATCAATATACAAGTGTTGCATAGTCATAAAAAGCTCTGCTTCTTGGCAATATCACAGCATTATCAGATTTCAAAAAGGCTTTACGGAAAAAGCACAACATTTGATTGTTTGAGGGTAGCACCTCCAATATTTTACCATTAGCACAAATTCATAAACCATCGCGGTTCACACAAAACACATTTCACAGACATTATGTTAACACTTTTAGAAACTTCAGAGTGTTTCCTATCCAATATTACTAATTATGTGCATATCCTATTTTCTGAGCCTGAGTGGCAGGCATTTTACTTTGGGCACGCCAGACTATCCAAAAGTAGTAATAGGGGTTGCAACAATTTTGGCAGATAATTTTAGAAAGAAAGGGTCCAGATTGTCTAGCCCGGCTGATTTGTAGGGGTCCAGATTTTGCAGCTCTTTCAGAACATCAGCTAACTGGATTTGGGAGAAGCAGAAATGTGGGAGGTTTTGGCGAGTTACTGAGGGTGTTGCAGGGCTGTTGACCGGGGTAGGGGTAGCCAGGTGGAAAGTATGGCCAGCCATAGAAAAATGCTTATTGAAATTATTGTGGGTTTATCGGTGGTGACAGCGTTTCCTAACCTCAGTGCAGTGGGCAGCTGGGAGGAGGTGCTCTTATTCTCAGTGGAGAATACAGTCTAGGTAAACCTAGGCATTTAGTGGTGATGAAAGAGATAATGTCTCTAGAAACATTTAAACCAAGTGATGTCATCGCATGTGTGGGTGGTGGAACTGAAGGGTTGGATAAGGTATATTGAGCAGGGCTAGAGGCTCTACAGTGAAATAAGACAATAACCACTAACCAGAACAGAAATGGACAAGGTATATTGACTTTGAGGAGAGGCATGCTTAGCCGAGTGATCATAAGGGTTCAGTTAGTAGTGAGACTGGTTGGGGACACGGCGGTTCAGAAAGCTAGCCGAGGGTAGCAAGCTAGCAAAGGCTAGCAGGCCGCATAACAAAGACAGAGGAAGTCTGTTTATAGCCTCCTCGTACGTCTCCATCGGTAGACCAGTCGTGATGGGTTAGTGGGGTTCCTTGTGGTGAAGGGGAATTGGTAATAGTGGCCCAAGAAATTGTCCGATGTACCTGATTAGCTAGCAGCCGATATGCTCTAGACAGCTAACGATTCGCAAGCCGCAGTTAGCTGATGGGCGTTCAGGTGACGTTGCGACGGAGGGCAGGTTGAATAACCGCCTCAGGCAGATAACGTCGGTGGTCCAGTCGTGAAGGCCCGGTGAGGCTCCGCACCGGCAGTAAAAACGGGTCCGGATAGGTGTTGTAGCCCAGGAGTGGCTGATGGGATTCTTCAGCCAGCCGAGAGATGGGCCAAGCGCAGGCTAGCTTCAGGCTAATTAGTGCATTGCTCCGGGACCAATGTTAGCTAATAGACACTCGGATAGCAGCTAGCTAGCTGCAAGATCCAGGTGAAAATGTCCAGAGCTTGCGGAAGGAATCCGGGGATATAGAGAGAAAATAGGACTGGAATGCTCTGGTTTGAGTCGCTATATACGAACGGTGAGAGCTTTTCCGAGCTAAAGGTTAGTTGCTGCTGTCCGTTAGCAATGGTTAGCTAAAATACTATTCCGGCTTCGAGGTGGATAATACTTAAAAAAAAAAACAGATCCGTACCACATTGGATGAGGCAGGTTGCAGGAGAGTGTTTTGAAGTAAAATTTTAGAAAAAAAGATATAAAAAGATATGCGAAGAAAAGATATATACACTGGACATGACAGGACGAGGACAAAAGATGTCTGACTGCTACACCATCTTGGATAGAAAAATTATAAATGAAATGTAGTCATTGTTTGTGTGCTTATATAAGTTGTTTTTCGTATCTATACATTTGTAACTTGATTGAAAAAAGCTATATCAAAACAAAAAAATATTTATAAAAGAAAATATATGACGGGCGCATGGGCCCCGCCTTGCAGGGGATGCGGGAGTGTCCTTTCTGCCAGTGGGCTGTGAGTGGCATCTGCAGAACGGTTGAGACTAGAAAGACAATTCACATTTGGGATCGTTCAGCAGAAGCTCTCGATGAACGCAACATTACAGCTGACCATGTGAAATTAACTCTTTACAGTGAGAACAAGGCCTTTCTTCAATAGAAAAGCATTACCTACAGCCCTTACATAACCATGACGCCCCGTGGACTCGATTGAGCTAACTAATCGTCCTTTCCATTGTGACTGTAAAGGGGTGTTAAGGTTCAGCTTCAGTGGAAATAGGAGGTGGCTTAATTCATCCTCGACATGGTCCTTCATTCTCTCCCTGAGGTTACACAAAAACACTGTCTTCCATCGTCTGTAGAACAGTCAATTCTTAACGTAAAGACTAAAATTCTGTCCATTTTTAAAAGGTGTCCCCAGGAAGTCGTACATTCAATATCAGCTTCCTGTGATTATAAGAAGTGACTTAATTGGGGGTCATAAGGGCAGTTTTGAGGGGTTAAAAGAGTTGAACCTTCCCAAACTACCAGCATAAGACATTTTGAAGTCAATCGGCCCAAAATATATTTTTTTACCTCCATTGGACACAATAAACCAACTGCCTTTTTAGAATAAATTCTTAAGAGGATATCAGTCAAATATTTTGAGATAACTTGAAACTGTCTGTCTGTCGGGGTATTTGGTATTTTATTAGGATCCGCATTAGCTGTTGCAAAAGTAGCAGCTACTCCTTCTGGGGTCCACACTTAACATGAAACATAATACAAAATGACATAATGCAGAACATCCCTAGACAAGAACAGCTCAAGGACAGAACTACGTAAAAAAAATTAAAGGCACACGTAGCCTACATATCAATGTATACACACAAACTATCTAAGTCAAATAGGGGAGAGGTGTTGTGCCATGAGGTTTTGCTTTATCTGTTTTTGAAACTAGGTTTGCTGTTTATTTGAGCAATATGAGATGTAAGGAAGTTCCATGCAATAAGGGCTTTATATAATACTGTACGTTTTCTTGAATTTGTTCTGGATTTGGGGACTATGAAAAGACCCCTGGTGGCATGTCTAGTGGGATAAGTGTGTGTGTCAGAGCTGTGTGTAAGTTGACTATGCAAACAATTTGGGATTTTCAAAACATTAATGTTTCTAAATAAAATAAGAAGTGATGCAGTCAGTCTCTCCTCAACTCTTAGCCAAGAGAGAATGGCATGCATAGTATTTATAACAGCCCTCTGATTACAATTAAGAGCAAAAATAGAGCCTGCAGAACTTGCTTTTTGTAGTGTGGTGTCAAAAAAGCAGAGAATCTCTTTATCACGGCCATCTTTACAACCATTGTATCTACAGTTGAAGTTGGAAGTTGACATACACTTAGGTTGGAGTTATTAAAACTAGTTTTTCAACCACTCCACAAATTTCTTGTTAACAAACTATAGTTTTGGCAAGACGGTTAGGACATCTACTTTGTGCATAACACAAGTAATTTTTCCAACAATTGTTTACAGACAGATTATTGCATTTATAATTAAAAGTATCACAATTCCAGTGGGTCAGAGGTTTACATACACTAAGTTGACTGTGCCTTTAAACAGCTTGGAAAATACCAGAAAATGATGTCATGGCTTTAGAAGCTTCTGATAGGCAAATTGACATAATTTCAGTCAATTGGAGGTGTACCTGTGGATGTATTTTAACTTCTTAGGGAGCGGCTCCCGAGGTCTGGCGTGCCCAAAGTAAAATGCCTCCCACTCAGGCCCAGAAAATAGGATATGCACATAATTAGTACTATTGGATAGGAAACACTCTGAAGTTTCTAAAAGTGTTAACATAATGTCTGTGAGTATAACAGAACAGATATAGCAGGCAAAAACCTGAGGAAAATCCATCCGTAATTACAGTTTTTTGTGACATTTGCTCTGTTTGACAGTCTCCCTATTGATTTCAAAGGCAAGCAGCTCCGAGATTTCAGTACCTATGGCTTCCACTAGATGTCAACAGTCTCTATACAAAGCCAGGAAACAGAAGCCCTGACCAGAACGGATAGGAAGAGAATATGGTCAAGTGAGCTCAGATGTCAACAAGATTTTGCGGGTGTGTGCTCCACTTTATTTTCCTTTCTTATCGTTCAGGCTACAATCCGGTTGAAATATTATAGTAAATATACATAAAATGATACCTAAGGAAACATTAAAATTATGTTTGATTTGTTTGGAGAAATATGATAGGTACAATGTGAACGCGCTCTCTTCACGGTTCAATGGGCGACTCAACGGTGGATTTTATGATCATAACGCGCCAATCAAACAGAGATTTATGGATATAATAAATGACTTTTTCTAACAAAATAAGCATGGATTGTCTTCATTGTACACTTGGGAAGCCCTCAGCAGAAGTTCTTCGAAAGGTAAGGGATTTTATATTAGCGATTTAATGCGTTTTTTGAGACCCGCGTTGGGTTATGAATTCATGCTAATGGTTAAATATTGTAGGTGCTATCCTCAAACAATCAAATGTTGTGCTTTCGCCGTAAATCTTTGCAACACTAGTGCTCATTGAGTCTGGGGTTAAAACCAAAACTGAACTCTTTGGCCTGAATGCCAAGCATCACGTCTGGAGGAAACTTGGCACCATCCCTACGGTGAAGCATGGTGGTGGCAGCATCTTGTTGTGGGGATGTTTTTCAGTGGCAGGGACTGGGAGACTAGTCAGGATTGAGGGAAAGATGATCGGAGCAAAGTCATCGAGATTCTTGTTGAAAACCTACTCTAGAGCGCTCTGGACCTCAGTGTGGGGCGATGGTTCACCTTCCAACAGGACTGTGATATTTCAGTTTTTATTTTGAATAAAATTGCAAAACAATCTACAGTAATTCACCAGTAACAACTATTTATTTGACACTGATAGGGATTGGCAATAACAATATTGATGAAACAGTAACTTTCAAGACCATCAACTTGTCGTCATTGCCGTCACCAAGGTGACAGAGGAAACGCATCAAATGGCTCCTCAAGAGAGGAATAGATAACAAGAGCAACTTACCAGGAACAACTGCATAGAAGCAGAGAACTGCTGTCAAAATCTTCCAATACATGTCACCTTTTAATTCTACCGCTACGTGGAAATACCTACAAATGAGTAGAGAACAAATTGAAGAGTTGGAAGGAAATTATCAAATAAAATATAATAGGATCAGACAATTAAAGGGAAGATTTGTGTAATTCGATCAGTGAAATAACCAGCCAATATTGTATTTTAAGTGTAGTTTAAAAAAATTGTTATCCATGTTGGTCATTTTAACACTGTAGTTGATTTGAAAGTGTAAAATCAATCAACACATGCAATGGTAGTCAGAAGTGTTCATATATTTGACTGCCTATAGTCAAACCAAAGAGCAGACCAACTCTCATGCATTCAGGTGCGTGGGAAGAGACTATTAATGTTCAAACAAAGAACAGATTTCATAACATCCATCACTCACCTTTAGAAATATAACTATGTTTACCACGAAGAGGAGTCCTGTTACTGTCTTTCCACAATAGGATGATAATGAATTGACTGATTTCCAGATGTAGAACTATCTGCCTCACAGCCAAATAACAACTACCTTGGGAGTGGAGATGTGGGAGCATTTAAAGACAGGAAGTGATTGGGTTATGGCATAAGCCCTCCCATCGCTTCATCATTCCTAAAACCTGAATGTCCGATATAGCCCAAACAACATTATTGTGCAGTGTTTCTCAACAAAGAACAACGCTGAAACCCTGTGACAAAACTTCCTGATGAATTACAAGAAAGGACAATGTCGCTTGATTATCTAAGGCTCTAGACATCTGTGTGACATCAGACTCCAGAAAGAGTAGATGATCATCAGAAGCATTCAATAACACGTTCCCCCGCCAGTGTTTCGGTAAAACATTTAGGGATGGGGCTGGAGAAATGTAACCAGTCTCAAATTCATAAACAGAGAAGGATCCCATCCATGATATCAACATTTGAGTTTTAACCATGTTCTGAGGCTATACATTGTTTGTTTACAATTACTTTGTTTACAAACATTGGCGTAAAACAAGCTTACATTTTGTGTTCTGATTGGGTACGACAGTGGAAGTACGCTCATGAGGCATTTGTATGTTATATTCTTCAATAATCAATGGGTATACGGAAAGTATTCAGACCTTTTGTCTTTTTCCACATTTTGTTATGTCACAACCTTATTCTAAATTGAATTACATTTGAAAAAATGAAATATCACATTTACATAAGTATTCAAGACCCTTTACTCAGTACTTTGTTGAAGCACCTTTGGCGGTGATTACAGCCTTGAGTCTTCTTGGGTATGACGCTACAAGCTTGGCACACCTGTATTTGGGGAGTTTCTCCCATTCTTCTCTGAAGATCATCTCAAGCTCTGTCAGGTTGGATGGGGAGCATCACTGCACAGCTATTTTAAGGTCTCTCCAGAGATGTTCGATCAGGTTCAAGTCCAGGCTCTGTCTGGGCCAGTCAAGGACATTGAGACTTGTCCCAAAGCCACTCCTCTGAAGTTTCTAAAAGTGTTAAAATAATGTATGTGCTTTCGCCGTAAAGCCTTTTTGAAATCTGACAATGCTGTGATATTGCCAAGAATCTGAGCTTTTGATGACTATGCACCACTTGTATATTGATGAATGTTTAATAATTAAACTTTTGGATTTTGAATTTGGCGCCTTACAATTTGGCGCCTTACGTGTCGGGAGCGGCCCGGTGAAATGTAATTACATTTTCACCTCCATGACTTGCAGAAAAGCTACAGTAAATATTTATCTCATGAACACTGCTTACTTTTTGACTGAAAACAATCCTTTCTTCATTCCTATGGGCCCAGAGTTGTTTTCACTGTCGGTAAGTCTCACAGAAAACAATAAGCACTTTTCTAGGACTATACAGTAGCAGTCAACAGTTTGGAAACACCTACTCGTTCAAGGGTTTTTCTTTATGTTTTACTATTTTCCACAATGTAGAATAATAGTGAAGACATCAAAACAATTAAATAAAACATATGGAATCATGTAGTAACCAAAAAAAGTTTTAAACAAATCAAAATATATTTTATATTTGAGATTCTTCAAAGTAGCCACCCTTTGCCTTGATGAGAGCATTGATAATAAATGGGTCAGGTCCATGTAGGATTGGTTTAAACTTAGGTTTGCAGGTCTATACAGTCAATTTGGAGTATATTAAGAATAGCCTAGTTTGATTTGGTAATTCACAATAATAATTCATAATTGATTAATTAGTGGCAAAATATATTTTTCTGTTTTTTAAAGGGTCTGTTCAATGTGTACAAAACATTAGAAATACCTTCCTAATATTGAGTACCCCTTCTTGCCATCCAATACCAAACCCAATTCAATGGCACTTAAATATTTTGTCTTGCCCATTCACCCTCTGAATGGCACACATACAGTGCATTCGGGAAGTATTCTGACCCCTTAACTTTTTTCCCCATATTGTTCCGTTAGACTTATTAAAAAAAAAAAAAACATGTTATCGCGTCAATCTATACACAATACTCCATAATGACAAAGCAAAAACAGATCATTTTTTAAATGTTTGGCAGCGATTACAGCCATTAGTCTTCTTGGGTATGACACTACAAGCTAAGCATATATGCATTTGGGGAGTTTCTCCCATTCATCTCTACAGTACCTCTCATGCTTTGTCAGGTTGGATAGGGAGTGTTGCGGAACAGCTATTTCCAGGTCTCTCCAGAGATGTTCGATCGGGTTCACCTCGGCTCTGGCTGGGCCACACAAAGACATTCAGAGACTTGTCCCGAAGCCACTCCTGCTTTGTCTTAGCTGTGTGCTTAGGGTCGATGTCCTGTTGGAAGGTGAACCTTCGCCCGGGTCTGAGGTCCTGAGAGATCTGGAGAAGGTTTTCATCAAGGATCTCTTCGTACTTTGTTACATTCATCTTTACCTCGATCCTGACTAGGGCGGCCTAGTGGTTAGAGCGTTGGACTTGTAACCGGAGGGTTGCAAGTTTGAATCCCCGAGCTGACAAGTTTGCCTTTTGGCAAACTATAAGTGGGCTGTCATGTGTCTTTTACTGAGGAGTGGCTTCCGTCTGGCCACACTACCATAAAGGCCTCATTGGTGGAGTGCTGCAGAGATGGTTCTTTCATCTCCACAGAGGAACTCTAGAGCTCATTCAGTGGCCATCGGGTTCTTCTCCCTGGATTGCTCAGTTTGGCCGTGTGGCCAGCTCAAGGAATATTCTTGGTGGTTCCAAACGTCTTCCTTTTAAGAATGATGGAGGCCACTGTGTTCTTGGGGACCAGACATTTTTTGGTACACTTCCCCAGATCTGTGCGTCAACACAATCCTGTCTCGGAGCTCTACGGACAATTCCTTCCACCTCATGGCTGGGCTTTTGCTCTGACATGCACTGTCAACTGTGGGACCTCATATAAACAATTGTGGGCCTTCCCCAAATCATGTCCTATCAATTGAAATTACCACAGGTGGAGTCCGATCAAGTAGAAACATCTCAAGGATGAACAACAATAGGATGCAACTGAGATAAATTCTGAGTCTCATAGCAAAGGGTCTGAAAACTTATGTAAATGAAGTACTCTAAAAACCTTTTATTCGCTTTGTCATTATGGGGTAGTGTGTGTAGATTGCTGAGGAAAAAAAATCATATTTAATCAATTTTAGAATTATACTTTCCGAAGGCACTGTGTGTCATAGAACGAAAAGGTTTTCCTAATGTTTTTTCACTCAGTGTATGAATTAAGAAAACACTGTCACTCCTAGTTGATCAATGGTACAGTAGGCCTAGATGTGTAAAGTTACAACATGGGCACCTTTTAGTATATTCTTAATGCCAGTAATAGTTAGTCTTGCTGACACCTAACTTGAAGTCGTCCAAACCTCAGAGTCTGGAAAGGCTCTATGATGTTGTAGGCAAGGTGTGTCGATATTGAATGGGGCAGTGCTGTTTTAGTGATTGGTCTTCTCTGTGTCTTTCTCACTCAAACACCCACATGGACAGCCACACACACAGCCCCATAGCGCCGCCCGATTCCAATACAACTGTTAGATTTTCAATACAACGAAATTTCTCAACCCCCCCAGATAAAAATCGAAGTTCATGCCTTCTTCTGCACAAGTACTGCAACGGGCTGCTGTCCAGACCAGTGTGTCACAGCTCTCCCTCTCTGTGTACCATGTGAGTTGTGTCAGGCAGGCTAAGTAATAGTGCCAATGACAACAACAATATGTTTATGCTAAGACAGAGTAAAAAATTAAACCAGTCTGATGAAAGATGCATGTGGCGCTAGACTGATAACAAACTAAAGAAAAACATGACATTTGCCTATACTTGAAGACATTTATTTAACGTCCATCATGCATTTATAATCTAGTCAAATGTAAAAAAGTCCATTTGCAAGCCAGGGCCATTTTTTTTATGAATCTCTTACAATGAGGAAAACATAATTTCTGAGTACGGGAATGAAAAGTACATTTTATTTTGACAACTTATCCCCAGTGATGTTGAATAACCTACATACAGTATTAAAGTAGAGTATTACCAAATTACTCTGTGTGCTTGTGTGTGGGCATGTGTGTTCATGTTGTGGCGTGCCGCACATGCATGAGACGCACAAGTAAAACCCAAAGTACAACAATGATGCCATGGAAGGGTGCACTGCCGTGGATTTAACTGTCATCATTGACTCTTTTTGACATTCATTCCTGGACAGCCAAACCAGTTTGTTAACTTGAGATCTGAGATCCCTCAGACATCGAGTTGTAAAAAGCATAGGCACACAGGTCAATCCAAAAGTATGTTTACTCTTAGGCCTATAGGCTATTTTACTTATTAGCCTTTTGTTACAGCACTGGGCAAAAAGGGACTATATCAGGGGGATAGGCTATCTTTACATGCCAGATTTTTGATATACCAAGAATACTAGCATGATATCAAATGAAAACGTCACCTATTTCTCAATAAATTGCAGTCAATGGGAAAAGATTGGTGTCACTGGGTTTAAGTTCTTCTCATGTCTGTCTCTCAATCTCAACCTCCTCTTTATCCCCCGTTCATTCTCTTCTCTCTCCCTCCCCCTTAGTTCACCCCCTCCACCCCTCCACCACTCCACAATTCCCCCTCTCTCACCCTCTCCATAGCTCTCTACCCTCTTCGCCCCTTCTGTCTCTCACCCTCCTTCCTCCTCCAGCACTTCTCATTTCTCTCCCCCCTCTCTCTCTCTGTCCCTCTGTCACCCTCCTATCTCCCTCCTTCTTTCCCTGCCTCCCCTTCCTTTCATCTCTCGCTATCCGTCTCCCTCCTCTCTCTCCCCCTATACTTTATACACAGACAAAACAGACACAGACAGACAGGCAGACAGACACAGACACTTTCAAGTTTCAAGTCAATATAAATAAATACTAATACTCTCTTCAGAATTCATTCTTGAATTCATAATAAGGCTCTTAGTTTCTAGAACTGCACGACAAGTACTTTCAAATTTACTATGCCTGGTCCCCCGGTCACAAATATGTAACATTTGAGAAGATCAACCTCTTAGCTCAAGGGTCTAGTTTCCTGAATATCCGCCTGTCGGACGTGCCCAAAGTAAACTGCCTGTTACTCAGGCCCAGAAGCTAGGATATGCACATAATTGGTAGTGTTGGATAGAAAACACTCACACTCAGTTTCTAAACCTGTTAAAATAATGTCTGAGTATAACAGAACTGATATGGCAGAAGAAAACCTGAGGGAAATCCATCCAAGAAAATGTCATTTTGTGAGATTGCTCATTTTCCAATGGGTTGCTATAGGATCTGCTGAAATCCAGCTCCCAGGTTGCAGTACCTATGGCTTCCACTAGATGTCAACCGTCTTTAGACAAGGTTTCATGCGTTTACCTTGAAAAATAGGGGAGTAGAGGAAGTTTATATAAGTGGAGTAAGGAAGTGCCTTTTGGGTTTGGCGCGCAGGCCTGCGAGCACCGGCCTCGGTTTTTTACTTTTCTATCGCTCAAGATATTATCCGTGTGAAATATTATAGTTAATATACATAAGTGTACCTAAGGATCAATTAACAACGTTGTTTGATTTGTTTGGACAAAGTTTATAGGTATATTTGTAACGGTCTCTATGTCTTCTATATTGGGCGAGTGGACGGTGGATTTTCTGAACAGAACGCGCCAACCAAACGGAGCTTTATGGATATAAAGAGGGGATTTTTTCAAACAAAAGGAACATTGATTGTCTTGCTTGGACACTTTGCATTACCATCAGAAGAATATCTTCAAAGGTAAGTGATTTATTTAAGCTCTTTTTATGTGTTTTGTGACACCCGCGCTGTTTTTATTGTTATGCTAATGGGGGAAGTACACGGGGCGCTGACCTCAGACAATCAAACGGTCACGGTGGGACGGTCACTTGTGGTAAATTCAATTGATTGGACTTGATTTGGAAAGGCACACACCTGTCTGAAAAAGGTCCCACAGTTGACAGTGCATGTCAGAGCAAAAACCAAGCCATGAGGTGGAAGGAATTGTCTGTAGAGCTCCGAGACAGGATTGTGTCGAGGCACAGATCTGAGGAAGGGTACCAAAACACATTTCTGCAGCATTGAAGTAACCCAAGAACACAGTGGCCTCCATCATTCTTAAATGGAAGAAGTTTGAAACCACAAAGACTCTTCCTAGAGCTGGCCGCCCTGCCAAACTGAGCAGTCTGGGGAGAAGGGCCTTGGTCAGGGAGGTGACCAAGAACCCAATGGTCAGTCTGACAGAGCTCCAGAGTTCCTCTGTGGATATGGGAGAACCTTCCAGGATTGACAATCATCTCTGCAGCACTCCACCAATCAGGTCTTTATGGTAGAGTGGCCAGATGGAAGCCACTCCTCACTAAAAGGCACAAGGCAGCCCACTTGGAGTTTGCCAAAAGGCACCTAAAGAACTCTGACCATGAGAAACAAGATTCTCTGGTCTCATGAAACCAGGATTTAACTCTTTGGCCTGAATGCCAAGCATCCCTACGGTGAAGCATGGCAGTGACAGCATTATGCTGTGGGGCTGTTTTTCAGCGTCATGGACTGGGAGACTAGTTAGGAGCGAGGGAAAGATGAACAGAGCTAAGTACAGAGAGATCCTTGATGAAAACCTGCTACAGAGCGCCATTATTCCCTTTCCAACAGGACAACAACCCTAAGCACACAGCCAAGACAATGCAGGAGTGGCTTAGAGACAAGTTTTTGAATGTCCTTGAGTGGCCCAGACAGAGCCTGGACTTGAACCCTATCGAACATCTCTGGAGAGACCTGAAAATAGCTGTGCAGCAACAGTCCCCATCCAACCTGACAGAGCTTGAGAGGATCTGCAGATAAGAATGGGAGAACTCCCCAAAAACAGGTGTGCCAAGCTTGTAGCATCATATCCAAGAAGACTTGAGGCAGTAATCATTGTCAAAGGCGTTTCAACAAAGTACTGAGTAAACGGACTGAATACTTGTTTAAATGTAATATTTCAAAAATAACAATTTTAACCTGTTTTTTCTTTGTCATTGTGGGGTAGTGTGTGTAGATTGATGAGGGGAAAATGATTTCATCCATTTTAGAATAAGGCTGTAAGGTAACGCAATGTGGAAAAAGTCAAGGGGTCTGAATACTTTCAGAATGCACTGTTTACAGTACTTCCTTCCATTTTTTCAACTGATTTGATAAATATCCAACACTTCAGACTAAACTTTTTCAATAACTGGTTTGCATACCTATTGTAGTCTTAGTTACAGTAGCATTTACTGGTATATATCATGAGTTGAAATGTCTTTCCTACCCTACCGGTTACAGATGCCATTCTTCTGTGAGCTACTCCATGCAAAACCAGTTGACAGCTGCACACTCTTGCTGCCAGCAGATGACATTCAGCTGAAACTAGGCTGTGTGCAGCGTTCATTTGAATATATTGCACATGCTTTGTGATTCTGTAGGCTATTTTGTGAATGATTTCTCTATTGTACTACATCATTGATAAGTCGTATACCTCCACTACACTACTTTGATACGCATCAGTAGGGATCAAGAAGTGAGTATACGCAATGCCCACTGACAAAAAAAACTGGTTATATGACATACCTGCTGTCCTTTCAGAATCATGAACCTGTCACACACTGAAGGCCTATAGGTTTGCCACTGCGCAAACATGTCTATAATAGATATTAAGATAATGTTTCAAAAAAGGAGTGTAAAAATTTAGCCTGGAAAAGCGTTTTTATGTGCTGACTGAATGGAAGCTTATAATTATGAGTTTTTTTTTACTCTGCTGGTCTCGGGATGAAAGTCCTCACTGTCCGAAACTGAGTCAAGATCAGGTACAAATGTATTGAACACCGATCCAAGACCGAGACCGGACTGTATTACAACACTGCTTGTGAGGCCTGTGGGCATCCTAGATCAAAACAACCCACATGTATATGTTCGTTCCACAGAGGGGTAATTTAGAGTGTAGCACAAACTACTTGGACGCTACAGACAGAAGTTTATAATTGTCTGTACCGAGTCCCAAGACACTTGTGGGGATGGAGCAAAACGGAGAACACCATCGTGAGAGTCTCATCTTTCTACATAGGGGTCATAATAGATTGTAGGCCAAACCATTCGGATGATACATACACATTTTGTGAGAAGACCGTTTTTCGGGATGTCTCATGGTCTGACAAACATCGCTCTAGCTTTGTCACCTTTTACCACAGAAGCGGAAGTGCGACAGTGGTGGATGGAGAAGCATCCAATGCAAAAAATAATATATAAAACTTTAACTGACAGATTTTTATGGAGATGCTAATTAGATTTCCGCGGGCGGTTAGGGTTATGTCTGGAGTTGAGGCCCTGACCATATCCCTGTTTAACACATGGCCTCACATGTGAATCCTTAAAGAGATGGGAGGGGCTAAAGCTTAAGAGGGTGTGAACGATGCTGAATAGGTGTAGAAGGAGCTCTCCAGTATGTGTACCAAAACATTCAACAGCAATTTTCTGAAAAGTGGGGTTACAAGTTTATCAACTTTCAAAGCAGAATGTCTTTCCCATTGTTCCTCAACTCCTGTGTATGATTGAGTCCAGAAATGCTCATCTTTGTCTTTCATGCAGATATAATTTTTTGATTCCCTCCAGATATCATTATTATTTTATTTATTTAACTATGCAAGTCAGTTAAGAACAAATTCTTATTTACAATGACGGCCTACCCTGGCCAAACAGGGACGAAGCTGGGCCAGTCATGCATGGTGTGGCCGTATATGGACATTTAGATATGCCTATATGTGAAGATCTCATTTTCTCTATATGATACTGACAGTAGGCTTACATTAGGGTGTTAGGGGGTAAAATAAACATATTTCTGAGCTGAACTGACTTTCAGATGCACCTTGTTTCATGTCTGTAAGCCTTACCATTGCTGAGATAAAACAATTTGTGTCTCAGAATTCTGGGTCAAAAGGTCGCAGGAGATAATGCACAGGTCAATGGCAAACCTTTTTCCAAAAAATGACACCAAAATGACACAAGGACTCAGAAACTGAATCTCAAGATAGGAATGTTCTACCAACATTACATTTTTACGGTTATAAAATAATATGAGCATGTTAAAATTAAATAAATATGCGTATGCACATTAGCTGTTAATGTGTGCATATATTTCATGTTGTACACAATAAAATCATTTTGACCTACTAATGCAATTAATCATATACAGACGCTACTGAACTAACCAGAGGTAACACTTTTAGGGTTTTAGTGTGCTTATAACAGCAGCTCTTATGTACTTCGACATTTCCAAACATAGCTTCTTGGTTGAGTCTTTGCTCCATTTATTAGCAGCAATGTTTGGGGGGGGGGCACAAAGGAGTGTGTAAACGTTGTGGTTGAACTGACAACTGGAGTGTTACGTATGCCTCTAGGAAGAGGGGACGCAACACCCTGCTACAACTCAACTCCCCGTGGAGTGAAAGAGGTATGGAGTTGTAGGTGCGGGTAAGGATGACAGAGACAGATGTCTTTACTGGGAATTTATTGCTTCCTTCAAACGGTAATTTTGGGGAAAAGGGGTGGAACGGAACCAAAGCAAAGAAAGTAAAAGTCAAAGCCCCCCTCTCCTACCTTACCTGCCTACCCACAACTTACCTAACTTAGCACCACCTGGTGCGCTAACCAAAATACAGGGGGTGGTCCGTCCAGGTCTTACCTAGTGTGCACTCCCTAGGTGCTTCCCCTTCCCCCCTGGGAACAAAAACATAAAAATACTAACAATTAAAATAATTAAAACAGTCCTTTGGACATACAAATACCTCCGCAGGACCAGCTACAAAGTACTTAAAAAAACTGTCTGAGCAACTACTAACACAGGACATCAACGACACTCTCTGAGCAACAAACAATACTGGGGCATACCCAGAAGCTCTCTTTCCTGAGCAAAGGAACGCTGGCTTTTATACAACTGGAGAAGGAGTCTGTAATGGGACACAGCTGTATGCATTGACGAGGGCGGGGTCAGCTCAAATTTGCAATGGGGCCGACCAATCAGCTGCTTGGGGGGAATCCGGGAAGCCATTTCCTGAAATACATACATACAAACAAACCCACAACAACACAGAAATTGGGGAATGTAACACGGAGAGACAAAGAAGTGAGAAGGTGTTCAGAAAATAGCTAAAAGAAGTTAACGTTAAAGTGAGTAGCTAATTTGAGATTTTAGTTATCTTAGTAACTACAATCAAGAACGTTAGCTAAATTGGCTAGTAGCCAGTAGGGCTAGCTATCTAGGCTTGATGGGGGGTAAAAGCTAACTGGTAGCCTAGCAAACAAATAACGAAATTACCTTTTTTACCTCCTATCAAGACTCAAGCTGACAGTTAATGTTTTAAAACTTGTAGGCATATTTGGTATCACTGGTTAATATAAGCTATCGAGCTAGCTAACTAACTAGTAAGCTAGGTAGTTCCAGTTAGTTTTCTCGTCATGAATGAAGCTTCTTCCGGCGCCGACAGAGATGGCAGCCTCGCTTCACGTTCTCAGGAAACCATGCAGTATTTTGTTTTTTTTATGTATTACTTCTTACATTGTTACCCCGGGAAATATTAAGTTTTATTACATACAACCGGGAGGAACTATTGGATATAAGAGCAACGTCAACTTACCAACATTACGACCAGGAATACGACTTTCCCGAAGAGGATTCTCTGTTTGTTACCCCAACTAGGACAATAGACTGGATAGCACCCGGCGACTCAAAACAACGGCGGCACCGGAGAAGAGGGAAACGCGCCGGTCTTTTGGTCAAGCTACGTCGACGGGCGCATCTCCCGAGTATTTTAATCGCCAATGTACAGTCTCTGGACAACAAAGTAGACAAAATCAGATCGAGGGTTGCCTTTCAGAGAGACATCTGAGACTGCAACGTTCTTTGCTTCACGGAAACATGGCTCACTCAGGACACGTTATCTGAGTCGGTACAGCCACCTGGTTTCTCCACGCATCGTGCCGACAGAAACAAACATCTATCTGGTAAGAAGAAGGGTGGGGGTGTGTGTCTTATGATTAACGAGACGTGGTGTGATCATAACAACATACAGGAACTCAAGTCCTTTTGTTCACCTGACATAGAATTCCTTACAATCAAATGCAGACCGCATTATCTACCAAGAGAATTCTCCTCGATTATAATCACAGCCGTGTACATCCCCCCTCAAGCTGACACATCGACGGCACTGAAAGAAATTCATTTCACTCTAGGTAAATTGGAAACACATATCCTGAGGCTGCATTATTTGTGGCTGGGGATTTAAATAAGGCTGAAGAAATTCGGCTTGTCACCAAAATCACTCACAAACTTCTACAGATGCACAATCGAGAGCATCCTGTCGGGCTGTATCACCGCCTGGTACGGCAACTGCTCCGCCCACAACCGTAAGGCTCTCCAGAGGGTAGTGAGGACTGCACAACGCATCACCGGGGGTAAACTACCTGCCCTTCAGGACACCTACACCACCCGATGTCACAGGAAGGCCAAAAAGATCATCAAGGACAACAACCACCCGAGCCACTGCCTTTTCACCCCGCTATCATCCAGAAAGCGAGGTCAGTACAGGTGCATCAAAGCTGGGACCGAGAGACTGAAAAACAGCTTCTACCTCAAGGCCATCAGACTGTTAAACAGCCATCACTAACATTGAGTGGCTGCTGCCAACATACTTACTTAAATCTCTAGCCACTTTAAACATAGGAATTGGATGTAACAATGTATCACTAGCTACTTTAAACAATTTTGTATATAATGTTTACGTATCCGACATACTCATATCAAATGTATACACTGTACTCTAAACCATCTACTGAATCTTGCCTATGCCGTTCGGCCATCGACCCAAATCTCTAGCCACTTTAATAATTATAATTGGCTGAAATAATGTATCACTAGCCACTTTAAACAATGCCATTTATATAATGTTTACATATCCTACATTACTCATCTCATATATATATGTGTATATACTGTACTCCATACCATCTACTGCATCTTGCCTATGCTGGTCAGCCATGGCTCATCCATATATTTATATGTACATACTCGTATTCATTCCTTTACTCTTGTGTGTATAAGGTAGTTGTTGTGAATTTGTTAGATTACTTGTTAGATACTACTGCATGGTCGGAACAATTAGCACAAGCATTTCGCTACACTCGCATTAACATCTGCTAACCATGTGTATGTGACAAATAAAATTTGAGTTGATTTGAGGTAGAGTAGCTACCTTGTGTTATGGTGGTGGCTTCTACTAAGCTAACATATGGAATTATTTTTAAGATGGTCATACCATGGATCATTAAACTATCTGTAGTACTACCTCCATACTTCTATTCACTCCCATGCTAGATTACGGAGACATAATTCATAGATGGGCAGGTAAGGGTGTTCTCGAGTGGCTAGATGTTCTTTACCATTTGGATATGAGATTTGCCACCAATGCTCCTTACAGGAGACATCACTGCACTCTATACTCCTATGTAAAACTGTCTCAAGACCCACTGGTTGACCTCACTCCCCCCTAACCTGCTCTCATTCTCCACATAAAACACTCATTCTGACAGTCACATTCTGCTATAGGTCCCCAAAGCACACACATCCCTGGGTCGCTCCTCTTTTCAGATCGCTGCAGATAGCGACTGGAACTAGCTGCAACAAACACTCAAACTGGAAAGTTTGATCTCAATCTCTTCATTCAAAGTCTGGAAAATTACTGTAGCTGCTTCACATGATGTATTGTTGTCTCTACCTTATTGCCCTATGTGCTGTTGTCTGTCCCCAATGTTTGACCCATGGTTTTTGCTGCTACCATGTTGTGTTACTACCATGTTGTTGTAATGTTGTGTTGTTACCATGGGGTGTTGTCATGTGTTGCTGCCTCGCTATGTTGTTGTCTTAGGTCTCTCTTTATGTAGTCTTGTGTTGTTTCTCTTGTCGTGTGTTTTGTCCTATTGTCATGACTCTCTCTCCTGGGTGAGGATCAAAGATGCCAGATCAGCTTGGCAATGGCAGGACAGATAGCCCAAACCCCCGTGATGGAGTTGGGACGGTTTTATGATTTAATGCCGGTCGTAAAGTTTCTCTCTCTTGCAATGCAGTATGGAGAAGTAAAAAGTCCCTTTGTTACAACAGAGAGAGACTTTGCCAAAACATCAAACAATGAACATTGGGACAATATATTTCAATATCCAAATGTTGGGAATTATGACAGATTAATGTGATGTCATTAAAAGGATCAGAAAGACAAGATAACTGTAACTCTGAAAGTGTACACGTCCTAGTGATCAAGTTTGATTAAGAATACTTTTTAATACTCTTAAAGGGAGTGCTCCTAATCTCAGTTTGTTACCTGTATAAAAGACATCTGTCCACAGAAGCAATCAATCAATCAGATTCCAGACTGTCCACCATGGCCAAGACCAAAGAGCTCTCCAAGGATGTCAGGGACAAGATTGTAGACCTACACAAGGCTGGAATGGGCTACAAGACCATCGCCAAGCAGCTTGGTGAGAAGGTGACAACAGTTGGTGCGATTATTCGCAAATGGAAGAAACACAAAATAACTGTCAATCTCCCTCGGCCTGGGGCTCCATGCAAGATCTCACCTTGTGGAGTTGCAATGATCATGAGAACTGTGAGGAATCAGCCCAGAACTACACGGGATGATCTTGTCAATGATCTCAAGGCAGCTGGGACCATAATCACCAAGAAAACAATTGGTAACACACTACGCCGTGAAGGACTGAAATCCTGCAGCGCCCACAAGGTCCCCCTGCTCAAGAAAGCACATATCCATGCCCGTCTGAAGTTTGCCAATGAACATCTGAATGATTCAGAGGACAACTGGGTGAAAGTGTTGTGGTCAGATGAGACCAAAATGGAGGTCTTTGGCATCAACTCAACTCGCCGTGTTTGGAGGAAGAGGAATGCTGCCTATGACCCCAAGAACACCATCCCCACCGTCAAACATGGAGGTGGAAACATTATGCTTTGGGGGTGTTTTTCTGCTAAGGGGACAGGACAACTTCACCGCATCAAAGGGACGATGGACGGGGCCATGTACCATCAAATCTTGGGTGAGAACCTCCTTCCCTCAGCCAGGGCATTGAAAATGAGTCATGGATGGGTATTCCAGCATGACAATGACCCAAAACACACGGCCAAGGCAACAAAGGAGTGGCTCAAGAAGAAGCACATTAAGGTCCTGGAGTGGCCTAGCCAGTTTCCAGACCTTAATCCCATAGAAAATCTGTGGAGGGAGCTGAAGATTCGAGTTGCCAAACGTCAGCCTCGAAACCTTATTGACTTGGAGGAGATCTGCAAAGAGTGGGACAAAGTCCCTCCTGAGATGTGTGCCAATCTGGTGGCCAACTACAAAAAACATCTGACCTCTGATTGCCAACAAGGGTTTTGCCAGCAAGTACTAAGTCATGTTTTGCAGAGGGGTCAAATACTTATTTCCCTCATTAAAATGCAAATCAATCAGACTGTCAAATCAGACTGACCATTTCTTTGTCAGTGGGCAAATGTACAAAATCAGCAGGGGATCAAATACTTTTTTCCCTCACTGTATTGGTTCCTGACTTCCCTGAAAAGTTGCATATCACGGGGGCTGTTCGATGCTAATGCAGAACGCCACAGGATGTTTTTGTGCTGGTCAAGGTCAGTCAGGTCTGGAGAGATGGTGAAGATGGTTTAAGATGGTGAAGAAGATACTTTTAAAGAAAAAACAGGCATCCTCTACTGATGGGATGAGGTCAATATCCTTCCAGGATACCTGGGCCAGGTCGATTAGAAAGGCCTGCTCGCTGAAGTGTTTTAGGGAACATTTGAGAGTAATGAAGGGAGGTCGTTTGACCGCAAACCCATTACGGATGCAGGCAATGAGGCAGTAATCACTGAGATCTTGGTTGAAAACAGCAGAGGTGTATTTGGAGGGCAAGTCAGTTAGGATGACATCTATGAGGGTGCCCGTGTTTATGGCTTTGGGGTTGTACCTAGTAGGTTCATTGATGATTTGTGTGAGGTTGAGGGCATCAAGCTTAGATTGTAGGATGGCCGGGGTGTTAAACATGTCCCAGTTTAGGTCACCTAGCAGCACGAACTCTGAAGATAGATGGGGGGCAATCAGTTCACATATGGTGTCCAGAGCACAGCTGGGGGCAGAGGGTGGTCTATAGCAAGCGGCAAAAGTGAGAGACTTGTTTCTATAAAGGTGGATTTTTAAAAGTAAAAGTTCAAATTGTTTGTGTACAGACCTGGATAGTAAGACAGAACTCTGCAGGCTATCTCTGCAGTAGATTGCAACACCGCCCCCTTTGGGCGGAGCCGTTGCCGTACCAGTCGGTGATACAGCCCAACAGGATGCTCTCGATTGTGCATCTGTAAAAGTTTGTGAGTGTTTTAGGTGGCAAGCCAAATTTCTTCAGCCTCCTGAGGTTGAAGAGGCGCTGTTGCGCCTTCTTCACCATGCTGTCTGTGTGGGTGGACCATTTCAGTTTGTCCGTGATATGAACGCCGAGGATTTTACATCTTTCCACCTTCTCCACTACTGCCCCATCGATGTGGATAACGGGGTTCTCCCTCTGCTGTTTCCTGAAGTACACGATCATCTCCTTTGTTTTGTTGACGTTGAGTGTGAGGTTATTTTCCTGACACCACACTCCGAGGGCCCTCACCTCCTCCATGTAGGCCGTCTCGTCGTTATTGGTAATCAAGCCTACCACTGTAGTGTCTTCTATTTAAATCATGTCCAATCAATTGAACATACCACAGGTGGACTCCCATCAAGTTGTAGAAACATCTCATAGGATTTTCAATGGAAACGGGATGCAACTGACCTCAATTTCAAGTCTCATAGCAAAAGGTCTAAATACTTATGTAAATAAGGTATTCCGTATTATTTAACATGTCTACAAAGCTGTCTTCACTTTGTCATTATGGGATATTGTGTTTTTTCTTTCAATTTTAGAATATGGCTATAACGTAACAAAATGTGGAACCTGGGGTCTGACTACTTTCCGAATGCACTGTATGTCATTTTCTTAATTCATCTAGTGACTAAACCATCTATGACAACATAGGTTTGAAGTATTATGCTAGCTAGTCTTGGGTGCTAGCCTGGCAGAAGTTACAGAATAGAGAGATGGGATGAAAGTAACACAATGTAAACTGATGATCTAGAATAAAATAATGTTTAAGCACAGGCCATCGTCTTCTCTAGTTCATATTGCATTTACAATGTTAGGAAAATATCAACACGTGACATAATGATTTAAAATGATATATATATGACATCATTAGACTTATGCCTTAATTTTTTATTTAAACTTTTTCAACTTGGCAAGTCAGTTAAGAACAAATTCTTATTTACAATGACTGCCTACCCCAGCCAAACCCTAACCCGGACGACTTTGGGCCAATTGTGTGCCACCCTATGGGACTCACAATCGCGGCCAGTTGTGATACAGCCTGGAATTGAACAAGGGTCTGTAGGGACACATCTAGCACTGAGATGCAGTACATCAGACCGCTGTGCCACTATTAAATATATATATATATATATATATATATATATATATATATATATATATATATATATATATACACACAGTGGGGAAAAAGTATTTAGTCAGCCACCAATTGTGCAAGTTCTCTCACTTAAAAGATGAGAGAGGCCTGTAATTTTCATCATAGGTACACTTCAACTATGACAGACAAAATGAGGAAAAAAAATCCAGAAAATCACATTGTAGGATTTTTTATGAATTTATTTGCAAATTATGGTGGAAAATAAGTATTTGGTCAATAACAAAAGTTTATCTCAATACTTTGTTATATACAATTTGTTGGCAATGACAGAGGTCAAACGTTTTCTGTAAGTCTTTTTTTCTGTAAGGTTTTCACACACTGTTGCTGGTATTTTGGCCCATTCCTCCATGCAGATCTCCTCTAGAGCAGTGATGTTTTGGGGCTGTCGCTGGGCAACACGGACTTTCAAAGATTTTCTATGGGGTTGAGAATTGGAGACTGGCTAGGCCACTCCAGGACCTTGAAATGCTTCTTACGAAGCCACTCCTTCGTTGCCCGGGTGGTGTGTTTGGGATCATTGTCATGCTGAAAGACCCAGCCACGTTTCATCTTCAATGCCCTTGCTGATGGAAGGAGGTTTTCACTCAAAATCTCACGATACATGGCCCCATTCATTCTTTCCTTTACACGGATCAGTCGTCCTGGTCCCTTTGCAGAAAAACAGCCCCAAAGCATGATGTTTACACCCCCATGCTTCACAGTAGGTATGGTGTTCTTTGGATGCAACTCAGCATTCTTTGTCCTCCAAACACGACGAGTTGAGTTTTTACCAAAAAGTTATATTTTGGTTTCATCTGACATTCTCCCAATCCTCATCTGGATCATCCAAATGCTCTCTAGCAAACTTTAGACGGGCCTGAACATGTACTGGCTTAAGCAGGGGGACACGTCTGGCACTGCAGGATTTGAGTCCCTGGCGGCGTAGTGTGTTACTGATGGTAGGCTTTGTTACTTTGGTCCCAGCTCTCTGCAGGTCATTCACTAGGTCCCCCGTGTGGTTCTGGGATTGTTGCTCACCGTTCTTGTGATCATTTTGACCCCACGGGTGAGATCTTGCGTGGAGCCCCAGATCGAGGAAGATTATCAGTGGTCTTGTATGTCTTCCATTTCCTAATAATTGCTCCCACAGTTGATTTCTTCAAACCAAGCTGCTTACCTATTGCAGATTCAGTCTTCCCAACCTGGTGCAGGTCTACAATTTTGTTTCTGGTGTCCTTTGACAGCTCTTTGGTCTTGGCCATAGTGGAGTTTGGAGTGTGACTGTTTGAGGTTGTGGACAGGTGTCTTTTATACTGATAACAAGTTCAAACAGGTGCCATTAATACAGGTAACGAGTGTAGTACAGAGGAGCCTCTTAAAGAAGAAGTTACAGGTCTGTGAGAGCCAGAAATCTTGCTTGTTTGTATGTGACCAAATACTTATTTTCCACCATAATTTGCAAATAAATTCATAAAAAATCCTACAATGTGATTTTCTGGATTTTTTTTCCTCATTTTTTCTGTCATAGTTGAAGTGTACCTATGATGAAAATTACAGGCCTCTCTATATATATATGATTACAGTTGCTAATGGTAGAGGACATACAATATACAAGTTGTTTATCATCAAATAAGGTGTCTCTAGCTTTATCAATTCAGGAAAAAGACAAGTGTTACTTTCGACGCTGTTCTTCCCTATCCTAGCTCCATATATGAAACAATTATGCTTCGATATACCTTAAGTGGTGGTAGTGATACTGTATGTTGTGAGTTGGTGCACTTTGTGTGACCGGAGAACTCACCTAAATATAGATATGGGTGTGAGCGTTCATCACTACTGGTGGTATGTGCTGAGATTAAGACAAGCCTTCAGACAAGTAGACTGACTGTTTATTAACCTCTCTTACGCAATTTGGACAACAATTGTTTCATTCATTTTAACCTCTTGGGAAACTATGAGCTGATATCAATACAATACATTCTGTTTAGGCAAATATGTTTTTCATTGAGGGTTGAGTAAGGGGTTTTACATTCACTTACAAGTTAATATAATATTCATATAGGCCTACTTATATTAACTTATGAGTAAATAAGTGAATATAAAAAGCCCTCACTAAATATTAGGTTACAGTACACCTGGATGCACAGCCTTACTGGCTGTCACCTGGATTAACTGGTTGTCTGCTCTAAATAGTTCTCTGCTGCCCTCTGTTAGAGCAGACATGCCTGTGCAAAATCCATGAGGCAAGTTTTGAAACCTCAGGGGACTTGATTATTTAATGGTTTTATTAATGTTAATAACATGTCTCACAATAGTCCAGTTTTGTTGTTGTTTTTTTTATACTGTGGTATTCAGATTTTGATTAGGCTACTTACATTCTATGAATACAATAATTTAATGACATACACTACCGGTCAAAAGTTTTAGAACATCTATATTTTTACTATTTTCTACATTGTTGAATGATAGTGAAGACATCAAAACTATGAAATGACAAATATGGAATCATGTAGTAACCAAAAAAGTCTTAAACAAATCATTAGCCACCCTTTGCTTTGATGACAGCTTTGCACACTCTTGGCATTCTCTCAACTAGCTTCATGAGGTAGTCACCTGGAATGCATTTCAATAAACAGGTGTGCCTTCCTAAAAGTTATTTTGTGGAATTTCTTTCCTTCTTAATTCGTTTGAGCCAATCAGTTGTGTAGTGACAAGGTAGAGGGGGTATACAGAAGATAGCCCTATTTGGTAAAAGTCCATATTATGGCAAGAACAACTCAAATAAGCAAAGAGAAACTACAGTCCAGAGTGTGCAAAACTGTCATCAAGGCAAAGGGTGGCTATTTGAAGAATCTCAAATATATTAGGATTTATTAAACTTTTTTGGTTACTACATGTTTCCATATATGTTATTTCATAGTTTTGATGTCTTCACCATTATTCCACAATGTAGAAAATATAAAAAATAAAGAAAAGCCCTTGAATGAGTAGAGTAAACTTGATTGGTACTGTATATTTTTTACAAATGTTTGAATTTTTCTTCCACTAAAAAAAAATGACAATTACATTGATTTTAATCCCACCTTGTATCATAACAAAATGTGTAAAAAGTCAAGGGGTGTGAATACTTTCTGAAGGCACCGTATGTTGCAGTATCATAGCCTGAGTAGCTACTTAAGCATGATACATGCATATGCATTTTATGTTTGTAATAGCCTACTGGTACAACAGACAAAGAAGTTTGTTGTTCAACATGTCGATCATGTATTTTTGTACAACATGTCAACGTTTATAGGATAAACCAGACAAAGACGTGTTTCTCGCGGTGGCGAGAAAGAAAATGTGCGTAGAATCGTTGGTTGTTTAGCTATTGGGAAGAGTCCAGCATTAAATGCCAATCTGCTTTTGAATTGATTCTCTAGAGACATATCTTTAGGCTTTGCCTGAGCCTGTCAAACCTATCCATCATATGCTTTCAGAATGGCACTTGCTTTATTTATATTCTGTTTCTCTGGTACAGAGGGCCCTGACTGAAATTATCTGCCATTGTTCTCTTAAGCTAATTGTTTTAAGATGGTCCCACCAAGGATAATTTAGTTTTTTGAATTTGAATTGTAGGACCCCTTTAGGTATAAAAAAATATATATTTTTATGAAACATTGAATTTGGCCTTACTGCTATTAGCCATAGAAATGCATTGAATATGGATGCATACAAGGCTATTCTCCGCCCTCCTTTCGGCAAGTCTGACCATGACTCCATTTTGTTGCTCCCAGCCTACAAACAGAAACTAAAACAGGAAACGCCCGTTCTCAGGTCTGTTCAACGCTGGTCCGACCAATCTGATTCCATGCTGCAAGATTGCTTCGAGCACGTGGACTGGGATATGTTCCGGATAGCATCTGACAACAACATTGATGTATACGCTGATTCGGTGAGCGAGTTTATTAGCAAGTGCATTGGTGATGTTGTACCCATAGCAAATATTAAAACCTTCCCCAACCAGAAACCGTGGATTGATGGCAGCATTCGCAAGAAACTGAAAGCGCGAACCACTGCTTTTAACCAGGGTAAGGCTACCGGAAACATGACTGAATACAAACAGTGTAGCTATTCCCTCCGCAAGGCAATCAAACAAGCTAAGCGTCAATATAGAGACAAAGTAGAGTCACAATTCAACGGCTCAGACACAAGAGGAATGTGGCAGGGTCTACAGTCAATCACGGACTACAAAAAGAAAACCAGCCCCGTCGCGGACCATGACCCCCTGCTCCCAGACCAACTAAACAACTTCTTTGCTCGCTTTGAGGACAATGCAGTGCCACCGACACGGCCCGCTACCAAAACCTGCGGGCTCACCTTCACCGCAGCCAATGTGAGAAAAACATTTAAATGTGTTAACCCTCGCAAGGCTGCCGGCCCAGATGGCATCCCTGGCCGTGTCCTCAGAGCATGCGCAGACCAGCTGGCTGGTGTGTTCACGGACATATTCAATCAGTCCCTATCCCAGTCTGCTGTTCCCACATGCTTCAAGAGGGCCACCATTGTTCCTGTTCCCAAGAAAGCTAAGGTGACTGAGCTAAATGACTATCGCCCTGTAGCACTCACTTCCGTCATCATGAAGTGCTTTGAGAGATTAGTCAAGGATCATATCACCTCCATCCTGCCAGACACCCTGGACCCACTCCAATTTGCTTACCGTCCCAATAGGTCCACAGACGACGCAATCGCAATCACACTGCATACTGCCCTAACCCATCTGGACAAGAGGAATACTTATGTAAGAATGCTGTTCATCGACTACAGCTCAGCATTTAACACCATAGTTCCCTCCAAGCTCGTCATTAAGCTCGAGACCCTGGGTCTCGACCCAGCCCTGTGCAACTGGGTTCTGGACTTCCTGACGGGCCGGTCCCAGGTGGTGAGGGTAGGAAACAACATCTCCACTCCGCTGATCCTCAACACTGGGGCCCCACAAGGGTGCGTTCTCAGCCCTCTCCTGTACTCCCTGTTTACCCATGACTGCGTGGCCAAGCACGCATCCAACTCAATCATCAAGTTTGCTGACGACACTACAGTGGTAGGCTTGATTACCAACAACGACAGAGAGGGCCCTCGGAGTGTGGTGTCAGGAAAATAAGCTCTCACTCAATGTCAGCAAAACAAAGGAGATGATCGTGGACTTCAGGAAACAGGAGAGGGAGCACCCCCCCTATCCACATCGAGGGGACAGTAGTGGAGAGGGTGGAAAGTTTTAAGTTCCTCGGTGTACACATCACGGACAAACTGAATTGGTCCACCCACACAGACAGCGTGGTGAAGAAGGCGCAACAGCGCCTCTTCAACCTCAGGAGGCTGAAGAAATTCGGCTTGTCACCAAAATCACTCACAAACTTTTACAGATGCACAATCGAGAGCATCCTGTCGGGCTGTATCACCGCCTGGTACGGCAACTGCTCCGCCCACAACCGTAAGGCTCTCCAGAGGGTAGTGAGGACTGCACAGCGCATCACCGGGGGAAACCTACCTGCCCTCCAGGACACCTACACCACCCGATGTCACAGAAAGGCCAAAAAGATCATCAAGGACAAAAACCACCCGAGCCACTGCCTGTTCACCCCGCTATCATCCAGAAGGCGAGGTCAGTACAGGTGCATCAAAGCTGGGACCGAGAGACTGATGGCTGTCAGTCTGCCTTCTACCTCAAGGCCATCAGACTGATGGCTGCCTTCTACCTCAAGGCCATCAGACTGTTAAACAGCCATCACTAACATTGAGTGGCTGCTGCCAACATACTGACTTAAATCTCTAGCCACTTTAAACATAGGAATTGGATGTAACAAATGTATCACTAGCCACTTTAAACAATTTTGTATATAAGATTTACGTATCCAACATACTCATATCAAATGTGTACACTGTACTCTAAACCATCTACTGTATCTTGCCTATGCCGTTCGGCCATCGACCCAAATCTCTAGCCACTTTAATAATTATAACTGGATGAAATAATGTATCACTAGCCACTTTAAACAATGCCATTTATATAATGTTTACATATCCTACATTACTCATCTCATATATATATATATATATATATATATATATGTGTGTATATACTGTACTCCATACCATCTACTGCATCTTGCCTATGCCGGTCAGCCATCGCTCATCCATATATTTATATGTACATACTCGTATTCATTCCTTTACTCTTGTGTGTATAAGGTAGTTGTTGTGAATTTGTTAGATTACTTGTTAGATACTACTGCATGGTCGGAACTAGAAGCACAAGCATTTCGCTACACTCGCATTAACATCTGCTAACCATGTGTATGTGACAAATAAAATTTGATTTGATTTGATTTGAATAACAGATTCATAAATGGAAAAACTGTTAGTCCCCCAAAAATGCTAAAATAAGTTTGTTTTGAAGTGTCTGTCCTATATCTGAGAGATTCTGTACAAGTAATATCAATATTTTTACACATATTTATCAACCTTTATAGGCACTGAACTACTTCCAAATATACTTTCATATATGTTTTTAACTGGGACCAGGCTACCTTCGGGCGAGTCTTGTGGGTGTCCTAAAACAACTGACGTGTTCGTGAGAGACTCACCTTTAAATAGAGGGGTCGTATCATTGTGTAGGCCAAACCGTTCAGACACTACATACGTTTTTGTGAGAAGACAGATTTCATGGTCTGACAAACACCTCTGCCACCTTTTATCGCAGTTGCGGAAGGCCGATATCGCCAGATGCGGCCCATGCAGATATCTCTATATTAAAAATATAGATTTTTATGGGATTCTTTTTATGATGCTAATAATTTGCTTATTGTTTGTCAATTTCCGTGCAAGATGATATTCTCACAATCAAGTTTTAATTTTTCAGGGTGTTTTTGTCAACAAGTTGAGTAATTCTTGAGTAGTTTGCGTTTTTGAGATTTAGCATTCATTTGTGAATGACCATCCCCTTTTCCCCTTTTCCCCCTTTCAGTGGCAGCAGATAATATATCTGTTAGAGTGTTGGGCCAATAACCGAACGGTTGCTGCTTCGAATACGCGAGCCGACAAGATGAAAAATCAAATGATATTTCCTTGAGCAAGGCACTTAACCCTAATTTGCATCCGGGGCACTGTACTACTATGGCTGACCATGTAAAACAACACATTTCCCTGCACCAATCCTGTGTATGTGACAATAAAACATGTATTTCTTTACACTATTTACAGTATTGTAGGTATGTTTTCTTTTCCCTGGATAGTTACTCATCAGCCAGATCTAGGATCAGTATATACTCCCAAACAGTGGTGTAAAGTACTTAAGTAAAAATACTTTAAAGTACTACTTTAAAGTAGTACTCTAGTTTTTTTACTATTGATATTTTCGGCAAATGTTACTTTCATTTAACTACATTCCTAAAGAAATTATACTTTTTACTGCATACATTTTCCCTGACAGCCTAAAGTACTTTTTATATTTTTTATGCTATCAGGACAGGAAAATTGTCCAAATCCCGTACTAAATAATATCGCTGGTCATCCCTACTGCCTCTGATCTGGTGGACACAGACTCAAAAAACACAAATGCTTTGTTTATGAATTATCTCAGAGTGTTGGTGTATGTCCCTGGCTATCCATAAATTAAAAAAACATTTGCTTAATATAAGGAATTTGAAACTATTTATACTTAAGTACATAGTGCATTTGTAAATTATTCAGACCCCTTGACTTTTTCCACATTTTGTTACGTTACAGCCTTATTCTAAAATTGATTATATAATTTTGTTTCCCTAATCAATCTACATAAAATGACAAAGTGAAAAGAGTTCGTTTTTTTTTAAATAAAAAGAACAACAGAAATGCCTTATCTACATAGGTATTCAGACCCTTTGATATGAGACTCGAATTTGAGCTCAGGTGCATCCTGTTTCCATTGATCATACTTGAGATGTTTCTAAAACTAGATTGTAATCCACCTGTGGTAAATTCAATTGATTGGACCTGATTTGAAAGTCAAACACCTGTCGATATAAGGTCCCACAGTAGTCAGAGCAAAAACCAAGCCATGAGGTTGAAGGAGTTGTCCGTAGAGCTCTGAGACAGGATTCTGTTGAAGCACAGATCTGGGGAAGGGTACCAAAAAATGGCTGCAGAATTGAAGGTCCCCAAGAACACAGTGGCCTCCATCATTCTTAAATGGAAGAAGTTTGGAACCACCAAGACTCCAAGAGCTGGCCACCCAGCCAAACTTAGCAATCGTGGGAGAAAGGCCTTGGTCAGGGAGGTGACCAAGAACCCAATGGTCACTCTGAGAGAGCTCCAGAGTTCCTCTGTGGAGATGGGAGAACCTTCCAAAATTACAACCATCTCTGAAGCACTCCACCAATCAGGCACACTTGACAGCCCACTTGGAGTTTGCCAAAAGGCACCTACAGGACTCTCAGACCATTAGAAACAATATTCTCTGGTCTGATGAAACCAAGATTAAACACTTTGGCATGAATGCCAAGCGTCACATCTGGAGGTAACTTGGCACCATCACTATGGTGAATCATGGTGGTGGCAGCATCATGCTTTGGGGATGTTTTTCAGTGCCAGGTACTGGGAGACTAGTCAGAATTGACGGAAAGATGAACGGAGCAAAGTACAAAGAGATCCTTGATAAAAACCTGCCCCACAGCGCTCAGGACCTCAGAATGGGGTGAAGGTTCACCTTCAAAAAGGAAAATGACCCTAAGCACACAGCCAAGACAATGCAGACAAGTCTCTGAATATCTTTGAATGGCCCAGCCAGAGCCCAGACTAACCCAATCTAACAACTCTGGAGAGACCTGAAAATGGCTATGCAGCGACGCTATTCATCCAATCTGACAGAGCTTGAGAGGATCTGCAGAAAAGACTGGGATAAATTCCCCAAATACGGTACCAAAGGTGCTTCAACAAAGTACTGAGTATAGGGTCTGAATACTTACGTAAATGTAAAAAACAAACTAATGCATCCATTTTAGAATAAGGCTGTAACGTAACAACATTTTGAAAAAGTCAAGGGGTCTTCCGAATGCACTGTAATTTAGCAATTACATTTACTTTTGATACTTAAAACTAATTTGTATTAGGCTTTTACTCAAGCAGTATTTTACTGTGTGATTTTTATTTTTACTAGAGGCATTTTATATTAATGTATCTTTACTTTTTGTCAAGTATGACTTGTGTATTTTTTTCCATCACTGCTCCCCAAATCCTAAAGTTATGTTTAATAGGGGGTAAAATGCAAGACTGACCATTACAGTAGCCTTTGCTTCCAGAGTAAACCTCATTCTGCTGATTACTCAGCATGAAAGTTCCAGACTGATGGTACAGGTGTTGTCAATTTAACCTTCTCACCTTTAAAGAACAATAATGACATTTATCAAGAATCAAGGTGATGGAGGTTTTTGTTTCTTTTCGTTTGCCATCCAACATATCACATTGGATTCCTCTCCTGGCTTTCAGCAAAAAGCCAGGACAGGGCGACGGGTAGACTAGTTGTTAGCGTATTGGGCCAATAACCAAAAGGTTGCTGGATTGAATCCCAGAGCTGACAAATCTGTTGTTCTGCCCCTGAATGAGGCACTGTTCCCCGGTAGCATGTAATTGTGAATAAGAATTTGTTCATAACTGACTTGCCTAGTTAAATAAAAATCTAAAATAATTAAAGCTAAGCAGTGTTGGGCCTGGTCATATACCTGGAACAGGGACTCCTTAGGATAATACAGTTGCTCTACATGGAAGATGTGTTGAAGAGCCAGTAGAGGACACTCTTCTCTCTAAACTAAGTTAACCTCAATGGCACTGCCATGCAAAATGTATTAGTCCTCATACCCTTTGCACGTCCAGACATATGGTATATGGTAAATAGACAGGTCTAAGCAATCTAACAACAAATTCATATTGCAATTTGGAGCTATTACCATATTGCTTGCTAATTACACTAATCCTATCAGATCTCCACAAGTGCTTATAGGGCTTCTGGAGTCCCAAACCAACATTGTAATAGCTATCTTTGTCATCCCCACCTTCAAATTTGCACAAATGCTGTAGTTCACACCTCCCCACTGTGATAGTCAATTTGCTGCTACCATTCTGGCCAAAAAAGGATGCCTTAGCATCATGGTGAGCGGTAGAAATTGCTTTATTGAGAAACGTGCAATGTTTCTCTTAGTGCTACATTAAGCTAGTCATTTAAACTTCCCTAGCACTGAGAGAGGAAGTATTTGATGATTGAGTATGAACCTTGATGGTGTTGTTGTTCAAACATCTCACAGATTGGTTGAATTCAGTTGGTTGAATTCAGTTGTTTTCTCTGCAAGAGGGATAATGAACAGATTCATATGTTTTCCATGTCGGCTATGATTGAATTGACGATATGTTGAACAACCGCAACATAACCTTGATTGATCGCTAACATAATTTAATGAGCTGAAAATTGTAGTTGGCGTCAGGTGAAAAGTAGTGCTCATATTCAATCAATGTTTGATTCAACTTGTTTGTGTAACTATGCATTGATCAGACGATTATTAGTGACTTCTCATAGCTGCATGTTTACGATCCTATTGGTGACATTTTTGTAGTGGAAAAGAATTTGGCAAAGTGCCCAAAAAATACTGTAAACTTTATTATAATCTCCCAGGGTGATTTAATTAGAACGTTTTTTTATCAACAATGCATTATAAGGAAGCAATTATTTAACAAAAGTTTAGTAAACTGAGCAATACATGAATATAGCTCACATTTCTTGAGGAAAATATTCAGATTATGTAATGACCGACGTTGAAGTAGAGAAGAAGGTACGGGGAGTCAAACATTTCATTGGAACAGACATGGAAACAAGACAGGAGCAGGCGTGACAGTACTCCTATTCCTCAGACAGCTGAGGGATAGGAGCCTGTCGAACCCGCTGAGGCGTGGGAGCTCAATGATCCGGCGGAGGCGTGGCAGTCTGACGAGCCGGCTGGGCGTAGAAACCTGACGATCCGGCTGAGGCCTGACGTGGGATGGGCGTCTTCCGAGCCATCCGGGGCAATAAACTTCTCGACGCTGAAGTAGAGAAGCAGGTACGGGGAGTCAAATATTTAATTGGAACAGACATGGAAACAAGACAGGCACAGCGTCATCACACGGGTATTCAAGGACATACGATAATCAATGCTGAAGCGGGGACAGAGCGGGGGAACAGACAGATATAGGGGAGGTAATGACAGAGGTGATTGAGTCCAGGTGAGAAGAGCAGGAAGAGCAGGAGCAGGTGTGACAGATTAAATAATGGTGCCAGATTATAATTATGTTCTTGGTAATTTTGGAGACTTTGTACAATTCTTTTGCACTGCGAAAATGTTTCGTAATGTCTTTTAAACTCTGAGTACATACATTGCATCGGAAATTATTCTAACTTGTGGTAAGTTGAGCCAAATTGGGGGTTAACTTTGTTTCAAGAAAACCATTCACAAAATGTATCATTTGACCAAATAATTGGAAGGGGTCATCATTTCATGGATTCTATGAAGGAAGAAACCACTTGGAAAAAGTGGTAAGCAAGTTACGTCCAAAAAACTGATTTTCAATAAATCAAATACATTTGTGTTAGAGGATTCATGATGCCTGTATCTAAACCAAAGTAGATAATTTTAAGATCTATACATCAGCTTCAATATGAGGTCCTAAACTTAGCATTAAAGCGCATCCTTGTAGCTGTCTGCTAATTTAGTCAAAATGTTTGCCATGGGATAAATTGAGTAAATGGCCATGGGGTGGCAGGTAGCCTAGTGGTAAGAGCATTAGATTGGTAACCGCAAAGGTTGCAAGATCAAATCCCCGAGCTGACAAGGAAAAATTCTGTTGTTCTACCCATGAACAAGGCAGTTAACCCACTGTTCCTAGGCTGTCATTGAAAGTAAGAATTTGATCTTAACTGACTTGCCTAGTTAAATAAAGGTATAATAAATGGGGTGAGCCAATGGCTAGTTAAGCAAATTGTGTTTTCTTCCCAGGCGTAATGCCTGGGATGAAAACCAACATGAGCAGCAGTTATGTTTCACAACATGTGGAATTCAATGTGGTTGGATGTTAATTATTTGACTAGGCTACCTGTATTTGACATTGTGTTGTTATTTCGCTGAACACTAGATGGTTTAATTATATTTTTGCCAGTGAAATGAGGCTGCTCAGGCGAGAAAAAAAACATTGGTAAAACAAAATGTTTTATTTTTAATTAAAAAATGTGAACCACATTTTTATTTGGCTTACCCCCAATGGCATTGTGCGTACCCCTGGGGTACGTGCAATGAGAATACCTGCTCCAGGTAAACTTGCTCAAGCTCAGTCAAGTTGGTTGGGGATCACTGATGGAGAGCATATTCAAGTCTTGTCTCAGATTTTTTAAGACTAGCCCACTCCGAACCACAACTGTGTGGAAACCCATTCTGGTGTGTATTTGACAATTTGAGTAATTGAAGCACTGAAAAATACTACGTTTGATCCTAACTCTCCAATCCCTGCCGGTGACAAGCATACCCATGTCTCTGATTATCAAGCAGATTTAAGTCTGGACTTAGACTAGCGCCCTCAGAAACACTCAACACCATGTGGAAAACCATTTAGTAATTTAGCAGACACTCTTATTCAGAGTGACTTTTACAGTTAGGGAATTCAGGTACGAGAACCACAACTCACAGTCATAGTAAATTAACCTTATACCTGTCTCAGTCTTGTGAAGTGTATGGACGCAACCCAGTCGTTCATTCTAAATGTTCCATTGCCATACTGGCTGGCAACGTTCTTATCCCTTGCTTGCTAGCTAGCCAACTACGGCTAACTTAGTCACATCAAAAGCCAGAATAACAGCATTTGTTTAAGCTGTTTTCTAGTGACCTTTATTTGCTTACATCCATAACAATGAGCTAATGAGGAGCGATTTCGCCTGGCATAGAAAATGTGCTCACTCGTTTTTAACCAATCAGCATTCATGATTAGACCCACTCGTTGTATAATTGTCACGATCGTCGGAAGGATCAGACCAAAATGCAGTGCGATTGCTATTCCACATGTTTAATAATAAGTGGAACGTACAAAGATGCAATGAACCAAAATAAAGAAACCCAACGATCGAACTATAACTGTGTAGACAAAACACATACACCAAAGTGGTGAAAAGAACAAACATATATATGGTTCCCAATTAGAGGTGACGACAATCAGCTGCCTCTAATTGGGAACCATCAAATACAAACAGAAAAACAATACATAGAAACCAAAACCCCTCCTGACCTAAACACAAATGATAGCCAGCCGGCTAATCCCAGGCCAGGACGTGACAATAATAGAGCTCAATGGCCTTGTTACAAAAAATGTGGAATGGAGGCCAGTGTTATACAGTTCAGTAGGCCTACTTAGATGTGCCACAGCAAGGGTGTGCAGACCTACACAATCAATACATCTTTGTTTTTAAAGCAAATTAAAGCACATTTCTATCATTTTCATTTTACTTACAAAGTATGGAGTAGGTTCATTTGAATAATTAATTGTTACATTTAAATTTAGGGCTGCACAATGTGAAAACCTTGCAAAGGATGTTAAGACGTTCGAGGCACTGTTTAATGAAAGAATCCTGCTATGTCTGTTGTTCTTTCTTGATTTAACAGTAACCTTGATTGATTTGGCAGAGATACGTGAAGGATATGTTGGCCTCAGGTTTACTTGGTGACACGAGCATTTCATGTGATATTATTGTATTAGGAAACATTTTCTAAACTGGTTGCATATTTTGTGAGGAATTCTGATGTTTGAGTCTATATTACTGTTTTGTAATTTCACATGAAATTCTGTCATATCTATTTTGATGACAAAATAATGAAATATCTTGATATAAATAATTTTGTTTATTGTTTCATTTTGTTTATATTTTGTTTTGATGGATTTGAAATGAGAAACTGTTATTTTTGAAGTTCAGATGTGTGTATAAAGTTTGCACGTGAAAAACAATTGTGTTTAAAATGATGAAATGCTATCATGACAATGAAATTAGTTGGATAATGATAGATATCTCTATAAAGTAATGCTATAAAATCTAAATCATCAAAACATCCTAGCATTAATACACTAAATTCAGTATCTTGCATTCCAATTTCCACTCACGTGAACTTCTTGAAATATATGAAGTCCACTTAAAATTATACTCCCAAAGGGTCACAAAGTGATTGTCAGCCAGGTATACAGGTCCAAAAGTAGCGCATCTCCTCGCTCTACCACCTCACGATCGTTAGTGTCAGTATGGCAGGAGAACGAAGGTATGCTCAATATGAATCTCAGACAATATTTACAGCCTTAATATTGCAATTGCTGATCAACTGGTTGGGTGGCCTCAATGTCAACCCTTTTGTGTTGTTAGGCCCTCTTTATAGATGAGAATGTTCCTAAACATTACTCCACCCCGGAAAATCAATCCACCCTACCCCACTGTGCAAAAACATCATCAGTGCCATCACGCCTAAATGTTGTTTTTGTTCATTGTCTGATTGCAAAATCGGAATGATTTGCCTTACCGGTTATAACACGTCACAGATAATTGCTTTTTCAGAGACGCGTGCAAATGTATCATGCAGAGAAGTACACAATGCATTCTTTCATACAATATAATAAAATACACTATATATACAAAAGTATTTTGACACCCATTCAAATGAGTAGATTCAGCTATTTCAGCCACAACCAATGGCCTTACTGAAGAGATCAGTGACTTTCAACGTGACATTCTCATAGGTTGCCACCTTTCCAGCCCCAGTCAACTGTAATGCTGTTATTGTGAAGTGGAAACGCTCAGCCGCAATGTGGTAGGCCACAGAACCTCACAGAACGGGACCGCCGAGTGCTAAAGTGCATAGCTTGTAAAAATCATCTGTCCTCGGTTGCAACACTCACTAGAGTTCGAAACTGTGTTTGGAAGCAACGTCAGCACATTAACCGTTCGTCGGGAGCTTCATGAAATTGGTTTCTATGGCTGAGCAGCCGCACAGAAGCCTAAGATCACCATGTGCAAAATGCCATGCGTCAGCTGGTGTGGTGTAAATCTCGCCGCCATTGAACTCTGGAGCAGTGGAAACGCATTTCTCTGGAGGGATGAATCTCACTTCACCATTTGGCGGTCCGACGGACGAATCTGTGTTTGGCGGAGGCCAGGAGAACACTACCTGCCCGAATGCTTAATGCCAACTGTAAAGTTTGGTGAAGGAGGATAATGGTCTGTCATGGAAATTCACCACTAAGGACTCAAATTCAAAGTATATGAAGCAATCTTCATTATCAATGCTGGAGAGGTTCACAAACTCATACAAGCCTCATGAAAACTCTGAAAAGGGCATTCCCTTTCAGTTCTTATGTACTGTCATGGAAATCATTGTAATCAAAAGGAGAAACTTTTACATTTCTTCAAAACAAGCAAACTTTATTATTTAATTACTGCAGTAATGAAGCTTGTCAACGAACCTCCTGTAGGTGATTCATTGAGTGCCCAACGTGCGGATTTGAGCCACAGCATTTTATAGCACCCAGTCCATCCTCCTGGATGTTCATGACAAACAACAGATGTATGGAATGGGTCACAAAGTTAGTATTCGTATGAAAGATACTAATACTTCATAGCAAACAGTATCTGCTGTAAAGACTGTTCTCATTGTGTAGAGACCAGGATCTGGCCCCCAACTCCATACTGGAGCCATCTCCCCCTCGTACCCCATTACAGAAACATTACCTTAATGCGGTCTTGTTGGACATCGTAAATCTTCTGTCAGTGCTAAATCTCCCAGAGGCCCACTTTCAGTTCACACAGACACAATAGAGTGTCCGTAAATTGTCATCAGACTATAGTGCCTCTCTTATTGGAGCCTCCCGTCCCAGACTACAGCTATTCATACTCTATCAGAAAAGGGAAAACGGGTAGGGGGACAGCCTCTATTTTTACTATTGCTCTCAGTTGTAAGGACATTTAATTTGGCGACTTTGGGTATTTAGAGCATAATGCTATACTGTTTAAATGTCAGCCACCAGTGCTGTCCATAACCCTGTACACACCAACAAAGCACTGCCCTACTTTCTCAACTGATCTATCTAAACTATTGCGTAATATCCTTGAGAACAATGATACAATCAATGTGTTGGGCTATTTTAATATTCATGTTGACAAAGAGACTGAATCCAAATGATTTTATGTTTTTTTTAGCTCTATGTAGCTCTATGTCCATGTGTGATATTCGGAGTAATCCCAAAATCATACAGTTGAAGTCGGAGGTTTACATACACCTTAGCTAAATATATTTAAACTCAGTTTTTCACAATTACTGACATTTAATCATAGTAAAAATTCCCTGTCTTAGGTCAGCGTCTAGTAATATCTAACAAGTAATCTAACAATTTCACAACAACTACCCAATACACACAAATCTAAAGGGGTGAATGAGAATATGTACATATAAATATATGGATGAGCGATGGCTGAGCGGCATAGGCAAGGTGCAATAGGTGGTATAAAATAGAGTATATACAGTTGAAGTAGGAAGTTTACATACACCTTAGCCAAATACATTTAAACTCAGTTTTTCACAATTCCTGACATTTAATCCTAGTAAAAATTCCCTGTCTTAGATCAGTTACAATCACCACTTTATTTTAAGAATGGGAAATGTCAGAATAATAGTAGAGAGAATGATTTATTTCAGCTCAATTAGTATTTGGTAGCATTGCCTTAAACAATTTAAACTTGTTAGGGAGTGGCAGTTGAGGGGTCGGTTTTGGAGAGCCTGGCGTGCCCAAAGTAAAATGCCTCCCATTCAGGCCCAGAAAATGGGATATGCACATGTTTGGTACCATTGGATAGGAAACACTCTGAATTCTCCAACACTGTTAACCATTTGTCTGTGAGTAAAACAGAACGCTTATAGCAGGTGAAACCCCGAGGAATTTCTGTCCTGGAAAAAGTGATTGACACATTGCTCATTTGGGAACCCCTCCCTCATGAAAATGACCATATAAGGGCATATGAATGCAGTACCCATCGCTTCCTTTAGATGTCAACAGTTTCGAGACAGTGTAAAATTTCATTTTGGATTAATAAGACCAGAGAATAACAGCAAACCAGGAAGTGTATCTTTTATGTCAACAGTACCCCGGCGCGTGCTCCCGAGAAGTCGCGCAGTGTCTTTTTTACCGTCGTTATCGATCAGTTTATATTCCCGGTTGATTTATAATAGTAAATATACGTAAAAGTGTTCCTAAGGATCCATTTAAAACTGTTTGATTGTTCTTGGACAAGTTTATAGGCATAAGATGAACGAGTTTGCGTCACGTTTCAATGGAGGAGTGGAGGCTGTCGTTTCTGATTATAACGCGCGAACCAAATGGAGGATTTATGGATAAAATACATTACTTTTTCTAACAAAAGAACCATGGATTGTCTTCGTTGGACACTTAGGATGACCTCAGCAGAAGTTCTTCAACAGGTAATTGATTTGTTTTCGCTGTAAAATGTGTTACGTGTGTGCCATGATGGCTAATGGATTCATGGCTATGGGAAAAATATGTGAGGTGCTACCCTCAAACAATCAAATGTGCTGCTTTCGCCGTAAAGCCTTTTTGAAATCTGACAACGCTGTGATATTGCCAAGAAACAGAGCTTTTGATGAGTATGGAACACTTGTATATTGGTGGATGTTGAATAATTCAACTTTTGGATTTTGAATTTGGCGCTTTACATTTTACCTGGTAGTGTCGGGAGCAGCCCGCTAGCGCTCCAGTGATCCCTGAGAAGTTAACTTGGGTCAAACGTTTCAGGTAGCCTTCCACAAGCTTCCCACAATAAGTTGGGTGAATTTTGGCCCATTCCTCCTGACAGAGCTGGTGTAACTGAGTCAGGTTTGTAGTTCACCAGTCCCTCCTGCAGCAACGCACCCCCACAACATGATGCTGCCACCCCCCGTCATAATGGCCAAACAGCTATATTTTTGTTTCATCAGACCAGAGGACATTTCTCCAAAAAGTATGATCTTTGTCCCCATGTGCAGTTGCAAACTTCTGTTGACATTGAAGGAGACTCTTCTTGTTTTCTCTTCTTCTCTGCTCTAAAGCATCCAAAACAAAACTGAACACTGTCTCGAGACTGTTGACATCCAGAGGAAGCGATGGGTACTGCATTCATATGCCCTTATATGGGCATTTTCATAAGGGAGGGCTTCCAAATGAGGCACTCTGTCAAAACCACTTTTTCCAGGACAGACATTCCTCGGGGTTTCGCTTGCCATATGCGTTCTGTTTTACTCACAGACAACTGGTTAACACTTTTAGAAAATTCAGAGTGTTTCCTATCCAATGGTACTAAATATGTGCATATTCTATTTTTTGGGCCTGAATGGGAGGCATTTTACTTTGGGCACGCCAGGCTCTCCAAAATGGTCACCACGTGCGCTCATCCCTGAGAAGTTAACTTGGCTTTCAAAGACCTTAGAAAGGCAGGGTAGGATGGATATAGGTCTGTAGCAGTTTGGGTCAAGAGTGTCTCCCCCTTTGAAGAGGGGGATGACCGCAGCTGCGTTCCAGTCTTTGGGCATCTCAGACGTCACGAAAGAGAGGTTAAACAGGCTAGTAATAGGGATTGCAACAATTTCAGCAGATCATTTTAAAAAGAAAGGGTCCAGATTGTCTAGCCCGGCTGATTTGTAGGGGTCCAGATTTTGCAGCTCTTTTAGAACATCAGCTAACTGGATTTGGGAGAAGGAGAAATGGGGGAGGCTTGGGCGAGTTGCTGAGGGGGGTGCAGGGCTGTTGACCGGGGTAGGGGTAGCCAGGTGGAAAGCATGGCCAGCCATAGAAAAATGCTTATTGAAATTCTCAATTATTGTGGGTTTATCGGTGGTGACAGTATTTCCTAACCTCAATGCAGTGGGCAGCTGGGAGGAGGTGCTCTTATTCTCCATGGACTTAACAGTGTCCCAGAACTTTTTGGAGTTTGTGTTACAGGAGACAAATTTCTGCTTGAAAAAGCTAGCCTTGGCTTTCCTAACTGCCAGCGTATATTGATTCCTGACTTCCCTGAAAAGTTGCATATCACGGGGGCTGTTCGATGCTAATGCAGAACGCCACAGGATGTTTTTGCGCTGGTCAAGGGCAGTCAGGTCTGGAGAGAACCAAGGGCTATATCTATTCCTGGTTCTAAATTTCTTGAATGGGGCATGCTTATTTAAGATGGTGAGGAAGGCACTTTTAAAGAATAACCAGGCATCCTCTACTGACGGGATGAGGTCAATATCCTTCCAGGATACCCTGGCCAGGTCAATTAGAAAGGCCTGCTCGCTGAAGTGTTTTAGGGAACGCGTTTAACAGTAATGAGGGAGATCGTTTGACCGCAAACCCATTACGGATGCAGGCAATGAGGCAGTGATCGCTGAGATTTTGGTTGAAAACAGCAGGGGTGTATTTGGAGGGTAAGTTAGTTAGGATTACATCTATGAGGGTTCCCGTGTTTACGGCTTTGGGATTGTACCTAGTAGGTTCAATTATGATTTGTGTGAGGTTGAGGGCATCAAGCTTAGATTGTAGGATGGCCGGGGTGTTAAGCATGTCCCAGTTTAGGTCACCTAGCAGCACGAACTCTGAAGATAGATGGGGGGCAATCAGTTCACATATGGTGTCCAGAGCACAGCTGGGGGCAGAGGGTGGTCTATAGCAAGCGGCAACAGTGAGAGACTTGTTTCTAGAAAGGCAGATTTTTAAAAGTAAAAGTTCAAATTGTTTGGGTACAGACCTGGAAAGCAAGACAGAACTCTGCAGGCTCTCTGCAATAGGTAGCAACACCGCCCCCTTTGGCCTTTCTATCTTGTCTGAAGATGTTATAGTTGGGGATGGAAATTTCAGTGTTATTAGTTGTCTTCCTATGCCAGGATTCAGACACGGCTAGGACATCCGGGTTGGCAGAGTGTGCTAGGGCAGTGAATAAAGCAAACTTAGGGAGGAGGCTTCTAATGTTGACATGCATGAAACCAAGGCTTTCTTAAATTCTACACCGAACAATCCAATGCTAAAGATGTCAGATTATTATACAATTTTAATCAGGAGAATCTCCTCTTTTAAAGATGTAAGGCTGGACAGCGTGTTCTGCTGCCCTCAAACGCTAACCTTTAACATTTCAGAAATGTCACAATTATGTTGGAACTCTGAGTCATCCCCATTGTTTTCCTATGGTGAGACATGCTGGTATATTTTGCCAAATATCTCAGTGTATATTTATATTTTTTCTCAATTCGGACAGCATTTTAATCAGTATTGATTGCTAGACCAGAAAAAGTAGCAATTTCACTAACATCTTTTTATCTGTGTAACGTGTATGCTGGGAAGAAAGTTGTCACGACTTCAGCCGAAGTTGGTCCCTCTCCTTGTTCGTGCGGCTTTCAGCGCTCGACGTCACCGGTTTTCTAGCTACCGCCGATGTACTTTTCAATTTCTATGTTTTTGACTTCATTATACACACCAGGTTTCCAATCACCTTATTATTTGTTCCTTATTTAAACCCTCTGTTTCCCTTATGGTTTTGTGTGTGTTTGTTTATTGTTTGATGTCTTTCATGTTTGTGAGCATGTATTTTTACTACCGGATTTGGTAGTTTGTCTATGAGTAAATGTATTGTATACTCATCTCTGTTGTCCTGCGCCTGACTCTACAAACATGCTACACAGAGACTACTGACAGAAACATGCACCAAATATGGAGTCAGCAGGAGAACACAACCTTCCTCTACCTATTGAGGAGCGCATCCAGCAGTGTCCGCCCTCGTCTCCTGCTTATCCGGGAAAGCCCTGGAGTGGGCCAACGGCGTATGGGGGGAGGACGGAGCGTCATTGGACCATTACGAGGAGTTCACCTGCCGCTTCAGGACAGTGTTCGACCATCCACCTGAGGGTAGAGCGGCGGGTGAACGCCCGTTCTGCACCCTGGCCGCCGGAGCGGGATGGAATGACATAGCCCTGATCGACCATTACAGATGCAGTCTGCGTGAGGACGTCCGACGGGAGTTGGCCTGCAGGGACACCACCCTATCCTTCGACCAGCTGGTGGATATGTCCATCAGGCTGTATACCCTGCTGGCCACCCGTGGAGGTCCGGATCAGGGCCTGTTAGTTCCATCCCCCAACACCTCTGATCCAACCCCTATGGAGCTAGGAGGGACTGCGCTTAGGGGGGAGGGCGGAGGAGGGGCTACTCCCTGTACCTAATGTGGCCGCAGAGGGCACACTGCTGATCGGTGCTGGGGGGGGTACCTCAGTGAGTCGAGGCAGCAGGCAGGGCACTATCGTGTCATCCCAGGTGAGTAGGCACCAGACTCGCCCAGAGCCCCCTGTTGCTCACATGATTTTGTCTGTAGAGTTTTCCCCGCGTCCCCAGCATAAGGCGTTCGCCGATTCAGGCACAGCTGGGAACTTTATTGATCGTTCATTTGCCCGTAGTTTAGGGATCCCTATTGTGTCTGTTGATATGCCCTTCCTAGTGCACACCTTAGATAGTCAACCATTAGGGTCAGGGCTGATTAGGGAGGTTACCACTCCACTAAGTATGGTGACGCAAGGGGGTCATGAGGAGAAGATTAGTCTCTACCTCATTGATTCTCCTGCGTTTCCCGTGGTGCTGGGTCTACCCTGGTTGGCCTATCATGACCCCACTATTTTGTGGCAACAGAGGGCTAAAGGGATGGTCTTGAAAGTGCTCGGGGAGGTGTGTAGGTGTTGTTGGCTGTCGTAAAGGCTCTGAAGTCGTGGAGACACTGGCCTGAAGGGGCTAAACACCCTTTTCTCCTCTGGACTGACCACCGTATTCTGGAGTACATCCGGGCGGCGAGGAGACAGAACCCTCGCCAGGCAAGGTGGGCCATGTTTTTCACCCGCTTTGTTTTCACCCTTTCCTACAGATCAGGTTCCCAGAACGCTAAGGCAGACACACTGTCCCGGATGTATGACACAGAGGAGCGGGCCATTGATCCCACTCCCATACTTCCGGCCTCTTGCCTGGTGGCACCGGTGGTGTGGGAGCTGGACGCGGACATAGAGCAGGCGTTACGTACAGAGCCCACTCCCAGTCAGTGTCCAGCTGGACGTCTGTACGTTCCTTCTGCTGTCCGCGACCGTCTGATCTATTGGGCCCACACGTCACCCTCCTCTGGTCATCCTGGCATCGGACGGACAGTGCGCTGCCTTAGTGGGAAGTACTGGTGGCCCACCTTAGCTAAGGACGTGAGGGTTTATGTTTCCTCCTGCTCAGTGTACGCCCAGTGCAAGGCGCCTAGGCACCTGCCCAAAGGGAAATTACAACCCCTACCTCTTCCACAACAGCCATGGTCACACCTGTCTGTGGATTTCCTGACGGATCTTTCACCGTCACAGGGAAACACCAAGATCCTGGTCGTTTTGGATCGGTTTTCTAAGTCCTGCCGCCTCCTTCCTTTGCCCGGTCTCCCTACGGCCCTACAGACTGCGGAGGCCCTGTTCACCCACGTCTTCCGGCACTACGGGGTGCCTGAGGACATAGTTTCTGATCGGGGTCCCCAGTTCACGTCCAGGATTTGGAAGGCGTTTATGGAACGTCTGGGGAACTCAGTCAGCCTTACCTCAGGTTTTCACCCCGAGAGTAACGGGCAGGTGTAAAGAGTCAACAAGGATGTGGGTAGGTTTATGCAGTGCCTATTGCCAGGACCGACCGGGGGAGTGTGCGAGTTTCATCACCTGGGCAGAGATGGCCCAGAACTCACTCCGCCACTCCTCCACTAACCTCTTCCTAGGGTACCAGCCGGTTCTGGCACAGTGGCATCAGAGCCAGATCAATGCGGTGGATGAATGGCGCTCGGAGGAGACCTGGGAGGCCGCCCATGTGCACCTTCAACGAGCCGCGAGGCGGCAGAAGGCGAGCGCCGACCACCACCGCAGTGAGGCCCCGGTGTTCGCACCGGGGGACAGGGTCTGGCTCTTGACCCGAAACCTGCCCCTCTGCCTGCCCTGCCGGAAGCTGGGCCCCCGGTTTGTGGGGACCTTTAAAGTCCTGAGGAGATTGAACGAGGTATGTTATAAATTACAGCTTCCCCCAGATTACCTTATTAACTCCTTGTTCCATGTGTCTCTCCTCAGGCCGGTGGTAGCTGGTCCACTCCAGGAATCAGAGGTGTGGGAGGTCCCCCCACCCCTCTGGACATCTAGGGGCCCCCGGCGTATGCTGTCCGAGCCATCATGGACTCAAGGTGCCGGGCGAGTACCTCGTGAAGTGGGAGGGGTACGGCCCGGAGGAGAGATGTTGGGTGCCTTTGGAGGACATCCTGAACCCGTTGTTGCTGCGGGAGTTTCACTGTCTCCACCCGGATCGCCCTGCGCCTCGTCCTCCGGGTCATCCCCGAGGCCGGTGTCAAGGTGGGGGTACTGTCACGACTTCAGCCGAAGTTGGGCCCTCCTTGTTCGGGCGGCTTTCGGCGGTCGACGTCACCGGTTTTCTAGCTACCACCGATCTACTTTTCAATTTATATGTTTTTGTCATCATACACACCTGGTTTCCAATAACCTCATTACTTGTTCCTTATTTAAACCCTCTGTTTCCCTCATGGTTTTGTGTGTGTTTGTTTATTGTTTGATGTCTTTCATGTTTGTGAGCATGTACTTTTATGTTTTATGAGTAAATCTTATTGTATCCTCATCTCTGTTGTCCTGAGCCTGACTCTACCTACATGCTACACAGAGACTACTGACACAAGTACAGGAAGTGCAAATTTAATAATAAATAAAACATAGTACAAAATAAACACAATGCATAAAGACATGAAACAGAGTAAATAATTCCTGGGGAAAGAACCAAATGGAGTGACAGATATAGAGGTGGTAATCATGAAGGTAATGGAGTCCAGGTGAGTGTCATGAGGCGGATGTGCATGTAACGATGGCGGCAGGTGTGTGTGATGAGACAACTGGCGACAACGAGCGGGAGTAGAGGTGATAGTACCCCCTCCATGACGCGCAGCTCCAGCCGTAGGATGCAGACCAGAGGGATGGTCACGAGGACCAGGCCGATCGCTTCTGCTGAGGCGTGGGAACCTGTAGAGTCAGCTGAGATGCGGGAACCAGTCGAACCAACTGAGGTATGGAAACCAGTCAAGCCAACTGAGGCATGGGAGTCCGACGAGCTGGCTGAGGCGTGAAAGCCCGACAAGCCAACCGAGGCTTGAGAACCTGTCGAGCCAGCTGAGGCATGGAAGTCTGTGACGAGCCAGCTGAGGCATCCCCTGTAGCTTCGGCAGCAAAAAAAAATAAATCCCTTTTGCTTCCCTTTGGTGAGGCGTTATTCTGTAACGTGTATGCTGGGAGTCGGGAAGCAAGTACAGGGAGTGCAAATTTAATAATAAATAAAACATAGTACGAACCGCGTCCAAACAGAGTCAATAACGCCTGTTGCAATCAAATCAAATTTAATTTTTTCACATGCACATGGTTAGCAGATGTTAATGCGAGTGTAGTCGAAATGCTTGTGCTTCTAGTTCCGACCATGCAGTAATATATAACAAGTAATCTAACAATTTCACAACCGCTACCTTATACACACAAGAACCAAAGGGATTGCAAGTTATAGGGTAGGTAATCAGGAAGTTGATGGAGTCCAGGTGAGTGTCATGAGGCGCAGATGCTCATAACAGTGGTGGCAGGTGTGCGTAATAATGAGACAACTGGCGACAACGAGCACCAGACAGGAGGAGCGGGATTAGACGTGACATCTGTTCGTCAACACATATTTATATTAAGCTCACACAGGTAGCAACAAACGCCTACAGACATTTCCATGGAAATTGGGTGAAAAAGCAGATTACTCCATCATCCACTGGACGTCGAAGACCAAGGCAGAGAGGAAAACAATCACGTGATGTTTTGGTGCCTCTAGGGCAAATCAAAAAGCTTATTGAGGACCTTATTACTGATGAATGTGTTTGTTTTTTCTTTTTCTTTCTGCTTGCATTTTGTATTTATGTTTAGATGTGTGTATTTACTGTAATTTCTGTAATTCAGGGCTCATCTGTAAAAAAGACATTGGTCTCAATATGAGCCCCTGATAAAATAAAGGTTGAATAAAAATAAATAAAAAATATTTGCATGTAATGGGGAAAAGATCAGTGTCTCTATCCTAAATACATAGAGTTGATCTGCCTTGCACTCCTGTTGGGTTGCTGTTAAACGATAACTACATCAATATCAATGACATTACAACAAAAGATAGCGTGGCTAGCTGGCCTAACTGCTACAAACAAAATGCTTGCCTTAAAGGGATACTTTGGGATTTTGACAAGGAGGCACTTTGTCTACTTCCCCAGAGTCAGATGAACTAATGCAAGGTTTCTCAAAGTCAGCCCCTCAAATCTACACACAATACCCCATTATGACGCATTTTAGATATTTTTTGCACATTTATTAAAAATAGAAAAATCACATTTACTTCATACATTTTAATAAGTTTGCAAAAATGCCTTAATACCTGTTTTCACTTTGTCATTATTGGGTATTGTGAGGAAGATTGATGAGGAAATACAGCCTCTAAAATGGATAAAATGAATGTAACTTAACAAAATGTGTAAAAAGTCAAGGGGTCTGAATACTTTACAAATACACTACATGGAGACACTGGTTTGAAAATGGAGATGGAATTGGTGGAATTGTCCTTTAAGATGGAAGCCACATACACTGACATGGCTGTAATGAGTTTCTCTTTTTTGGAAATTGTTCTTTTGGAATTTTCTACTGCTGGCTCGCATGGCACTAATGAAAGAATTTTAACAACGTGGTCAGATGCAGCTGAGAATGTTAGGTCTCTTACTCTAAGGAGTTAAATCAAACTGGTCACTTGGGTGGGAGAAAAGGGGTGGGTTTCGTATTAGGTTAATTTTTTTAATTTTTTTTATATTATTTTTCCTTTCAATAGTGGAATCAGTTAGCATAGCATTTATTGTTACTTGCTAGGTCCATGCATTTTGTATTATGACTTTAAAATGTAAATTGTGTTATTGATAATCATGTTTTATGTTGGACGTGTGCTGATAATCTAATTGTTATTTGCCTATGGCTTTACATTTAATAAAACAATTGATCTCAAAGTAAAGACACATGCCTGACAGCAGCACTTTTGACTGAACTTGGAAGCAGGATTCCATTAAATTGTCACACGCTTAAAAATAACAAAAATGACATAACTACACATTAGTTGTGCATTATAAAACCAGAAACAATTCAAATAGTCTATCTACAGTGGGGCAAAAAAGTATTTAGTCAGCCACCAATTGTGCAAGTTCTCTCACTTAAAAAGATGAGAGAGGCCTGTAATTTTCATCATAGGTACACTTCAACTATGACAGAAAAAATGAGGAAAAAAAATCCATGAATGAATTTATTTGCAAATTATGGTGGAAAATAAGTATTTGGTCACATACAAACAAGCAAGATTTCTGGCTCTCACAGACCTGTAACTTCTTCTTTAAGAGGCTCCTCTGTCCTCCACTCGTTACCTCTATTAATGGCACCTGTTTGAACTTGTTATCAGTATAAAAGACACCTGTCCACAACCTCAAACAGTCACACTCCAAACTCCACTATGGCCAAGACCAAAGAGCTGTCAAAGGACACCAGAAACAAAATGGTAGACCTGCACCAGGTTGGGAAGACTGAATCTGCAATAGGTAAGCAGCTTGGTTTGAAGAAATCAACTGTGGGAGCAATTATTAGGAAATGGAAGACATACAAGACCACTGATAATCTTCCTCGATCTGGGGCTCCACGCAAGATCTCACCCGTGGGGTCAAAATGATCACAAGAACGGTGAGCAACAATCCCAGAACCACACGGGGACCTAGTGAATGACCTGCAGAGAGCTGGGACCAAAGTAACAAAGCCTACCATCAGTAACACACTACGCCGCCAGGGACTCAAATCCTGCAGTGCCAGACGTGTCCCCCTGCTTAAGCCAGTACATGTTCAGGCCCGTCTGAAGTTTGCTAGAGAGCATTTGGATGATCCAGATGAGGATTGGGAGAATGTCATATGGTCAGATGAAACCAAAATAGAACTTTTTGGTAAAAACTCAACTCGTCGTGTTTGGAGGACAAAGAATGCTGAGTTGCATCCAAAGAACACCATACCTACTGTGAAGCATTGGGGTGGAAACATCATGCTTTGGGCTGTTTTTCTGCAAAGGGACCAGGACGACTGATCCGTGTAAAGGAAAGAATGAATGGGGCCATGTATCGTGAGATTTTGAGTGAAAACCTCCTTCCATCAGCAAGGGCATTGAAGATGAAACGTGGCTGGGTCTTTCAGCATGACAATGATCCCAAACACACCGCCCGGGCAACGAAAGATAGGCTTCGTAAGAAGCATTTCAAGGTCCTGGAGTGGCCTAGCCAGTCTCCAGATCTCAACCCCATAGAAAATCTTTGGAGGAAGTTGAAAGTCCGTGTTGCCCAGCGACAGCCCCAAAACATCACTGCTCTAGAGGAGATCTGCATGGAGGAATGGGCCAAAATACCAGCAACAGTGTGTGAAAACCTTGTGAAGACTTACAGAAAACGTTTGACCTCTGTCAATGCCAACAAAGGGTATATAACAAAGTATTGAGATAAACTTTTGTTATTGACCAAATACTTATTTTCCACCATCATTTGAAAATAAATAAAAAAAAAATCCTACAATGTGATTTTCTGGATTTCTTTTTCTCATTTCGTCTGTCATAGTTGAAGTGTACCTATGATGAAAATTACAGGCCTCTCTCATCTTTTTAAGTTGGAGAACTTGCACAATTGGTGGCTGACTAAATACTTTTTTGCCCCACTGTATGTGAAGAGTAAAAAGAGGTAAATGCAGATAGTCCAGGTAGCTATTTGGTTAACTTTTTCATTAACTATTTAGCAGTCTAATGGCTTGGGGGTAGAAGCTGTTCAGGGTCTTGTTAATTCTGGACTTGGTGCATCAGTACCCCTTGCCATGCGGTAGCAAAGAAAACAGTCCATGACTTGTCAATTTTTAGGGCATTCGACACTGCCTGGTATAGAGGTCATGGATGGCAGGTAGCTCTGCCTCAGTGATGAGCTGAGCCATACACACTACCCTCTGTAGAGCCTTGCAATCAGAGGCCAGTCAGTTGCCATACCAAGTGGTGATGCAGCCAGTCAAAAGGCTCTCAATGGTGCAGCTGGATAACTTTTTGATAATCTGATGGTCGATGACACATTTTTCCAGCCTCCTGATGGGAAAGAGGCATTGTCATGTCTTCTTCATGACTGTGTGTAATGTGGACACCGAGGAACTTGAAGCTCTTGATCGTCTCCACTACAGACCCTTTGATGTTGATGGGAGCCTGCTCCACCCTCCGTGTCCTTTAGTCCACGATCAGCTCTTTCTTGCTGACGTTGAGGGAAAGGTTGTTGTCCTGGCACCACACTCTTCCTTATAGGTCATTTCATCGTCATTTGTGATCAGGCCAACCACCATCATGTCGTCAGCAAAATAAGGGTGTTGGAGTCATGTGCGGCCACACAGTTGTGGGTGAACAGGGATTACAGGAGGGTTAGCGTGGCCGTGTTGATGGTCAGCGTGGCGGCGGTGATGTTGCCTACACTCACCACATAGGGTCAGCCCGTCAGGAAGTCGCGGATACAGTTGCAGAGGTATGGGTTCAGTCCCAGGATCCTTAGCTTGGTGATGAGCTTGCAGGGGACAATGGTGTTGAACGCTGAGCTGTAGTCAATGAACAGCATTTTCACATAGGTATTCCTCTTATCTAGGTGGGTGATGGCAGTGTGGAGTACAATTGAGATTGCGTTGACAATGGATCTGTTGGAGCGGTATGCAAATTGGAGTTGGTCTAGGGTGTCTGGGACGATGAAGTTTGTGTGCCGTAGCAATCCTTTCAAAGCACTTCATGATTACAGATGTGAGTACTACAGGGCGATAGTAATTTAGACAGGTTACCTTGGCATTCCTGGACACAGGGACTATGGTGGTCTGATGAAACTTGTAGGTATTACAGACTGAGTCAGGCAGAGGTTGAAAATGTCAGTGAAGACACTTGCCAGCTGGTCAGCGCATGCTCTGAGTATGTGTCCAGGTAATCCGTCTGGCCCTGCGGCCTGGTGAATGTTAACCTGTTTAAAGTTCTTACTCACATTGGCTACATAAAGCGAGATCAAATATTGTCCATAACAGCTGGTATGAGATCATTCAGAACAGCTGGTGCTCTCATGCATGGTTCAGTGTTGCTTGCCTCGAAGCGAGCATAGAAGGCATTTAGCTTGTCTGCTAGGCTCGTGTAAGTGGGGAGCTCATGACTGGGATTCCCTTTGTAATCCATGACAGTTTGCAAGGCCTGCCACATCCGACAAGCATCCTGACACATCCGACAAGCGTCAGAGCTGGAGCCTGTATTAAAGCTTTGCCAGTTTGATGGCTTGTCAGAGGTCGTATCTGGATTTCTTATAAGCTTCCGGATAAGGTTGAGTGGGCTGCTTTTAGTGCTTTGAAATAACAATCCTGGTGGTCTTTATTGGCCAGTAGGAGGACAGTTAGGCCAATACTTCTCCAATATTCTCTAAACTGCGGCCATGGGTATTCATGATGTGCAGCTCCTCTGTGAACCATGGGGAGGACTGTTGGAAGGATACTTGACGTGGTTTTTCAGAGGCAAGGCTGTTTAAAGTGTTACTTAGACTGCTATTATACAGGTCAACCATCGCATCAGGTGTGGACTCAAGCCAGTCAGCTTGTAAGGTAGGGTGAACAGACTCCTGAAAGAGGGCTGTGTCAAGGGAGTTGATGTTTCTGCATTTAATAGTGTGCTTGGGGTGTAGCTGAAGTGCAGGAGTAATCACAGACATTGTCACGTCCCTGTGGTCAGGTACACCAAGCTCATGTACATCCAGGTCTGAGGTAGTGAATTCTCCAGTGATGATGAGGCCTAGTGTATGCTCCCGATTGTTTGTGGAGACGTTGACATGCTGTACCAGGTCGAGACTGTCAAGAATGTTCAGGAAATATGTAGCAGAGGAACATTTTGTTGAATCAATGTGAATGTTAAAATCACCTAGGATAACAACATTGGAGAGAGTAGGACACAGAGAGGTGATCAATTCATAAAACTCTGTAGTAAAAAGAGACTTTGTTTGTTGTAGGGGTGTGATAGATGAATATCACAGTGAGAGGATTGGGAGAATTCAAAACAGTCTTCGTGGAAAACAGCAAGACCACCACCCCTGCCATGGGCACAGGCCTTTTCCAGATATGTATAACTAGACGGAGATGTTTACAATGATCTTTACTTCAACATTATTGAGTTTGTATTTCTATTTCATTTTTCAGATGTTTTCTAAGACCTCGTTTCCATTTGTTTGACCAGAAATCAAAGCCATTGCTTATTCCTAATATTTGGGACAGAAAAATGTAAAATATGTATAAACGTCTATTGTCCGCGCCAATTATGAAATCTACTTAGCATAATACATGTGTTTGAGTAGACAATATTTCAGTGATAAACACAATACATGTAGTATCAGTCAAAGGTTTGGACACACCTACTCATTCAAGGGTTTTTCTTTATTTTTACTGTTTTCTACATTGTAGAATTAGAGCGAAGGCATCAAAACTCTGGAGCAGGTTTTCATCAAGGATCTCTCTGTATTTTGCTCTGTTCATCTTTCCCTTGATGGTGCCAGGTTTCCTCCTGGTGTTCAGGCCAAAGAGTTAATTCTTGGTTTCATCAGACCAGAGAATATTGTTTCTCATGGCCTGAGAGTCCTTTAGGTGCCTTTTGGCAAACTCCAAGTGGGCTGCGCAGATGGTTGTCCTTCTGGAAAGTTCTCCCATCTCCACAGAGGAACTCTGGAGCTCTGTCAGTGTGACCATTGGGTTCTTGGGCACCTTCCTGACCAAGGCCCTTCTCCGCCGATTGCTCAGTTTGGCCTGGCGGCCAGCTCTAGGAAGAGTCTTGGTGGTTCCAAACTTCTTCCATTTAAGAATGATGAAGGCCACTGTGTTATTGGGGACCTTCGATGCGCAGAACTGTTTTGGTGACCTTCCACAGATCTGTGCCTCGACTCAATCCTGTCTCGGAGCTCTACGGATAATTCCTTCGACCTCAGGGCTTGGTTTTTGCTCTGACATGCACTGTCAACTGTGGGACCTTACAGTATATAGATAGGTCTGTGCCTTTTCAAATCATGTCCAATCAGTTGAATTTACCACAGGTGGACTCCAATGAAGTTGTAGATGAAAGGATGAAAAATGGAACAAGATGCACCTGGGCTCAATTTCGAGTCTCATAGCAAAGGGTCGGAAGACTTATGCAAATACATTTGCAAATATTTCTAAAAACCTGTTTTCGCTTTGTCATTATTATAAAAAAAAAAAAATAATATTATTTTATTTAACTAGGCAAGTAGGTTAAGAACAAATTCTTATTTTCAATTATGGCCTAGGAACAGTGGGTTAACTGCCTTGTTCAGGGTCAGTACAACAGATTTTGATCTTGTCAGCTTGGGGATTTGATCTTGCAACCTGTCGGTTACTAGTCCAACGCTCTAACTACTAGGCTACCCTGCCACCCCATGGGGTATTGTGTGTAGATTGATGAGAAGAATGTGTTTTTTCTTTGTCCATTTTAGAATAAGGCTGTAACCTAATGTGCAAAAAATGGTCTGAATACTATCCGAATGCACTGTAATTGGGCCTACTTGATGGACTATTATAATTTCAAGTTTTTGCTCTATTCATCCTGAAAGGGAGTGTGGTTTATAACATACAGTAGAATTTACAGGTGAACAGACAGTTTATCTTCTTTCATTGAAGTGTGTAGGTTACCACTAGGCCTAGTCATAGCCGCGGGAAGCAGGCGTGCTGAGGGTGCTGCAGCATCAACCCCAATTTCTTTTCATGGTTCTTAAAAAAAAACACATTGTTTTCCTTTTTGCATAAAAGTAGTGTACTTTGCCTTTACTAGTCCTGTATTAGCAGACCGATACAGCCGTCTGTAGCGCAGACGTTTGACGTGATCCTATGAACTGGGTCCATTACATTTTGGAAGGGAAGTAAAGGGCCATAGGCCTACTGCTCATTTTCTCTGTCGATTTTACAAGTCGTGACAAATTAGAGGCTGAGGCTACAGTCTGAAATATAGGCAAATGTTATTCCAGAAGCTAAAAATAAGGCTGGGACAAGAAAGATGATAAAGTCTTTTGCTGACTTTTTGTCCTGTCAATTAGCCTATCCAATGTAAATCTAACAGCAAGGCTGAGCCCCCATGCCATGAGACACTGGAGTACTACGCATTGTGACTGGGATGTTATGCTCACTCATTCCATCCAATCAATCAATAAATCAAATGTATTTATAAAGCCCTTCTTACATCAGCTGATGTCACAAAGTGCTGTACAGAAACCCAGCCTAAAACCCCAAACAGCAAGCAATGCAGGTGTAGAAGCACGGTGGCTAGGAAAAACTCCCTAGAAAGGCCGGAACCTAGGAAGAAACCTAGAGAGGAACCAGGCTATGAGGGGTGGCCAGTCCTCTTCCGGCTGTGCCGGGTGAAGATTATAACAGAACATGGCCAAGATGTTCAAATGTTCACAGGTGACCAGCAGGGTCAGATTATAATAATCACAGTGGTTGTAGAGGGTGCAACAGGTCAGCACCTCAGGAGTAAATGTCATTTGGCATTTTCATAGCCGATCATTCAGATTGGCTAGAGTGTCTCTATCCATTGAGTGTTTCTTTCCATTTTGTGTACAAAGCACACCGTAGCCGATGAAAAGATTGCCGCCAAACAGGTTGGTTTCCGTGCCTCAATGCCGCTGTCACGGAGCCTTTTTGTGTTCACAATGAAAAATGTCTTTCATAGGCTAATGACGCATTTGAAGAAGGGAATATAGATATCATACACGCATGTTATTGACGTTGCAGATACAGGCTATTTATACAATCAAATATTATTGCAATCATGCACTTAACAGACAAAGCTTATGAAACTATGGTAAAAACAAAAAAATGTTACTTACAACAAAGTTGATTGCACTGAAACAATAATATATTATACTAAAATATGAGTAAATAATATTTCCATTTTAGCTAGGTGTTGTTACCATGTTACATGTAATTTAGTATTACCATATAGTTACCCATACTGTAATGTAAAGTGTTTTGGTTTTTATTAATAGGCTAATGTTTAAATGTGGAATTGTGGGGAACTGTTTACATAGGGCTCTGAAGTGAACAATGAGCATAAGTAACACATTAGAATAACTATCATCAGGGTAGATCCCTGTGATTTCAATGACTTTCTGACTGGACCTTTTTGATTTGAACAAAACCTTCCACCCCATGATAGAAGTGGTCAGAAAGTGACTTTTTGGACCTGAATGCCAAAACGTATAAGGGCAATGAAACGCACCGATTTCGCATGTGTTTCTCTGTTGCTCATTAAGAAAAACAAGAGATCAGTCTTTGTGTGGTTTGATGTGGACATCCATACAGGTTATGAGAACTAATAGGTAAAGTGTAAGTACAGAATGCATGACTGTAAGTCGCTTTGGATCAAAGCATCTGCTAAATCTCATATATTACACAACATACCTAAAGTATGTGGACACCTGCTCGTCGAACATCTCATTCCAAAATCATGGGCATTAATATGGAGTTGGTCCCCTCTTTGCTGCTATAACAGCCTCCACTCTTCTGGAAAGGCTTTCCACTAGATGTTGGAACATTGCTGCAGGGATTTGCTTCCATTCAGCCACAATAGCATTAGTGAGGACGGGCTCTGATGTTGTGCAATTAGGACTGGCTCGCAGTTGGCATTCCAATTCATCCCAAAGGTGTTCGATGGGGTTGAGGTCAGTGCTCTGTGCAGGCCAAGTTCTTCCACACCGATCTCGACAAAGCATTTCTGTATGGACTTCACTTTGTGCACGGGGGCATTGTCATGCTGAAACAGGAAAGGGCCTTCCCCAAACTGTTGCCACAAAGTTGGAAGCACACGATCGTCTAGAATGTCATTGTATGCTGTAGCATTAGGATTTCCCTTCACTTGAACTAAGAGGCTTTGACTAAACCATGAAAAGCAGCCCCAGACCATTATTCCTCTTTCTCCAAACTTTACAGTTGGCTCTAAGCATTCAGGCAGGCAGCGTTCTCCTGGCCTCCGCCAAACACAGATTTGTCCGTTGGACCGCCAGATGGTGAAGTGAGATTCATCCATCAAGAGAAACGCGTTTAGACTGCTCCAGAGTCCAATGGCAGCATGCTTTACACCACTCCAGCTGACTACAGACATTGCACATGGTGATCTTAGGCTTGTGTGCAGCTGCTTGGCAATGGAAACCCATTTCATAAAGCTCCCGACAAACAGTTATTTTGCTGACGTTGCTTCCAGAGGCAGTTTGGAACTCTGTAGTGAGTGTTGCAATCGAGGACAGATGATTTTTCCACGCTACGCACTTTAGCACTCGGCGGTCCCGTTCTGTGAGCTTCTGTGGCCTACCAATTTGCGGCTGAGCCGTTGTTGCTCCTAGATGTTTCCACTTCACAATAACAGCACTTACAGTTGACCGGGGCAGCTCTAGCAGGGAAGAAATTTGACAAACTGACTTGTTGGAAAGGTGACATCCTATGACATTGTCATGTTGAAACTCACCTATCTCTTCAGTAAGGCCATTCTGCTGCCAATGTTTGTCTCTGGAGACTGCAAGGGTGTGGCTTAAATAGGCTATTCTACTAACTTGAATAGGAGTCAAAATACTTTTGTATATATACTGTATTTTATTATATTGTATGAAAGAATGCATTGTGTACTCCTCTGCATGATACATTTGCACGTGTCTCTGAGAAAGCAATTATCTGTGACGTGGTTTAATAACCGGTAAGGAAAATTATTTCGATACCTCTTTTGCAATGAACTAAAACAACATTTAGGCGGATGGCACTAATGACTTATTTGCACATTGGGGTAGGGCCTAACAACACAAAAAGGTTGACATTGAGGCCACCCAACCTGTTAATCCGGAATTGCAATAAATTGCTGTAAATATGGTCTGAGATTCATATTGAGCACACCTTCGTTCTCCTGCCATACTGACACTAATGATCGTGAGGTGGTAGAGCGAGGAGATGCGCTACCTTTGGACCTGTATACCTGGCTGACAATCACTTTGTGACCCTTTGGGAGAAAAATTATAAGTGGACTTTATTTATTATTTCAAGAAGTTCAGGTGAGTGGAAATTGGAATGCAAGATATTGAATTTAGTGTATTAGAATGCTAGGATGTTTTTATGATTTAGATTTTATAGCATTACTTTATAGAGATATCTATCATTATCCAACTAATTTCATTGCCATCATAGTATTTGTGCATTTCATCCTTTTAAACACAATTGTTTTTCATGTGCAAACTTTATACACACATCTGAACTTCAAAAATAACAGTTTCTCATTTCAAAACAAAACATTAACACATTTAAACAATATAAACAACATTCTTTATATCAAGATATTTCATAATTTTGTCATCAAAATAGATATTTGACAGAATTTCATGTGAAATTACAAAACAGTAATATAGACTCAAACATCAAAATTCCTCTAAAAGAAATCTGTGTTATTGCACCAGTTTCGAGAAATGTTTCCTAATCCAATAATATCACATCAAATGATCTTGTCACCAAGTAAACCTGTGACCAAAATATCCTTCACGTATATCTGCCAAATCAATCAAGAAGGTTACCAAGTGAAATCAAGAAAGGACATCAGACATAGCAGGATTCTTTCATTACACAATGCCAAGAACGTCTTCACACACTTTGCAAGCTTTTCACATTGTGCAGCCTTAAATTAAAATATAACAATTAATTAATCCAATTAACCTACTCCACACTTTGTAAGTAAAATGATAGAAATGTGCTTTAATAAAAATTATTAAATATATATATATTGATTGATTGTGTAGGTCTCCAAACCCTAGATGTGGCACATCTAAGTAGGCCTACTGGTCTGTTTGACACTGGCCTCCATTGCAAATCATATTTTTTTTTTGCAACAAGGCCATCGTGTAATACTGTATTATACAATGGGTGGGTATTTTCCTGAATGCTGATTGGTTAAAATTGCAGACAGTGTCTATTCCACAAGTTACCACCGTCTAAATCTATGATTTTAAAATGCCTATTTACTCTGTTCCATCTGACTGTGCAATCCACTGTCTCATCAGCCTATCCAAGCAATTTACAAACTAGATCTCCACTATAAAAAGCATCTAGACATCATCTCACATTTCATTTAGACTACCATTTAGTTTTCAACAGCGGAGATTTGTATATGCCTTGCTCTGTCTCTCCGACATTTGCAACATTGTTTCAATATTCAAATTTGATCTCCAGCCGTCCAATAATAATGAACGTGTCGGGAGTAGGGATGAGACGGACAGACAGGCAGCGTTTCTCAGCCAGTCAAAATCATTTTATGGATATATATACAAAGAAATGTCAATTGAAAAAAGTAAAAAGAAACTAAGTGCAGCTAGTTTGCAGCCTTTCCAGCTTCCGTTTGAAGTGATTATGTTAGCTGTGTTGTTCACTTTCTCCTCTGAACAACAGTGTCCTGAAGAGTAAGCACATTTTCTTTGCCAGGCGAAATCGCACCTCATTAGCTCATTGTTATGGATGTCTGCAAATAAATGTCAATAGAAAACAATTTAAACAAATGCAAATGTAGATACTTTGCTCTTATTCTGGCTGCACTTTTTGACGTGACTGCAAGTTAGCCGTAGTTGGCAAGCAATGGATAAAAACGTTGCCATCCAGTATGTCAATGGAATATTTAGAATGAACGACTGGGTTGCATCCATACACTTCTGTCACGAGAATTTTGTTCTCAATGTTTTAAAATGAACTTTTAATTAACTACTCAGTCTGTAACCCAAAGGTGGTAAAGCTTTGATGAAAAATAAAACAGACTGAGGCCCAGCTACAATGGTCAGGTTTTATTCAGAGACGTTCTAAATTCACAATGGGAACACAGTCCTTTATATGTACATACAATTTAACTCCACCCCGCTTTAGGTGGGCTGTGTTTAACATATTTCAGCTTTATCCCCCTCCCTGCGGTTGGTTTCACAGTTATAAATCGTCTGTCGACAGTTCTCCTTTTCCTCTGTTATCTCTACTCCATCCTGCTTAGGTTGCAAAATAGTAACACGATGTCTTAGTCTTTTAAAAAGTTCTAGACCTACACATTATAGAATTATTGTCTTATTCCTCTAACACCTATTACATACATTTTCAGGGTTAAATATTCTTAGTCATTACTTAACCATACAAATTCCTACATCAACTTCACAAGACTGAGACAGGTATAAAGGTTAATTTACTATGACTGTGAGTTGTGGTTCTCGTACCTGAATTCACTAACTGTAAAAGTCACTCTGAATAAGAGTGTCTGCTAAATTACTAAATGGTTTTCCGCATGGTGTTGAGTGTTCCTGAGGACGCTAGTCCAGACTTAAATCTGCTTGATAATCAGAGACATGGGTATTCTTGTCACCGGCAGGGACTGGAGAGTTAGTCAGGATAAAAGTAGTTGTAATTTTCAGGGCTTCAATTACTCAAATTGCCAAATACACACCAGAATGGGTTTCCACACATTTGTGTTTCTGAGTGGGCTAGTCTTAAAAAATCTGAGACTTGAATATTGCGCCCCTTCAGTGATCCCCAACCAACTTGACTGAGCATTCACTAGGCACTGTATATCGCACATTCATTCATATCTTCTTCGGGATCGGTTTCCCATCCGCGGGATGGTTGAGATAACGTTGGCTAATGCGATTAGCATGAGGTTGTAAGTAACAAGAACATTTCCCAGGACATGGACGCATCTGATATTTGCAGAAAGATTAAATTATTGTTAATCTAATTGCGCTGTCCAATTTACAGTAGCTATTGCAGTGAAATAATACCATGCTATTGTCTTCATAAGGCTAGGCCCCTATTTTCTACACTTCCTGTCTGCCTGACGTGCCCAAAGTAAACTGCCTGTTACTCAGGCCCAGCAGCCAGGATATGCATATAATTGGTAGCATTGGATAGAAACCACTTTGACGTTTGTAGAAATGTTAAAATAATGCATGAGACTATAACACAATTAATATGGTAGGAGAAAATCCAAAGAAAAACCAACCAGAATGTTTTTGTTTGTCGTTGAGATTCCATGCACTTCCTTTAGAAAGTATAGGGACAATGTTAAATCCGGCTCCCAGATTGCAATTTTTATGACTTCCACTAGATGTCAACAGTCTTTTTCAAGATTTCAGGCTTGTTTGTTTGCTTGTTGTAGGTGCAGCTGTGGTTGTCATGACAGCAGCTGTGGATGTTATAGCTCCGGTTTTCTGGTTGTTGTGGGTGCAGCTGTGGTTGTTGTTGAAACAGCTGTGGTTGATGTGGGAGTAGCTGTTGTTGTCATGGCAGCAGCTGTGGTTGTTGTAGGTGCAGCTGTAGTTGTCGTGGCAGCAACTACTGTTGTGGGAGCCAATGTGGTTGTTGTAGCGGAGGTTGTGGTTATTGTGTTTGTTGTAGTAGCAGCTGTTGTTTTTGTTGTTGTTGTTGTTGCAGCCCCTATAGTTGTGGGTGAAGCTGTGGTTGCAGTTGTTTTAGCTGTTGTTATTGTGGGAGCAGCTATGGTTGATGTGCGAGTAGGTGTATTTATTGTGGGAGCTGCTGTGGTTGGTGTGGGAGTATTTGATGTTGTGGGAGCCACTGTGGTTGTTGTGGCAGAGGTAGTGGTTGTTGTGGCAGTAGCAGCGGATGTTTTAGTTTTTGTTGTGGTAGCCACAGCTAAAAAAAAAATGATGGTTGTCTTGGCTGCAGCAGTGGTATTGTGGATATTGTCACCGCAGCTGTTGTTGTTTTGTCAGCGAATGTGTTGTTGTGGGGGCAGCTGTGACTGTTTTGGGTGTTGTTGTGGTTGTTGTTCCTGCAGCTGTGGTTGTTGTAGGTGCAGCTGTTGTTGTGGCAGCAGCTGTGGTTGTTGTGGGAGCCATTGAGTTTGTTGTTGCGGCAGCTGTGATTTTGGGATCAGCTGTTGTTGTCGTGGTGGAAGCTGTGGTTGTTGTTGGAGCATCTGTTGTTGTTTTGGGGGTGGCTGTGGTAGTTGTAGTTGTTGTCCCTGTAACACCACAGAAGTTAACGTAAATCTACTCTATATAATAGTGTCATGTGTCAATGTTGAAAGTGATGACAATGACAACAGGGTTATCAATGATGGCTTAACTTACTTGCAGTAATAGAGGTTTTATCAACAGGATGAAGGTGTTCCACTGTGACAGAGAATCAGTCAATCCCTGCTCTGCGCTGGTTGCATTTGGAACCACAGTCTGATTCTTGAGGGTCATGAGGGTCATAAGGGTCATGTTGACAATCACTAAGCCACTCCTGTAGAAAAAGAAACAGACACAGGGATGTAGTATTCATTTTCAGGTGAGGTGCTTTAACAGTTATTTCTGAAACTTTATTTAGTTTTATGATTTATTTACTAGACATATGAGAATACACTGACACATTGTTTTACATCTCTCTTAGTGCACTTGTGTAACATCAGAATTAGTATAGATACACATTTTTACAGTCACTAGTAACTTACGAGAATTGAATGATCCTACACCTTTTGTAGGTCAAAGGACATATTATTCTGTATCCACAATTTACCTGAAACAAAAACAAAATTAGTGTCAATAATTACATCCTATTTTTCAAATGTGAAACCACTGACACATTCTTGTTCAAAGAAGGAAGGGTTGCTCACCTCTGTGGTCACATTTGCTGCAAATTCCTGATATGCTTTTGTAGAAGAGTCAAAATAGTCACTTAGGAATGTATGGATTAATCTGAATGCTAAACCCAGGGACCCCTTAGGAAAAGAGAAGATGGTTTTTGATAGACAGTGAGAGGGAATCAGAGGGGGGAATGAGCAGAAAATAAAATGAGATGACCTTCCAACAAACAAAAACAATATGAAACAAGATAGACTACAAAATAATGTCGGTGCCGCTGTTGAGTCTGTAGTTGTGATTGTGGCAGCTGTGGTGGTTGTGGGATTAATTGTGGTAGTTATCGGTGTGACTGTGGTTGGTGTAAGAGCAGCAGTGGTAGTTGTCACAGCAACTGTGTTCATCATAGCCTAAATTGTGGTATTTGTGGGTGCAGCTGTGGTTGTATTAGTAGTGGCTGTGGTTGTTGTAGCTGTGGATGTGGTTGTTGTAGCTGCAGCTAACGTGGAAAAGATTGTGGTTGTTGTGGGGGGTAGCTGTTGTTGTTGAAGCAGAAGCTATTGTTGTCGTAGCATTAGCTGTTGTTCTTGTGGGAGCAGCTGTGGCTGTTGTGTTAGAAGCTGCTGTTATCGTGGGAGCCACTGTGGTAGTCGTAGTTAGTGTTGTTGCAGCAGATGTTGATGTTGTGGCAGTTTTTTGTAGCAGCAACTGTTGTTGTCTTACCTGTGGTGGTGGTTGTCATTGGTGCAGCTGTGGTTGTTGTGGGTGCAGCTGTAGTTGTTGCAGCTGCGATTGTGGTTCTTGTGGGTGCAGTTGTGGTTGTCATACCTACGGCTGTGGTTGTCACTGGTTGTTGTGGGTGCACTTGTGGATGTTCTAGCTGTGGCTGTGATTGTTGTTGGTGTAGCTGTGGTTGTCTTTGCAATAGCTGTGGTTGTTGTGGGATGAGCTGTGGTTGTTGTGGGAACGTCTGTGATTGTTGTGGGAGTAGCTGTTGTTGTCATACCTGCGACTGTGGTTGTTGTTGGTGCAGCTGTGGTTGTCATGTCAGCAGCTGTTGTTGTTGTGGGAGCCACTGTGGTTGTTGTGGCGGAGGTTGTGGTTGTTGTTGTAGCAGCAGCTGTTGTTGTTGTAGCAGCACCTGTTGTTGTTGTGGGTGAAGCTGTGGTTGTAGTTGAGGCTGTGGTTGTCATTGACGTAGCTTTGGTCGTTGTATTGGCTGCTGTGGTTGTTATGAGAGCAAATGTTGTTGTTGCCTCAGCAGTGGCAGTTCTCAACTGGCAGCTTTATTAAATAGTACCCGCAAAACACCAATCTCAACGTCAAAAGTGAAGAGGCGACTCCAGGATGCTGGCCTTCTAGGCAGAGTTCCTCTGTCCAGTGTCTGTCTTCTTTTGTCCATCTTAGTCTTTTCTTTTTATTGGCCAGTCTGAGATATGGCATTTTCTTTGCAACTCTGCCTAGAAGGCCGGCATCCCGGAGTCACCTCTTCACTGTTGAAGTTGAGACTGGTGTTTTGCGTGTACTATTTAATGAAGCTGCCAGTATAAGACGTGTGAGGTGTCTATTTCTCAAACTAGACACTCTAATGTACTTGTCCTCTTGCTCAGTTATGCCCCGGGGCCTCCCACTCCTCTTTCTATTCTGAGACAGTTTGCGCTGTTCTGTGAAGGGAGTAGTACACAGCGTTGTACGAGATCTTCAGTTTCTTGACAATTTCTCGCATGGAATAGCCTTTATTTCTCAGAACAAGAATAGACTGACGAGTTTCAGAAGAAAGTTCTTTGTTTCTGGCCATTTTGAGCCTGTAATCGAACCCACAAATGCTGATGCTCCAGATACTAAACTAGTCTAAAGAAGGTCAATTTTAATGCTTCTTTAATTAGGACAACAGTTTTCAGCTGTGCTAACATAATTGCAAAAGGGTTTAATAATGATCAATTAGCCTTTTAAAATAATAAACTTGGATTAGCTAACACAACGTGCCATTTGAACACAGGAGTGACGGTTGCTGATAATGGGCATCTGTACACCTATGTAGATATTCCATAAAAATCTTCCGTTTCAAGCTACAATAGTCATTTACAACATAAACAATGTCTACACTGTATTTCTGATCAATTTCATGTTAATTTAATGGACAATGTTTCAAAACATAGACATTTCTAAGTGACCCCAAACCTTTGAACAGTAGTGTATGTTTACTATAGAGTTGAAGTCGGAAGTTTACATGCACCTCAGCCAAATACATTTAAACTCAGTTTTTCACAATTCCTGACATTTAATCCTAGTAGGAATTCCCTGTCTTAGGTCAGATAGGATCACACTTTATTTTAAGAGTGTGGAATGTCAGAATAATAGTAGAAATAATTATTTATTTCAGCTTTTATTTCTTTCATCACTTTCCCAGTGGGTCAGAAGTTTACATACACTCAATTAGTATTTGGTAGCATTGCCTTTAAATTGTTTAACTTGGGTCAAATGTTTCGGGTAGCTCTCCACAATCTTCCCACAATAAATTGGGTGAATTTTGGCCCATTTCTCCTGACAGAGCCGGTTTGTAGGCCTCCTGGCTCACACACGCTTTTTCAGTTATGCCAAAAACCCACAAATTCTGAAACACTCCAAGCATTGATTATGCAAGAATGGGCTGCCATCAGTCAGGATGTGGCCCAGAAGTTAATTGACAGCATGCCAGGGCGGATTGGAGAGGTCTTGAAAAAGAAGGGTCAACACTGCAAATATTGATTCTTTGCATCAACTTCATGTAATTGCCAATAAAAGCCTTTGACACTTATGAAATGCTTGTAATTACACTTCAGTATACCATAGTAACATGTGACAAAAATATCTAAAGACACTGAAGCAGCAAACTTTGTGGAAATTTATATTTGTGTCATTCTCAAAATTAGCAAGAGATAGCACTTGTATTTTCTAAGAAAGTAGCAGAAATGTGCAGAAAGTAGTTTTGAATGCATTTCGTTGAACGGAAACAATAACAGTCTTGAACTTTTTTGGCAACATAGTGATATATTCTTATATACTGTACAATGAGGAATTCAACTACAAAATACTAGTCTTCCCCAATTTTTTTAACCATTTCCCTCACCCACAAGGTGTATAAACAACAACAATAAATATGAATAAAATAAGATGATAGATACATAACAAAAACGTGAAGAACATAAATCAATCAAATCTAATTAGCACATGTAGGACAGTATGCAGATGTGTGTGCAGATGCATTTCTCACAAGTGCAGCACACAGTATTTGTTTAACAGCCCTTTTTTGGTGGGCAGAATTGGAATCTCCTCCTCTTGCATGCCCCAGCTGCAGCTTCAGGTTGATCAGGACAAGATTCAGCGCCCTGAACAGCTTTCACAAGCGCTGGAGAGGCTGCTGTGCGGGGGAGGCACTCCCATCTTTGAATGTGTGGGGTTACAGGAACACCCTTCTCTTGTTCCGCTTATCAGGCATCCAGGTAGGGTTGATCTTGTTCCATATCACGAAGGCATTGTATGACGACACATCAATGATGTTATGGAAGATGACCAGGTGCCAGCGGGCAGTCATCCTTCTGCAGCTGTAAGTTCCAATCACCTTGTCCAGGTTGTCCACGTCTCCTTTGTTGTGGTTGTAGTCCAGGACGATGACTGGCTTCCTGTCCTCACGATCACTGATCTCAGCCGTTTTGTGCAGTGTGCTCAGGAGTACCACATTCTTGTTCCTCTTTGGGAGGTAAGAAACTAGAGTGGTGGTGGGGGTGAAGGCAAACTTTTTCTAACTGTGCCAACCATGGTGATCTTCCTCTTCAGGAGCTGCTGGCTGAGTTCATAAGAGGTGAAGAAATTGTCACACGTGACATGGTGCCCCCTCAGTCCATCTGTCACATAAAGCACTACCCACAACATCCCCTGGTTCTTCTCCGGACCTCCACTGGTCGGCTTCCCTGTGTAGACTTACATCTTCCAAGTGTAGCTGTATTGTGTGTCACAGACACCCCATATCTTGATGCCATACTTTGCTGGTTTGCTGGGCATGTACTGCCGGAAAGGACAGCAACCTTTTGACAAAAGAGATTACTATCAGTAATTAGTATCCGTGTCACAAAAAACAATCACATGAATCAATGATATTGCAGCAATACATAATACAATTAACTGTGAAAATAACTTACATTACAGAATGAAAATAAATAGAACCAGTTGCTCATCCACTGTTACTTCAGGCCCAGGGTTGTAGAGGTATGGAAGACGCTCCACCCACTTCTCCCAGACCTCTCTTATGGCCTCCAGTTTGTCTCTCACACGTCTTGCAGGTCTTGACTCAAGGTTATCAAATCGTAGCATTCTTGAGAAAGTGTGAAAGACTTTCAGTGGAATCGTGGCACGGAAAATCGCCCTTCCACTCTCTGCATCCCAGAGACTACATGTAGCCTCGGGACTTATACACACCCGCTAAGTGTATTTTGTCTGAAATGTATTTATTTAGTATGTGAACTTGAGTCGTGTGGGTTCGTCGAGGGGAGATGCTGCACATGCACAAGAAAGTTTTAGTTTTGACTGAGTTCAATCAGTAGCACACATAATCTCAATTTCTCATTCTGTGCATGTGTGTGTGTCTTTGTGGTTCTTGTGTTGAGTAAATGATTTTATAACTGCGGTTCAAAAATGACCCTAAGACAATCTTTGTACCCTGGTGGTGTACAGCTTTCATGGAAATATGAACAAAGGCGATGTTTCACTTTTTCTAATGTTGGAAAAATGTAAGGGGTTTTCTTTGCTTTTAAACGTAGTGGTTTAAGGGTAATTTTTTTACCCTTAAGACAACACAAGGGTAAAGCAAATGTGTACTCTTGGACTTATTTAGGCTTGCCATAACAGGGTTGAATACTTATTTTTTTATTTTTTTGTTGTTGATTTTATTTATTGAATATTCGAAACATACAATATACTTGCAGTGAAGACGCTCAACAACTACATCATACCAGTCATCCAACAGATTCCCATTCAGAGCAACACACAGAAGCATCCAGGGTCAATGCTCTGCTCAAGGGCATGTTGACCGATCTACCACCAGGCCAAAAAATGTGAACCCGAACCCTCCAAGATGCCCCTACAGTTCGCCAATAGCTGTCCCTCAACTATTCGAGACCCCTCTCACAGCCCCCCTCCCCAGGAAGATTTTTTTTTTTTTAAATACAATTAATTCCATTCCCCACCCCCAAGAACGCCCCAATGTACCAACCAAGAGGATGAACTAAAGAGAAAAAAGGAAAAGACAGAAGAAAACAGTAAACTACAATGTAAAAAAAATAATATATAAAAAAATATAAATTTAAAACAAAGGACATCAAGGACAACTAAAATCGTAACAGCAATGCCAATTGTATATGTTTGTGTGAATGTCTGGCACTATTACATATATGTGTGTGTTCTTGTATGCGTTTATTTGAATGAGAGTGTGTATATATGCATGTGTACAAACACCTGCACGGCATCACCCTCAGGCAAACCGGCATTAGTTGTAAAAACACTCAAGTGTACTTTTTATTATGTTTAATTTTTTTTACTTTTATCTTTGACCATCATTCTCTCTCACACAGCAACTCCACTCCCACTTGTCTCCAATTCCACATTCCAACCCTCAGCTTCCCTCAGCCCATCCCATCTGTCTCTGCTGGCCATCCACTTTGGGTTTCTATGCAACACATATCTTTCAACTATGCTGTGATGTTTAACATACAATTTATATCTAATCGAATGGAATCCACAGATTGCGAGTTGACTATTAGATTGCGAGTAAGACTATTAGTATATTAGTAATTGACTGACGTGGTCACTCCATATCTCCTAACAGTACTATTTCTAGGGTCAATTTTATATCAATGCTATGCATTTTCAGCCATTCCTGAACCTGAGACCAGAAACTGGCTACCTGAGGTCAATACCAAAATAAATGGTCTATTGATTCTGTATCCTCACATCAAAATCTGCAGAGCTTCGATGAAATGATGGCCCTATTGTTCAACATTTTGTTGGTGGCAAGAATTCTATATAATAATTTTAGCTGAAAAGCACATAGTCTTGAATCTTGTGTTGTTTTATATACCAACTCATACACCCTATACCATGGAATCGGTACATCAAAAATCTCTTCCCAACTATTTTTCAATCTGTATGGCACAGTTGTCAACATCCTGGTCCTCAAATGAAACTGGTATTCTTTCCTATTTATGCTATTTTTATTCCCAAGCCAGTTTTGATCCTTTATATTGGGCAGGGCGACCAGTTCCCTACCTCCTCCCGCCTCCTCCATTTTGGGGGCAATGTTGTAATCAATTGGTTGTACTCTTGGATTGAGCAGACCTTTCCGTACAATTCTGATAACTCCATGAAAGACATCACTCTACCATTACAATTTACAATATAATTTAAGAAGAAAATACCCTTTTCAAACAACTTTCCCATAAATACATGTATTTTTTCAACCAGTAAATTTGAGTTCAGCCATAATATTTGTTGTAATATATATCTTTTCAGGGGGATGAAATTGAAATTGTAGCCAGCTCTGCAATGCTTGTTTGAAAAAGAAAGAGATACTTTGAAAAAAGTAAGCTCTGCTTCTTGGCAATATCACAGCGTTGTTTGAGGGTAGCACCTAACATATTTTTCCCATTACCATAAAATCATAAGCCTTCACGGTTCACAGAAAACACATTTCACAGCGAAAACAAATCAATTACCTTTTGAAAAACTTCTGCTGAGGGCTTCCCAAGTGTCCAACGAAGACAATCCATGGTTCTTTTGTTTGAAAAGGTAATGTAATATATCCATAAATCTCAGTTTGGTTGGCGCGTTATGATAAGAAAATACAGCCTCCAATCGTCCATTGAAACATGAAGAGAATACCTATAAACTTGTCCAAGAACAATCAAACATAATTGTAAATGTATCCTTAGGAACACTTTTATGTATAAATAGTATAATATTTCAACCGGAATATAAACTGGGCGATAAGAAAGGAAAAATTCACAGAAAGCGCCAGCCGTGAACATGCATTTACTTCTATTGACATCTGTGTGGCCACTTCCTTATTCGTCGTCTTCTATGCTCTAAAAGCATCTAAAAAGAATCAGAACACTTTCTCGAGACTGTTGACATCCAGAGGAAGCAATAGGTACTGCATTCATATGCCCTTATATGGGCATTTTTATAAGGGAGGGGTTCTAAATGAGGCAATGTGTCAAAACCACTTTTTCCAGGACTGAAATTTCTCGGGTTTTTGCCTGCCATTTCAGTTCTGTTATACTCACAGACAAAATGTTAACACTTTTAGAAAATGCAGAGTGTTTCCTATCCAATTGTACTAAATATGTGCTTACCCTATTTTTTGGGCCTGAATGGGAGGCATTTCACTTTGGGCACTCCAGGCTCTCCAAAAATGGTCACCTCGTGCGCTGCTCCCAAAGAAGTTAAATTATAAAACAGTTCTCGACAATAGAGAGAGGGAGAGAAGAGAAAAGAGAGAAAGAGAGAGTGAGAGAAGAGAGCGAGATCAGGTGTGTGTGTGTACTGTATGTATAAGTCCGTATGTGTATGCAAGCATTTAACTACTTACGGAGTAGCAGCGCGCTAGCGGGCCATCAGCTTCATTACATTACCAGCATTCTTTTGTGAATTATTTTCTATTGAGGCGCGTTATGATCAGAAAATCCACCGTTGAGTAGCCCATTGAACCGTGAAGAGAAGACGTTCAAATTATACCTATAAACCTTCTACAAACAAATCAAACATCATTTTTAATGTATCCTTAAGTATCCTTTTATGTATATTTACTGTAATATTTCAACCGGGCGATAACGTGAACAATAGGAAAGGAAAATAAAGTGGTGCCCGTTCACAATCTCGCGCCCGTCAAACTATGTAAACAAAAGTGGTCCCCTGACTACTTCCTCTTCCTATCCGTTCTGCTTACTGCTACAGCTTCCAGACTCTGTATGAAGACTGTTGACATCTAGTGGAAGCCATAGGTACTGCAGTCTCAGTTCTAGTTAAAATGCAAATGAATAGGCAGCCTGGAGAAGAAGGTCATTTACAAAAAAACTGCAAATCCGGATGGATTTTCCTCTAGTTTTCGCCTGCTATATCAGTTCTGTTATACTCACATACATTATTGTAACACTTTTAGAAACTTCAGAGTGTTTCCTATCCAATAGTACTAATTATGTGCATATCCTATTTTCTGGGCCTGAGTGGCAGGCATTTTACTTTGGGCACCCCAGACTCTCCAAAACCGTCACCTCTGCTGCCGCTCCCTAAGAACTTAATTGAGTACGTGTGTGTTCATATTCACTTCATAATGTTCAGATATTTTTACAGTTCCCATACCTACTTTTTTTTCGTATCCCTAAGTCCCTGTAGAATTTAGTACAGCCACGGTGTTATGGAGCTGTCTCGGAATAGCTGTCCATCTATAAAGAGTTTGTCCACAATGTTAAAGGCATGCCTACCATCTTCCTTTGTTGTCTTTGTACCGGATACAGTCTCTTACGACGTTCGTTTTTCTCCCCTGGAAATTGGTCATTCAGACCGAATTTGGTCCCTTTAAGCTCCCTTCCCCTGCTTTTGATCAGCTCCTTTTGTTGGTAGTGACCCATTTTTTACCCTTAAGACAACACAAGGGTGAAGCAAATTTATACTATTGGACTTATTTTGGCTTGCCATAACAATGGGGTTGAATACTTATTAACTCAAGACATTTCAGAATTTTTTTTCTATGAATTTATAAAATGTCTAAAAACGTAATTTGTCTTTGACATTATGGGGTATAGTGTGTAAAACACTGACACAAATTTAATCCATTTTAAATAGGCTTTAACATTTTCTTTCTGAAAAACTCAAAGGGTGTGAATACTTCCTGAAGGCAGTGTATGATATCTGTTATGAGATCTCACTTGCTGATACTTCTTACAGCCAACATTTTGTTTGTCAGGCATGTCGAAAATGTATAATTTAGTGATTTACAGCCTGTTGAACATTTTCAAGTTCATGGCACTCAATATATCAGATGAGTACCATCTGTATAATATAGAATGTAGACTACAGCAACATTGATAAGATCAGTTTTTGTTTATTTCAGTGTTATTACAGTACATCTACTATCTAAAGAGTATTTGTTAATACATGTTCATTGGTATATGGTTTTATATGGCATTATTTATTATTCATAGGGTTTTAAAAGTAATTTGAAAAGATTACAATGTATGGCTAGAGTTGGGTTACAATAAGGAAAAATATAGATGACAGAATAGACAATTAGGTTCACATGCTAATTTTATAATTGAATTAGTTAACTTAATGTATATGCTATTACATTATTCATAAGCTATTGCAATATACTAAAACAAAATGATAATATTAAATAGAAAAACATCACACATTTACACAATGATACATTTTCTGGTATTGTGGCAGAATCAGCTTCATTACATTATCCGCATTATTTTGTGAATTATTTTCTATTGAGGCCAATTTTGTTTAATTAAATTAGACAAACATTTTCATACATCATCATAATGAAAAGCAATTGCTTCAAGACTGTATTAGTCGTTTCTTCACCTCTCTTAATCTTAATAGCTGAAGTTATATATGCCTTTATTGTGGAATATGTTATACTTAATGGGTTTAATTGAGTCCTAGAGTTATTATGTTCAGAAGAAATAGATCAGCATTACAGCAAGTAGTAAGGTGACCATTTCTTGAGGTCTGTTTCTTCCCATAGCACTGCTGGAGGGCTTTGAACCCGCAGTAGTATTTGTGGCTGCTGCTGGCGTCACTGTCGGGGTGGTTGCAGTAGTCGTAGCAGTAGTCGTAGCAGTAGTCGTAGCAGTAGTCGTAGGAGTAGTCGTAGCAGTAGTCGTAGCAGTAGTCGTAGCAGTAGTCATAGCAGTAGTTGTAGCAGTAGTCGTAGCATTAGTCATATCATTAGTCGTAGCATTAGTTGTAGGAGTAGTAATAGCATTAGTCGTAACAGTAGTCATAGCATTAGTCATAGCAGTAGTCGTAGCAGTAGTCTTAGCGGTAGTCGTAGCAGTAGTAGTAACAGTAGTTGTAGCAGTAGTCGTAGCACTAGTCGTAGCATTAGTCGTAGCAGTAGTCATAATATTAGTCGTAGCATTAGTTGTAGCAGGAGTCGGGGAGATCCGGAGTTCTGTTTAAAAAAGATCAGATTTGGACCATTTAAAAGCCTCTGCAAAGCCTTCCCCAAAGTCTATCCTTTTGCAAAAATATAAAAGATGTAAGCTGTAGGCCACCTGAACAAAATAATGATACATCCAAATCAGGGATGATCAACTGGCGGCCATTAGCCTCCTATTAGTATATTTATACTGTACATTCCGAAAGTATTCAGACCCCTTGACTTTTCCCCATTTTGTTATGTTACAGGCTTATTCAAAAATGTATTTAACCGTTTTTTTCCCTCAACAAACTACTCACAAAACCCCATGAAGACAAAACAAAAGCAGGTTTTTAGACATTTAATTTAAAAATTAAAAACAGAAATACCTTATTTACATAAGTATTCAAACCCTTTGCTATGAGACTTGAAATTAAGCTCAGGTGCATCCTGTTTTCATTGATCATCCTTGAGATGTTTCTACAACTTGATTTTAGTCCACCTGTGGTAAATTCAATTGGTTGGACATGATTTGTAAAAGCACACACCTGTCTATATAAGGTCCCACAGTTAACAGGGCATGTCAATGCAAAAACCAAGCCATGAGGTTGAAGGAATTGTCCATAGAGCACTGAGACAGGGTTGTGTCTAGGCACAGCTCTGGGGAAGAGTACCAAAACATTTCTGCAGCATTGAAGGTCCCTAAGAACACAGCGGCCTCCATCATTCTTAAATGTAAGAAGTCTCGAACAACAAGACTCTTCCTAGAGCTGGCTGCCTGGCCAAACTGAGTAATCAGGGGAACAAGGCCTTGGTCAGGGAGGAGACCAAGAACATGATGGTCACTCTGACAGAGCTCTATAGTTCCTCTGTGGAGATGGGAGAACCTTCCAGAAGGACAATCATCTATGCAGCTTTCCACCAATCAGGCCTTTATGCTAGAGTGGCCAGAAGGAAGCCACTTCTCAGTAAAAGGCACATGACAGCCCGCTTGGAATAGTCAAAAGGCACCTAAAGACTCTTAAACCTTGAGGAACAAGATTATCTGGTCTGATGAAACCTAGATTGTATTCTTTGGCCTAAATGCCAAGCGTCTTGTCTGGAGGAAACCTGACACCATTCCTATGGTGAAGCATGGTGTTGGCAGCATCATGCTGTGGGGATGTTTTTCAGCAGCAGCGGAAACTCTCTTGTAGTCATACCCAAGAAGACACAAGGCTATATAGTTCTGCTAAAGGTGCTTCAACAACTTATTGAGTAAAGGGTCTGAATACTCATGTAAATGTGATATTCAGTGTTTTATTTGTAAAACATTTGCAAAACTTTCTTCACCCGTTTCTGCTTTGTCATTTTGAGGTATTGTGTAAAGATTGATGAGGGGAAAAAAACTATTTAACTTCTATAGGATCGGTGTCCCTGAATTGGGACAGTTGTTGCTCAATATGAAAAAAATTGACTAGAATGATATTGTATAAACAGCCAATTCTGGGACATCGACATGTCTTACATGGGCAAAAATCTTAAATTGTTGGTAATTGAACTGCAGTGTCCAATTTACAGTATCTATTACAACAATACCATGCTATTATTTTTAGTGCACAACAACAAAACACTTATCACAGCAACTGGTTTTATAAATTCACCTCTGAAGGTAAATAATGTACTTACATTCACTAATCTTGCTCTAATTTGTCATCCTGAGGGTCCCAGACATAAAATGTAGCATAATTGTGTTTGATAACATCCCTTTTTATATTCAAATGTAGGAACTGGGTTCTACAGTTTGACCCCACTGCTGTCATTTTCGAAAAAGGCTGTAGCGTAACAAAATTTAGAAAATGTCAAGGGGTCTGAATACTTTCTGAATGCACTGTAGATATATACACAGTATATATACTTAGGAACTCAGTCGGGGTCTCAACTTACTGTTGAGCATTAGAATAATATAATATACAAGGAGTAAAACTTAAACATTTTTATCTCCGTCCCATGGCAAAATATGTAGAATTGCAGCAAACTTGCTTTAAAACAGCAACAATTTTGTTACGCCCCATGGCAAATGTGGGATGTGGGTATGAAGACCCACCAGCCACTGCAACCTCTCACATTTTTATATGGCCCCCACCTCCAATGTTGCCCATTCCTGATTTAAGTAATCAGTGATGCAAACCAGAGAACCAGAACAATTTTTGCTGACATCTTCTGGTAAAGATAATCTTATGAGAGACTACCATGATTAAAATGGTTTTGAAATGAAAAAATAGACCTTAAAATGAGGTACAATATTTCCAGTATGATGTAATTTGGTCACAACTGATGAAACCAGAGCTGGTAAATAAGCTTTGAGTATAAAAAAAAAACATCAACAATATTGCAATATTGGAATATTGCTTCAAACAATCATGTGTACTGTATGAATATTCATGCATATTGTGTTACGATTCATCCTTACCCGCTTTGATACTGCCAGGAATAACATCTAAGAAAACTGTGGTCGTATTGATGGATGTCTTGAGGGATTCCTCTACATCCTTAACGTTAGGGACCACAGACTGGTTTGTGAAGATCAAGTTGGTTGTCACACCCACAGAACCAGACCTAAATATCAAAGAACAGAATTGATGTGAAATGCAATAACAGTTATTATTTGTATTAGTAGTAGCATTAGTACTATTATTATTGTTAAGGAATGGTTTACATGTGACTAATACACTTTGTCTATCTGCAGTAGAAATGTGGACCAAAAAGAAAACTGAACATACCAGAAACTGATGATGATGCATCTGAGGAAGATTACAGGATATAACATTTTGTATCCTCGATTCAACTGTAGAAAGATATCAGAGCACATGATGAGAATTTAATGGAAAAATGTGTACTGTTACTAATAACTCTCCTGCAAGATATTTTTGTAAATGTCCATTTTAATATTTCTATTAATGTTAATGATCAACTTTTACCTCAGTTGTGACATTTAAAGCCAAAGTAACGTAATCCGTGGTATATTTATCTGTGTAGGCTTTTATAAATGTACGATTCATCCGGAACTGTAGAGTAAGTACACCTTCACTTGACGATGGAGGGTCAGTGGATAAGGTGATTGGGGAAACAGTTGTTGTCTTAGCAGCTGTAGTTGTCGTTGGTGCAGCTGTTGTTGTTCTGGGAGCAGTTGTTGGTGTTGTGGGAGCAGCTGTGGTTGTTGTGAGACCAGATGTGGTTGTTGTAAGGGAAGCTGTTGTGCTTGTGGGAGCTGCTGTAGTTGTGGTAGCAGATGTGGTTGTTGTGGGTGAATCTGAGATTGTTGTTGGAGCAGCTGTGGTTGTTGTTGCAATTGTGGTTGTTGTAGCCTCAGCTGAACTTGTTGAAGCCTCTGCTTTAGATGTTATTGGAGTTGCTGTGGTTTTGGTTGGTGCAGATGAGGTTATTGTATCCTCAGCTGTACTTGTTGAAGCCACTGCTGCCGATGTTATTGGAGTTGCTGTGGTTGTGGTTGGTGCAGATGTGATTGTTGTGGGAGCAGCTGTGGATGTTGTTAGATCTGCTGTGGTTGTTGTGGGCAGTGGTTTGGTTGTTGTGGGTGAATGTGTAATTGTTGTTAGATCCGCTGTGGTTGTTGTGGCCTGGGGTTCTGTTATTGTGGGTGAATCTGTGATTGTTGTTAGATCCGCTGTGGTTGTTGTGGGCAGGGGTTCGGTTGTTGTGGGTGAATCTGTGTCTGTTGTTAGATCCGCTGTGGTTGTTGTAGGCAGGGGTTCGGTTGTTGTGGGTGAATCTGTGATTGTTGTTAGATCCACTGTGGTTGTTGTGGGAAGGGCTTTTGGTGTTGTAGCAGGAGATGTGGTTGTTGTGGGCAGGGGTTCAGATGTTGTTGGTGAATCTGTGATTGTTGTTAGATCCACTGTGGTTGTTGTGGGCAGGTGTTCAGTTGTTGTGGGTGAATCTGTGATTGTTGTTAGATCCGCTGGGGTTGTTGTGGGCAGGGGTTCGGTTGTTGTGGGTGAATCTGTGATTGTTGTTAGATCCGCTGTGAATGTTGTGCACGGTGGTTCGGTTGTTGTTGGTGAGTCTGTGATTGTTGTTAGATCCGCTGTGTTTGTTGTGGGAATGGCTTTGGGTGTTGTAGCAGGAGATGTGGTTGTTGTGGGTGAATCTGGGATTGTTGTTAGATCCGATGTGGTTGTTGTGGGCAGGGGTTCAGATGTTGTTGGTGAATCTGTGATTGTTGTTAGATCCACTGTGGTTGTTGTGGGCAGGTGTTCAGTTGTTGTGGGTGAATCTGTGATTGTTGTTAGATCCGCTGGGGTTGTTGTGGGCAGGGGTTCGGTTGTTGTGGGTGAATCTGTGATTGTTGTTAGATCCGCTGTGAATGTTGTGCACGGTGGTTCGGTTGTTGTTGGTGAGTCTGTGATTGTTGTTAGATCCGCTGTGTTTGTTGTGGGAATGGCTTTGGGTGTTGTATCAGGAGATGTGGTTGTTGTGGGTGAATCTGGGATTGTTGTTAGATCCGATGTGGTTGTTGTGGGCAGGGGTTCAGATGTTGTTGGTGAATCTGTGATTGTTGTTAGATCCACTGTGGTTGTTGTGAGCAGGTGTTCAGTTGTTGTGGGTGAATCTGTGATTGTTGTTAGATCCGCTGGGGTTGTTGTGGGCAGGGGTTCAGTTGTTGTGGGTGAATCTGTGATTGTTGTTAGATCCGCTGTGGTTGTTGTGGGCAGGGGTTCAGTTGTTGTGGGTGAATCTGTGTCTGTTGTTAGATCCGCTGTGGTTGTTGTGGGCAGGGGTTCAGTTGTTGTGGGTGAATCTGTGTCTGTTGTTAGATCCGCTGTGGTTGTTGTGGGCAGGGGTTCAGTTGTTGTGGGTGAATCTGTGTCTGTTGTTAGATCCGCTGTGGTTGTTGTAGGCAGGGGTTCTGTTGTTGTGGGTGAATCTGTGATTGTTGTTAGATCCGCTGTGGTTGTTGTAGGCAGGGGTTCAGTTGTTGTGGGTGAATATGTGATTGTTGTTAGATCCGCTGTGGTTGTTGTGGGCAGGGGTTCAGTTGTTGTGGGTGAATCTGTGATTGTTGTTAGATCCGCTGTGGTTGTTGTAGGCAGGGGTTCAGTTGTTGTGGGTGAATCTGTGATTGTTGTTAGATCCGCTCTGGTTGTTGTGGGCAGGGGTTTGGTTGTTGTGGGTGAATCTGTGATTGTTGTTAGATCCGCTCTGGTTGTTGTGGGCAGGGGTTTGGTTGTTGTGGGTGAATCTGTGATTGTTGTTAGATCCGCTGTGGTTGTTGTGGGCAGGGGATCGGTTGTTGTGGGTGAATCTGTGATTGTTGTTAGATCTACTGTGGTTGTTGTGGGAAGGGCTTTTGGTGTTGTAGCAGGAGATGTGGTTGTTGTGGGCAGGGGTTCAGTTGTTGTGGGTGAATCTGTGATTGTTGTTAGATCCGCTGTGGTTGTTGTGGGCAGGGGATCGGTTGTTGTTGGTGAATCTGTGATTGTTGTTAGATCTACTGTGGTTGTTGTGGGAAGGGCTTTTGGTGTTGTAGCAGGAGATGTGGTTGTTGTGGGCAGGGGTTCAGTTGTTGTGGGTGAATCTGTGATTGTTGTTAGATCCGCTGTGGTTGTTGTGGGCAGGGGTTTGGTTGTTGTCGGTGAATCTGTGATTGTTGTTAGATCCGCTGTGGTTGTTGTGGGCAGGGGTTCGGTTGTTGTGGGTGAATCTGTGATTGTTGTTAGATCCGCTGTGAATGTTGTGCACGGTGGTTCGGTTGTTGTTGGTGAGTCTGTGATTGTTGTTAGATCCGCTGTGTTTGTTGTGGGAATGGCTTTGGGTGTTGTAGCAGGAGATGTGGTTGTTGTGGGTGAATCTGGGATTGTTGTTAGATCCGATGTGGTTGTTGTGGGCAGGGGTTCAGATGTTGTTGGTGAATCTGTGATTGTTGTTAGATCCACTGTGGTTGTTGTGGGCAGGTGTTCAGTTGTTGTGGGTGAATCTGTGATTGTTGTTAGATCCGCTGGGGTTGTTGTGGGCAGGGGTTCGGTTGTTGTGGGTGAATCTGTGATTGTTGTTAGATCCGCTGTGAATGTTGTGCACGGTGGTTCGGTAGTTGTTGGTGAGTCTGTGATTGTTGTTAGATCCGCTGTGTTTGTTGTGGGAATGGCTTTGGGTGTTGTAGCAGGAGATGTGGTTGTTGTGGGTGAATCTGGGATTGTTGTTAGATCCGATGTGGTTGTTGTGGGCAGGGGTTCAGATGTTGTTGGTGAATCTGTGATTGTTGTTAGATCCACTGTGGTTGTTGTGGGCAGGTGTTCAGTTGTTGTGGGTGAATCTGTGATTGTTGTTAGATCCGCTGGGGTTGTTGTGGGCAGGGGTTCGGTTGTTGTGGGTGAATCTGTGATTGTTGTTAGATCCGCTGTGAATGTTGTGCACGGTGGTTCGGTTGTTGTTGGTGAGTCTGTGATTGTTGTTAGATCCGCTGTGTTTGTTGTGGGAATGGCTTTGGGTGTTGTATGAGGAGATGTGGTTGTTGTGGGTGAATCTGGGATTGTTGTTAGATCCGATGTGGTTGTTGTGGGCAGGGGTTCAGATGTTGTTGGTGAATCTGTGATTGTTGTTAGATCCACTGTGGTTGTTGTGGGCAGGTGTTCAGTTGTTGTGGGTGAATCTGTGATTGTTGTTAGATCCGCTGGGGTTGTTGTGGGCAGGGGTTCAGTTGTTGTGGGTGAATCTGTGATTGTTGTTAGATCCGCTGTGGTTGTTGTGGGCAGGGGTTCAGTTGTTGTGGGTGAATCTGTGTCTGTTGTTAGATCCGCTGTGGTTGTTGTGGGCAGGGGTTCAGTTGTTGTGGGTGAATCTGTGTCTGTTGTTAGATCCGCTGTGGTTGTTGTAGGCAGGGGTTCTGTTGTTGTGGGTGAATCTGTGATTGTTGTTAGATCCGCTGTGGTTGTTGTAGGCAGGGGTTCAGTTGTTGTGGGTGAATATGTGATTGTTGTTAGATCCGCTGTGGTTGTTGTGGGCAGGGGTTCAGTTGTTGTGGGTGAATCTGTGATTGTTGTTAGATCCACTGTGGTTGTTGTAGGCAGGGGTTCAGTTGTTGTGGGTGAATCTGTGATTGTTGTTAGATCCGCTGTGGTTGTTGTAGGCAGGGGTTCAGTTGTTGTGGGTGAATCTGTGATTGTTGTTAGATCCGCTCTGGTTGTTGTGGGCAGGGGTTTGGTTGTTGTGGGTGAATCTGTGATTGTTGTTAGATCCGCTGTGGTTGTTGTGGGCAGGGGTTCGGTTGTTGTGGGTGAATCTGTGATTGTTGTTAGATCCGCTGTGGTTGTTTTGGGCAGGGGTTCGGTTGTTGTGGGTGAATCTGTGATTGTTGTTAGATCCGCTGTGGTTGTTGTGGGCAGGTGTTCGGTTGTTGTTGGTGAATTTGTGATTGTTGTGGGAAGGAGTTCGGCTGTTGTAGCAGGAGATGTGGTTGTTGTGCGCAGAGGTTCGGGTGTTGTAGTAAGAGATGTGGTTGTTGTGTGAAGGGCTTTGCTTGTTGTAGCAGGAGCTGTGGTTGTTGTGGGAGCAGCTGTGGTTGTGGGAAGATCGTTGGTTGAAGGATCTGCTGTTGTTGTGAGAGCAATTGTGGTTGTTGTGGGTGAATCTGTGATTGTAGTTGGAGTAGATGTGGTTGTGGTGGACATGACGTTAGTTGTTGCTGCAGCTTTTGTTGTTGTAGCAACAGCAGTCGCGTCAATCTGGAGTTCTTTAAAAAAACATTTTTGATTATGACCATTAAAATGCTCTACATTATCATAGAAAACCCCATGCCAAAGTCCAGTTACTCGGACAACTACTCTACCCCATAATGTGTTTGGGTTGTATTATGTGTTGTGTTTAGATGAATCCTTACCAGCTTTGATACTGCCAGTAACAACATCCAAGAAGACTTCTAACATGTTGATTAACGTCTGGAGTGAGTCCTCTACGTTTGTCACATTAGGGACCACAGAATGGTTTGTGAAGATCAATTTGGTTGTCACACCCACAGAACCAGACCTAAATATCAAAGAACAGAATTGATGTGAAATGCAATAAAAGTTATTATTTGTATTAGTAGTAGCATTAGTACTATTATTATTGTTAAAGAATGGTTTACATGTGACTAATACACTTTGTCTATCTGCAATTAAGTAAGTAGTAGAAATGTGGACCAAAAAAGAAAACTGAACATACCAGAAACTGATGATGATGCATCTGAGGAAGATTACAGGATATATTCTTTGTATCCTCGATTCAACTGTAGAAAAATCAATGCAAACAATAAGCTTTAAACGGACAAGAAAAATAGTAATATAACTCACAATCAAGTTTTGTTTTAAATGTCCATTTAAATATTCGTGCTGATGTCAATTATCAACATTTACCTCAGTTGTGAGATTTGAAGCCAAATTAAGGTACTCATTGGACAGTGGACTTTTGTAGGCTTCCAAAAATGGAAGATCCAGCCGGAAATTCAGAATAAGTACACCTTCATTTGCTGTTGGAGGGTCAGTGGAATCACTGGTTGGGGCAACAGTAGTTGTTGGAGCAACAGGTGTTGTTGTTGTAGCAGAAGCTGTAGTTATCGTTGGTACAGCTGTGGTTATCATTGGTGAAGCTGATGTTGTTGGGTAAACAGCTGTGGTTGTTGTGGGGGTAGCTATGGTTGATGTAGGAACAGCTGTGGATATTGTGGGGACGGCTGTTGTTGTCGTAGCAGCAGCTGTGGTTGTTGTGGGAGCAGCTGTGGTTTTTTCTGGGGTTTTTGCCCATGCTGTTGTTGATGGTTCAGCTTATGATGATCTGGGTGCTGCTGTGTTTTTTCTAGGCACAGCTCTTCTTTTCGTGTCACCAGTTTGGTTGTTTTGGGAGCAGCTGAGGTCGTTGTTGGTGCTGCTGTGGCTGTTGAAGAGGAAGCTGTTTTGGTTGTTGGAATTGCTGTAGTTGTTGTTGGAAAATATGTGGTTGTTGTGGGTGCATATGTGGTTGTTGTGGGAGCAGCTGTGGTTGTTCTGGGTGCATCTGTGATTGTTGTGGGAGCAGCTGTGATTGTTGTGGGTAGGGGTTCGGTTGTTGTGGGTGAATCTGTGATTGTTGTTAGATCCGCTGTGGTTGTTGTGGGTAGGGGTTCGGTTGTTGTGGGTGAATCTGTGATTGTTGTTAGATCCGCTGTGGTTGTTGTGGGTAGGGGTTCGGTTGTTGTGGGTGAATCTGTGATTGTTGTTAGATCCGCTGTGGTTGTTGTGGGTGAATCTGTGATTGTTGTTAGATCCACTGTGGTTGTTGTAGGCAGGGGTTCAGTTGTTGTGGGTGAATCTGTGATTGTTGTTAGATCCGCTGTGATTGTTGTGGGCAGGGGTTCGGTTGTTGTGGGTGAATCTGTGATTGTTGTTAGATCCGCTGTGGTTGTTGTGGGTAGGGGTTCGGTTGTTGTGGGTGAATCTGTGATTGTTGTTAGATCCGCTGTGGTTGATGTGGGTAGGGGTTCGGTTGTTGTGGGTGAATCTGTGATTGTTGTTAGATCCGCTGTGGTTGTTGTGGGTGAATCTGTGATTGTTGTTAGATCCACTGTGGTTGTTGTAGGCAGGGGTTCAGTTGTTGTGGGTGAATCTGTGATTGTTGTTAGATCCGCTGTGGTTGTTGTAGGCAGGGGTTCAGTTGTTGTGGGTGAATCTGTGATTGTTGTTAGATCCGCTCTGGTTGTTGTGGGCAGGGGTTTGGTTGTTGTGGGTGAATCTGTGATTGTTGTTAGATCCGCTGTGGTTGTTGTGGGCAGGGGTTCGGTTGTTGTGGGTGAATCTGTGATTGTTGTTAGATCCACTGTGGTTGTTGTGGGAAGGGCTTTTGGTGTTGTAGCAGGAGATGTGGTTGTTGTGGGCAGGTGTTCAGTTGTTGTCGGTGAATCTGTGATTGTTGTTAGATCCGCTGTGGTTGTTGTGGGCAGGGGTTCGGTTGTTGTGGGTGAATCTGTGATTGTTGTTAGATCCGCTGTGAATGTTGTGCACGGTGGTTCGGTTGTTGTTGGTGAGTCGGTGATTGTTGTTAGATCCGCTGTGAATGTTGTGCACGGTGGTTCGGTTGTTGTTGGTGAGTCTGTGATTGTTGTTAGATCCGCTGTGTTTGTTGTGGGAATGGCTTTGGGTGTTGTAGCAGGAGATGTGGTTGTTGTGGGTGAATCTGGGATTGTTGTTAGATCCGATGTGGTTGTTGTGGGCAGGGGTTCAGTTGTTGTGGGTGAATCTGTGATTGTTGTTAGATCCGCTGGGGTTGTTGTGGGCAGGGGTTCGGTTGTTGTGGGTGAATCTGTGATTGTTGTTAGATCCGCTGTGAATGTTGTGCACGGTGGTTCGGTTGTTGTTGGTGAGTCTGTGATTGTTGTTAGATCCGCTGTGTTTGTTGTGGGAATGGCTTTGGGTGTTGTATCAGGAGATGTGGTTGTTGTGGGTGAATCTGGGATTGTTGTTAGATCCGATGTGGTTGTTGTGGGCAGGGGTTCAGTTGTTGTGGGTGAATCTGTGATTGTTGTTAAATCCGCTGTGGTTGTTGTGGGCAGGGGTTCAGTTGTTGTGGGTGAATCTGTGATTGTTGTTAGATCCGCTGTGGTTGTTGTGGGCAGGGGTTCAGTTGTTGTGGGTGAATCTGTGATTGTTGTTAGATCCGCTGTGGTTGTTGTGGGCAGGGGTTCGGATGTTGTGGGTGAATCTGTGATTGTTTGTTAGATCCGCTGTGGTTGTTGTGGGAATGAGTTCGGCTGTTGTAGCAGGAGATGTGGTTGTTGTTGGCAGAGGTTCGGGTGTTGTAGTAAGAGATGTGGTTGTTGTGGGAGCAGCTGTGGTTGTGGGAAGATCGTTGGTTGAAGGATCTGCTGTTGTTGTGAGAGCAATTGTGGTTGTTGTGGGTGAATCTGTGATTGTAGTTGGAGTAGATGTGGTTGTGGTGGACATGACGTTAGTTGTTGCTGCAGCTTTTGTTGTTGTAGCAACAGCAGTCGCGTCAATCTGGAGTTCTTTAAAAAAACATTTTTGATTATGACCATTAAAATGCTCTACATTATCATAGAAAACCCCATGCCAAAGTCCAGTTACTCGGACAACTACTCTACCCCCCATAATGTGTTTGGGTTGTATTATGTGTTGTGTTTAGATGAATCCTTACCAGCTTTGATACTGCCAGTAACAACATCCAAGAAGACTTCTAACATGTTGATTAACGTCTGGAGTGAGTCCTCTACGTTTGTCACATTAGGGACCACAGAATGGTTTGTGAAGATCAATTTGGTTGTCACACCCACAGAACCAGACCTAAATATCAAAGAACAGAATTGATGTGAAATGCAATAAAAGTTATTATTTGTATTAGTAGTAGCATTAGTACTATTATTATTGTTAAAGAATGGTTTACATGTGACTAATACACTTTGTCTATCTGCAATTAAGTAAGTAGTAGAAATGTGGACCAAAAAGAAAACTGAACATACCAGAAACTGATGATGATGCATCTGAGGAAGATTACAGGATATATTCTTTTGTATCCTCGATTCAACTGTAGAAAATCAATGCAAACAATAAGCTTTAAACGGACAAGAAAAATAGTAATATAACTCACAATCAAGTTTTGTTTTAAATGTCCATTTAAATATTCGTGCTGATGTCAATTATCAACATTTACCTCAGTTGTGAGATTTGAAGCCAAATTAAGGTACTCATTGGACAGTGGACTTTTGTAGGCTTCCAAAAATGGAAGATCCAGCCGGAAATTCAGAATAAGTACACCTTCATTTGCTGTTGGAGGGTCAGTGGAATCACTGGTTGGGGCAACAGTAGTTGTTGGAGCAACAGGTGTTGTTGTTGTAGCAGAAGCTGTAGTTATCGTTGGTACAGCTGTGGTTATCATTGGTGAAGCTGATGTTGTTGGGTAAACAGCTGTGGTTGTTGTGGGGGTAGCTATGGTTGATGTAGGAACAGCTGTGGATATTGTGGGGACGGCTGTTGTTGTCGTAGCAGCAGCTGTGGTTGTTGTGGGAGCAGCTGTGGTTTTTTTCTGGGGTTTTTGCCCATGCTGTTGTTGATGGTTCAGCTTATGATGATCTGGGTGCTGCTGTGGTTTTTCTAGGCACAGCTCTTCTTTTCGTGTCACCAGTTTGGTTGTTTTGGGAGCAGCTGAGGTCGTTGTTGGTGCTGCTGTGGCTGTTGAAGAGGAAGCTGTTTTGGTTGTTGGAATTGCTGTAGTTGTTGTTGGAAAATATGTGGTTGTTGTGGGTGCATATGTGGTTGTTGTGGGAGCAGCTGTGGTTGTTCTGGATGCATCTGTGATTGTTGTGGGAGCAGCTGTGATTGTTGTGGGTAGGGGTTCGGTTGTTGTGGGTGAATCTGTGATTGTTGTTAGATCCGCTGTGGTTGTTGTGGGTAGGGGTTCGGTTGTTGTGGGTGAATCTGTGATTGTTGTTAGATCCGCTGTGGTTGTTGTGGGTAGGGGTTCGGTTGTTGTGGGTGAATCTGTGATTGTTGTTAGATCCGCTGTGGTTGTTGTGGGTGAATCTGTGATTGTTGTTAGATCCACTGTGGTTGTTGTAGGCAGGGGTTCAGTTGTTGTGGGTGAATCTGTGATTGTTGTTAGATCCGCTGTGGTTGTTGTAGGCAGGGGTTCAGTTGTTGTGGGTGAATCTGTGATTGTTGTTAGATCCGCTCTGGTTGTTGTGGGCAGGGTTTGGTTGTTGTGGGTGAATCTGTGATTGTTGTTAGATCCGCTGTGGTTGTTGTGGGCAGGGGTTCGGTTGTTGTGGGTGAATCTGTGATTGTTGTTAGATCCACTGTGGTTGTTGTGGGAAGGGCTTTTGGTGTTGTAGCAGGAGATGTGGTTGTTGTGGGCAGGTGTTCAGTTGTTGTCGGTGAATCTGTGATTGTTGTTAGATCCGCTGTGGTTGTTGTGGGCAGGGGTTCGGTTGTTGTGGGTGAATCTGTGATTGTTGTTAGATCCGCTGTGAATGTTGTGCACGGTGGTTCGGTTGTTGTTGGTGAGTCTGTGATTGTTGTTAGATCCGCTGTGTTTGTTGTGGGAATGGCTTTGGGTGTTGTAGCAGGAGATGTGGTTGTTGTGGGTGAATCTGGGATTGTTGTTAGATCCGATGTGGTTGTTGTGGGCAGGGGTTCAGATGTTGTTGGTGAATCTGTGATTGTTGTTAGATCCACTGTGGTTGTTGTGGGCAGGTGTTCAGTTGTTGTGGGTGAATCTGTGATTGTTGTTAGATCCGCTGGGGTTGTTGTGGGCAGGGGTTCGGTTGTTGTGGGTGAATCTGTGATTGTTGTTAGATCCGCTGTGAATGTTGTGCACGGTGGTTCGGTTGTTGTTGGTGAGTCTGTGATTATTGTTAGATCCGCTGTGTTTGTTGTGGGAATGGCTTTGGGTGTTGTAGCAGGAGATGTGGTTGTTGTGGGTGAATCTGGGATTGTTGTTAGATCCGATGTGGTTGTTGTGGGCAGGGGTTCAGTTGTTGTGGGTGAATCTGTGATTGTTGTTAGATCCGCTGGGGTTGTTGTGGGCAGGGGTTCGGTTGTTGTGGGTGAATCTGTGATTGTTGTTAGATCCGCTGTGAATGTTGTGCACGGTGGTTCGGTTGTTGTTGGTGAGTCTGTGATTGTTGTTAGATCCGCTGTGTTTGTTGTGGGAATGGCTTTGGGTGTTGTATCAGGAGATGTGGTTGTTGTGGGTGAATCTGGGATTGTTGTTAGATCCGATGTGGTTGTTGTGGGCAGGGGTTCAGTTGTTGTGGGTGAATCTGTGATTGTTGTTAAATCCGCTGTGGTTGTTGTGGGCAGGGGTTCAGTTGTTGTGGGTGAATCTGTGATTGTTGTTAGATCCGCTGTGGTTGTTGTGGGCAGGGGTTCGGATGTTGTGGGTGAATCTGTGATTGTTGTTAGATCCGCTGTGGTTGTTGTGGGAAGGGGTTCGGATGTTGAAGCAGGATCTGTGGTTGTTGTGGGAATGAGTTTGGCTGTTGTAGCAGGAGATGTGGTTGTTGTTGGCAGAGGTTCGGTGTTGTAGTAAGAGATGTGGTTGTTGTGGGAGCAGCTGTGGTTGTGGGAAGATCGTTGGTTGAAGGATCTGCTGTTGTTGTGAGAGCAATTGTGGTTGTTGTGGGTGAATCTGTGATTGTAGTTGGAGTAGATGTGGTTGTGGTGGACATGACGTTAGTTGTTGCTGCAGCTTTTGTTGTTGTAGCAACAGCAGTCGCGTCAATCTGGAGTTCTTTAAAAAAACATTTTTGATTATGACCATTAAAATGCTCTACATTATCATAGAAAACCCCATGCCAAAGTCCAGTTACTCGGACAACTACTCTACCCCATAATGTGTTTGGGTTGTATTATGTGTTGTGTTTAGATGAATCCTTACCAGCTTTGATACTGCCAGTAACAACATCCAAGAAGACTTCTAACATGTTGATTAACGTCTGGAGTGAGTCCTCTACGTTTGTCACATTAGGGACCACAGAATGGTTTGTGAAGATCAATTTGGTTGTCACACCCACAGAACCAGACCTAAATATCAAAGAACAGAATTGATGTGAAATGCAATAAAAGTTATTATTTGTATTAGTAGTAGCATTAGTACTATTATTATTGTTAAAGAATGGTTTACATGTGACTAATACACTTTGTCTATCTGCAATTAAGTAAGTAGTAGAAATGTGGACCAAAAGAAAACTGAACATACCAGAAACTGATGATGATGCATCTGAGGAAGATTACAGGATATATTCTTTTGTATCCTCGATTCAACTGTAGAAAAATCAATGCAAACAATAAGCTTTAAACGGACAAGAAAAATAGTAATATAACTCACAATCAAGTTTTGTTTTAAATGTCCATTTAAATATTCGTGCTGATGTCAATTATCAACATTTACCTCAGTTGTGAGATTTGAAGCCAAATTAAGGTACTCATTGGACAGTGGACTTTTGTAGGCTTCCAAAAATGGAAGATCCAGCCGGAAATTCAGAATAAGTACACCTTCATTTGCTGTTGGAGGGTCAGTGGAATCACTGGTTGGGGCAACAGTAGTTGTTGGAGCAACAGGTGTTGTTGTTGTAGCAGAAGCTGTAGTTATCGTTGGTACAGCTGTGGTTATCATTGGTGAAGCTGATGTTGTTGGGTAAACAGCTGTGGTTGTTGTGGGGGTAGCTATGGTTGATGTAGGAACAGCTGTGGATATTGTGGGGACGGCTGTTGTTGTCGTAGCAGCAGCTGTGGTTGTTGTGGGAGCAGCTGTGGTTTTTCTGAGGTTTTTGCCCATGCTGTTGTTGATGGTTCAGCTTATGATGATCTGGGTGCTGCTGTGGTTTTTCTAGGCACAGCTCTTCTTTTCGTGTCACCAGTTTGGTTGTTTTGGGAGCAGCTGAGGTCGTTGTTGGTGCTGCTGTGGCTGTTGAAGAGGAAGCTGTTTTGGTTGTTGGAATTGCTGTAGTTGTTGTTGGAAAATATGTGGTTGTTGTGGGTGCATATGTGGTTGTTGTGGGAGCAGCTGTGATTGTTGTGGGCAGGGGTTCGGTTGTTGTGGGTGAATCTGTGATTGTTGTTAGATCCGCTGTGGTTGTTGTAGGCAGGGGTTCAGTTGTTGTGGGTGAATCTGTGATTGTTGTTAGATCCGCTCTGGTTGTTGTGGGCAGGGGTTTGGTTGTTGTGGGTGAATCTGTGATTGTTGTTAGATCCGCTGTGGTTGTTGTAGGCAGGGGTTCAGTTGTTGTGGGTGAATCTGTGATTGTTGTTAGATCCGCTCTGGTTGTTGTGGGCAGGGGTTTGGTTGTTGTGGGTGAATCTGTGATTGTTGTTAGATCCGCTGTGGTTGTTGTGGGCAGGGGTTCGGTTGTTGTGGGTGAATCTGTGATTGTTGTTAGATCCACTGTGGTTGTTGTGGGAAGGGCTTTTGGTGTTGTAGCAGGAGATGTGGTTGTTGTGGGCAGGTGTTCAGTTGTTGTCGGTGAATATGTGATTGTTGTTAGATCCGCTGTGGTTGTTGTGGGCAGGGGTTCGGGTTGTTGTGGGTGAATCTGTGATTGTTGTTAGATCCGCTGTGAATGTTGTGCACGGTGGTTCGGTTGTTGTTGGTGAGTCTGTGATTGTTGTTAGATCCGCTGTGTTTGTTGTGGGAATGGCTTTGGGTGTTGTAGCAGGAGATGTGGTTGTTGTGGGTGAATCTGGGATTGTTGTTAGATCCGATGTGGTTGTTGTGGGCAGGGGTTCAGATGTTGTTGGTGAATCTGTGATTGTTGTTAGATCCACTGTGGTTGTTGTGGGCAGGTGTTCAGTTGTTGTGGGTGAATCTGTGATTGTTGTTAGATCCGCTGGGGTTGTTGTGGGCAGGGGTTCGGTTGTTGTGGGTGAATCTGTGATTGTTGTTAGATCCGCTGTGAATGTTGTGCACGGTGGTTCGGTTGTTGTTGGTGAGTCTGTGATTGTTGTTAGATCCGCTGTGTTTGTTGTGGGAATGGCTTTGGGTGTTGTAGCAGGAGATGTGGTTGTTGTGGGTGAATCTGGGATTGTTGTTAGATCCGATGTGGTTGTTGTGGGCAGGGGTTCAGTTGTTGTGGGTGAATCTGTGATTGTTGTTAGATCCGCTGGGGTTGTTGTGGGCAGGGGTTCGGTTGTTGTGGGTGAATCTGTGATTGTTGTTAGATCCGCTGTGAATGTTGTGCACGGTGGTTCGGTTGTTGTTGGTGAGTCTGTGATTGTTGTTAGATCCGCTGTGTTTGTTGTGGGAATGGCTTTGGGTGTTGTATCAGGAGATGTGGTTGTTGTGGGTGAATCTGGGATTGTTGTTAGATCCGATGTGGTTGTTGTGGGCAGGGGTTCAGTTGTTGTGGGTGAATCTGTGATTGTTGTTAAATCCGCTGTGGTTGTTGTGGGCAGGGGTTCAGTTGTTGTGGGTGAATCTGTGATTGTTGTTAGATCCGCTGTGGTTGTTGTGGGCAGGGGTTCGGATGTTGTGGGTGAATCTGTGATTGTTGTTAGATCCGCTGTGGTTGTTGTGGGAAGGGGTTCGGATGTTGAAGCAGGATCTGTGGTTGTTGTGGGAATGAGTTCGGCTGTTGTAGCAGGAGATGTGGTTGTTGTTGGCAGAGGTTCGGGTGTTGTAGTAAGAGATGTGGTTGTTGTGGGAGCAGCTGTGGTTGTGGGAAGATCGTTGGTTGAAGGATCTGCTGTTGTTGTGAGAGCAATTGTGGTTGTTGTGGGTGAATCTGTGATTGTAGTTGGAGTAGATGTGGTTGTGGTGGACATGACGTTAGTTGTTGCTGCAGCTTTTGTTGTTGTAGCAACAGCAGTCGCGTCAATCTGGAGTTCTTTAAAAAAAAATTTTGATTATGACCATTAAAATGCTCTACATTATCATAGAAAACCCCATGCCAAAGTCCAGTTACTCGGACAACTACTCTACCCCCCATAATGTGTTTGGGTTGTATTATGTGTTGTGTTTAGATGAATCCTTACCAGCTTTGATACTGCCAGTAACAACATCCAAGAAGACTTCTAACATGTTGATTAACGTCTGGAGTGAGTCCTCTACGTTTGTCACATTAGGGACCACAGAATGGTTTGTGAAGATCAATTTGGTTGTCACACCCACAGAACCAGACCTAAATATCAAAGAACAGAATTGATGTGAAATGCAATAAAAGTTATTATTTGTATTAGTAGTAGCATTAGTACTATTATTATTGTTAAAGAATGGTTTACATGTGACTAATACACTTTGTCTATCTGCAATTAAGTAAGTAGTAGAAATGTGGACCAAAAAGAAAACTGAACATACCAGAAACTGATGATGATGCATCTGAGGAAGATTACAGGATATATTCTTTTGTATCCTCGATTCAACTGTAGAAAAATCAATGCAAACAATAAGCTTTAAACGGACAAGAAAAATAGTAATATAACTCACAATCAAGTTTTGTTTTAAATGTCCATTTAAATATTCGTGCTGATGTCAATTATCAACATTTACCTCAGTTGTGAGATTTGAAGCCAAATTAAGGTACTCATTGGACAGTGGACTTTTGTAGGCTTCCAAAAATGGAAGATCCAGCCGGAAATTCAGAATAAGTACACCTTCATTTGCTGTTGGAGGGTCAGTGGAATCACTGGTTGGGGCAACAGTAGTTGTTGGAGCAACAGGTGTTGTTGTTGTAGCAGAAGCTGTAGTTATCGTTGGTACAGCTGTGGTTATCATTGGTGAAGCTGATGTTGTTGGGTAAACAGCTGTGGTTGTTGTGGGGGTAGCTATGGTTGATGTAGGAACAGCTGTGGATATTGTGGGGACGGCTGTTGTTGTCGTAGCAGCAGCTGTGGTTGTTGTGGGAGCAGCTGTGGTTTTTTTCTGGGGTTTTTGCCCATGCTGTTGTTGATGGTTCAGCTTATGATGATCTGGGTGCTGCTGTGGTTTTTCTAGGCACAGCTCTTCTTTTCGTGTCACCAGTTTGGTTGTTTTTGGAGCAGCTGAGGTCGTTGTTGGTGCTGCTGTGGCTGTTGAAGAGGAAGCTGTTTTGGTTGTTGGAATTGCTGTAGTTGTTGTTGGAAAATATGTGGTTGTTGTGGGTGCATATGTGGTTGTTGTGGGAGCAGCTGTGATTGTTGTGGGCAGGGGTTCGGTTGTTGTGGGTGAATCTGTGATTGTTGTTAGATCCGCTGTGGTTGTTGTGGGTAGGAGTTCGGTTGTTGTGGGTGAATCTGTGATTGTTGTTAGATCCGCTGTGGTTGTTGTGGGTAGGGGTTCGGTTGTTGTGGGTGAATCTGTGATTGTTGTTAGATCCGCTGTGGTTGTTGTGGGTGAATCTGTGATTGTTGTTAGATCCACTGTGGTTGTTGTAGGCAGGGGTTCAGTTGTTGTGGGTGAATCTGTGATTGTTGTTAGATCCACTGTGGTTGTTGTGGGAAGGGCTTTTGGTGTTGTAGCAGGAGATGTGGTTGTTGTGGGCAGGGGTTCAGTTGTTGTGGGTGAATCTGTGATTGTTGTTAGATCCGCTGTGGTTGTTGTGGGCAGGGGTTCGGTTGTTGTGGGTGAATCTGTGATTGTTGTTAGATCCGCTGTGAATGTTGTGCACGGTGGTTCGGTTGTTGTTGGTGAGTCTGTGATTGTTGTTAGATCCGCTGTGTTTGTTGTGGGAATGGCTTTGGGTGTTGTAGCAGGAGATGTGGTTGTTGTGGGTGAATCTGGGATTGTTGTTAGATCCGATGTGGTTGTTGTGGGCAGGGGTTCAGATGTTGTTGGTGAATCTGTGATTGTTGTTAGATCCACTGTGGTTGTTGTGGGCAGGTGTTCAGTTGTTGTGGGTGAATCTGTGATTGTTGTTAGATCCGCTGGGGTTGTTGTGGGCAGGGGTTCGGTTGTTGTGGGTGAATCTGTGATTGTTGTTAGATCCGCTGTGAATGTTGTGCACGGTGGTTCGGTTGTTGTTGGTGAGTCTGTGATTGTTGTTAGATCCGCTGTGTTTGTTGTGGGAATGGCTTTGGGTGTTGTAGCAGGAGATGTGGTTGTTGTGGGTGAATCTGGGATTGTTGTTAGATCCGATGTGGTTGTTGTGGGCAGGGGTTCAGATGTTCTTGGTGAATCTGTGATTGTTGTTAGATCCACTGTGGTTGTTGTGGGCAGGTGTTCAGTTGTTGTGGGTGAATCTGTGATTGTTGTTAGATCCGCTGGGGTTGTTGTGGGCAGGGGTTCGGTTGTTGTGGGTGAATCTGTGATTGTTGTTAGATCCGCTGTGAATGTTGTGCACGGTGGTTCGGTTGTTGTTGGTGAGTCTGTGATTGTTGTTAGATCCGCTGTGTTTGTTGTGGGAATGGCTTTGGGTGTTGTATCAGGAGATGTGGTTGTTGTGGGTGAATCTGGAATTGTTGTTAGATCCGATGTGGTTGTTGTGGGCAGGGGTTCAGATGTTGTTGGTGAATCTGTGATTGTTGTTAGATCCACTGTGGTTGTTGTGGGCAGGTGTTCAGTTGTTGTGGGTGAATCTGTGATTGTTGTTAGATCCGCTGGGGTTGTTGTGGGCAGGGGTTCAGTTGTTGTGGGTGAATCTGTGATTGTTGTTAGATCCGCTGTGGTTGTTGTGGGCAGGGGTTCAGTTGTTGTGGGTGAATCTGTGTCTGTTGTTAGATCCGCTGTGGTTGTTGTGGGCAGGGGTTCAGTTGTTGTGGGTGAATCTGTGTCTGTTGTTAGATCCGCTGTGGTTGTTGTAGGCAGGGGTTCTGTTGTTGTGGGTGAATCTGTGATTGTTGTTAGATCCGCTGTGGTTGTTGTAGGCAGGGGTTCAGTTGTTGTGGGTGAATATGTGATTGTTGTTAGATCCGCTGTGGTTGTTGTGGGCAGGGGTTCAGTTGTTGTGGGTGAATCTGTGATTGTTGTTAGATCCACTGTGGTTGTTGTAGGCAGGGGTTCAGTTGTTGTGGGTGAATCTGTGATTGTTGTTAGATCCGCTGTGGTTGTTGTAGGCAGGGGTTCAGTTGTTGTGGGTGAATCTGTGATTGTTGTTAGATCCGCTCTGGTTGTTGTGGGCAGGGGTTTGGTTGATGTGGGTGAATCTGTGATTGTTGTTAGATCCGCTGTGGTTGTTGTGGGCAGGGGTTCGGTTGTTGTGGGTGAATCTGTGATTGTTGTTAGATCCGCTGTGGTTGTTGTGGGCAGGGGTTCGGTTGTTGTGGGTGAATCTGTGATTGTTGTTAGATCCGCTGTGGTTGTTGTGGGCAGGGGTTCGGTTGTTGTGGGTGAATCTGTGATTGTTGTTAGATCCGCTGTGTTTGTTGTGGGCAGGTGTTCGGTTGTTGTTGGTGAATTTGTGATTGTTGTGGGAAGGAGTTCGGCTGTTGTAGCAGGAGATGTGGTTGTTGTGCGCAGAGGTTCGGGTGTTGTAGTAAGAGATGTGGTTGTTGTGTGAAGGGCTTTGCTTGTTGTAGCAGGAGCTGTGGTTGTTGTGGGAGCAGCTGTGGTTGTGGGAAGATCGTTGGTTGAAGGATCTGCTGTTGTTGTGAGAGCAATTGTGGTTGTTGTGGGTGAATCTGTGATTGTAGTTGGAGTAGATGTGGTTGTGGTGGACATGACGTTAGTTGTTGCTGCAGCTTTGTTGTTGTAGCAACAGCAGTCGTCAATCTGGAGTTCTTTAAAAACATTTTTGATTATGACCATTAAAATGCTCTACATTATCATAGAAAACCCCATGCCAAAGTCCAGTTACTCGGACAACTACTCTACCCCCCATAATGTGTTTGAGTTGTATTATGTGTTGTGTTTAGATGAATCCTTACCAGCTTTGATACTGCCAGTAACAACATCCAAGAAGACTTCTAACATGTTGATTAACGTCTGGAGTGAGTCCTCTACGTTTGTCACATTAGGGACCACAGAATGGTTTGTGAAGATCAATTTGGTTGTCACACCCACAGAACCAGACCTAAATATCAAAGAACAGAATTGATGTGAAATGCAATAAAAGTTATTATTTGTATTAGTAGTAGCATTAGTACTATTATTATTGTTAAAGAATGGTTTACATGTGACTAATACACTTTGTCTATCTGCAATTAAGTAAGTAGTAGAAATGTGGACCAAAAAGAAAACTGAACATACCAGAAACTGATGATGATGCATCTGAGGAAGATTACAGGATATATTCTTTTGTATCCTCGATTCAACTGTAGAAAAATCAATGCAAACAATAAGCTTTAAACGGACAAGAAAAATAGTAATATAACTCACAATCAAGTTTTGTTTTAAATGTCCATTTAAATATTTGTGCTGATGTCAATTATCAACATTTACCTCAGTTGTGAGATTTGAAGCCAAATTAAGGTACTCATTGGACAGTGGACTTTTGTAGGCTTCCAAAATGGAAGATCCAGCCGGAAATTCAGAATAAGTACACCTTCATTTGCTGTTGGAGGGTCAGTGGAATCACTGGTTGGGGCAACAGTAGTTGTTGGAGCAACAGGTGTTGTTGTTGTAGCAGAAGCTGTAGTTATCGTTGGTACAGCTGTGGTTATCATTGGTGAAGCTGATGTTGTTGGGTAAACAGCTGTGGTTGTTGTGGGGGTAGCTATGGTTGATGTAGGAACAGCTGTGGATATTGTGGGGACGGCTGTTGTTGTCGTAGCAGAATCTGTGGTTGATGTGGGGGAAGCTGTGGTTGTGGTTGTGCTGGCTGTGGTTGTCGGAGCTGGGGCTGTGGTTGTCGTTGTAGATGCGGTTGTTGCGGGAGCATCTGTGGTTGTGGGGATGGCTTTGGTTGTTGTAGCTGCAGCTGTTGTTGTCATAGAAGCTGTTGTGGTTGTTGTGGGGGATGCTGTGGTTGTTGTGGGAACAGCTGTTGTTGTTGTTAGGACGGCTGTTGTTGTAGCCACAGGTTTAGTTGTCGTAGCAGCAGCAGCTGTGCTTGTTGTGGGAGGAGCTGTGGTTTTTGTAGGGACGACTATGGCTGTTTGTTGGTGGCAATGTTTCGGGTCGTGTTGCTCCTGCTGTTGTTGTTGTTGCTGATGATGTTCATGTTTGTGCAGCTGTGGTTGTTGTGGGTGCAGCTGTCGTTTTTGTAGCCTCAACTCATTTTGTTGTTTCCGCTGCGTGCTTGTTGTAGGAACAGCTGTGGTTGTTGTTGGAGCATCTGTGGTTGTTATGGGCTCAGCTGTGGTTGATTGTGCTGACTCAATTGCCACGATTGTTGTTGCCGTTAGTACTGTCGATTGAATGGAAATTATATTATTTTTGTTGTTTCACGTTTCATCATACCCAGCACATTTAAGGGGAAATTTGAAGTATCATTCCTATATCTGAGCGATATACGAATGATCAGGAAGCAATGTTTTTTTTTTACACATATTTAACCCCTTTTTTTTGCACTAAACTACTTCCTTACATACACTCATAATTTGCTTTAACTGGTACCGGGGTGCCTTCAGGCAAGTCTTGTGAGGCTTGTTGGCGTCTTAGAGCAAAACAACTGACATGTACGTGTTCGTGAGAGACTCAACTTTACATTGAGGAGTCAATAGTTTGTAGGCAAAACTATTCGGACACTACAGAGTATTTTTGTTTAGAATGTATCATTGTCTTTAGCTCTGCCACTTTTCACCGCAGATGCGGAAGGAAGGTATGGCCAGATGCGGTCGATTGAGACGCAGCCCATCCAAAAATACATCATTTTGCTAAACCTTTTCCCATTTCAGAATCAGGAACTGAAAAATGATGTCCTAATCCAGAGGCCTTTCAGAGGCATTTGGGGCTCAGACCCAGGGTTAAAGGAAGGTCCAGGCAAAATTGTGCAGTTCGCTGACTATTCATTACTTTTGAATGAATCTTTCTACTGTTTCAAGAGTCATGATTTGTTTTCCAAGGGACTCCTTCCTTTTACATATTTGTTTGACCTGCTGGCACAGTGAATCCTACAACAGGATTAATTTGCGCTTTTCCGGCTCACCGGCTGATGAGATTTGCTCCGACTACAAACTGTCTATCATATGTTCATGCAGAACAACCACAGCTGCTCCTGTATGCAGACTGGTTGGCTTCTAATCCACAATTTGGCATATGCTCAGACCATACTGTACCAAATCACAAACTGTTTATTCCTAGCAATTATTTTTATGCCTATCAGTCAAAAATGTACACTGTTTGAAGAACATTTTTATAAGTCTCAGTCCCAAATGACAGCACCAATACGCCCCCAAAGAAGAAAGACAAGGGGAAAATCTTTCCTCGCCTCTTTATCAAAAACCTATTTGCTGAGAAGGTCAGCAGAGGTCCCTCCCCTGGGACCTTCTCATCCAATGGGTTTGGAGAAGGAGGTGAGAAGAGAGGATGCAAGGAATAAAGGAAATGCATTTGAGATTCTCCCAAGTTTAAACATTCGGATGCGTTCGGGTCTTGTGTCCCTGGCAATAACTTTGGCTCTGCCCTCAAAGGGTATAAGAAAAAGGAATCTCTATCAATCCATTTATTTTGGTTCTGTGTTAAATGGCATATATATAATATTGTAGTATAACCATGTTTTCTATATATAACCGATTTGATGCCTGATGTTTGGTTGGTCCGTATCTAGTGTGGATGGGAACATTATCACTGTTTCTGCTTGCTTCTTCTCCACTGCAATGTATTTCTGTATTCTAGGACTGGAAATATTTTGTGCACACGTTAGCTGGTTAGACAGCCAGCCATCCATTGTTGAAACTTTCTGCTAATAATTGGCTAGTAGTAGCCGATAACAACGAGGCAAACATAATTCGCATCTCAATTTTATTTGAGATGAACTAAGAAGAGGACATTTGTCAACTGTCTTGCATGCCATGTATAGCTAGCTAGCTATAGCTAGCTTGAGGCAAGGCAGAAGCAGAGGCACTTTTCATCATAAATCACAAATATTGTTGAGAAAATGACATCACCGCTTTGTGTGCAATTAAAGAACCTGAGCCAGCTAGATGTCATCGATAACCAATCATGTTTGAATAACCTAAACATGTTTTACATGTGTTTTATGGTTGTGATGGACTTCAGACATCAAGTGAGTGAGTGACTCAAGCGCGAGCTGTTGAGAATTTTTAACATGACAACATTCAAGCAACCTAAAGCCAGAAGGTAGCTAGCTAACTATTTCCGAGTGCAGGCATGAATTTGACAACCCATATAAGGAATCTAGCTAGCCAGCTAGCTATCTAGCCTTCAATAATTTGTGTCATGTTTGTCAATGTCTAATGCTAGCTAGCTATCCAGTTCCAACCTGCCTGGCTGGACACCCAACCTGCTAGCAATATGCAATTAGCTAGCTACATCTTTCTAGTACAGAAGTGACATTCTTGAAGTCAACTTTGTATATTAGTATGGGTGTAGCAAAGGATGAATTATCCAGCCAGTTAAGATTGCATGAATGTTTTAAACCTAAAACTGTAGCATCATAATGTTAATAAAAAAAATATGATACGGTTTCCACAACATTCTGACGCATTCTATACCTTTGTGATCATTGCTAAGGGTAACAATGGACCAAATGTCATTGATGACACAAGCTTGTCTTCCTCCATGGTGAACAAGAGCCTTGTGGAATAATGATTCATTTTACTTTTTAGTTCATGGTTTTCCTGCGCGCTTTGGGCATTACTAAATCAAATGAATGAAATTAGTAGAAAGATGTGTTCTTTTGACTGAAAGAGTTATAAAAACCAGAGTCAGTGAAAAGAAACTAACTTCCAATCAATACTTTTTACTACCATATTTCATGTAATTCTATGTAGTTTTACATGCTTTGAGACATTAGCAAAAGGGTTTTAATACCACAAAAACGACCGAAATTACTGGGCTACGCGGATACTGACAACCAGAGATAAATAAAAACGTCCTTGTCTTCAATGCAACCAATACTAAAATAAAGAGATGTACAATTTGTATGTCTCCCTACCTTTAGGCTCCTTTTCCTTTTTGCCCATGTGATCTAGAGTCTGGCATAGAACCACAGCGTCACGCACTGCCTTAGCTTATTTTGAATTTGCTACCAAAAACCGACACATGACATTTCATAAACTTGAGTGGGCAGGCAGTCAAATAAGCTGAACCAGCTAGGCTAACTTGGAGAACAAACATTACACTTTAACACATCCTTGATAAAGTTTGTTTTACATCTAAACTTCGAAATTTGTCTTTTTCAAAGTATACATGATACAATTCCATGAGAGGTGATGCATTCTATTTCACTACTATAATGTACACTGATGATTAGTCAGCTGGCTACAGTGGTTTACGTTTCAGTGGATGCATGTGCACAAATGGGGCTTGAGCCAGGAGCCATTGCCATTTAGCGTTAACCATGCAACTTGCTATTCTTCCCGTTCATGTGCACTCTCTGCTGTTTGTGTCTTTGGTAATGCAATCATTTGATGTGTGCCCCCAGTGGCACAGAATATATAACTTTTTTGTGCCACTGACTTTCACATCATTTTTGGCATGACTAGGGTTGGAAAATTACGGTAACTTCCCAAAAATGTCCAAGTTTTCCAGAAATCTTGGTCAGAGGATTCTAGATTTCCTGGTTATTCCCTACTAAATCCACAAATCCTCCAATCGAGATTTCTGTAAAACCTTGGTTAATTTTGGTTTATATTATCAGAATTTTCCATCCTAGGTTTGACTATCTGGAGCGGACACATTTTATCACTGTTTTTTATCTCGGTCCAAAATCAACCCATCCACTGTCAACTAACAGCGACTCCCATTCTTTCAAGATTCAATGCAGCTGTTTTTATCTCACTACCAAATCATGTCTGAGTAACATTTAAGTATCTTACTGTGATTGTTTTAAATTAAAATGGTCAAAAAGGAAAATTGCTTTTTAGCAAAGAGCATTTTCTCAAGCAACAATTTTGCCAGAACTGTCATGGAGTGGTTTGAGTGGGGTGGGTAAACTGAAAATTTGCTGTTATTGGAGAGGTTTGGAAATATTCATATTGTTCCATTATCTAATTTACCACATGGTGACATCACCATGGATGGCCAAAACTACATCCCACCAGAACATTCTCAAATGTCAAGTGGCTTTTCAAACCTCTCTTCCACCAAAAGGGCGTTGTCATAATTTTCACAGTTTCACAGTATTGTTCCAACCTCATAGTGTGGAAATATATATAAAACACAGGAAAATAACGTTGTGGACTGCACTGGGATTTGAACAATTTCACAATCTCCATATAATTGTTTTACACATTGCTTAAGACATATTCTCATATGAACCTCAGGAGCTAAGTAATCACACAGAAGTTGAATGCACCACTCTTGAAACTATGGAGCTAAACCCACAATTTTCGAGCATGTTCTGCTCTCATTTCTTACCTGTTAGACATAGCAGTGTAGTGCTCATCTTGATTTTGGCCATATTTCCACCTCCTAAGAGAGAAAGATGATATCAGGTTTTCTACACATAAATGTTGAACCTATTTTTTTGATATTCTGCCTCATACAATACATTTTGGCATGTAGTATTGTTTTCACACTTACCCAAATAGTTTTTGATAATCGGAGTCACATTTTCCCTTCAATATCTCACATACAGTCATGACGGCAATTATTTGGACCCTTGATAAAGACTAAAAAAATTTGCTGAGAGAAAAATAAATTTTTAAGAAGTTATACTTTTCCTCTCAAAAAGATAGGGGTTGAAATGATTGGCACTACGGTTTTCAATAGTCCGGCACCCTCCTCCCCTTGCGAGGACACTTTATCAAAAATGATTTTTAACATTGGAGAACACATTGGGAGGAATCTTAGACCATTCCTGCATACAGAATATTTCCAGATCATTGATGTCCTTCATCTGCGCTTTGACTTGCCTAGTTAAATAAAGTTTCAATTAAAAAATTGACTGCCCTCTTCAATTAAGACCCCAGGTTTTCAATGTGGTTCAAGTCCAGAGACTCAGAAGGCCATTGCAAAATATTTACCCTTACAGAAAAACCACATGATTTCACATTCATGTAACCACGTTTTCACGTGTACCCACTGGGCACATACGTCAGTTCAATCTCTAGTTTTGATTTACATTTGGTTAAGTTGTCAACTAATGTAAATTCAATATAAAATCAACAAAAAATATCACCATATCATTGGCTTTATGTTAAAAGTTAAACAAAGAAATACCCTTAATTTTATAACTTTTTGCAAATCCAGTCAGTTTTGCATGTTGATTCAACGTTATCACATAGATTTTGGGGATTGAAATGGCGTGGAAACAACGTTGACACCCCAGTGGGTAGTTTTATGTTACTTTACCTGTTGTCACATGTTATCACATTATCTTCACTTAAGATCACGTGATCACATGAAAACGTGTTATTTTTGGCCAAAAGAAGAATGCAAAGAACCTCGTACCTACTGTACAATATAGTGGCGGATCTTTGATCTTCTGAGGCTATTTTGCTTCCGCTGGTCCTGGTGTCCTTGTTAAGGTCAATGGCGACATGAACTTTACCCAGTACCAGGACATTTTAGCCAAAAACATGATGTCCTCTGCCAGAAAGTTGAAACTTGGCTGCAAATGGATCTTCCAAGACAATTACCCAAAGTACACATCAAAATCCCCAAAGAAATGGTTAATTGACCACAAAATTAAAACATTTGCAATGGCCATCTCAATCTCCAGATTTGAACCCCATTGAAAACCTGTGGTTTGAATCGAAGAGGGTAGTCCATAAGCGTAGGCGGAGGATATCAAGGATCTGAAAAGATTATGCATGGAGGAATGGTAAAAGCTCCCTCCCATTGTGATTTCCAAATCAGAAAAATTTCAGAAAATGACTCAATGCTGTTATTCTCGCAAGGGTAGGGTGACAAAGTATTAAAAACAGGGCCAATAATTGTTATTAATAAAAAAAAAATCAAGAAAAAAAATTACTTGTTAAACAAAATCTCTTTCTCTGAGCAATTTATTAGTCTAAAATAATATAAAATAATATTTTGGGGGCGTACATTGTAGCTCAGTACTTGTACTATTTATTGTATACAGTCTTTTTGCTAATCTTTATCAAAGGTGCCAATAATTTGTTTGTGACATTATTTAGAAACTATGCTGGCATATTGTGTTATGATTTGTGTGTGTATGTGTTATTTTCATATGACTGAGATTTAAAAGGTCAATCAGTTGCTATACATTTTCAAGACATGTTTCATGGGACGTTGCAAGAACATGTATGTGGATCAGTTGTCAGGACGTCGCCTGATGGTCCAAAAGAAACCTTCTCTCCCCCAAAAAGAATGTTTCAATACACATCAGGCCTTATTACTGCAGTCAAACCAAAGGCTCTGATTGGTGAACGACTGATCCATTCACAGCTCTTTTTGTCTGTCTGTCAAGGTTAGGGGCACACACACACAGTGCTTTAAACATACAGGGTTTTTATTTACATATTTGACAAACATAACATTGTACATGTACATTTATAAAGTAAATATTATTCAACATGTCTTTCCTTGGTTTTGGAACTCACAACATTGTGGTTCACGATATTCAGATCTTCCTGCTATGCCACCATGTCTGTCGGTCTTCAGTTCATTTGACTATTCTCTCGTTTTTTATTTGATTGACTTTTTTCAACAATGAGGGCTTTCTGTGTAGTTGTTGTCACGTCTGCTCCTGCTCCTCCCCTCCGGTGTACGACGTCGCCAGAGTACTAACCGCCGGTCCTGGCATTCATCATTACGCACACCTGGCACTCATCATTATGCGCACCTGTGAATCATTTTGATGCATCTGTGAATCATTTTGATCCACACCTGGACTCCATTACCTTCATCATTTCCTCCCATTTATATGTCACTCTCCCATGTTCACTCACCAGTTGATATTGTTATTGTGTATTGGCGTACTGCCTGATGTTAGTGTTGTGTTCTTGGTTTTGTTGTTTTATTAAAATGTTTCACCTGCTTCTGACTCACCGCCCCATCATTGCAGAATACCAACTCCAAATATGGAAGCAGCAGGACAACCGGACATCTCCCAGACAATCAATGATCAAGGTGACCTACTTCGTCAACACCTTGCTCAACTGGGGACAGCAATGGAAGATGTTCTCCGCAGTCTACAACGTCTCAACAGTGGAGGATATTCTAGAGCCAGTCTACCCAACGAGTCCTCACACCAGCCCATTCAGCAATCCGGTCAGTGATGCCCGTCAGGTCAGCGATGCCCGTCTGTCCCTCCCGGAGAAATATGAATGGACACCACCCACATTTCGTGGCTTCCTCCTTCCTCCTTGGCCAGGTCACAGTTGTAAATGAGAACTTGAGAACAACTATCCTACCTGGTAAATAAAGGTGATATATTTGTAATGTTTTTTAAAAGTGCTCCCTCTATTTCACACATCAGATGGGAGCTCCCACCACAGAGAGGTGTAAGGTTTCCACGGTTATTTCTCTGCTGACTGGGCGGTCATTGAAATGGGCTACAGCTGTCTGGGAGAGAGGTGAGGAGGAGCTTGAGTCTTATGAGGGGTTCATGGCTCTGTTGAAATGTAATTTCGATCATGCCGCAGAGAGGGAGGTGAGCGTCTGCCTTAGCTCCAGCAGGGGAATCAGATGACTGCTGAGTATGCGCAGATCTGGGATCCACTAGAGCAGAGAGACGGTCACATGAGGTTACGTCCCCAGGACCAGGAGTGAGTATTCCATCTACTGCTCTTCCTGTTAAACTCTTTTACTGCACATCACTCTGGCTGACTGTCCCTCATGCCCTGTGTCTACAGCTTTAGTGGATTTCGGTGCCGCAAGGAAACCATCACACACATCACCCAACCACTCACCCTCACTGTGGAGCCCAATCACTAGGAAAACATCCCCTTAATCACGAGTGCACCAGTTCACAAGATCATCCTTGGCCTACCTTGGCTTCAGCGCCATAACCCACCTATCTCATGGTCGAGGATGAGAATCACCGACTGGTCACCTGAATGCCGGAAGACCTGCTTTCCTGTCCCCTGTGGTTCCACGTCGGTTTAGTGTCCTGTGGTTTCCCTCCAACCCAACATCCCAGAGGAATATCAGGATCTATGGGAGGTGTTCTCCAAGACCCGTGCTACCTGTCTCCCTCCTCATCGCCCCTGGGACTGTGCTATTGACCAGTGCTACACCTCCGTTTTCCAGTGCTACTCCTCCGCGCAGAAGCATCTACACGTTGTCGGTGGCTGAGACCAAGGCCATGGAGGACTACACTCAAGAGGGACCTGCGGATGAAACACTGAAGAGGGTTTCATCCGCAGGTCCATGTCCTCTGCGTTGACTGGTTTGTTCTTTGTGGCCAAGGAGGGAGGATTACATCCTTGTATCGATTCCGTGGACTCAGTGACATCACCACAAGTGTCGGTACCCTCTCCCGCTGGTGCCATCGAGAAGCTCCAACATCATCTGTGATTTCCACCTTCGCTGACGGGACCAACCCAAATGGTCGGCTTCGTCCTGCGGCTGGGGCCGCACATCGGGGGTTGGGGGCTGTACTGTCACGTCTGCTCCTCCCCTCCGGTGTAGGAAGTTGCCAGAGTACTAACCACCGGTCCTGGGATTCATCGTTACGCACACCTGGCACTCATCATTACGCGCTCCTGTGAATCATTGATTCACACCTGGACTCCATTACTTTCATCCTTTCCTCCCCTTTATGTCACTCACCAGTTGACATTGTTCTTGTGTATCGGCCGGCGTACTGCCTGAAGTTAGTGTCATGTTCTTGGTTTTGTTTTATTAAAATGTTTTACCTGCTTCCAACTCACCACCCCATCATTACAGTTGTCTAATGTCGGTAGGGGATATTAACCTGTCATAATGATACTGCTGAATCACTATGATCAATACAAGATTTTCTTGGGTGTACTTTTAACAGATCTGAGATTTAATTCAATGTGCATTCACCCAATTGCTTACACCTATCAAGTTGTTTCAGATCGACCCAAGTGCATAGGGAAGAGGGGTTAGGGATTATTCTGGACAGGGCCTATACTGGCCCAATGAGCACATTCTTTAGAGACATCCCTTATTGGAACATTAGTTAGGATGTATGTCATTGGTGCTTGTGGCCTGGGTTAGGGGAAATGTTATCTCCCATTCTTAGCCATATATTGTCATTATTTGGCAAAATGTACAATACCCTTATCTTATTCCTCCCCTCCGGCTGAGCATATCAAAGAGAACTCTGTATTATTTTTATACACATCACTAATACCATGTAGAACAAACATGTCTCTAAGGAATCACATCAGTTCTCGTCATTGCATTTCAATTTCTGACATTCCTAATTTGTTGCCAAAACATGGCCTGGGTGGTAATGTTGCTTCTGAAAGAAACATACCCAGACCATGGTGGCCGCATTCTCAGAATATCTGAAATGTGTATATTTACAGTAGCATGTCCATACCTTCTCACATTTGCCATTCAAACAAAATTGTGGGAAGTTATCCCAGAACAATACACAACAGAGTTCCAAAATAGACCCATTGCAACAGAATCACATGGGACCAGTGTTGAGGGCAATAATTACATACTGTAATATATTGCTTGAATGACTAAGTAATATACCGAGTTACTGTCTTCAAATATAGTTTTATTAGTTACTTTTTCAATTAACCCCTATACAGCATTTTAGTCCAATGTAAACTCTGCAAAGGCACCATTGATCTCTTTGTCCAGAAACACATCTGGAGCCACGAAGTTCCAGAAATGCGTGAAAGAGGCTAAATCTATACTCATTATGATCAACAAAGGTGCATAAATATTTCCAATTGTAACGAAACGTTCATATAACATTTTTAAATGTTTTATAAATGCTATGCAAAACATACATTTTGACATTAAGATGTATTAGTACCCAGGCCACCAGCACCAATGACAAATGACCCAAGGTCTCTAGGTCATGTGCTTATTGGGACAGTATAGTTTGACACTGTCCAGAATAAACCCTAACCCCTCCCTAGGCACTTGTGTAGATCTGAAACATCTTGATAGGTGTAAGCTATAGGGTATTTACACTTTGAAGTTCATCTCAAGAAAATGTTGTATTGATCATAGTGATGTAGGAGTGTCATTAAAACGGGTCAATATGCCCAACTAGTAGTAGACAGCTATACAGAAAGTAATCTAGGATCAGCGTTTTCTTCCCAAATCCTAAAGTTATCTTTGATAGGGGTTAAAATGCAAGACGGAACATAACAGTAGCTTCCAGGGCCAACCTCATTCTGGTGATTTCTCAGAAATGTTCCAGACTCATAGTATAGGTGTTGTCAATTAACTTCCTCACCCTTCAAAGAACAATAAAAACATGTATCAAGATTCAAGGTGATGGAGGTTGTTGTTTCTTTCTAATAGAATTTGCTATCAGACATACAGTGCCTTCAGGGAAGTGTTCACACATCTTCACTTTTTTCCCAAAAGTATTGTGTTACAGCCTGAATTTATTATTGATCAAATTTAGATTTTGTTCCACTGGCTTAGACACCACCCCATAATGTAAAAGTGGAATTATGTTTTTAGAAATGTTTACAAATTGATAAAAAATGAAAAGCTGAAATGTCTTGAGTCAATAAGGGTTAAACCTCTTTGTTATGGCAAGACTAGATAAATTCAGGAGTAAATATTTGCTTATCAAGTCACATAAGTTGCATGGACTTACTCTGTGTCCAATAATAGGGTTTACATGTACCCCATACACACTTATATGTAGTCAAGCAGTGAATTTCAAACACAGATTCAACCACAATGACCAAGAAGGTTTTTCAATACCTCACATAATTAATGTATTAATTTGACCAATTAATAATGTGTAATTCAATACATTTGTATGGGCTAATTTGGCTACGGCCAAATTCGAATTTTTACCAAATACTTAAAAAATATGTTTACACCGAGTCACTACAAAGATACAGGTGTCCTTCCTAACTCAATTGCCGGAGAGGAAGGAAACTGCTCAAGGATTGCACCATGAGGCCAAAAGAGACTTTAAAACATTTACTGTGATAGGAAAAAACTGAGGATGGATCAACAACATGGCAAGACTTACGTAAATACATAAATATTGTATATTCCATTTGTATAGACTTACCCAGAAAGACTCACAGCTGTAGTCGCTGCCAAATATGATTCTAACATGTATTGACTCAGGGGTTTGAATACGTATGTCAATGAGATATTTTTGTATTTCCTTTTTAGTAAATTAGCAAACATGTTCTAATTTTGTCCTTATGGGATATTGTGTGTAGATGGGTGTAACACAACAAAATGTGGAATAAGTCAAGGGGTTTGACTACTTTCTGAAGGCACTGTATAATAAAATAATCCTATTACGTCTGATGTCTTGAACGGACTTGGTAACATTCTTGATTGATTTGCCAGATATAAATGAATGATGTTTGGGCTCCTGGTCTGCTTGGTGGCAAGATAATTTCATGTGATATTATTGGATTGGTGAAATAACAAATATTCAATGTTTGAGTCTTCATTACTATTTTGTAATTTCAAATGAAATTCTGTCAAGTACCTATTTTGATGACATCTGTTGATATTAAGAATTGTTACTATTTTTCACTCATTTGTTTTGATGGATTTTAAATGTGGAACTGCTATTTTTTAAGTAAAAAAAATGTGTGTATAAAGTTTTCACCAAAAATGTATTCCACTCACCTGAACTTCTTGTAATAAACAAATGAAGTCCACTTTAAATTGTACTCCAAAAGGGTCACACGGTTATGGTCAACCAGGTATACAGGTCCAAAAGTATAGCGTCTTCTCTCTCTATCACCTCACGATCAGTAACGCCAGTACGACAGGAGGATGCAGGTATGCTCAATGTGAATCTCAGACCGTATTTAAAGCCTTAATGTGGCAATTGCTGATCAACGGGTTGGGTGGCGTTTTGTGTTGTTAGGCCCATTTTATAGATGACAACATTCCTAAACATTCCTCCACCCTGGCAAATCCATCTACCCTACCTTATTGTGGAAAGACATAATCAGTGCCATCTGCCTATCTATTGATTTTTTTATTGTCTGATTGCAAAAGAGGTATCAAAATAATTTTCCATACCGGTTCTACCACAGATAATTGCACACAGGACTGGCAATACAGATATGTATCTGTTACTCACAAAAGATAACCATTGTACACTGTGTAAAATCTATGTAGTGTCTATAAGATGGAAGTAGAAGCCTAAATGTTGCTGTCCATTAGTTTACTTCAATTAGAAAGGTGGTAAGGTTAGGGGAAAATAATAAAGGAACATATATACGTTCTTTAAATATATAACCCTAAAACGAATTAACTGATCATTTCAAATAATATTTTAGATTTTTTAAATGAATGTTATATACCTATTAATTCTTGAAGAATACTAAGAACCATGTGACTGGGCTGCTGTTTTGTTGTTTTTCAAATTAAGGACTAGGAACTAACCCTTTAAATCGTGGATTGATGGATTATTAATTAGATAATTTGATAGATATTGACAGGATGTTATGATGGATATCTGTGTATGGCTCAGATACTGGGAATTCGTTTTGGGGATATTGAGTTGGTGAGATTGAGATTGGAAATGGAAAATACATTTTGTTACCACCTTAGTGGATATATTTATGGACAGACGGACAAGCTGATTGATGCATTGGTAGAAGCCTGTTGATATATGTAGAGATAGATACATGAGAGATACCTGTGGTTACACAGATGAATAGAGAGGGTGCAGTCAGAGATCTAAGGGTTTTTGAGTCATTAAATGCTTTTCTACTTCGGCAGCAGAATGTGTCACCTTACCTACTCTCTCACCTGACTCATCAAGTGCGGTTATTTTAGCATTGGTCTGAGGACTGGGCACTGGCACCTGTAGTTGTAGATTTTGGAGGCAGATACAATGTAATTTCAGTGTAGATAAAATGTGTTGTTAGTTTACAACTGTGAAACCTACAGTATAATAAAATGTGGGTAATTTTAAATGATAAAACCACACAAATGCATTATATTACATAGGAAATGATATCACCTAACATATTATATAAACGGCGGTAAACAATTAGCTATTACATGGTGTTCTGTGATATTCTGGTCCTAAATTCAACCTCCTGTGAATGTTTCTATCATCTTGGTAACCTTCACACATTTTAACACAAAGCTTTGATCACTGTGTACTACTATTGAATCTTCCCCCCAATGGCCCTTATGATACCACATCATAGAATCCTTGTATACAAATAACTTCCTTCTCATTTTTTGAGAGTGCATACCTTTCTGTCATGTCAACCATCCATTGGCTTTTGTCTTCATAAGAATTCAGTCACGTAACCTATTATGGGGGTAATCAGTTTCTAGACGCCGATACATCTGGCAAAATAAAGGAAACTTTAATAAACGAGGGATACAAAATATGTAAATTGTGTTGAGATCTGGTGACTGAGACGGAGATGGCATATGGTTTACATCGCTTCAATATTCATAAAAACCATGATGGGGGCATTTTCATCCTGGAAGAGACCCCTCCCACCAGGATGGAACTGCTTCATCATAGGCTGAAGGTGATCACTCAGAATGGATGTGTAGTTATATGTACCTGGCCCTCTAAGGGGTTGAGTGGACCTAATCTATGCCAGGTAAATGCACCACACACCATAACAGATCCACATGAACCCTTCCCCCCTGCTTTCAATATACTTTGTATCCCTCATTTACTCAAGTTGTTATTTGATGTTGTCAGTTACCTGTATCTCTGTCTATAAACTGGGCTAGATTACCCTATAATAGGCTACGTGAGTGAACGTTTATGAATACAAAAGCCAAATCTGTCTGATAAAGTCCGCAAAGCAAATGTTTCATGTAAGTGATACATGACCTACTGCAGACATCATGATGAAATTAAAGTTCATGTTAGCTGACCAAAGGTTTGCTCAGCTTGTCCTCACCCAAAACAATTCTGAAGCAGCAAGATTACAATAATGTGAAATAGAACCACAATGCACTTCAACTATGACATGTTGAAGGCTAACTATAGGGAGAAGCCCCGTAATAAGACGTTAACCTGTGGTAACCCCACGAGGCTCATGACGTTTCTGGACCACGGACAGTTACTGAGTCAGAGCAAAGAACAGCAGCGCTGCCTCAGCTTTTTCAGTACCATCAGTTGGACACTGTGCCTAGCATCTCAATGAGCACATTGACACTCATAAAAATACGCAATATATATATTTTTTTTTATTATAGAAGCAATGGTCTTCTTTAATGTTTTATTACAGGTTGCACCTCAAACTATTTAATAGCCTATCCACTGGTCTGCTGTGCCCATAACCAGGGTTATTGTTTAATAAATTGCATGGGCCCATGAAAGAACATTGAAATAGTGTAGCACCCCGATTACATGTGATGTATAGGCTAAAATTGAATCACAATATGAATTTTGACCACTAACAATCTGCAGAAAGTGAGATCAGAACCCAATGCAGACACAATGTGCCCAAAGTGCCTGCATTTTAATACCATGTGTAATTAAGAAATAAGGCCCGAGGTGGGGTGGTATACGGCCAACACACCACGGCTAAGGGCCGTTCTTATGCACGATGAGAGCGATCCCCAGAACGGCAGTCAGTGTGACCAGAGCAACAGGAGAAAACATTTCAAAGGTCAGTCTCCCTCCAATACAGCAGAGGTGCTCCGTTCTTTCATCAAAGTCTTGAAGAACACCTGATGATGCTAGAGCACGGCTAGAACAAAAGCATGCAGACACTCAGTAGGTCTCCAGAAGGAGTTTTGCCATCCTTCAACCCCCTCTCTCCCAAAGAGAGAATCAAGCCCCGGTCATATGCCACATCCAGTCCTAAACTGAATGTCCCCTTTGACGGTTCCCATCCCCATGTAATTACATTGTTTTAACACCACTTTATGACTTGCGGTCTAAAGTTGCATTATAAGGTTGAAAATGATCAGTCAGGACCAAAGGCTGGGCTGGTCTCACTGAACCATATTAACCCTTGCTCATGGACAATTCATTGACCTTCAATCAAAACTAAAGATAATTAAGTTTCATTACTTATGCCGAAGCATTGAACAGAGTGGTAGAGGAAGATGGGTACAGGTTGAGGGATCCTGAGATGATTCCTGTGAGTAGGCAGAGACCAAGAGAGTGATGGGAAGAATATGGTACCTGATGGAAGTCACACAAAATAGAGGTTGTGGTCACAGGGGCAGAGAAGTACTTGGGATTGCTAGGATTTACTGCATAACCGTTGCAGGCGGTGTTGAGTGGTAGAGCTATGTCCACTCACACCGTAGGATTAGATCATGTGAAATAGTGGAATGAGTTGGTGTTTTTTTTTTATAGAGGGCTAATAGTTGGCAGGGCAATTTTCCTTTTCCCTTTTCCAAATGTTTTCTTACGGTATCAAGAATTTAATGTAGGTGTCACGCTCTTCGGGATGGACAGACCAAGACGCAGCGATGCTTCCAGTATACATTTTATTAAATACGAACGTAACACGGAAAAATAACAAAAACTAAACGAAGATCGTGCTGTTGAAACATAACTAACAAAACAAACACAGCTATGCTCAAACAATTACCCACAAACCCCAAGTGAACACTACAAACATATATATGGTTCCCAATTAGAGACAACGACACTCAGCTGCCTCAACATAGAAATATTTAACCAAAACAGAAAAAACCCTACACCAAAAACAAAACAAAAACACTCCAGCCTGTCTCTCAGGCCTGGACGTGACAGTACCCCCCCCCCAAAGGCGCGGACTCCGACCGCGCCAAAACTCCATTGGGGGGGTCTTCGGGGGGGTCTCCATATGCAGGACTGGGGACCCTCTCTGGCGGCCCCGGGCCATATGCAGGACTGGGGACCCTCTCTGGCGGCCCCGGACTGGGGACCCTCTCTGGCGGCCCCGGACTGGGGACCCTCACCGGCCGCCCCGGACTGGGGACCCTCACCGGCGGCCCCGGACTGGGGACCCTCACCGGCGGCCCCGAAATGGGGACCCTCACCGGCGGCCCCGGACTGGGGACCCTCACCGGCGGCTCGGACTGGGGACCCTCACCGGCGGGTCCGGACTGGGGACCCTCACTGGCGGCTCAGGACTGGGGACCCTCACTGGCGGCTCAGGACTGGGGACCCTCACTGGCGGACCTGGACCGGGAAGCACACTGGCCCTCTGGTGCGGGGAGCGGAACCGGCCGTTCTGGGCTCATAACGCGCACACTGGTGCGGGAGCAGGAACCGGCCGTATAGGACTCATAAAACGCGCACTCTGGTGCGGGGAGCAGGAACCGGCCGTACTGGGCTCATAACGCGCACTCTGGTGCGGGGAGCAGGAACCGGCCGTACTGGGCTCATAACGCGCACTCTGGTGCGGGGAGCAGGAACCGGCCGTACTGGGCTCATGAAGCGCACAGGGATCCTGGAGCGTGGAGCAGGGACAGGACGTGCTGAGTCCACGACAGGCACAGGAATCCTGGAGCGTGGAGCAGGGACAGGACGTGCTGGACTCTCTAAGCGCACGGGGAGCCTGGTGCGCGGAGCCGGAACAGGACGTGCTGGACTCTCTAAGCGCACGGGGAGCCTGGTGCGCGGAGCCGGAACAGGACGTGCTGGACTCTCTAAGCGCACAGGGGGCCTGGTGCGTGGAGCCGGAACAGGACGTGCTGGACTCTCTAAGCGCACAAGGGGCCTGGTGCGCAGAGCCGGAACAGGACGTGCTGGACTCTCTAAGCGCACAGGGGGCCTGATGCGTGGAGCCGGCACCATGTGCCCCCCCCCAAAAAAATTGGGGGGCTGCTGTGGCCACGAACCCCCCAGGAGCTCCCGCCAAGGAAAGGCCTCCCAATCCGCCTTGATCTCCGCCATGGTCAAGAACCCCTTCTCGCCACGCTGCTTGGTCTCTTGGTGGTGGGTAATTCTGTCAAGTTTCATCCCCTCTCGACTGAAGTTCTATATGAAGTAAATTATCTAACATTAGCTAGCTAGCAGTAGTTAGCTACCACAGCTAGTCCAGCTCTAGCTATCTATCAGGTAGCAATATATTACAGCTGTCATGTAATGAAATGTGGCTTTTCTTTTGTCCCATTTTTCAACAGAAGTAAATTAACTTATTATAGTAATCAGTGAATGGATACAATGTTCCATCTTGAGTTGATCAAAGTCACCATTATCAGTCACCACTGAATCAGAGAGGTGCAGGGGGCTGCCTTAATCAACGTCTTCAGCACCCAGGGAACAGTGGGTTAACTGCCTTGTTCAGGGGCAGAACAACAGATTTCTACCTTGTCAGCTCGGGGATTTGAACTTGCAACCCTCCGGTTACAAGTCCGACGCTCTAACCACTAGGCTACCTGCCGCCCCTATGATGAGCTACAGTCTGGGATCTGGGAATAATGGTAATTTAAATTATTTAACCATTGATTCTATTCTTGGTTAATATAATGTATAAATGTACACCAATGTAATTCTTTGTTATGCCTCATCTTAGGAGGATCAGATGGTGATGGGTCTCAGCAGGGTCAGGCAAACAGGGAAGAACAGTCTGTGACTGCGCTGAGGTGAGCTTTTGCAGATACAGCAAACACTGGACAGAAAACACAGGACAAGCCAGAAGTTTCAAAGATCTAAACTATTTTAAGGCAGTTTGACAAACCTCTAAAGTTGATTGATGGCATAAATGTAAAGTTATCACTCAATTTTATTTATTACAATATTAAGGGTATACTGTGCAACTGTCATAGGGTCTAGATTACTTATATGGAATGCTGTACGACAAAAGGAGTCTGTATTGAAAACATGTCCTTGTTAGGGGAAATACCTATTTACGCAATCCTTAGCTGCTGGGCAGCTCAGTCCTGACCCTGGGGGTCTGCCATACTGTTGGTTGTCACTGGCCTTGATCTAACACAGCTGAAACCGACAATGATTGTTTCACTAAGATCCTAAAGCTGAGTGGGATGTGTTGGGTTGGGGAGCTGCAGGGCAGTGGACCCCTAGCAGCAGGACGGGGCGATCCAGCTAGTAAATTTTGTGCAAATAAGAAGAGGTCTACAGTAGTATTAGGCCTATGATAAAAAATTACAGTGCCCGCCATAATTATTTAGACAGTGAAGCATTTTTTCTTCTTTTGACTCTATAATCCAAAGGTTCGGATTTGAAATCAGACAATGACTGGGAAGTTAAAGTAAGCTGTAAGCTTTCATTTGAGATTATTTTTATCCACATCAGGTGAACTGCAAAAATATCATACCCCCAAGACATGATAACCTTTCACCATTAGAATAACATTTTTTGGGAGGTATGATATTTGAGTTTCTATAAAACTGTCTCACTCATCATTACTCACGATTCAGTCAGTATGATCCATAATCGTGGTAGCATCCACATTAATTGTAGAAGGATTTATAAACATATTCTATTCATATTTACAATAAAAGTGACTCCAAAACATTCCAACACATTATTTATTATTTATATCTATTGGGCACAAAATTATCTGAAACACAACTCAGACAAACAGCAAACACATCCCACACATTTGTAGAGTCACAAGCTTGACATACTGTAGTCAATGTTTGCTATGAATATGTGACCTAAACTTTTTACTACTTTAATACACATATGTGAATTGTCCCAATACTTTTGCTTCCCTAAAATAGGTGGACAATGTACAAAAAGTGTTGTAAACTTTTAACGGTTCACCCAATATGGATTAAAATACACTCAATATTAAGCTGACAGTCTGCACTGTTTGATTTCAAATCCAAAGTTCTGAAGAATAGAGCCGAAAGAAGACAAAATGATTCACTGTCCCAATAATTATAGATATTACTTTATAAGGAGGATGTGCTGTTTCTGCTTGTTAATGTACTGTATATGTTTATTGATGTTTTTTTTACATTTTGTTTTCCCAATCTTTCGCTTGAGACATGTTTTGAATTAAAAAAAGTGTGAAAGAAATTGTGTTGGGAGAGAGTTGAGTTATGGAATAGACTGGTGGGTATCCGAGGGCAGGCGGCTCGGGCTGGCTGAAATTTAATATAGGGGATGTCTTCATGAAGACAATAACAAATTAAGCCTTTGTACTCTATTTGTAAGAGATGCTAAATGTATAGGCTATTGGTTAAAGGTGCAAACCAATATTGATTATTGAACTATATTTCATCTAGTTCTGGCTTGTCAATCCGTTAAACATATTGTATAATGATCTCTTGACTATCTTGATGACTGTGGGCCTTTTTGCTTACTTTTTGTTCTAAATAGAGGCTGCTAGAAGGCGAATGGGTCATATTAGATTGTGTAGAAATGTGAGAGGACCCCCAGACCCTGCCAGGTTATGTCCCCCCCAACCTATAAAATGTGTGCCCCTGCCTATAGGCAATATCAAATGTGCAAATATAGGTTAAATTACCAGAGATTCTTACTTGGTCCATTATGTTAGGCTAGTGGTATTAATGGGCTACATCAGCAAATATGCTAGATGTAGTTTGAAGAGAGCAGAGTTGGAGAGACTTTTAGGAGTGGAAAGATTTTCAGAGGAGAAACATGATGATCAATATTTATTTCTAGTCAATGTAGTAAACTATAGCCTAAACATATCTAGGAAGTACATTTCTTTGTAAAGATATCTTCCCTGTGCTTCTCCGCCCATGCTACAGCCTGCTCTATTTAATTGAGACCACACACGCACGTATGGCTACTGAACTTGAAGCAGCAAGAATGATGACAGCGATGCTTAATATGTTTTACATTTACTGTAGGATAGGGCTAAGGGCGTAACGTTCACTATGGATGGGGGGGACATGTCCCCTCCACATTCTGAAACTGCATTTTTGTCCCCCCCCAATTTTTACATGTAATCGTGTAGTAACCAAAAAAGTGTTAAACTGACAGATTTTTATGGGGACTTTTTTACAATGCTAATTAGCTTTCAACAGGGAAGTAAACATCAACTCTAGAGCGTTAATTGCTTTGAATTATTTGGAAAATAAATATTTTGTACAGGCTGGTATGTCTATCCGCATTCCTCTCAAGGTAAACTGGGCGGTAGGTACCTAGCTGTGGTTTCAGTAATTGTTGGCTGATGGTTTCTCTGATCTACATTTGTGTTTCTCACGAAAGCATTTAATTAATAATCTGTCAGAAACTGATTTTACTTCTTCAATCGTATCAGATCACTACACTTGAGGCTTTAATACAACATCATGCCATTTCGTATAGTACTGCACGAAAGTAGAAGTACAGTTAAACATGTCTTCCAATATGCTGAGTCTACAAACATGATTATTTTGGTTTGACTAGGAAATAACTACTTAGGGAGTAGCGACGTGCTAGCGGGTCGCTCGCGACACTACTCGGTGAAATGTAAGGCGCCAAATTCAAAATCCATATGTTGAATTATTAAACAATCATCAATATACAAGTGTTACATAGTCTTCAAAAGCTCTGATTCTTGGCAACATCACAGCGTTGTCAGATTTCAAAAAGGCTTTATGGCAAAGCACAACATTTGATTGTTTGAGGATAGCACCTCTCCTATTTTCCACATTAGCATGACTTCATATGCAGAGCGGGTCACACAAAACCCATATAAGAGCTAAAATAAATCACTTACCTTTCGAAGAACTTCTGCTGAGGGCTTCCCAAGTGTCCAATGAAGACATCCAATGGTTATTTTGTTAGAAAAAGTCATTTATTATATTCATAAATCTCTGTTTGGTTGGAGTGTTATGATCAGAAAATCCACCGTCGAGTCGCCCATTGAACCGTGAAGAGAACACGTTCAAATTATACCTATACACTTTCTCCAAACAAATCAAACATCATTTTTTATGTATCCTTAGGTATCCTTTTATGTATATTTACTGTAATATTTAAACCGGACGATAACGTGAACGATAGGAAAGGAAAATAAAGTGTGGCGCGCTCACAATCTCGCACCCTTTAAACGTTGTTGACAAATGTGGTCCCTTCACTACTTCCTCTTCCTGTCTGTTCTGCTTAGTGCTAGAGCCTCCAGAAACTGTATAAAGACTGTTGACATCTAGTGGAAGCCATAGGTACTACAGTCTCAGTCCTAGTTAACATAGAAATCAATAGGCAGCCTGGACAAAAAGGTTATGTACAAAACCGTCACCTCCGCTGCTGCTCCCCAAGAAGATAAGGTCAACTATATACATTCTGTTTCTATCTGCAACTTTCTAATCATTGCACCTAAAGGATAAGACCACTGGGGAATTTTCAGAAGAGGACAAATGCTACAAAACATTCAGAAAGAAGTACAGGAGGCTCTTTTTGTCTGTCTTTGGCATGCATTCCAAATTTACAGTTGCAGATATTGGAACATAGCCATTTCCTATCTACAACATATATGGCTGCGAAGGCCAATCCTTGAGTTACAGTCTTTTCTACAGCTTCTGAAGGTACAATTTTAGGCAGATGCCAAATCATCACTATACATTTCCACTATATCAAATGTTTATATCTGATCACAATATTATTTCATAGATGATCTCCTTTGTTGCTCTCCATGTATGCAACATCTGATATGACCACATTTTTTGAACATGCAATATAGCTCAGTATGTGTAATATACACTGCTCAAAAAAATAAAGGGAACACTAAAAGAACACATCCTAGATCTGAATGAATGAAATAATCTTATTCAATACTTTTTTCTTTACATAGTTGAATGTGCTGACAACAAAATTACACAAAAATTATCAATGGAAATCAAATGTATCAACCCATGGAGGTCTGGATTTGGAGTCACACTCAAAATTAAAGTGGAAAACCACACTACAGCCTGATCCAACTTTGATGTAATGTCCTTAAAACAAGTCAAAATGAGGCTCAGTAGTGTGTGTGGCCTCCACGTGCCTGTATGACCTCCCTACAACGCCTGGGCATGCTCCTGATGAGGTGGCGGATGGTCTCCTGAAGGATCTCCTCCCAGACCTGGACTAAAGCATCCGCCAACTCCTGGACAGTCTGTGGTGCAACGTGGCGTTGGTGGATGGAGCGAGACATGATGTCCCAGATGTGCTCAATTGGATTCAGGTCTGGGAGCAGGCGGGCCAGTCCATAGCATCAATGCCTTCCTCTTGCAGGAACTGCTGACACACTCCAGCCACATGAGGTCTAGCATTGTCTTGCATTAGGAGGAACCCAGGGCCAACCGCACCAGCATATGGTCTCACAAGGGGTCTGAGGATCTCATCTCGGTACCTAATGGCAGTCAGGCTACCTCTGGCGAGCACATGGAGGGCTGTGCGGCCCCCCAAAGAAATGCCACCCCACACCATGACTGACCCACCGCCAAATCGGTCATGCTGGAGGATGTTACAGGCAGCAGAACGTTCTCCACAGCGTCTCCAGACTCTGTCACGTCTGTCACATGTGCTCAGTGTGAACCTGCTTTCATCTGTGAAGAGCACAGGGTGCCAATGGCGAATTTGCCAATCTTGGTGTTCTCTGGCAAATGCCAAACGTCCTGCACGGTGTTGGGCTGTAAGCACAACCCCCACCTGTGGACGTCGGGCCCTCATACCACCCTCATGGAGTCTGTTTCTGACCGTTTGAGCAGACACATGCACATTTGTGGCCTGCAGGAGGTCATTTTGCAGGGCTCTGGCAGTGCTCCTCCTGCTCCTCCTTGCACAAAGGCGGAGGTAGCGGTCCTGCTGCTGGGTTGTTGCCCTCCACGGCCTCCTCCACGTCTCCTGATGTACTGGCCTGTCTCCTGGTAGCGCCTCCATGCTCTGGACACTACGCTGACAGACACAGCAAACCTTCTTGCCACAGCTCGCATTGATGTGCCATCCTGGATGAGCTGCACTACCTGAGCCACTTGTGTGGGTTGTAGACTCCGTCTCATGCTACCACTAGAGTGAAAGCACCGCCAGCATTCAAAAGTGACCAAAACATCAGCCAGGAAGCATAGGAACTGAGAAGTGGTCTGTGGTCACCACCTGCAGAACCACTCCTTTATTGGGGGTGTCTTGCTAATTGCCTATAATTTACACCTGTTGTCTATTCTATTTGCACAACAGCATGTGAAATTTATTGTCAATCAGTGTTGCTTCCTAAGTGGACAGTTTGATTTCACAGAAGTGTGATTGACTTGGAGTTACATTGTGTTGTTTAAGTGTTCCCTTTATTTTTTTGAGCAGTGTATATTTTAATCAATCATTTTTGCTCATCTTTAACAAGGGTGCCAATAATTATGGACCTGACTGCATGTCATATATGTAACGGACGTATTTCAAATACTTCCAATATTTAATATGTAACTGACACGTACACTGATGTGATGTACAACTCTATAGAAAACCCCTTACACGAAATAGCTCTGTAGACCAATATGCCAGTTTATAGGTTACATAAATGTAAAATGCCTAGATGTCAGCATTTTGATGTTTTATAATAATAACATGTTGGAAAGTAAGTTGACCTAACTGACAGTCAAACAGGAAACAGAAGCATAAGATCTTAAAACCCACATTCAAATGTTCCGTTTAAAGGTATAATACATCGTTAGTCAAACCTGAATGTTTTAAGAAGTCCTGAATAATTTTACAGTGATCTGGTATATCTATCCGCATTCCTCTCAAGGTAAACTGGGCGGTAGGTACGTAGCTGTGGTTTCAGTAATTGTTGCCTGACGGTTTCTCTGATCTACATTTGTGTTTCTCACGAAAGCATCTAATTAATACTCTGCCAGAAACAGATTTTACTTCTTCAATCCTATCAGATCATTACACTTGGGGCTTTAATACAACATCATGCCATTTCAAATAGTAACGCATGAAAGTAGAAGTACAGTAAAACATGTCTTCCAACATGCTGTGTCTACAAACATGATTATCTTGGTTTGACTAGGAAATAAGATCAACTATATACATACTGTTTCTATCTGCAACTTTCTAATCATTGCAACTAAAGGATAAGACCACTGGGGCATTTTCAGTTGAGGACAAATGCTACAAAACATTCAGAAAGATGTACAGGAGGCTCTATATGTCTGTCTTTGGCATGCATTCCAAGTTTACAGTTGCAGATTTTGGAACATAGCCATTTCCTATCTACAACATATATTGTCTTCTCCTTGTATAAATGTTGTATTCATCTGAATAATCCACTAACCTGTAATGTTTTCATCCTCAATATTAGATTACATTGTTTGCTAAAAGATTATAGACATTGTGAACATTTAATCACAGAAAGCAAAGGTTATATGTGAATTCCACATTTTAGAAAACTGGTGCTGGGAATAACATTTTACATGTACATATAGGCCTGTGTGACTCGAGAGAATGCTTTGTGCTTTTAGATGTCAACTGTTGGTTGTGCAGCATCTTGTGTGGCTGCGAAGGCCAATCCTTGAGTTACAGTCTTTTCTACAGCTTCTGCAGGTACAATTTTAGGCAGGTGCCAAAATCAACACTATACATTTCCACTATATCAAATGTTTATATCTGATCACAATATTATTTCATAGATGATCTCCTTTGTGGCTCTCCATGTATGCAACATCTGATATGACCCAAATTTTTGAACATGCAATATAGCTCAGTATGTGTAATATATATTTTAATCAATCATTTTTGCTCATCTTTAACAAGGGTGCCAATAATTATGGACCTGGCTGCATGTCATATATGTAACGGACGTATTTCAAATACTTCCAATATTTAATATGTAACTGACACGTCCACTGATGTGATGTACAACTCTAGAGAAAACCCCTTACATGACATAGAACTGTAGAACAATATTCCAGCTTATAGGTTACATAAATGTAAAATGCCTAGATGTCCACATTTTGATGTTTTCTAATAACATGTTGGAAAGTAAGTTGACCTAACTGACAGTCAAACAGGAAACAGAAGCATAATTTCTTAAAACCCACATTCAAATGTTCCGTTTAAAGGTATAATACATCGTTATAGTCAAACCTGAATGTTTTAAGAAGTCCTGAATAATTTAACAGTGATCTTGTATATCTATCCGCATTCCTCTCAAGGTAAACTGGGCGGTAGGTACCGAAGCTGTGGTTTCAGTAATTGTTGGCTGACGGTTTCTCTGATCTACATTTGTGTTTCTCACGAAAGCATCTAATTAATACTCTGCCAGAAACAGATTTTACTTCTTCAATCCTATCAGATCATTACACTTGGGGCTTTAATACAACATCATGCCCTTTCGTATAGTAATGCATGAAAGTAGAAGTACAGTTAAACATGTCTTCCAACATGCTGTGTCTACAAACATGATTATCTTGGTTTGACTAGGAAATAAGATCAACTATATACATACTGTTTCTATCTGCAACTTTCTAATCATTGCAACTAAAGGATAAGACCACTGGGGCATTTTCAGTTGAGGACAAATGCTACAAAACATTCAGAAAGATGTACAGGAGGCTCTATATGTCTGTCTTTGGCATGCATTCCAAGTTTACAGTTGCAGATTTTGGAACATAGCCATTTCCTATCTACAACATATATTGTCTTCTCCTTGTATAAATGTTGTATTCATCTGAATAATCCACTATGTAGAATAGAATAATAGTGAAGACATCAAAACTATGAAATAACATATATGGACATTAGACCAGTTTACGGGATCGTATCCCTAACAGATTAAGCCTGATGAATCTACTCTGTTAAATGAGGCCTCTCCTCCTCCTCCCAATCAATTGAATATACCACAGGTGGACTCCCATCAAATTGTAGAAATATCTCATAGGTTGATCAATGGAAATGGGATGCAACTGACCTTAATTTCAAGTCTCATAGAAAAAGGTCTTAACAATTATGTAAATAAGGAATTTCAGTTTTTTATTTTTATTAAATTATTTAAAATGTCTGCAATCCTGTTTTCACTTTTTCATTATGGGGTATTGTGTGTATTTTTAAATTTTATAATAAGGCTATAACGTAACAAAATGTGGAAAAAGTCAAGGGGTCTGACTACTTTCCGAATGCACTGTATGTCATTGTCTTAATTCATCTAGTGACTAAACCATCTATGACAGCATAGGTTTGAAGGACAACTGGGGCGCACCTAATTGGTAGGGCTAAGCATGAATAGTTATTGAAAATGGTGAAAAACATATCCTACTTAAAGTGAGATGAGAAAATAATGGTTAATATGTTGTTAGGTTCTTATTTTTCAGAGTAAATAACTCACGGACAATAGAGAAGCTTTAACCAAGTTAAATATTTTCCCAACGGTTCTGTACAGCTGTAATCAGACAGCAAAACATTCCTCCCCATCACAGTTATATACATTCGTCTGAAGACACTCCCTCCCTCCAATCATTACAGTTTGTGCCCAACAGAGAAGAAGAAGGGGAACTGACCTCACCCCTCACCTCCTGACCTAAACCCCTCCTTCACCTAATCCACAGCTATCCATCTGTCTTCCCTATATCAACACGTCACTCTCCTCTCCTCCATCAAGCACATTCCAAAGCCTTCAGTCTTTCTACAGAGAACCCTTAACTTCTGACATAAAAGTTAATATCTCAATGTTCAAAGTTTAGCCAATTCCAATAGTCCTTCCTCTTGAACAATAGCGACCTAATGTTCACTTTACGTAAACTTAGAAATGACTTAAATGGATAAACAATGATAATAAACATGAATAAACAAACACACAAATGAACAAACAATGAACAGACAGTCACCGCGAGGTGTACAAATTCAGAGACTTCCGAACTATGATCACACACAGAATGCCATTACCATCTATCATCACATAACAAAATGCCATTCCAGTTGAATCTGCAGTCTTGTTATATGTCAGATCGACTGGCTTTTTGTTTTCCACTTCCCCCCTTCTGATTCCTAAGCGAGTGGTAGCACAAGACTTGGAACGCAACAAAAATACACACAAACATAACAGTATTAACGATGTGATACAGTGAGGGAAAAAAGTATTTGATCCCCTGCTGATTTTGTACATTTGCCCACTGACAAAGAAATGATCAGTCTATAATTTTAATGGTAGGTTTATTTGAACTGTGAGAGACAGAGTAACAACAAAAAAAATCCAGAAAATGCACGTGAAAAATGTTATAAATGGAATTGCATTTTAATGAGGGAAATAAGTGTTTGACCCCCTCTCAATCAGAAAGATTTCTGGCTCCCAGGTATCTTTTATACAGGTAACGAGCTGAGATTAGGAACACACTCTTAAAGGGGGGTGCTCCTAATCTCAGTTTGTTACCTGTATAAAAGACACCTGTCCACAGAAGCAATCAATCAATCAGATTCCAAACTCTCCACCATGGCCAAGACCAAAGAGCTCTCCAAGGATGTCAGGGACAAGATTGTAGACCTACACAAGGCTGGAATGGGCTACAAGACCATCACCAAGCAGCTTGGTGAGAAGGTGACAACAGTTGGTGCGATTATTCGCAAATGATAGAAACACAAAAGAACTGTCAATCTCCCTCGGCCTGGGGCTCCATGCAAGATCTCACCTCGTGGAGTTGCAATGATCATGAGAACGTTGAGGAATCAGCCCAGAACTACACGGGGGGATCTTGTCAATGATCTCAAGGAAGCTGGGACCATAGTCACCAAGAAAACAATTGGTAACACACTATGCCGTGAAGGACTGAAGTCCTGCAGCGCCCGCAAGGTCCCCCTGCTCAAGAAAGCACATATACATGCCCGTCTGAAGTTTGCCAATGAACATCTGAATGATTCAGAGGACAACTGGTTGAAAGTGTTGTGGTCAGATGAGACCAAAATGGAGCTCTTTGGCATCAACTCAACTCGCCGTGTTTGGAGGAGGAGGAATGCTGCCTATGACCCCAACAACACCATCCACACTATCAAACATGGAGGTGGAAACATTATGCTTTGGGGGTGTTTTTATGCAAAGGGGACAGGACAACTTCACCGCATCAAAGGGACGATGGACGGGGCCATGTACTGTCAAATCTTGGGTGGGAACCTCCTTCCCTCAGCCAGGGCATTAAAAATGGGTCGTGGATGGGTATTCCAGCATGACAATTACCCAAAACACACGGCCAAGGCAACAAAGGAGTGGCTCAAGAAGAAACACATTAAAGCTTCTCTAATGTCCGTGAGTTATTTACTCTGAAAAATAAGAACCTAACAGTTGGCGTTGTCGGCAGGATTCACCACAATTTTTTATCAAACCAAAGAGTCCAGATTGGTGGAACAGTTCCTACACCTGTTACCACTGATTTTGACATCTTGGGGAGATGAGAATCGTAGGCAGAATAATTATAGAATGCGGACTTAGGAAACCTGAGTTATTTCGGCAGGCCCATTGTGTGACGACCGGTCGTAGCTTTGTGGTATATGCTAGTACCAGAGCAGAATACATCTGTGGAGGCTAAGTCTCATAGCGAGTAAGTCCCGAGCAGAATAGATCTGTGGAGGGTAAGTATCATTAGTCCCGAACTGGATAGTTCCTGTGGAGGGTAGAATCTCATAGATAAAGTCCCGAGCATGAAGCCTGTGGAGGGTAGAATCTAATAGAGAGAGGGAATGTCCTGAACAGGGTAATCCTGTGGAGGGTAAAACAATAGTGTAACGGTATATAGACCCAAAAGAAGGGCAAAAGGAGTAGCAGTGGACGTGAGAGCGCAGGGTGTGAGTGTGTGTGGGAAGGAGGTTGGTGTATGCCCTATGGAGAGAGGGCGCAATGAGAGATGTGGGTTATCAATAATAGTGATATTGTCACGATCGTCGGAATGAGCCGACCAAGGTGCAGCGCGGGTGTAGTTCCGCATGTTTAATAAAGAACAAGTGAAACATACAAATATGCCATAAACAAATAAAAAAAGGTCTAAAGCATCTAAAAAAACTCTGAAAACTTTCTCGAGACTGTTGACATTCAGAGGAAGCGATAGGTACTGCATTCATATGCCCTTATATGGCAATTTTCATAAGTGAGGGGTTCCCAATGAGGTACTCTGTCAAAACCACTTTTTCCAGGACTGAAATTCCTCGGGGTTTCGCCTGCCATATGCGTTCTGTTTTACTCACAGACAAATGGTTAACACTTTTAGAAAATTCAGAGTGTTTCCTATCCAATGGTACTATGTGCATATCCTATTTTCTGGGCCTGAATGGGAGGCATTTTACTTTGGGCACGCCAGGCTCTCCAAAATGGTCTCCTTGTGCGCCCATCCCTAAGAAGTTAACACTTTTAGAAAATTCAGAGTGTTTCCTATCCAATGGTACTAAATATGTGCATATCCTATTTTCTGGGCCTGATTGGGAGGCATTTTACTTTGGGCACGCCAGGGTCTCCAAAACGGTCACCTCGTGCGCTGCTGCTAAAGAAGTTAAAATACAAATGAATAGGCATTCTGGAGAAGAAGGTAATTAAACAAATAAATAAAAAATCTGCATGGATTTTCCTCGGGTTTTCGCCTGCTATATCACTTCTGTTATACTCACATACATTATTTTAACACTCTTAGAACTTAGAATGTTTCCTATCCAATAGTACTAATTATGTGCATATCCTATTTTCTGGGCCTGAGTGGCAGGCATTTAACTTTGGGCATGCCAGACTCTCCAAAACCGTCACCTCTGCTGCCGCTCCCTATGAAGTTAACCCCTCTGCAAAACATGACTTAGTACTTGGCGGCAAAACCCTTGTTGGCAATCACAGAGGTCAGACGTTTCTTGTAGTTGGTCACCAGGTTAGCACACATCTCAGAAGGGATTTGTCCCACTTCTCTATGCAGATTTTCTCAGAAGTTTCGAGGCTGACGTTTGGCAACTCAAACCTTCAGCTCCCTCCACAGATTTTCTATGGGATTAAGGTCTGGAGACTGGCTAGGCCACTCCAGGACCTTAATAACCTCATAAGGAGCAGCAAGGTGCGCCCCACTCCCGACACCAGGTGAAATGCAAGGCGCCAAATTCAAAATCCAAAAGTTGAATTATTAAACATGCATCAATATACAAGTGTTTCATAGTCATCAAAAGCTCTGCTTCTTGGCAATATCACAGCGTTGTCAGATTTCAAAAAGGCTTTACGGCGAAAGCACCACATTTGATTGTTTGAGGGTAGCACCTAACATATTTTTGCCATTACCATGAATTCATTAGCCTTAAAAAAAAAAGTAACACTTTTATGTAGAAATAACATAATATTTCAACCGGAATATAAACTGGGCGATAAGAAAGGAAAAAACCACAGAGCGCGCATGGCGAGAGCGCGCGTCCTCTTCTATTGACATCTCCAGGGGCACTTCCTGATTCATCTTCTTCTCTGCTCTAATAGCATCTAAAAAAAATCTGAACAGTGTCTCGAGACTGTTCACATCCAGAGGAAGCGATAGGTACTGCATTCATATGCCCTTATAAGGGCATTTTCATAAGGGAGGGGTTCCAAATGAGCAATGTGTCAAAACCACTTTTTCCAGGACAGAAATTCCTCGGGGTTTCATATCCGTTCTGTTTTATTCACAGACAAATGGTTAACACTTTTAGAAAATTCAGAGTGTTTCCTATCCAATGGTACTAAATACGTACATATCCTATTTTCTGGGCCTGAATGGGAGGCATTTTAGTTTGGGCACGCCAGGGTCTCCAAAACGGTCACCTCATGCGCTGCTCCCTAAGAAGTTAAACATTCATCAACATTCATCAATATAAGTGTTGCATAGTCATCAAAAGCTCTGATTCTAGGCAATATTACAGCGTTGTCAGATTTCAAAAAGGCTTTACGGCAAAAGCACAACATTTGATTGTTTGAGGATAGCACCTCCAATATTTATGCATTAGCATAAATTCATATCCAGAGCGGGTCACACAAAACCCATATAAGAGCATAAAAATATCACTTACCTTTCGAATAACTTCTGCTGAGGGCTTCCCAAGTGTCCAACGAAGACATCCAATGGTTCTTGTCTTAGAAAAAGAAAAAGTCTATTATATCCATAAATCTCCATTTGGTTGGCGCGATATGATCATAAAATCCACCGTTGAGTCGCCCATTGAACTGTGAAAAGAACACGTTCAAATTATACCTATAAACTTTCTACAAACATATCAAACATCATTTTTAATGTATCCTTAGGTATCCTTTTATGTATATTTACTGTACTATTTCAACCGGACGATAACGTGAACAATGGGCAAGGATAATTAACTGGGGCGCGCTCACAATCTCGCGCGCGTCAAACATTGTAAACAAAAGTGGTCCCTTCACTACTTCCTCTTCCTATTCGTTCTGCTTACTGCTAGAACTTCCAAGCTTTGTATAGAGACTGTTGAGATCTAGTGGAAGCCATAGGTACTGCAGTCTCAGTCATAGTTAAAATACAAATGAATAGGCACAATGGAGAAGAAGGTCATTTACAAACAAAACTGCAAATCCGGATGGATTTTCCTTGGGGTTTTCGTCTGCTATATCAGTTATGTTATACTCACATACATTATTTTTACAATCTTAGAAACTTCAGAGTGTTTCCTATCCAATAGTACTAATTATGTGCATATCCTATTTTCTGGGCCTGAGTGGCAGGCATTTTACTTTGGGCACGCCAGACTCTCCAAAACCGTCACCTCTGCTGCCGCTCCCTATGTTAACCAAGTTTTAATTCTTCCCAAAGGTTCTGTACAGCTGTAATCTGACAGCAAAACATCCCTCCCCAAACCAGATACAACACCCTGATTACTCCCTTAATGGGATCTGACCTCACCCCTCACCTCCTGACCTCAACCCCTCCTTCACCTAATCCACAGCTATCCATCTGTCTTCCCTATATCACCACGTCGCTCTCCTCTCCTCCATCAAGCACATTCCAAAGCCTTCTGTATTTCTACAGAGAACCCTTAACTTCTGACATAAAAGTTAATATCTCAATGTTCAAAGTTTAGTCGATTCCAACAATATTTATTATGTCATCCATAATTGCACAACATTGCATGTTGACGCATGGTTAATTTCCATAATATTCAAACTTATAGCATGAATTATTCAAATCAACGCAAACATGACATTATGGCTGATAGTACATTTGTTGAAAGTAACAAGCATTACAAACCAGAAACATGGAGATTAGACAGATATTGTGCATTTCTCTGCTGCTGTTACTTCAGTCCAAGGCTATGTTACTCCCCGCCCCGCTGGCATGTGCAAAAGTAACATTGCAGTAAATATGTTCTTAGTAAATTTAATTTCAACAGATTTTCCCAAAACATGAAATTATGGTAGAGGACATACAGTATATAAGTTGTTTGTCATCAAATAAGGTGTCTCTAGCTTTAACAATTCAGGAAAAAGACAAGTGTTACGTTCATCGCTGTTCTTCCCTATCCTAGCTCCATATATGAAACAATTATGCCATGATATACCTTAAGTGGTGGTAGTGATACTGTATGTTGTGAGTTGGTGCATGTTGTGTGACCGGATATCCCACCTAAACATAGATATGGGTGTGAGCGTTTATCACTACTGGCGGTATGTGCTGAGATTAAGACAAGCCTTCAGACAAGTAGACTGACTGTTTATTAACCTCTCTTACGCAATTCAGACAACAATTGTTTCATTCATTTTAACCTCTTGGGAAACTATGAGCTGATATCAATACAATATATTCTGTTAAGGCAAATATGTTTTTCAGTGAGGGTTGAGTAAGGGGTTTTACATTCACTCAAAAGTTAATACAGTATAATATTCAAATAGGCCTACTTATATTAACCTATGAGTAAGTAAGTGAATGTAAAAAGCCCTCACTAAATATTAGGTTACAGTACACCTGGATGCACAGCCTTACTGGCTGTCACCTGGATGAACTGGTTGTCTGCTCTAAATAGTTCTCTGCTGCCCTCTGTTAGAGCAGACATGCCTGTGCAAAATCCATGAGGCAAGTTTTGAAACCTCAGTGGACTTGATTATTTAATGGTTTTATTAATGTTAATAACATGTCTCACAATAGTCCAGTTTCCAAATGTTTTATTAGGCTACTTACATTCTATGAATACAATAATTCCATGACATACACTACCGGTCAAAAGTTTTAGAACATCTATATTTCTACTATTTTCTACATTGCAGAATAATAGTGAAGACATCAAAACTATGAAATGACAAATATTGAATCATGTAGTAACCAAAAAAGTGTTAAACAAATAAATAGCCACCCTTTGCTTTGATGACAGCTTTGCACACTCTTGGCATTCTCTCAACCAGCTTCATGAGGTAGTCACCTGGAATGCATTTCCATAAACAGGTGAGCCTTCCTAAAAGTTCTTTTGTGGAATTTCTTTCCTTCTTAATTGGTTTGAGCCAATCAGTTGTGTTGTGACAAGGTAGGGGTTGGGGTAAACAGAAGAAAAAGACTAAGTCCATATTATGGAAAGAACAGCTCAAATAAGCAAAGAGAAATGACAGTCCAGAGTGTGCAAAGCTGTCATCAAGGCAAAGGGTGGCTATTTGAAGAATCTCAAATATGTTTTGATTTGTATAACACTTTTTTGGTTACTACATGTTTACATATTTGAGTAATTCTTAAGTAGTTAGCATTTTTTAGATAAAGCATTCATTTGTGAATGACCATCCCCTTTTCCCCTTTTCCCCCTTTCAGTGGCAGCAGATAATATATCTGTTAGAGTGTTGGGCCAATAACCGAACGGTTGCTGCTTCGAATACGCGAGCCGTCAAGGTGAAAAATCTATTGATATTTCCTTGAGGAAGGCACTTAACCCTGATTTCCATCAGGGGCACTGTACTACTATGGCTGACCCTGTAAAACCACACATTTCCCTGCACCAAACCTGTGTATGTGACAATAAAACATGTGTTTCTTTACACTATTTACAGTATTGTAGGTATGTTTGCTTTGCCCTGGATAGTTACTCATCAGCCAGATCTAGGATCAGCGTATACTCCCAAACAGTGGTGTAAAGTACTTAAGTAAAAATACATTAATGTAATACTTAAGTTGTTTTTTTGGGTATCTTTACTCAACTTTACTATTGATATTTACTTTTAATTTACTACATTTCTAAAGAAATTATGTACTTTTTACTGCATACATTTTCCCTGACAGCCAAAAGTACTTTTTATATTTTTTTATGCTTAAAAATGGTCCAAATCCCGTACTAAATAATATCCCTGGTCATCCCTACTGCCTCTGTTCTGGTGGACTCACAGACTCACAAAACACAAATGCTGTGTTTATAACTTATCTCAGAGTGATGGAATGTGCTCCTGGCTATCCGTAAATTAAAAAAAACATTTGCTTAATATAAGGAATTTGAAACTATTTATACTTAAGTACATTGTGCATTCATAAATTATTCAGACCCCTTGACTTTTTAGATTGTAATCCACCTGTGGTAAATTCAATTGATTGGACCTGATTTGCCATGAGGTTGAAGGAATTGTCCGTAGAGCTCTGAGACAGGATTCTGTTGAAGCACAGATCTGGGGAAGGGTACCAAAACATTTCTGCAGCATTGAAGGTCCCCAAGAAAACAGTGGCCTCCATCATTCTTAAATGGAAGAAGTTTGGAACCACCCAGACTCTTCCAAGAGCTGGCCGCCCGGCCAAACTGAGCAATCGAGGGAGAAAGGCCTTGGTCAGGGAGGTGACCAAGAACCCAATGGTCACTCTGAGAGAGCTCCAGAGTTCCTCTGTGGAGATGGGAGAACCTTCCAAAATGACAACCATCTCTGAAGCACTCAACCAATCAGGCCCACTTGACAGCCCACTTGAAGTTTGCCAAAAGGCACCAACAGGACTCTCAGACCATGAAACAATATTCTCTGGTCTGATGAAACCAAGATTAAACACTTTGGCATGAATGCCAAGCGTCACATCTGGAGGTAACTTGACACCATCACTATGGTGAATCATGGTGGTGGCAGTATCATGCTTTGGGGATGTTTTTCAGCGCCAGGTACTGGGAGACTTGTCAGAATCGACGGAAAGATGAACGGAGCAAAGTACAAAGAGATCCTTGATAAAAACCTGCTCCACAGCGCTCAAGACCTCAGAATGGGGTGAAGGTTCACCTTCAAAAAGGAAAACGACCCTAAGCACACAGCCAAGACAATGCAGACAAGTCTCTGAATATCTTTGAATGGCCCAGCCAGAGCCCAGACTTTAACCCAATCTAACAACTCTGGAGAGACCTGAAAATGGATAAGTAGCGACGCTATTCATCCAATCTGACAGAGCTTGAGAGGATCTGCAGAAAAGACTGGGAAAAACTCCCCAAATACGCTGTCAAAAGTGCTTCAACAAAGTACTGAGTATAGGGTCTGAATACTTACGTAAATGTAAAAAACTAACTAATACATCCATTTTAGGATTAGGCTGTAACGTAACAACATTTTGAAAAAGTCAAGGGGTCTTCTGAATGCACTGTAATTTAGCAATTACATTTACTTTTGATACTTAAAACTAATTTGTTTTAGGCTTTTACTCAAGCAGTATTTTACTGTGTGACTTTTATTTTTACTAGCGGCATTTTCTATTAATGTATCTTTACTTTTTGTCAAGTATGACAATTGCGTATTTTTTCAATCACTGCTCCCCAAATCCTAAAGTTATGTTTAATAGGGGGTAAAATGCAAGACTGACCATTACCGTAGCCTTTGCTTCCAGAGTAAACCTCATTCTGCTGATTACTCAGCATGAAAGTTCCAGACTGACGGTACAGGTGTTGTCTATTTAACCTCCTTACCTTTTAAAGAACAATAAAGACATTTATCAAGATTCAAGGTGATGAAGGTTTTTTCATTTGCCATCCAACATATCACATTGGATTCCTCTCCTGGCTTTCAGCTAAAAGCCAGGACAGGGCGTCAGGTAGCCTAGTGGTTGGGCCAATAACCGAAAGGTTGCTGGATTTAATCCCAGAGCTGACAAGGCACAAATCTGTTGTTCTGCCCCTGAACGAGGCACTGTTCCCCTGTAGGCTGTCATTGTGAATAAGAATTTGTTGTTAACTGACTTGCCTAGTTAAATAAGAATAAAATAAAAGCTAAGCAGTGGTAGGGCCTGGTCATATACCTGGAACAGGGACTCCCTAGGGTAATACAGTTGCTCTACATGGAAGTTGTGTTGAAGAGCCAGTAGAGGACACTCTTCTCTCTAAACTAAGTTAACCTCAATGGCACTGCCATGCAAAATGTATTAGTCCTCATACCCTTTGCACTTCCAGACATATGGTATATAGACAGGTCTAAGCAATATGACAACAAATTCATATTGCAATTTGGAGCTATTACCATATTGCTTACTAATCACACTAATCCTATCAGATCTCCACGAGTGCTTATAGGGCTTCTGGAGTCCCAAACCAACATTGTAATGGCTATTTTTGTCATCCCCACCTTCAAATTGGAACAAATGCTGTAGTTCTCACCTCCCTATTGGGATAGTAGTCAATTTGCTGCTACCATTCTGGCCAAAAAAGGATGCCTTAGCATCATGGTGAGCAGTAGAAATTGCTTTATTGAGAAAAGTGCAATGTTTCTCTTAGTGCTACATTAAGCTAGTCATTTAAACTTCCCTAGCACTGAGAGAGGAAGTATTTGATGATTGAGTATGAACCTTGAAGGTGTTGTTGATAAAACATCTCACAGATTGGTTGAATTCAGTTGTTTTCTCTGCAAGAGGGATAATGAACAGATTCATATGTTTTCCATGTCGGCTATGATTGAATTGACGATATGTTGAACAACCGCAACATAACCTTGATTGATTGCTAACATAATTTAATGAGCTGAAAACGTTGTGGTTGACGTCAGATGAAAAGTAGTGCTCATATTCAATCAATGTTTGATTCAACTTGTTTGTGTAACTATGCATTGATCAGACGATTATTAGTGACTTCTCATAGCTGCATGTTTACGATCCTATTGGTGGCATTTTTGTAGTGCAAAAGATTTGGAGAAAGTGCCCAAAAAATACTGTAAACTTTATTATAATCTCCCAGGGTGATTTAATTAGAAACGTTTTTATCAACAATGCATTATAAGGAGGCAATTATTTAACTAAAGTTTAGTAAACTGAGCAATACATGAATATAGCTCACATTTCTTGAGGAAAATATTCAGATTATGTAATGACCGACGTTGAAGTGGAGAAGAAGGTACGGGGAGTCAAACATTTCATTGGAACAGACATGGAAACAAGACAGGAGCAGGCGTGACAGTACTCCTATTCCTCAGACAGCTGAGGGATAGGAGCCTGTCGAACCCGCTGAGGCGTGGGAGCTCAATGATCCGGCGGAGGCGTGGCAGTCTGACGAGCCGGCTGGGCGTAGAAACCTGACGATCCGGCTGAGGCCTGACGTGGGATGGGCGTCTTCCGAGCCATCCGGGGCAAGAAACCTCTCGACACTGAAGTAGAGAAGCAGGTACGGGGAGTCAAATATTTAATTGGAACAGACATGGAAACAAGACAGGAACAGCGTCATCACACGGGTGTACAAGGACATATGACAATCAATGCTGAAGAGGGGACAGAGCGGGGGAACAGACAGATATAGGGGAGGTAATGACAGAGGTGATTGAGTCCAGGTGAGAAGAGCAAGAAGAGCAGGAGCAGGTGTGACAGATTAAATAATGGTGCCAGATTATAATTATGTTCATGGTAATTTTGGAGACTTTGTACAATTCTTTTGCACTGCGAAAATGTTTCCTAATGTCTTTTAAACTCTGAGTACATACATTGCATTGGAAATTATTCTAACTTCGGGTAAATTGAGCCAAAGGGGTAAATTGGGGGTTAACTTTGTTTCTAGAAAACCATTCACAAAATGAATCATTTGACCAAATAATTGGAAGGGGTCATCATTTCATGGATTCTATGAACGAAGAAACCACATGGAAAAAGTGGTAAGCAAGTTACGTCCAAAAAACTGATTTTCAATAAATCAAATACATTTGTGTTAGAGGATTCATGATGACTGTATCTAAACCAAAGTAGATAATTTTAAGATCTATACATCAGCTTCAATATGACGTCCTAAACCTAGCATTAAAGCGCATCCTTGTAGCTGTCTGCTAATTTAGTCAAAATGTTTGCCATGGGATAAATTGAGCCAATGGCCATGGGGTGGTAGGTAGCCTAGTGGTTAGATCATTAGATTAGTAACCGAAAGGTCACAAGATCAAGGTAAAAATCTGTCGTTCTTCCCATTAACAAGGCAGTTAACCCACTGTTCCTAGGCTGTCATTGAAAGTAAGAATTTGATCTTAACTGACTTGCCTAGTTAAATAAAGGTAAATAAATAAAATGGGGTGATCCAATGGCTAATTAAGAATCCAACATGAGCAGCAGCTACGTTTCACAACATACGGACCATTAGTGGAATTCCTGCGAGAGAGTAACAGTTAATGTGATTGGATGTTAATTATTTGACTAGGCTACCTGTATTTGACATTGTGTTGTTATTTCGCTGAACACTAGACGGTTTAATTATATTTTTGGCAGTGAAATGAGGCTGCTCAGGCGAGGAAAAAAACATTGGTAAAACAAAAATAAATGTTTTATTTGACTTTTTTAAAAGTGAACCACATTTTTATTTGGCTTACCCCCAATGGCATTGCACGTACCCCTGGGGTGCGTGCAATGAGAATACCTGTTCTAGGCAAACTTGCTCAAGTTCAGTCAAGTTGGTTGGGGATCACTGATGGAGAGCAATATTCAAGTCTTGTCTCTGATTTTTTAAGACTAGCCCACTCAGAAACACAACTGTGTGGAAAGCCATTCTGGTGTGTATTTGGCAATTAGAGTAATTGAAGCCCTGAAAAATACAACTACGTTTGATCCTGACTAACTCTCCAGTCCCTGCCGGTGACAAGCATACGCATGTCGCTGATTTTCAAGCAGATTTAAGTCTGGACTAGCGTCCTCAGGAACACTCAACACCATGTGGAAAACCATTTAGTAATTTAGCAGACACTCTTATTCAGAGTGACTTTTACAGTTAGGGAATTCAGGTACAAGAACCACAACTCACAGTCATAGTAAATTATACCTGTCTCAGTCTTGTGAAGTGTATGGACGCAACCCAGTTGTTCATTCTAAATGTTCCATTGTCATACTGGCTGGCAGCGTTCTTATCCCTTGCTTGCTAGCTAGCCAACTACGGCTAACTTAGTCACATCAAAAGCCAGAATAACAGCAAAGTATCTGCATTTGTTTAAGCTGTTTTCTAGTGACCTTCATTTGCTTACATCCATAACAATGAGCTAATGAGGAGCGATTTCGCCTGGCATAGAAAATGTCCTCACTCGTCAGGACACTGTTGTTCAGAGGACTAGCGAACAACACAGCTAACATAATCACTTCAAACTGAAGCTGGAAAAACTGCAAACTATCTCCACCTTGTTTCGTTTGACCTTTTTTCAACTTAAAATTCTTTGTAAATATCCATAAAATGATTTTGACTGGCTGAGAAATGCTGCCTTTCTGTTCGTCTCATTCCGACTCCCGACACGTTCTTTACTATGGAACAGCTTGAGATCGAATTTGAATATTGAAACAATGTTGCAAATGCCAGAGAGACAGACAAGATTTTTACAAATCTCTGCTGTTGAAATCTAAATGTTAGTCTAAAAGAAACGTGAGATAATGTCTAGATGCTTTTCATAGTGGAGATCTAGTTTGTAAACTGCTTGGATGGGCTGATGAGACAGTGGATTGCGCAGTCAGATGGAACAGAGTAAATAGGCATTTTAACGTCATAGATTTAGCCGGTGGTAACTTGAGAAATAAAAACTGTCTGCAATACGGTTTTAACCAATCAGCTTTCATGATTAGACCCACTCGTTGTATAATAGAGTATTGCTCAATGGCCTTGTTACAAACAAAAATTATGATTTGGAATAGGGGCCAGTGTTATACAGTTCAGTAGGCCTACTTAGATGTGCCACTGCAAGGGTGTGCAGACCTACACAATCAATTACATCTTTGTTTTTTATTTTTTTGTAAATTAATGCACATTTCTATCATTTTACTTACAAAGTGTGGAGTAGGTTCATTTGAATAATTAATTGTTACATTTTAGGGCTGCACAATGTGAAAACCTTGCAAAGGGTGTGAAGACGTTCTAGGCACTGTATAATGAAAGAATCCTGCTATGTCTGTTGTTCTTTCTTGATTTAACAGTAACCTTCTTGGTTGATTTGGCAGAGATATGTAAAGGATATTTTGGCCTCATGTTTACTTGGTGACACAAGCATTTCATGTGATTTTGTATTAGGAAACATTTTCTAAACTGGTTGCATATTTTGTAAGGAATTTTGATGTTTGAGTCTAATTACTGTTTTGTAATTTCACATGAAATTCTGTCATCTATTTTGATGACAAAATTATGAAATATCTTGATATAAGAATTTTGTTTGTTTAATTTTGTTTAGATTTTGTTTTGATGGATTTGAAATGAGAAACTTATTTTTGAAGTTCAGATGTGTACAAAGTTTGCACGTGAATTCTTTTTTTTTAAATGATGAAATGCACAAATACTATCATGACAATGAAATTAGTTGGATAATGATAGATATCTCTATAAAGTAATGCTATAAAATCTAAATCATTAAAACATCCTAGCATTAATACACTAAATTCAGTACCTTGCATTCCAATTTCCACTCACCTGAACTTCTTGAAATAATACATTTTAAGTGGACTTTATTTTACTCCCAAAGGGTCACAAAGTGATTGTCAGCCAGGTATACAGGTCCAAAGGTAGCGCATCTCCTCGCTCGATCACCTCACGATCGTTGGTGTCAGTTTGGCAGGAGAACAAAGGTATGCTCAATATGAATCTCAGACCATATTTACAGCCTTAATATTGCAATTGCTGATCAACTGATTGGGTGGCCTTAATGTCAACCCTTTTGTGTTGTTAGGCCTTCTTTATAGATGAGAATGTTCCTAAACTGTACTTGTCAAGTCCTACTCTTGTTCAACTTCCAAAGGACACAAGGACAACTCAATCACTTTTATTTTGGCTTTGTCAGTTGATTGGTCTGTTCAGTGAATTAGGTTGTAAACCTTTAAAGACAGAGAACAAAAGTTACCATTTTAATTAAACATTTTTAATGAATTAACCACTGAAGCCTTTTACATGGAATAAAGCAAAAGATAATTTCATGAATTTTCCAAATTTGTTAGTAAAGTTAACATTTAATAGAATTTTCACATTTTTAACTTTGTACCATCCTTTTGTATCTTTTTTCAACTCAAAATGAAATATTATTTTAGCACAAACTCATTTAACACAAAATCTATGAAGACAATGCTTCAATGTGTTCCTTAACCAATCTACACAGCAGTAAAAACATAGCTCGAACATATTAAACATCATTTCAATCACCATGAAAGTAAATAAAACATTTCACTGACCATTGGCGTCTCTGGACTGAACCTACGAGTGAGCTTGGAGCGTCTTCTCTCTGAAGTTTGTTTCCCTAAATGACTGAGGACCTCCATGTTTTCACAGGTGCTTCAAATCAGTGAAACTGACTGATCAGGTGACAAGCAGCCGGTTTGCTGCTGCTGGTGCACTCTGGGAAGTGTAGTTCTTTGAGACTCATTCCTGGAGATTCAGCTCAACACCTCCCACTTGAGCTCCTGGCTTTTTCAAAACCAGAGAGGTCACACAACCCTTCATACCTCTGCTTGTTCTTCAGTGTGAAGTAGAATGACAAGGCGTCTGCCATCTCTATGAAGAATTGTGGCTGGGATTTTGGTTTGGAGCCTCTTGGTTCTTTCACTATTAGCTCGTGGGCCCTTCTTTGCTATTTCCCTTTGTGATGTGAACAGGATAGCTGGGAAAAGTCTTCACAAGCACATCTCTTACGATGCCTTTGCTGTCAGCATTGGCACCGACCACTCTAGCCAGCTTGTACTGTCCTCTCAGGGCGTTTTGGTCAGCCAACCAGACCACATTTCCAACAGCAACATTTCGTTCTTTGGTGTGCCATTTGTTTCTCATGAACAGATTAGGTCCAGCCAATTGGCTCCACTTCTTCCAGAAATTGCTTACCTCTGCTTGAATATGTCTAAGTCTTTTGTAAGGGTAGCCATCAAACTGGAAATCTCCAGGGTCACCCTTTGGATTGGCATGTCCTAAAAGCAGAGAATTTGGGGTGATGTACTCTTCTCTGCTTTGAGTTCTTGCATCGATGGGTCTCTCATTTGCAAGGTTGGCTGCCATGAAGAGAAAAGTTTGGAATTCTCCCCATGTGAAAACACCATCGCCACCAAGGTTGCTCAACGCCCACTTCACTACTTTGACAGCTGCCTCTGCTGCCCCATTCCTATGGGGAGAGTCTGCAGGGTGAATCTTCCACGACCACTCTGTACCATGCTTGGCAGCTGTGTCTTCAAGTTCAGACTTGTTTAGTCGGTTGAGGAATTTGTGAAGCTTCTCCAGTGCAGGTCTGGCCCCCACAAAGTTAGTGCCAGGGTCTGACCAGAGTTTCCTGGTGTGTCCTCTCAGTGAAGTGAACCTTTGACAGGCTAGCAGGAATCCTTCAGATGACATGTCAGTGTGTATGGGTCGGGAAGCCATGCAGCAGAAGACTATTCCGCATACTCTGAGTCTAGTCCTCTTCTTTACCTCATCTTTCACTTCATAAGGGCCGAACAGGTCCATAGTGGTGAATTCAAAAGGTGCAGCTGGGCCTGTTCGCTCTAGAGGCAGGTCAGCCATGATTTGTTGACACTGTTTTGCCTTGCTTTTCCTGCAGACCACACAGCTGTCAACCATTTTCTTGGCAAGTCTACGGCCTTTTATTACCCAGGCTTTCTTCCTCATCCGGAGAAGGGTTCCTGCCACTCCCTCGTGGTTTGCTTTGTGGGGTTCCTGTGCCAGCAGTGTAGACACCCATGCTTCAAAAAACTGGCACTGCTGTCTTATCTTCGTTGAACGTCTGAATCCTGCCTCCACAAAACAGCAGTCCAGAGTCCACATCTTTGTATGCTGCCAGTCTGCTTAGAGTTGTGTCTGAAAAAAAACTGTACCTTCTTGAGCTGCGAGGAAGATGTCTTTGAGAGCATCTTCCTGTTCTTTGACAGTCAGCACAGCTTGCTTGGGTGATCTTACCTCCCACTTTGACTGTTTAGGGGCCCGGCACCTCTTCAGCTAGACAAACCCAGGCAACGAATCTTACCAGTTTGGACAGGCTACTGAGTCTTCTTACTTCCACAATCTCTTTAACCCAGCCAGTGGGCTTCTTTCTTAGACGAAGAGTTGGGTTTACCACAGGTATTCCCTCTTGAGTTTCACTCTTTGGACGTTCCTGTGTGCTTCGTAGTTCTTTCTGCTGACTACTTCTTGCTTGAGCTCTTGTTAATGCACCTGAGAATGCCTTCCTCTGGAGCTTGTTTACACTCTCCCTGGCATGAGCTGCAACCTCTCCAGCTGATTTTATAGGCCACTTCTCCACTGGCCACTTCAGGAACTCTGGTCCATTTTGTCATGTGGAATTACCAGGAGCACCCCCTCTTGTTATGATGTCAACTATGCTTAGATCCCCTCGGATCCACCACCAGTCTTGCACTAGTCCAGCCTTCTGGATTTCACCCACTCTATTTGCAAAGAAGGTTTTGTAACCATAACTGACTATTTGAATGGCTCCCAAGACCGTTTGACTGTCGAGTAGATGGAACCATCTCTCAATCTTCATTCGAGCATGCTTTTCTACATACTTCCTGATCCTGGCTGCGAAGACAGCACCACAGATCTCAGCTTTTACAGCTTCTCCCTTCTGATCCAGTGGTGTCAGCTTGGCTTTTGATTCAACGAATCGAACTTTAGTGCCTTGACTGGTCTTCCATCTTAAGTACACCACAGCTCCATAGGATTTGTCACTTCCATCAGAGAATGTGATGCCCCAAGATTTTTCCTCCCAGTCAGCTGGTGTGAGGCTCCTGTGGAATTTCACCTGTCCAAGCTGCACATATTCTTCAAAAAGCTGTATGGCTTCTTCTCTGAGGCTTTCTGAGAGAGGTTGGTCCCACGTTTCTTGGGTTAGTTTCCCACCCCTTCCCTCTTGGAATGCTTTTCTAACAAGAATTGCTCCTTTCTGTTTGGCAGGTGTAACTAAGCCAATTGGGTTGTACAGTCCAGCCACTTGGCTTAAGAGAGCCCTCCTAGTCAGTGGCTTAGGTGTCTCAGTTCTCACCTCCTCCTTGAGAAGATCTTTTCCAACTCTCATCTTCTTCCTCCTTTTGGAAAAGTTAACATGTAGAGTTTGTCTTCATCCATTTGGTAGCCGATTACCAAGGCTTTGTTGTCCTTATCCCTCATTTGATTTGGAAGAATTAAGGTTTTACTTTGTGCTTCTGTTAGACCCTCCGTCTCCATTCCTTGCTTCCCACTTTGCCCTGACCGGACCCATGGTTTGAGGAAGAAACCTCCAGCCTTCAAGATCTCTTCAACATGTGCTGTGATTTTGTCAAGTTTATTTAGGTCATTATGAGAGGTTAAGAGGTCATCCACATAACTGTCCTCTTCAATGACTCTGCACTCATCCTCCAAGTGAAGAAAGTTGGGCAGGTGTGCTGTTTCCCTCATAGCCAACTGAGCAATGCAACCAGCAGGTCTGTCCCCAATGTTGACTCGGGTAATTGCATATTCACTTCTCTTCATTTGGGCTGTCCCTCCAGAGGAACCTGTGAAGATGCATCTCACGATCCTCCAGCCATACAGAGTTGTACATCTTTTTGATGTCTCCTAGAGATGCATACGTCCCTTCCTTGAACCTCAGCAGGACAGCTCTGATAGAGTTGAGAACGTCTGGTCCCTTCAGAAGAAGATCATTCATACTCACGCCTTTATTTCTGGCTACTATTCCATACAATACGAATTGGTGTTGTCACCGAATGAGGGTTTGGCGCCACCAGGTGCCTTCCATACCACACTGGTCCGTTCCACTCGTCCATGATTTTGTTGGTGAGTTTTATGCCTGCGCCTCGTTCGACCATTCCATGAATCTGGGTAGCATATGCGACTTTCCAGTCTGGTTCTCTGCTTAGTTGCTTTTCCATCCTTAAGAAACAAGCCTGGACTGCACCTTTGTTGTTTGGGAGAGAGGCTGGATCCACTGTCCAAGGATACTTTGCATCCCAATGTGGAGCTGGTGTGTGAGCATCCCCCTTCTTGTAGGTGAGGCCTCCTTTAATGATCTCCAGTTCCCTCTCCTCTGCCAGGGTCATTTCTTTTCCTCCTGGTGGACAGTTTCCACATCAGCATCCTCCACATCTTGGTTCACATGCAGCTCCGATGCTGTCCCAGTGCCACCACTCAAGGAACTCACGGTTACTGGCAGCTGTAAATTTGGTCTGAGCCACAGTTGTTGGACTTGTTATTTCTTGATATTTGACAGCCGCTGTCCTCATGGATCGAGCGAAGTGTGTTTTGGACTCATATGCTTCAACCTCCACTTCTTCAAATAAGTCAGGATGTGCTCCACCCACTGTCTTTCCCAATGGACTCTCCCACAAGACGAGGTCTCCAATGATTTTTACCCTCTGGGGAGCGAGTCTTCCCTCTCGGTGGCTAATGAGAAGTTCAACCTCTTCCGGCCTTTCCAATTCTTTAAGTTTGACTTCTGGGAAGAATCTTCTCAACTTCTCAGGTTCAATTACTTGATGCACTCTGGCAATTTCATCTAAGCCATAGCAGACCATTTCATGAGCTCTCTCTGTTCCTTTAGGTGTCTTGACTCTGACTTTGAGGAGATAACTTTAGTTGTGCATGGGGTTGGTGGTATGGCCATGGAAGTGAAAACACAAAGGTATCTTTTCACCTCTTAACCTCAGTTTTTCAGCAGCTTTATGGGTGATATAGTTTGTATCTGAAGCAAGGTCAATTAAAGTTGCAATCTTCTGCCCTGTGTTTGCAGTGACTTGCATCAACATCATGATGACAGGAAGTTCAGAGAGCCCATTCCTCTGCAGTAGCTCAGACTGGCCTGAAGCATCGAGTGTCACTGCGGTTTTGTTGGTGTTGGTGAAAGCCTTTCTGCATCGATCTGCCATTTCTGGGGAAAGTTCAGCTAAGATCTCCTCTTGTTCCTCCGTTAGTTTGCTTTCACCTTTGCAGTCCTCTCCACTCTTTCTCTCTTACCCTCTTTTGACTTCTCCCTTTGGACAGAGGAAAAGAATGGTGGTCTGGGGCACCACCTTCCCTTTTACAGTCTTTATTTCTGCATAGGAAAGTGTCTCTGCAGTATCCATCTTCATCTTGGCATCTGAGACATTTTCTGCATGCTCCCAGCTTTCTCACTACAGCTTTCTTTCCAGGTAGCATAAGTCTTTTGAACTTTTTACAGAAGAAGATTTTGTTCTTGTGCCCTCTATCACCACAGACACCACATACCTCATCAAGCTCTTTCTTTGTGGTTTTTGTTGAGGCAATCTTTCGGTCATACTTCTTGTCTGAACGGTCTTTCTCCACCTTCTCCACAGTTCTGAGCTGCTCAAGTCTCTCTAGTATTTCTTCTTGACTTTTCAGGAACTTCAAGAGCATGACAAAGTGGTTGTCTGATGTGATATTGTTCCTTGGTTCAACCATGAACATCACCCAGTCTCTTTTAATAAAGTCAGGCAACTTACTTGCAATGGTTTTAATTACCAGTGGGTTCTTTATGGCTCCAGAGTTTCCTAACTCTGTAAGATCTGCTAGGGCCTTGTCCACTGACTGTATGAGGCTGGTTCACTTTTACATGTGGCATCTTCTCCAGCTCTTCAAGGGATTTCCACTGTGATGGTTGACTTGTTGCCATATCTATTCTCCAGGACTCTGAACATGTCATTGGCAGTGGTATAGGTTGAAAGTCTGAGGTCTTTTGAGATTTTGTCATCCACACTCTCCAAGAGTTGAATTTTCTTAACTTCAGTTGATCCGGATGGCTCTCCCTGCTTTTGCAGGCTTTCCCAGTCTTTCCGCCATCGGTGATATTCTCTCTTGCTTCCATTGAAGATAGGTAGAGGTTGGTTTGATTCTCACTATTGGAGTGGATGTTGCCGGTTGGTGTAGTAGTTTCACTCCTGTGCCTTGCTCGTTAATCGTCCGTGCAGTGGCAAATTCAGCTTTCCTTAACTCAAGCCTGTAGTAGGATGCTCTTACGTCCTTGACTCTTCCATCTAATTCGTCCTTTAATTCTACAGGGATCCATCTCTCCCATGTTGACATTGCTGAGATGGCCTCATTTATTATCTTGTCCAAGAGAGCGAGGTGCACTTCATAGCCCTCTAAATTGGCACTTTCCACAGGTACATCAGCCGCTTTATCATTGGCTTTTTCTGCTTCCAGGATTGCTAAAGAGTTGACTCCTTCCATACCTCGACCACAGGTTTGTTTGAACAATGTTTCTTATTTCCGCCAACTTTGTTTCACCTTCATTTACATATCTATCAATGTCGGCCTCTTGCTGTTCATCAAGACCTGCTTCCTTATCCTCAGTCTTAATGTCAGCCTCCAGTCCAATCCTGTAGTCATCATTGGCATTGAGCATCTTTCTGAAACAGTCTGAAAGCTTAGTGATTTCCTCCTCTAACTCCACTTGCAGCATGCTGCTTGCGCCTCTTGAAATGAAGTTGGCTTGTCTGGTGAAGCTGCTTTTTGCAGAGGTCCTCTCCTTTTTGAGCTGCTGGACTGACTTCCCCAGGACATCTTCCGCCATCTTGAATTCCTCTGCGTCAATAGCTTATTTCTGGATCTGAAGCCGTTTATCCTCAGGGCCAGGCTGCTCCGCGTGGTTTACAACTGTCAAGTCCTACTCTTGTTCAACTTCCAAAGGACACAAGGACAACTCAATCCCTTTTATTTTGGCTTTGTCAGTTGATTGGTCTGTTCAGTGAATTAGGTTGTAAACCTTTAAAAGACAGAACAAAAGTTACCATATTAATTAAACATTTTTAATGAATTAACCACTTAAGCCTTTTACATGGAATAAAGCAAAAGATAATTTCATGAATTTTCCGAATTTGTTAGTAAAGTTAACATTTAATATAATTTTCACATTTTTAACTTTGTACCATGCTTTTGTATCTTATTTTTTCAACTCAAAATGAAATATTATTTTAGCACAAACCCATTTAACACAAAATCAATGAAGACAATGCTTCAATGTGTTCCTTAACCAATCTACACAGCAGTTAAACATAGCTCGAACATATTAAACAGCATTTCAATCACCATGAAAGTAAATAAAACATTTCACTGACCATTGGCGTCTCTGGACTGAACCTACGAGTGAGCTTGGAGCGTCTTCTCTCTGAAGTTTGTTTCCCTAAATGACTGAGGACCTCCATGTTTTCACAGGTGCTTCAAATCAGTGAAACTGACTGATCAGGTGACAAGCAGCCGGTTTGCTGCTGCTGGTGCACTCTGGGAAGTGTAGTTCTTTGAGACTCATTCCTGAGATTCAGCTCAACAGTACTTCACCCTGGAAAATCCATCCACCCTACCCCACTGTGCAAAGACATCATCAGCGCCTAAATGTTGTTTTTGTTCATTGTCTGATTGCAAAAGAGGTATTGGAATGATTTGTCTTACCGGTTATACCACATGTCACAGATAATTAAATACAATATATATACAAAGGTATTTCGACACCCATTCAAATTAGTAGATTCGGCTATTTCAGCCACACCCATGCATTCTCCATACACAAACTACGGCAGTAGAATGGCCTTACTGAAGAGATCAGTGACTTTCAACGTGACAATGTCATAGGTTGCCACCTTTACAGCCCCAGTCAACTGTAAGTGCTGTTATTGTGAAGTGGAAACGCTCAGCCGCAATATGGTAGGCCACAGAACCTCACAGAACGGGACCGCCGAGTGCTGAAGTGCATAGCTTATAAAAATCGTCTGTCCTCGGTTGCGACACTCACTAGAGAAATTATTTGTTGAGATCCATGTGGAAGAACTTGACTTGTATGCACAGAGCCCAGACCTCAACCCCATCGAACACCTTTGGGATGAATTGGAATGCCAACTGCGAGCCAGTCCTAATTGCACAACATCAGTGCCCGAACCTCACTAATGCTCTTGTGGCTGAACGGAAGCATATCCCCGCGGCAATGTTCCAACAACTAGTGGAAAGCCTTCCAAGAAGAGTGGAGGCTGTTATTACAGCAAAGGGGGGACCAACTCCATATTAATGCCCATGATTTTGGAATGAGATGTTCGACAAGCAGGTGTCCACATACTTTAGGTATGTTGTGTAATATATGAAATTTAGCAGATGCTTTTATCCTAAATGACTTACAGTCATGCATTCTGTACATACACTTTACCTATTAGTTCTCATAACCCATATGGGTGCTGTAACTGCATGTTCATAATCACCACGAGTTTCCAAGATCCGTTCTTTTAGCATTAACAAGTTGCTTAATTTTCCTTTTAAGATGACAGTCACAGCATAGATGTTGCATTAGATAACTTGTGGGTTTCAATAATGAAATGGTGTCACTAAGACTGGATTTCCTGGGCGTCAGCCCCAAACCTTTTGATAATACAATAAAAAAGAATACGATATATTTTATTAATTTCAGTCTGATGAGTTTCCATAACCACACATCACTTGTGTTCAACTGACACATTTTATGACAAAAAATACACACTGTGCTAGGCAGTAGCAGGCACTGCAATAAGCCCCTGGAGTGATGCGGTGCCTACTGTGATTGGACGATATTTCACAAAGCACTGGACATGTCAATGTCCCTTGGCCCCTCCCCCACCGCTACAGCGCCAGTTGTAGAGAGCAAATATGGATATTCAGATCTTCTTCCTAAAGAGAGCAGGTTGAGCAGGTTGAGCATTAGCAGGCAGCAGTGAATAAGGTGGAGAGGGCAGAACAGACAGAAAGTCTAACTGCAGCAGCAGAAGAGCTAGCCACAGCTTTGAACCGTTGTGTGGTGTTCATGTTTTTGTTATTCATGTTATTGGACCCATGTCGGATGGACCCACAACATTATTGGGTTTTTAAAACAATACAGTCATAACAATTTACATAAAAATACTCAATACTTAATAATAAGATGTTGACTTATATCAATTACAAGCAGAAGACAGCATACATGGTTAATATTTGCCATTTACCTCTGCCAGATCACATTTATCAATAAAAGCACTATTAGATTTTTTTTTATACAAAATCTATTATAATTAAGACATGGGTGTAATAAATCATATTTAATCTTGAATACATTTAAATGAAACAAGGTTTTCATCAGTATTGATGTTTATTGCTTCGAACTGAACAAATTGGAAGGACACATGGTGCTCATTTATCATTTCTATAAAATACTGTATGTAAAATACAGTATTTTATGGAAATGAAAAATAAGGCACCATTGAACACAGGTCAGTCTACACCAAATGAAGGACAGAGTTGTACTGTGTGTCTGCTGCACATGTATTTCCTGTAATTGACGCATGTGTACTGCGTCTTCCTGTCCTTCTTGGGGCCATACATTCTTCTTGTTGCTACCGGCTGCAATCTAGAATGATGAAAACACTTAGTTCAGGAATTTTACTAACGTCTTACTCACTCACATACAGTGGGGAGAACAAGTATTTGCTAGAACTTAATATTTGGTACAGAAACCTTTGTTTGCAATTACTGAGATCATACGTTTCCTGTAGTTCTTGACCAGGTTTGCATACACTGCAGCAGGGATTTTGGCCCACTCCTCCATATAGAACTTCTCCAGATCCTTCATGTTTCGGGGCTGTCCCTCCAAAGATTTTCTATTGTGTTCAGGTCTGGAGACTGGCTAGGCCACTCCAGGACCTTGAGATGCTTCTTACGGAGCCACTCCTTAGTTGCCCTGGCTGTGTGTTTCTGGTCATTGTCAGATTTCAAAAAGGCTTTACGGCTAAAGCACCACATTTGATTGTTTGAGGATAGCACCCCACATATTTTTCCCATTACCATGAATTCATAAACCATGCGGTTCACACAAAACACATTTCACAGCGAAAACAAATCAATTACCTTTTGAAGAACTTCGCTGAGGGCTTCCCAAGTGTCCAACGAAGACAATCCATGGTTCTTTTGTTAGAAAAAGTAATGTATTATATCCATAAATCTCCGCTTTGGTTGGCGTTATAATGAGAAAATAGAGCCTCCAATCGTCCATTGAAACGTGAAGAGAACTCGTTCAACTTATACCTATAAACTTGTCCAAGAACAATCAAACATAATTTTAAATGTATCCTTAGGAACACTTTTATGTATAAATAGTTTAACTTCTTAGGGATGAGCGCACGAGGTGACCGTTTTGGAGAGCCTGGCGTGCCCAAAGTAAAATGCTTCCCATTCAGGCCCAGAAAATAGGATATGCACATATTTAGTACCATTGGATAGGACACACTATCCTATTTTCTGGGCCTGAATGGGAGGCATTTTACTTTGGGCATGCCAGGCTCTCCAAAACCGTCACCTCAGGAGCCGCTCCCAAAGAAGTTAAAGCTTTGCCTGTTTGATGGCTTGTTGGAGGTCGTATCTGGATTTCTTATAAGCTTCCAGATAAAGTTGAGCGGGCTGCCTTCAGTGCTTTGAAATAACAAGCCTGGTGGTCTTTATTGGCCAGTAGGAGGACAGTTAGGCCAGTACTTCTCCAATATGCTCTAAACTGCGGCCATGGGTATTCATGGAAGGATACTTGACGTGGTTTTTCAGAGGCAAGGCTGTTTAAAGTGTTACTTAGACTGTTAGACCTGCTATTATACAGGTCAACCATCGCATCAGATGTGGACTCAAGCCAGTCAGCTTGTAGGGTAGGGTGAACAGACTCCTGAAAGAGGGCTGTGTCAAGGGAGTTGATGTTGCATTTAATAGTGCACTTGGAGTGTAGCTGAAGTGCAGGAGTAATCACACACATTGTCACGGCCCTATGGTCAAGTACACCAAGCTCATGTACATCCAGGTCTGAGGTAGTGAATTCTCCAGTGATGATGAGGTCTAGTGTATGCTCCCGATTGTTTGTGGAGACGTTGACATGCTGTACCAGGTCAAGACAGTCAAGAATGTTCAGGAAGTCAGTAGCAGAGGAACATTTTGTTGAATCAATGTGAATGTTGAAATCACCTAGATAACAACATTGGAGAGAGTAGGACACAGAGAAGTGATCAGTTCATAAAAATCTGTAGTAAAAAGAGACTTTGCTTGTTGTAGGGGTGTGATAGATGAATATCACAGTGAGAGGATTGGGAGACTTCAAAACAGTCTTCGTGGAAAACAGCAAGACCACCACCCCTGCCATGGGCACAGGCCTATTCCAGATATGTATAACCAGACGGAGATGTTTACGATGATCTTTACTTCAACATTATTGTGTTTGTATTTCTATTTCATTTTTCAGATGTTTTCTAAGACCTTGTTTCCATTGGTTTGACCAGAAATCAAAGCCATTGTTTATTCCTAATATTTGGGACAGAAAAATGTAAAATATGTATAAACGTCGATGTCCGCGCCCACTATGAAATCTACTTAGCATAATACATGTGTTTGAGTAGACAATATTTCAGTGATAAACACAATACATGTAGTATCAGTCAAAAGTTTGGACACACCTACTCATTCAAGGGTTTTTCTTTATTTTTACTGTTTTCTACATTGTAGAATTAGAGCGAAGGCATCAAAACTCTGGAGCAGGTTTTCATCAAGGATCTCTCTGTACTTTGCTCTGTTCATCTTTCCCTTGATGGTGCCAGGTTTCCTCCTGGCGTTCAGGCGAAAGAGTTCATTCTTGGTTTCATCTGGCCTGAGAATCCTTTAGGTGCCTTTTGGCAAACTCTAATTGGGCTGCGCAGATGGTTGTCCTTCTGGAGAGTTCTCCCATCTCCACAGAGGAACTCTGGAGCTCTGTCAGTGTGACCATTGGGTTCTTGGGCACCTTCCTGACCAAGGCCCTTCTCCGCCGATTGCTCAGTTTGGCCTGGCGGCCAGCTCTAGGAAGAGTCTTGGTGGTTCCAAACTTCTTCCATTTAGTAATGATGGAGGCCACTGTGTTATTGGGGACCTTCAATGCGCAGAACTGTTTTGGTGACCTTCCACAGATCTGTGCCTCGACTCAATCCTATCTCGGAGCTCTCCGGATAATTCCTTCGACCTCAGGGCTTGGTTTTTGCTCTGACATGCACTGTCAACTGTGGGACCTTACAGTATATAGACAGGTCTGTGCCTTTTCAAATCATGTCCAATCAGTTGAATTTGCCACAGGTTGTAGAAACATCTCAAGGATGAAAAATGGAACAAGATGCACCTGGGCTCAATTTCGAGTCTCATAGCAAAGGGTCGGAAGACTTCTGCAAATACATTTGCAAATTTTTCTAAAAACCTGTTTTCGCTTTGTCATTATTATTAAAAATATATATATTTTATTTAACTAGGCAAGTAGGTTAAGAACAAATTCTTATTGTCAATGATGGCCTAGGAACAGTGGGTTAACTGCCTTGTTCAGGGTCAGTACAACAGATTTTGATCTTGTCAGCTTGGGGATTTGATCTTGCAACCTGTCGGTTACTAGTCCAACGCTCTAACTACTAGGCTACCCTGCCACCCCATGGGGTATTGTGTGTAGATTGATGAGAATTATGTGTTTTGTCTTTGTCCATTTTAGAATAAGGCTGTAACCTAATGTGCAAAAAATGGTCTGAATACTATCCGAACGCACTGTAATTGGGCCTATTTGATGGACTATTATAATTTCAAGTTTTTGCTCTATTCATCCCGAAAGGGAGTGCAGTTTATAACATACAGTAGATTTTACTGGTGAACAGACAGTTCATCTTCTTTCATTGAAGTGTGTAGGTTACCACTAGGCCTAGTCATAGCCGAGGGAAGCAGGCGTGCTGAGGGTGCTGCAGCATCAACCCCAATTTTTTTTTCATGGTTCTTAAAAAAACACATTGTTTTCCTTTTTGCATAAAAGTAGTGTACTTTGCCTTTACTAGTCCTGTATTAGCAGACCGATACAGCCGTCTGTAGCGCAGACGTTTGACGTGATCATATGAACTGGGTCCATTACATTTTGGAAGGGAAGTAAAGGGCCATAGGCCTACTGCTCATTTTCTCTGTCGATTTTACAAGTCGTGACAAATTAGAGGCTGAGGCTACAGTCTGAAATATAGGCAAATGTTATTCCAGAAGCTAAAAATAAGGCTGAGACAAGAAAGATGATAAAGTCAGTCTTGTGACTGGGATGTTATGAGATAGTAATTGCTCACTCATTCCATCCAATCAATTAATAAATCAAATGTATTTATAAAGCCCTTCTTACATCAGCTGATGTCACAAAGTGCTGTACAGAAACCCAGCCTAAAACCCCAAACAGCAAGCAATGCAGGTGTAGAAGCACGGTGGCTAGGAAAAACTCCCTAGAAAGGCCGGAACCTAGGAAGAAACCTAGAGAGGAACCAGGCTATGAGGGGTGGCCAGTCTTCTTCCGGCTGTGCCGGGTGGAGATTATAACAGAACATGGCCAAGATGTTCAAATGTTCACAGGTGACCAGCAGGGTCAGATTATAATAATCACAGTGGTTGTAGAGGGTGCAACAGGTCAGCACCTCAGGAGTAAATGTCAGTTGGCATTTTCATAGCCGATCATTCAGATCGGCTAGAGTATCTCTATCCATTGAGTGGTTCTTTCTATTTTGTGTACAAAGCACACCGTAGCCGATGAAAAGATTGCCGCCAAACAGGTTGGCTTCCGTGCCTCAATGCCGCTGTCACGGAGCCTTTTTGTGTTCACAATGAAAAATGGCTTTCGTAGGCTAATGACGCATTTGAAGAAGGGAATATAGATATCATACACGCATGTTATTGACGTTGCAGATACAGGCTATTTATACAATCAAATATTATTGCAACCATGCACTTAACAGACAAAGCTTTTGAAACTATGGTAAAAACAACTGCATTAAACATTTGTTACTTACAACAAAGTTGATTGCGCTGAAACAATAATATATTATACAAAAATATGGGTAAATAATATTTCCATTTTAGCTAGGTGTTGTTACCATGTTACATGTAATTTAGTATTACCATATAGTTACCCATACTGTAATGTAAAGTGTTACATCTTTTGGTTTTTATCAATAGGCTAATGTTAAAATGTGGAATTGCGGGGAACAGTTTACATGGGGCTCTGAAGTGAACAATGAGCATAAGTAACACATTAGAATAACTATCATCAGGGTAGATCCCTGTGATTTCAATGACTTTCTGACTGGACCCTTTTGATTTGAACAAAACCTTCCACCCATGATAGAAGTGGTCAGAAAGTTACTTTTTGGACCTGAATTCCAAAACGTATAAGGGCAATGAAACGCACCGATTTCGCATGTGTTTCTCTGTTGCTCATTAAGAAAAACAAGAGATCAGTCTTTGTGTGGTTTGATGTGGCAGTTAGTGATGTTTGTCCCCCATAAGACACCGTAGGATCAAAGCCAGTATCACTTCCAACAAATAGTCATAATGAATCAAAGATAACTCAAGATATCTGTAACTAATTTGGATGTTTTTAGGTTTTAGTTGCACAATTTTGCATCTAGCTAAGGTGTTTGGTGCTGTATTTCTCAAGCAAAAAATGCTCAAAGTGTCTTACATAAACAAAGTCTGCTCAGCTGTGCTGCTGTGCATTCGGTGTCACTGCCAGTGTGTTCTGGCCATACCATAACCTTACAACCACCATGGGGCAATCTGTTTACAACGTTGACATCAGCAACCGCACACCCCACGATGCCATAAACATGGTCTGCAGTTTTGAGACCAGTTGGACGTATTGCCAAATTCTCTAATTTGGATACAGATTATGGAAGAGAAATTAACATTACATTCCCTGGCAACAGCTCTGGTGGACATTCCTGCAGTCAGCATGCCAAATGCACGCTCCCTCAAAACTGATGACATTGACATCTAACTGGCGCTGTAGGGTTGGGGCCGAGGGACTTTGACCGGTCCAGTGAGATGTGAAATCTCGACAAATCACAGCAGGCACCGCATCACTCCAAGGGTCTTGCAGTGCCTGCGACTGCCTAGCGCAGTATATTATACTGTTCATTTTTGTCATAAAAATGTGTCAGTAAAATATTTTTTTTTAATTATAGTGCATAGAGCAAGTGATGTGTGGTTATGGAAACTCATCAGACTGAAATTAATAAAATAAAATGTGTATTATAATTTTTTGGTGTACCATCAAAAGGTTCTGCGCTGACGCCCAGGAAATCCAGGCCTAGTGACACCATTTCTTTATTGAAACCCACAAGTTATCTAATGCAACAACTATGCTGTGACTGTCATCTTAAAGGGAAAATGAATCAACTAGGTAATGCTAAAAGAACGGATCTTGGAAAATCATGGTGATTATGAACATGCAAGTACAGCATCCATACGGGTTATGAGAACTAATAGGTAAAGTGTATGTACAGAATGCATGACTGTAAGTCGCTTTGGATCAAAGCATCTGCTAAATTTCATATATTACACAACATACCTAAAGTACATCTCATTCCAAAATCATGGGCATTATTATGGAGTTGGTCCCCTCTTTGCTGCTATAACAGCCTCCACTCTTCTGGAAAGGCTTTCCACTAGATGTTGGAACATTGCTGCAGGGATTTGCTTCCATTCAGCCACAATAGCATTAGTGAGGACGGGCTCGGATGTTGTGCAATTAAGACTGGCTCGCAGTTGGCATTCCAATTCATCCCAAAGGTGTTCGATGGGGTTGAGGTCAGTGCTCTGTGCAGGCCAGTCAAGTTCTTCCACACCGATCTCGACAAAACATTTCTGTATGGATTTCACTTTGTGCACGGGGGCATTGTCATGCTGAAACAGGAAAGGGCCTTCCCCAAACTGTTGCCACAAAGTTGAAAGCACACAATCGTCTAGAATGTCATTGTATGCTGTAGCATTAGGATTTCCCTTCACTTGAACTAAGAGGCTTTGACTAAACCATGAAAAACAGCCCCAGACCATTATTCCTCTTTCTCCAAACTTTACAGTTGGCTCTAAGCATTCAGGCAGGCAGCGTTCTCCTGGCCTCCGCCAAACACAGATTTGTCCGTCGGACCGCCAGATGGTGAAGTGAGATTCATCCATCCAGAGAAACGCGTTTAGACTGCTCCAGAGTCCAATGGCAGCATGCTTTACACCACTCCAGCTGACTCCAGGCATTGCACATGGTGATCTTAGGCTTGTGTGCAGCTGCTTGGCAATGGAAACCCATTTCATAAAGCTCCCGACAAACAGTTATTTTGCTGACGTTGCTTCCGGAGGCAGTTTGGAACTAGTGAGTGTTGCAATCGAGGACAGATGATTTTTCCACGCTACGCACTTTAGCACTCGGCAGTCCCGTTCTGTGAGCTTCTGTGACCTACCACTTTGCGGCTGAGCCGTTGTTGCTCCTCGATGTTTCCACTTCACAATAACAGCACTTACAGTTGACCGGGGCAGCTCTAGCAGGGAAGAAATTTGACAAACTGACTTGTTGGAAAGGTGACATCCTATGACATTGTCATGTTGAAACTCACCTATCTCTTCAGTAAGGCCATTCTGCTGCCAATGTTTGTCTCTGGAGACTGCAAGGGTGTGGCTTAAATAGGCTATTCTACTAACTTGAATGGGTGTCGAAATACTTTTGTATATATACTGTATTTTATTATATTGTATGAAAGAATGCATTGTGTACTCCTCTGCATGATACATTTGGACGTGTCTCTGAGAAAGCAATTATCTGTGACATGTGGTTTAATAACCGGTAAGGAACATTATTTCGATACCTCTTTTGCAATCAGACAATGAACTAAAACAACATTTAGGCGGATGGCACTAATGACTTATTTGCACATTGGGATAGGGTGGATGGATTTTCCGGGGTGGAGTAATGTTTAGGAACATTCTCATCTATATAAAGGGCCTAACAACACAAAAAGGTTGACATTGAGGCCACCCAACCTGTTAATCCGGAATTTCAATAAATTGCTGAAAATATGGTCTGAGATTCATATTGAGCACACCTTCGTTCTCCTGCCATACTGACACTAACGATCGTGAGGTGGTAGAGCGAGGAGATGCGCTACTTTTGGACCTGTATACCTGGCTGACAATCACTTTGTGACCCTTTGGGAGTAAAATTATAAGTGGACTTTATTTATTATTTCAAGAAGTTCAGGTGAGTGGAAATTGGAATGCAAGATATTGAATTTAGTGTATTAGAATGCTAGGATGTTTTTATGATTTAGATTTTATAGCATTACTTTATAGAGATATCTATCATTATCCAACTAATTTCATTTCCATCATAGTATTTGTGCATTTCATCCTTTTAAACACAATTGTTTTTCATGTGCAAACTTTATACACACATCTGAACTTCAAAAATAACAGTTTCTCATTTCAAAACAAAACATTAACACATTTAAACACTATAAACAACATTCTTTATATCAAGATATTTCATAATTTTGTCATCAAAATAGATATTTGACAGAATTTCATGTGAAATTACAAAACAGTAATATAGACTCAAACATCAAAATTCTTCTAAAAGAAATCTGTGTTATTGCACCAGTTTCGAGAAATGTTTCCTAATCCAATAATATCACATCAAATGATCTTGTCACCAAGTAAACCTGTGACCAAAATATCCTTCACGTATATCTGCCAAATCAATCAAGAAGGTTACCAAGTGAAATCAAGAAAGGACATCAGACATAGCAGGATTCTTTCATTACACAATGCCAAGAACGTCTTCACACACTTTGCAAGGTTTTCACATTGTGCAGCCTTAAATTAAAATATAACAATTAACAATCCAATTAACCTACTCCAAACTTTGTAAGTAAAATGATAGAAATGTGCTTTAATAAAAACTATTAAATATATATATATTGATTGATTGTGTAGGTCTGCAAACCCTAGATGTGGCACATCTAAGTAGGCCTACTGGTCTGTTTGACACTGGCCTCCATTGCAAATCATATATTTTTTTTGCAACAAGGCCATCGTGTAATACTGTATTATACAATGGGTGGGTATTTTCCTGAATGCTGATTGGTTAAAATCGCAGACAGTGTCTATTCCACAAGTTACCACCGTCTAAATCTATGATTTGAAAATGCCTATTTACTCTGTTCCATCTGACTGTGCAATCCACTGTCTCATCAACCTATCCAAGCAATTTACAAACTAGATCTCCACTATAAAAAGCATCTAGACATCATCTCACATTTCATATAGACTACCATTTAGTTTTCAACAGCGGAGATTTGTATATGCCTTGCTCTGTCTCTCCGACATTTGCAACATTGTTTCAATATTCAAATTTGATCTCCAGCCGTCCAATAATAATGAACGTGTCGGGAGTAGGGACGAGATGGACAGACAGGCAGCGTTTCTCAGCCAGTCAAAATAATGGATATATATACAAAGAAATGTCAATTGAAAAAAGTAAAAAGAAACTAAGTGCAGCTAGTTTGCAGCCTTTCCAGCTTCCGTTTGAAGTGATTATGTTAGCTGTGTTGTTCGCTTTCTCCTCTCAACAACAGTGTCCTGACGAGTAAGCACATTTTCTTTGCCAGGCGAAATCGCACCTCATTAGCTCATTGTTATAGATGTCTGCAAATAAATGTCAATAGAAAACAATTTAAACAAATGCAAATGTAGATACTTTGCTCTTATTCTGGCTGCACTTTTTGACGTGACTGTAAGTTAGCCGTAGTTGGCAAGCTAGCAAGCAATGGATAAAAACGTTGCCATCCAGTATGTCAATGGAATATTTAGAATGAACGACTGGGTTGCATTCATACACTTCTGTCACGAGAATTTTGTTCTCAATGTTTTAAAATGAACTTTTAATAAACTACTCAGTCAGTAACCCAAAGGTGGTAAAGCGTTGATGAAAAATAAAACAGACTGAGGCCCAGCTACAATGGTCAGGTTTTATTCAGAGACGTTCTAAATTCACAATGGGAACACAGTCCTTTATATGTACATACAATTTAACTCCACCCCGCTTTAGGTGGGCTGTGTTTAACATATTTCAGCTTCATCCCCCTCCCTGCGGTTGGTTTCACAGTTATAAATCGTCTGTCGACAGTTCTCCTTTTCCTCTGTTATCTCTACTCCATCCTGCTTAGGTTGCAAAATAGTAACACGAAAAAGTTCTAGACCTACACATTATAGAAATATTGTCTTATTCCTCTAACACCTATTACATACATTTTCAGGGTTAAATATTCTTAGTCATTACTTAACCATACAAATTCCTACATCAACTTTACAAGACTGAGACAGGTATAAGGTTAATTTACTATGACTGTGAGTTGTGATTCTCGTACCTGAATTCACTAACTGTAAAAGTCACTCTGGATAAGAGTGTCTGCTAAATTACTAAATGGTTTTCCACATGGTGTTGAGTGTTTCTGAGGACGCTAGTCTAAGTCCAGACTTAAATCTGCTTGATAATCAGAGACATGGGTATTCTTGTCACCGGCAGGGACTGGAGAGTTAGTCAGGATAAAAGTAGTTTAAAAGTAATTTTCAGGGCTTCAATTACTCAAATTGCCAAATACACACCAGAATGGGTTTCCACACAGTTGTGTTTCTGAGTGGGCTAGTCTTAAAAAATCAGAGACTTGAAAATTGCGTTCTTTCAGTGATCCCCAACCAACTTGACTGAGGTTGACCAAGTTTGCTGAGAACAATGTATAGATGTTGCTGCAAAAATTTATGCAAACTTATAAACAATTATTCACACCTGTAATTTCTGCCAAATTGTGCTTCCACCAAATATGAACTCTGGGGTGTGAAGACCTACGCAATCAATACATTTTTTGTTTTCATTACTTTGAGAACATTTCTATAATTCTTTGTTCACTTTGAAAGTGTGGAGTTCGTTGTGTAGATATGTGGGAAAAATGCCAGCTTTATGTATTGTTAGATTTTAATTATAGGAGAGAACATTTTTTAAAACTGTGCGAAGGGTGTGAAAACATTCACTAGGCACTGTATATCGCACATTCTTTCATATCTTCTTCGGGATCGGTGTCCCATCCGTGGGACGGTTGAGATAACGTAGGCTAATGCGATTAGCATGAGGTTGTAAGTAACAAGAACATTTCCCAGGAGATAGACACATCTGATATTCGCAGAAAGCTTAAATTATTGTTAATCTAATTGCGCTGTCCAATTTACAGTAGCTATTGCAGTGAAATAATACCATGCTATTGTCTTCATAAGGCTAGGCCCCTATTGTCATACCTACGGCTGTGTTTGTCACTGGTTGTTGTGGGTGCACTTGTGGATGTTCTAGCTGTGGCTGTGATTGTTGTTGGTGTAGCTGTGGTTGTCTTTGCAGTAGCTGTGGCTGTTGTGGGATGAGCTGTGGTTGTTGTGGAAACGGCTGTGATTGTTGTGGGAGTAGCTGTTGTTGTCATACCTGCGAGGCTGTGGTTGTCATTGATGTAGCTTTGGTCATTGTATTGGCTGCTGTGGTTGTTATGAGAGAAAATGTTGTTGTTGCCTCAGCAGTGGCAGTCCTCAACTGGCAGCTTTATTATATAGTACCCGCAAAACACCAATCTCAACGTTAACAGTGAAGAGGCGACTCCAGGATGCTGGCCTTCTAGGCAGAGTTCCTCTGTCCAGTGTCTGTCTTCTTTTGTCCATCTTAGTCTTTTCTTTTTATTGGCCAGTCTGAGATATGGCATTTTCTTTGCAACTCTGCCTAGAAGGCCGGCATCCCGGAGTCACCTCTTCACTGTTGAAGTTGAGACTGGTGTTTTGCGTGTACTATTTAATGAAGCTGCCAGAATAAGACGTGTGAGGTGTCTATTTCTCAAACTAGACACTCTAATGTACTTGTCCTCTTGCTCAGTTATGCCCCGGGGCCTCCCACTCCTCTTTCTATTCTGAGCCAGTTTGCGCTGTTCTGTGAAGGGAGTAGTACACAGCGTTGTACGAGATCTTCAGTTTCTTGACAAATTCTCGCATGGAATATCCTTTATTTCTCAGAACAAGAATAGACTGATGAGTTTCAGAAGAAAGTTCTTTGTTTCTGGCCATTTTGAGCCTGTAATCAAACCCACAAATGCTGATGCTCCAGATACTAAACTAGTCTAAAGAAGGTCAATTTTAATGCTTCTTTAATTAGGACAACAGTTTTCAGCTGTGCTAACATAATTGCAAAAGGGTTTTCTAATGATCAATTAGCCTTTTAAAATGATAAACTTGGATTAGCTAACACAACGTGCCATTTGAACACAGGAGTGATGGTTGCTGGCCTCTGTACACCTATGTAGATATTCCATAAAAAATCTGCCGTTTCAAGCTACAATAGTCATTTACAACATAAACAATGTCTACACTGTATTTCTGATCAATTTCATGTTAATTTAATGGACAAAAAATGTGCTTTTCTTTCAAAACATGGACATTTCTAAGTGACCCCAAACCTTTGAACAGTAGTGTATGTTTACTATACAGTTGAAGTCGGAAGTTTACATGCACCTTTTAAACTCAGTTTTTCACAATTCCTGACATTTAATCCTAGTAGAAATTCCCTGTCTTAGGTCAGTTAGGATCACACTTTATTTTAAGAATGTGAAATGTCAGAATAATAGTAGAAATAATTATTTATTTCAGCTTTTATTTCTTTCATCACTTTCCCAGTGGGTCAGAAGTTTACATACACTCAATTAGTATTTGCTAGCATTGCCTTTAAATTGTTTAACTTGGGTCAAACGTTTCGGGTAGCCCTCCACAAGCTTCCCACAATAAATTTGGTGAGTTTTGGCCCATTCCTCCTGACAGAGCTGGTTTGTAGGCCTCCTGGCTCACACACGCTTTTTCAGTTATGCCAAAAACCCACAAATTCTGAAACACTCCAAGCATTGATTATGCAAGAATGGGCTGCCATCAGTCAGGATGTGGCCCAGAAGTTAATTGACAGCATGCCAGGGTGGATTGGAGAGGTCTTGAAAAAGAAGGGTCAACACTGCAAATATTGATTATTTGCATCAACTACATGTAATTGCAAATAAAAGCCTTTGACACTTATGAAATGCTTGTAATTACACTTCAGTATACCATAGTAACATGTGACAAAAATATCTAAAGACACTGAAGCAGCAAACTTTGTGGAAATTTATATTTGTGTCATTCTCAAAATTAGCAAGAGATAGCACTTGTATTTTCTAAGAAAGTAGCAGAAATGTGCAGAAAGTAGTTTTGAATTTATTTCATTGAACGGAAACAATAACAGTCTTGAATGTTTTTGGCAACATAGTGATATATTCTTATATACTGTACAATGAGGAATTCGACTACAAAATACTAGTCTTCCCCAATTTTTTTAACCATTTCCCTCACCCACAAGGTGTATAAACAACAACAATAAATATGAATGAAATAAGATGATAGATACAAAACAAAAACATGAATAACTTAAATCAATCAACTCTAATTAACTCTAATTTCTCACAAGTGCAGCACACAGTATTTGTTTAACAGCCCTTCTTTGGTGGGCAGAATTGGAATCTCCTCCTCTTGCTTGCCCCAGCTGCAGCCTCGGGTTGATCAGAACAATATTTGGCGCCCTGAACAGCTTTCAGAAGCGCTGGAGAGGCTGCTGTGCGGGGGAGGCGCTCCCTTCTTTGAATGTGTGGGGTTACAGGAACACCCTTCTCTTGTTCCGCTTATCAGGCATCCAGGTAGTGTTGATCTTGTTCCATATCACCAAGGCATTGTATGACGACACATCAATGATGTTATGGAAGATGACCAGGGGCCAGTGGGCAGTCATCCTTCTGCAGCTGTAAGTTCCAATCACCTTGTCCAGGTTGTCCACGTCTCCTTTGTTGTGGTTGTAGTCCAGGACGATGACTGGCTTCCTGTCCTCACGATCACTGATCTCAGCCGTTTTGTGCAGTGTGCTCAGGAGTACCACATTCTTGTTCCTCTTTGGGAGGTAAGAAACTAGAGTGGTGGTGGGGGTGAAGGCAAACTTTTTCTAACTGTGCCAACCATGGTGATCTTCCTCTTCAGGAGCTGCTGGCTGAGTTCATAAGAGGTGAAGAAATTGTCACACGTGACATTGTGCCCCATCAGTCCATCTGTCACATAAAGCACTACCCACAACATCCCCTGGTTCTTCTCCGGACCTCCACTGGTCGGCTTCCCTGTGTAGACTTACATCTTCCAAGTGTAGCTGGATTGTGCGTCACAGACACCCCATATCTTGATGCCATACTTTGCTGGTTTGCTGGGCATGTACTGCCGGAAAGGACAGCAACCTTTTGACAAAAGAGATTACTATCAGTAATTAGTATCCGTGTCACAAAAAACAATCACATGAATCAATGATATTGCAGCAATACATAATAAAATTAACTGTGAAAATAACTTACATTACAGAATGAAAATAAATAGAACCAGTTGCTCATCCACTGTTACTTCAGGCCCAGGGTTGTAGAGGTATGGAAGACGCTCCACCCACTTCTCCCAGACCTCTCTTATGGCCTCCAGTTTGTCTCTCACACGTCTTGCAGGTCTTGACTCAAGGTTATCAAATCGTAGCATTCTTGAGAAAGTGTGAAAGACTTTCAGTGGAATCGTGGCACGGAAAATCGCCCTTCCACTCTCTGCATCCCAGAGACTACATGTAGCCTCGCCTCGGGACTTATACACACCCACTAAGTGTATTTTGTCTGAAATGTATTTATTTAGTATGTGAACTTGAGTCGTGTGGGGTCGTCGAGGGGAGATGCTGCACATGCACAAGAAAAATTTAGTTTTGACTGAGTTCAATCAGTAACACACATAATCTCAATTTCTCATTCTGTGCATGTGTGTGTGTCTTTGTGGTTCTTTTGTTGAGTAAATGATTTTATAACTGAGGTTCAAAAATGACCCTAAGACAATCTTTGTACCCTGGTGGTGTACAGCTTTCATGGAAATATGAACAAAGGCGATGTTTCACTTTTTCTAATGTTGGAAAAATGTAAGGGGTTTTCTCTGCTTTTAAACGTAGTGGTTTAAGGGTAATTTTTTACCCTTAAGACAACACAAGGGTAAAGCAAATGTGTACTCTTGGACTTATTTAGGCTTGCCATAACAGGGTTGAATACTTATTTATTATTTATTATTTTTATTTTTTTGTTGTTGATTTTATTTATTGAATATTCGAAACATACAATATACTTGCAGTGAAGCCGCTCTACAACTACATCATACCAGTCATCCAACAGATTCCCATTCAGAGCGACACACAGAAGCATCCAGGGTCAATGCTCTGCTCAAGGGCAAGTTGACCGATCTACCACCAGGCCAAAAAATGTGAACCCGAACCCTCCAAGATGCCCCTACAGTTCGCCAATAGCTGTCCTTCAACTATTCGAGACCCCTCTCACAGCCCCCCTCCCCAGGAATATTAAAAAAAAATATACAATTCATTCCATTCCCCACCCCCAAGAACGCCCCAGTGTACCAACCAAGAGGATGAACTAAAGAGAAAAAAGGAAAAGACAGAAGAAAACAGTAAACTACAATGTAAAAAAAATATATAAAAAAAATATAAATTTACAACAAAGGACATCAAGGACAACTAAAATCATAACAGCAATGCCAACTGTATATGTTTGTGTGAATGTCTGGCACTATTACATGTTTGTGTGTGTTCTTGTATGCGTTTATTTGAATGAGAGTGTGTATATATGCATGTGTACAAACACCTGCACGGCATCACCCTCAGGCAAACCGGCATTAGTTATTAAAACACTGCCACTTAGTGTCATTCAAGTGTACTTTTTATTATGTTTTATGTTTTATTTTTTTATCTTTTATCTTTGACCATCATTCTCTCTCACACAGCAACTCCACTCCCACTTGTCTCCAATTCCACATCCCAACCCTCAGCTTCCCTCAGCCCATCCCATCTATCTCTGCTGGCCACCCACTTCGGGTTTCTACTCAACACATATCTTTCAACTATGCTGTGATGTTTAACATACAATTTATATCTAATCGAATGGAATCCACAGATTGCGAGTTGAAGAAAAATGCTTTTACTAAGAGTATTAGTATATTAGTAATTGACTGACGTGGTCACTCCATATCTCCTAACAGTACTATTTCTAGGGTCAATTTTACATCAATGCTATGCATTTTATGAGAATTACCGAAATTGAAAAAATCCAGGCATTTATAAATAAAATCTAGTCTTACTTTATCAAATGCCTTTTCAAAATCCGCAATAAATACCATTCCTAGCTACTTATATGTTTCATGATGTTCTATTATTTCTAGTAGTTGTCGTATATTATCTCCAATGTATCGTCCATGTAAAAAACCTGTCTGACCAGGATGAACAATACCTGGTAAAACCTGTTTAATGCCATGCATTTTGCTACTATTTTTGCATCACAACATTGAAGTGTAAGTGTCCTCCAGTTTTTTAGATAGACTGTGTCTTTATATTTGCCATCTGGGTCTTCTTTTAATAATAGAGAAATCAGACCTTCCTGCTGAGTACCTGACAGACTACCATTTCTATAGGAGTAGTTAAAACAATCTAACAATGGAGCTTTTAGTATATAAAAAAATACTTGATATACCTCTACCGGTATTCCATCAATCCCTGGGGTGTTTCCAGATTGAAAGGATTTAATAGCCTCAGAAAGTTATTTCTCTGTAATTTGGCCTTCGCACTGATCTTTCTGTACATTTGTTAATTTTCAATTTTTTTATTATTTGGAAAGAATTCCTTACCATAATCTTTATTCACTTGGAAAGGATGAGATGAGAACATCTGCCTAAAATAATTAGCTTCCTCTTTTAAAAATAATTCTGAGAATCATAGATGACTCTGTCTTCAGTAACGAGTTTCTGCAAATTATTTTTGTTAGTGTTCCTGTATTGGAGATTCAGGAACAGTTTTTTTGCATTTTCTCCATATTCCATCCAGTTTGCATTATTTTTGTAATGGATTACATTAGATCGTTCTTGAATAAGTTCCTCAAGTTCTTTTTGTTTTTCTTCTAACTTATTTTGTATCTCTGTAGTATCATTTTTATTGCTATCTACCCGTACTATTAGTTCAAGGATTTTCTTTGTTAGTCTTGTCTCTTTAGCCAGAAACTGCAGAAACTGCTCATTCCTGACTATTTGCACATTTAAGATCAACATTTTTGTTAATTTTAATATCATCACACCCTTTGAGTTCCTTTGTCCATGACAGAAAATTATTTCACCACCCCATTCCTTTTTCCACACAACTTCATCTAAGGATGTAGAGTGAGTTTCCTGTAAACAGCATATGTTAAATTCCTTTTCTTTTAACCATGTAAAGACTGGTCTTCTTTTTTATAATCTGCTAAACCATTCCAATTATAACTGGCTATACTTATTTCACCCCTTACAATAACTAGATACTATTCTCAGTCTATATTGAGCATAATTAGTGCTTGTAATCAGAGGTATTATGAAGGTCAAACTAGAGCTTTCAAATGTCTGATATTTAGAATTCAAGAAATAGGTTCCAACAAAATTTGTTTTATTCCCTTGCCTGTTTGCCTGTGAGCCAATCCCACAGATCTTAGAAAATTGAGACAAGATATTATGCGTGTAGCAAATCTGAGTAGGTTGATGTGTAATGATATTGGATGTGATATAGTGAGAGTGTGTATGATGTCTGTTTAAGAGTAAGACTATAATGTGTGATGTCCAAATAAATAATAACTCTGCCAATTTGCATGGTTGAGTGTCTATGTGTTATAAAAGGGTTTTAAATGATGAGAGGTCATGCATTACAATTCCTCCTGAAAACGAAACGCGCTCAGCCACAGACGAGGGGGGTAAATTGCTGTGTTTTTTTTATTTTTCACCTTTATTTAACCAGGTAAGCTAGTTGAGAACAAGTTCTCATTTACAACTGCGACCTGGCCAAGATAAAGCAAAGCAGTGTGACACAAACAACAACACAGAGATACACATGAAATAAACAAGCGTACAGTCAATAACACAATAGAAACTAAAGTCTATATATAGTGTGTGCAAATGGCGTGAGGAGGTAAGGCAATAAATAGGCCATAGTAGCGAAGTAATTACGATTTGGCAAATGAACACTGGAGTGATAGATGAGATGATGATGATGTGCAAGTAGAAATACTGGTGTGCAAAAGAGAAGAAAAGTAAATAAAAACAATATGGGGATGAGGTAGGTAGATTGGGTGGGCTATTTACAGATGGGCTATGTACAGATGCAGCGATCAGTTAGCTGCTCAGATAGCTGATGTTTAAAGTTAGTGAGGGAGATATAAGTCTCCAGCTTCAGAGATTTTTGCAATTCGTCCAGTCACTAGCAGCAGAGAACTGGAAGGAAAGGCGGCCAAATGAGGTGTTGGCTTTGGGGATGACCAGTGAGATATACCTGCTGGAGCGCGTGCTACAGGTGGGTGTTGTTATTGTGATCAGTGAGCTGAGATAAGGCGGAGCTTTACCTAGCATAGACTTATAGATGGCATGGAGCCAGTGGGTCTGGCGACGAATATGTAGCGAGGGCCAGCCGACTACAGCATACAGGTCGCAGTGGTGGGTGGTATAAGGAGCTTTGGTAACAAAACGGATGGCTCTGTGATAGACTGCATCCAGTTTGCTGAGTAGAGTATTGGAAGTTATTTTGTAGATGACATCGCCGAAGTCGAGGATCGGTAGGATAGTCAGTTTTACTAGGATATGTTTGGCGGCGTGAGTGAAGGAGGCTTTGTTGCGAAATAGGAAACCGATTCTAGATTTGGAGATGTTTAATATGAGTCTGAAAGGAGAGTTTACAATCTAGCCAGACACCTAGGTATTTGTAGTTGTCCACAAATTCTAATTCGGAACCATCCAGAGTGGTGATGCTAGTCGGGCGGGCGGTGTGGGCAGCGAACAGTTAAAAAGCATGCATTCGGTTTTACTAGCATTTAAGAGCAGTTGGAGGCCACGGAAGGAGAGTTGTATGGCATTGAAGCTCGTTTGAATTTGGCGCCTCACATTTCACCGGGTAGTGTCGGGAGTGGGGCGCCACTGCTCTAAAGTAGTTAACTACTTAGGAGCAGTGGCGCCTACCCCGACACTACCCGGTGAAATGTGAGGCGCCAAATTCAAAATCCAGAAGTTTAATAATTAAACATTCATAAATATACAATTGTTGCATAGTCATCAAAAGCTCTGATTCTTGGCAATATCACAGCGTTGTCAGATTTCAAAACGGCTTTACCGCGAAAGCATATCATTTGATTGTTTGAGGGTAGCACCTCTAATATTTATGCATTAGCATAAATCCATAACCCAACACGGGTCTCACAAAACGCATAAAATCGCTTACCTTTGATGAACTTCTGCTGAGGGCTTCCCAAGTGTCCAACGAAGACAATCCATGCTTCTTTGGTTAGAAAAAGTCATTTATTATATCCATAAATATCCGTTTGGTTGGCGCGTTATGATCATAAAATCCATCGTTGAGTCGCCCATTGAACTGTGAAGAGAACACATTCAAATTATACCTATACACTTTCTACAAACAAATCAAACATCATTTTTAATGTATCCTTAGGTATCTTTTTGGGTATATTTGCTGTAATATTTCAACCGGACGATAACGTGAACGATAGGAAAGAAAAATAAAGTGGTGCGCGTTCACAATATCGCGCGTCAAACCTTGTTTACAAAAGTGGTCGCCTGACAATTTCCTGTCCCCATCTGTTCTGGTCACTGCTAGAATTCCCAGTCTTTGACTGTTGACTGTTGACATCTAGTGGAAGCCATAGGTACTGCAGTCTCAGTCCTACATAAAGTTGTATGCAATAGGCACAATGGAGAAGATGCTCATTTACAAAACAAAATGCAAATCCGGGTGGATTTTCCTTTGGTTTTCGCCTGCTATATCCGTTCTGTTATACTCACAGAAACTGCTTTTTAGAAACTTCAGAGTGTTTCCTATCCAATAGTACTAATTATGTGCATATCTTATTTTCTGGGCCTGAGTGGCATGCATTTTACTTTTGGCACGCCAGACTCTCCAAAACCGTCACCTCGGGAGCCGCTCCCTAAGAAGTTAACACAGTGTCCAAAGAAGGGCCCAATGTATATTGAATGGTGTCGTCTGCGTAGAGGTGGATCAGGGAATCACCCGCAGTAAGAGCGACATTGTTGATATATACAGAGAAAAGAGCCCGAGAATTGAACCCTGTGGTTCCCCCATAGAGACTGCCAGAGGTCCGGATAACAGGCTGGAAATATATTCATGATGATAATTGTAATCCATATCGTTTCACCATCATAGTTGCATCATAATTACCTTTAATCTAATTGAAAAACACATCCCAGCATTTCCATAGAAATTGACGTTTCACATGAACATGAAAGAGACCTTGCATTACTCTAGAGACGGCTTCACTGCAGTACAAATGTATTCCATGCAATATGTTATTATTCCCCAATGCCCCTATTCTGATATCTTCCCCTTGCTTGTGGTAAACATATATAAACTTGTGGACAAATACATAAAAAAACAATAACAATAAACACATTAAATTATAAAACAGTTCTCAACAATAGAGAGAGAGGGAGAGAAGAGAAAAGAGAAAGGGAGAGTGAGAGAAGAGAGCGAGATCAGTTGTGTGTGTATGTATAAGTCCATGTGTAAGCAAACATGTAATTGAGTACGTGTGTTCATATCCACTTCATAATGTTCAGATATTTTTACAGTTCCCATACCTACTTTTTTTTCGTAACCTGAAGTCCCTGTATAATTTAGTACAGCCACGGTGTTATGGAGCTGTCTCGGAATAGCTGTCCATCTATAAAGAGTTTGTCCACAATGATAAAGGCACACCTACCATCCTTCCTTTGTTGTCTTTGTACCGGGTGCAGTCTCTTACGACGCTCGATTTTCTCACTTGGAAATTGGTCATTGAGACCGATATTGGTCTCTTTAAGCTCCCTTCCCCTGCTTTTGATCAGCTCCTTTTGTTGGTAGTGACCCATTTTTTACCCTTAAGACAACACAAGGGTGAAGCAAATTTGTACTATTGGACTTATTTAGGCTTGCCATAACAACGGGGTTGAATACTTATTAACTTATTAACATTTCCAATTTTATTTTTCTTCGAATTTATAAAATGTCTAAAAACGTAATTTGTCTTCGACATTATGGGGTAATGTGTGTAAAACCCTGACACAAAATCTTAATTTAATACATTTTAAATATGCTGTGCTGTAACATTTTCTTTCTGAAAAAGTCAAGGGGTATGAGTACTTCCTGAAGGCAATGTGTGATATATGTTATGAGATCTCACTTGCTGATACTTCCTCCAGCCAAAGTTTTGCTTGTCAGGCATTTCGGAAATGTACAATTTAGTGATTTACAGCCTGTTGAACATTTTCAAGTTCATGGCACTCAATATCTCAGATGAGTACCATCTGTATAATATAGAATGTAGACTAAAACAACATTGATAAGATACATTTTTGTTTATTTCAGTGTTATTACAATACATCTACTATCTAAAGGGCAATTGTTAATACATGTTTATTGGTATATGGTTTTATATGGCATTATGTATTATTCATAGGGTTTTAAAAGTAATTTCCAAAGATTACAACGTATGACTAGAGTTGGGTTACAATAAGGAAAAATATAGATAACAGAATAGACAGGTTCCCATGCTTATTTTATAATTGAATTAGTTAATTTATATGCTATTACATTATTCATAAGCTATTGCAATATACTAAAACAAAATGATAAAATTAAATAGAAAAACATCACACATTGTGGCAGAATCAGCTTCATTACATTATCCGTATTTTTTTGTGAATTATTTTCTATTGAGGCCAATTTTGTTTAAATAAATTAGACAAACATTTTTTTACATCATCATAATGAAAAGCAATTGCTTCAAGACTGTATCAGTCATTTCTTCACCTTCACCTTGAGTCCTAGAGTTATTCTGTTCAGAAGAAATAGATCAGCATTACAGCAAGTAGTAAGGTGACCATTTCTTGTGGTCTGTTTCTTCCCGTAGCGCTGATGCAGAGATGTGAACCCGCAGTAGTATTTGTGGCTGCTGCTGGCGTCACAGTCGGGGTGGTTGCAGTAGTCTTAGCAGTAGTCGTAGAAGTAGTTGTAGCATTAGTTGTAGCAGTAGTCGTAGCAGTAGTCGTAGCATTAGTTGTAACAGTAGTCATAGCAGTAGTCGTAGCAGTAGTCGTAGCATTAGTCGTAGCATTAGTTGTAACAGTAGTCATAGCAGTAGTCGTAGCAGTAGTCGTAGCATTAGTCGTAGCATTAGTTGTAACAGTAGTCATAGCAGTAGTCGTAGCAGTAGTCGTAGCATTAGTTGTAGCAGGAGTCGGGGAGATCCGGAGTTCTGTTTAAAAAAGATCAGATTTGGACCATTTAAAAGCCTCTGCAAAGCCTTCCCCAAAGTCTATCCTCTTGCAAAAATATAGAAGATGTAAACTGTAGGCCACCTTAACAAACAAATTATTCATCCAAATCAGGGATGATTAACTGGCGGCCATTAGCCTCCCATTAGTATATTTATACTGTACATTTGGAAAGTATTCAGACCCCTTGACTTTTCCCCATTTTGTTATGTTACAGGCTTATTAAAAAAAAAAAAAAAAAACGTTTTTTTCCCTCATCAATCTACTCACAATACGCCATGATGACAACGCAAAAACATGTTTTTAGACATTTAATTTAAAAATAAAAAACTGAAATACCTTATTAACCTAAGTATTCAAACCCTTTGCTATGAGACTTGAAAATAATCTCAGGTGCATCCTGTTTCCATTGATCATCATTGAGATGTTTCTATGTTTCTTTCCATTCAGTGTTTTATTTTTAAAACATTTGCAAAACTTTCTTCACCCGTTTTTGCTTTGTAATTTTGAGGTATTGTGTGAAGATTGATGAGGGGAAAAAACGATTTAACCTCCATGGGATCGGTGTCCCTGAATTGGGACAGTTGTTGCTCAATATGAAAAACATTTACTACAATGATACCGTAAAAACTGCCAATTCTGGGACATCGACATGTCTTACATGGGCAGACATCTTAAATTGTTGTTAATTCAACTGAGGTGTTCAATTCACAGCATCTATTACAGCAAAAAAATACCATGCTATTATTTGAGGATATTGCACAACAACAAAACACTTTTATCACAGCAACTGGTTTGATACATTCACCTCTGAAGGTAAATAATGTACTTACATTAATTAATCTTGCTCTGATTTGTCATCATGAGGGTCCCAGACATAAAATGTAGCATAATTTTGTTTGATTAAATCCCTTTTTATATTCAAATGTAGGAACTGGGTTCTACAGTTTGACCCCACTGCTGTCATTTTTGAAAAAGGCTGTAGCGTAACAAAATGTAGAAAATGTCAAGGGGTCTGAATACTTTCTGAATGCACTGTAGATATATACACAGTATATATATTTAGTAACTCAGTCGGGGTCTCAACTTACTGTTGAGCATTAGAATAATAGAATATACAAGGTGTAAAACTGAAACATTTTTATCTCCATCCCATGGCAAAATGTGTAAAATTGCAGCAAACTTGCTTTAAAACAGCAACAATTTTGTTATGCCCCATGGCAAATGTGGGATGTGGGTATGAAGACCCACCAGCCACTGCAACCTCTCACATTTTTATGTGACCCCCACCTCCAATGTTGCCCATTCCTGATTTAAGTCATCAGTGATGCAAACCAGAGAACCAGAATCATTTTTGCTGACATCTACTGGTAAAGATAATCTTATGAGAGACTACCATGATTGAAATGGTTTTGAAATGAAAAAATAGACCTTAAAAGGAGGTACAATATTTCAAGTATGATGTAATTTGGTCACAACTGATGAAACCAGAGCTGGTAAATAAGCTTTGAGTATAAAAAAAAACATCAACAATATTGCAATATTGGAATATTGCTTCAAACAATCATGTGTACTGTATGAATATTCATGCATATTGTGTTAAGATTTATCCTTACCCGCTTTGATACTGCCAGGAATAACATCTAAGAAAACTGTGGATGTATTGACGGATGTCTTGAGGGATTCCACTACATCCTTAACGTTAGGGACCACAGACTGGTTTGTGAAGATCAAGTTGGTTGTCACACCCACAGAACCAGACCTAAATATCAAAGAACAGAATTGATGTGAAATGCAATAACAGTTAATATTTGTATTAGTAGTAGCATTAGTACTATTATTATTGTTAAGGAATGGTTTACATGTGACTAATACACTTTGTCTATCTGCAATTAAGTAAGTAGTAGAAATGTGGACCAAAACGAAAACTGAACATACCAGAAACTGATGATGATGCATCTGAGGAAGATTACAGGATATAACATTTTGTATCCTCGATTCAACTGTAGAAAGATATCAGAGCACATGATGAGAATTTAAAGGAAAAATGTGTACTGTTACTAATAACTCTCATGCAAGATATTTTTATAAATGTCCATGTTATTATTTCTATTAATGTTAATGATGAACTTTTACCTCAGTTGTGACATTTAAAGCCAAAGTAACGTAATCCGTGGTATTTATATCTGTGTAGGCTTTTATAAATGTACGATTCATCCGGAACTGTAGAGTAAGTACACCTTCACTTGACGATGGAGGGTCAGTGGATACGGTGATTGGGGAAACAGTTGTTGTCATAGCAGCTGTAGTTGTCATTGGTGCAGCTGTAGTGATAGTTACAGCAGCTGTGGTTGTTGTGGCTGAAACGTTGGTTGTTGTATGGGTGGCGTTGGTGGTCTTCGCAGCAACTGTGGTTGTCGATAGTGAAGCTGTGAGTGTAGTGGGAGCTGGTGTGGTTGACGTTGGTACTGCTGTGGTTGTTGTGGGAGCAGTTGTAGTTGTTGTAGGGGTGGCTGTTGTTGTCATAGCAGCAGCTGGGGATGTTGTTAGTGCAAATGTTGTGGTTGTGGGAGCAGCTGTGGTTGCTGTTGGTGCAGCAGTAGTTGTCGTTGGTGAATCTGTGGTTGTCGCGGGAGCAGCTGTGCTTAGGGATTCGGTTGTTTTTTTTGGTGTTGTTGCCGCAGCTGTTGTAGCAGCAGCTTTTGTTGTTCTGGGAGCAGTTGTTGGTGTTGTGGGAGCAGCTGTGGTTGTTGTGAGACCAGATGTGGTTGATGTAAGGGAAGCTGTTGCGGTTGCAGGAGCTGCTGTAGTTGTGGGAGTGATTGTGGTAGTTGTGGGTGAATCTGTGATTGCTGCTGGAGCAGCTGTTGTTGAAATGGTATCGGCTGTGGTTGTTGTGGAAGAAGCTCTGGATGTTGTAAGTACAGCTGTGGTAGTTTTAGTCAAAACAATAGCTGTTGAAGCCACAGCTTTAGATGTTATTGGTATTGATGTGGTTGTTGTGTGAGCAGCTGTTGTTGTTTGGACGGCTGTTGTTGGCACAGCTGTTATTGTCATAGCAGCAACTGTGGTTATTTTGGGGGAAGCTGCTGTTGTTGTAGCCCCAGCTGTAGACATCATTGGTGCTGTTGTGGTTATTGTGGGAATAGCTGTGGTTGTTGTCAGGAAAGCTGTTGTGGTTGTTGTAAGGGAAGCTGTTGTGCTTGTGGGAGCTGCTGTAGTTGTTGGAGCAGCTGTGGTTGTTGTTGCAATTGTGGTTGTTGTAGCCTCAGCTGAACTTGTTGAAGCATCTGCTGTAGATGTTACTGGAGTTCCAGTGATTGTAGTTGGTGCAGATGTGTTTGCAGTGTTAGCAGCTGTGGTTGTTGTTAGATCCGCTGTAGTTGTTGTGGGCAGGGGTTCGGTTGTTGTGGGTGAATCTGTGATTGTTGATAGATCCGCTGGGGTTGTTGTGGGAAGGGCTTTGGGTGTTGTAGCAGGAGATGTGGTTGTTGTGGGCAGGGGTTTGGTTGTTGTGTGTGAATCTGTGATTGTTGTTAGATCTGCTGTGGTTGTTGTGGGCAGGGGTTCAGTGGTTGTGTGTGAATCTGTGATTGTTGTTAGATCCGCAGTGGTTGTTGTGGGCAGGGGTTCAGTGGTTGTGTGTGAATCTGTGATTGTTGTTAGATCCGCTGTGGTTGTTGTGGGCAGGGATTTGGTTGTTGTGGGTGAATCTGTGGTTGTTGTTAGATCCACTGTGGTTGTTGTGGGCAGGGGTTCAGTGGTTGTGTGTGAATCTGTGATTGTTGTTAGATCCGCTGTGGTTGTTGTGGGCAGGGATTTGGTTGTTGTGGGTGAACCTGTGGTTGTTGTTAGATCCACTGTGGATGTTGTGGGCAGGGGTTCGGTTGTTGTGGGTGAATCTGTGATTGTTGTTAGATCCGCTGTGGTTGTTGTGGGCAGGGTTCGGTTGTTGTGGGTGAATCTGTGATAGTTGTTAGATCCGCTGTGGTTGTTGTGGGCAGGGGTTTGGTTGTTGTGGGTGAATCTGTGATTGTTGTGAGATCTGCTGTGGTTGTTGGGGGCAGGGGTTTGGTTGTTGTGGGTGAATCTGTGATTGTTGTTAGATCTGCAGTGGTTGTTGTGGGCAGGGTTTCGTTGTTGTGGGTGAATCTGTGATTGTTGTTAGATCCACTGTGGTTGTTGTGGGCAGGGGTTTGGTTGTTGTGTGTGAATCTGTGATTGTTGTTAGATCTGCTGTGGTTGTTGTGGGCAGGGGTTCAGTGGTTGTGTGTGAATCTGTGATTGTTGTTAGATCCGCTGTGGTTGTTGTGGGCAGGGATTTGGTTGTTGTGGGTGAATCTGTGGTTGTTGTTAGATCCACTGTGGTTGTTGTGGGCAGGGGTTCAGTGGTTGTCTGTGAATCTGTGATTGTTGTTAGATCCGCTGTGGTTGTTGTGGGCAGGGATTTGGTTGTTGTGGGTGAATCTGTGGTTGTTGTTAGATCCACTGTGGATGTTGTGGGCAGGGGTTCGGTTGTTGTGGGTGAATCTGTGATTGTTGTTAGATCCGCTGTGGTTGTTGTGGGCAGGGGTTCGGTTGTTGTGGGTGAATCTGTGATAGTTGTTAGATCCGCTGTGGTTGTTGTGGGCAGGGGTTTGGTTGTTGTGGGTGAATCTGTGATTGTTGTGGGTGAATCTGTGATTGTTGTGAGATCTGCTGTGGTTGTTGGGGGCAGGGGTTTGGTTGTTGTGGGTGAATCTGTGATTGTTGTGAGATCTGCTGTGGTTGTTGGGGGCAGGGGTTTGGTTGTTGTGGGTGAATCTGTGATTGTTGTTAGATCTGCAGTGGTTGTTGTGGGCAGGGTTTCGGTTGTTGTGGGTGAATCTGTGATTGTTGTTAGATCCACTGTGGTTGTTGTGGGCAGGGGTTTGGTTGTTGTGTGTGAATCTGTGATTGTTGTTAGATCTGCTGTGGTTGTTGTGGGCAGGGGTTCAGTGGTTGTGTGTGAATCTGTGATTGTTGTTAGATCCGCAGTGGTTGTTGTGGGCAGGGGTTCAGTGGTTGTGTGTGAATCTGTGATTGTTGTTAGATCCGCTGTGGTTGTTGTGGGCAGGGATTTGGTTGTTGTGGGTGAATCTGTGATTGTTGTGAGATCTGCTGTGGTTGTTGGGGGCAGGGGTTTGGTTGTTGTGGGTGAATCTGTGATTGTTGTTAGATCTGCAGTGGTTGTTGTGGGCAGGGTTTCGGTTGTTGTGGGTGAATCTGTGATTGTTGTTAGATCCACTGTGGTTGTTGTGGGCAGGGGTTTGGTTGTTGTGTGTGAATCTGTGATTGTTGTTAGATCTGCTGTGGTTGTTGTGGGCAGGGGTTCAGTGGTTGTGTGTGAATCTGTGATTGTTGTTAGATCCGCAGTGGTTGTTGTGGGCAGGGGTTCAGTGGTTGTGTGTGAATCTGTGATTGTTGTTAGATCCGCTGTGGTTGTTGTGGGCAGGGATTTGGTTGTTGTGGGTGAATCTGTGGTTGTTGTTAGATCCACTGTGGTTGTTGTGGGCAGGGGTTCAGTGGTTGTGTGTGAATCTGTGATTGTTGTTAGATCCGCTGTGGTTGTTGTGGGCAGGGATTTGGTTGTTGTGGGTGAATCTGTGGTTGTTGTTAGATCCACTGTGGATGTTGTGGGCAGGGGTTCGGTTGTTGTGGGTGAATCTGTGATTGTTGTTAGATCCGCTGTGGTTGTTGTGGGCAGGGGTTCGGTTGTTGTGGGTGAATCTGTGATAGTTGTTAGATCCGCTGTGGTTGTTGTGGGCAGGGGTTTGGTTGTTGTGGGTGAATCTGTGATTGTTGTGAGATCTGCTGTGGTTGTTGGGGGCAGGGGTTTGGTTGTTGTGGGTGAATCTGTGATTGTTGTTAGATCTGCAGTGGTTGTTGTGGGCAGGGTTTCGGTTGTTGTGGGTGAATCTGTGATTGTTGTTAGATCCACTGTGGTTGTTGTGGGCAGGGGTTTGGTTGTTGTGGGTGAATCTGTTATTGTTGTTAGATCCGCTGTGGTTGTTGGGGGCAGGGGTTTGGTTGTTGTGGGTGAATCTGTGATTGTTGTTAGATCCGCTGTGGTTGTTGTGGGCAGGGGTTCAGTTGTTGTGGGTGAATCTGTGATTGTTGTTAGATCCGCTGTGGTTGTTGTGGGCAGGGTTTCGGTTGTTGTGGGTGAATCTGTGATTGTTGTTAGATCCGCTGTGGTTGTTGTGGGAAGGGCTATGGGTGTTGTAGCAGGAGATGTGGTTGTTGTGGGCAGGGGTTCGGTTATTGTTTGTGAATCTGTTATTGTTGTTAGATCCGCTGTGGTTGTTGTGGGCAGGGATTTGGTTGTTGTGGGTGAATCTGTGGTTGTTGTTAGATCCGCAGTGGTTGTTGTGGGCAGGGGTTCAGTGGATGTGTGTGAATCTGTGATTGTTGTTAGATCCGCAGTGGTTGTTGTGGGCAGGGGTTCAGTGGTTGTGTGTGAATCTGTGATTGTTGTTAGATCCGCTGTGGTTGTTGTGGGCAGGGATTTGGTTGTTGTGGGTGAATCTGTGATTGTTGTTAGATCCGCTGTAGATGTTGTGGGCAGGGATTTGGTTGTTGTGGGTGAATCTGTGATTGTTGTTAGATCCGCAGTGGTTGTTGTGGGCAGGGGTTCAGTGGATGTGTGTGAATCTGTGATTGTTGTTACATCCGCTGTGGTTGTTGTGGGCAGGGATTTGGTTGTTGTGGGTGAATCTGTGATTGTTGTTAGATCCGCAGTGGTTGTTGTGGGAAGGGGTTCAGTGGTTGTGTGTGAATCTGTGATTGTTGTTAGATCCGCAGTGGTTGTTGTGGGCAGGGTTTCGGTTGTTGTGGGTGAATCTGTGATTGTTGTTAGATACACTGTGGTTGTTGTGGGAAGGGCTTTGGTTGTTGTGGGTGAATCTGTGATTGTTGTTAGATCCGCTGTGGTTGTTGTGGGCAAGGGTTTGGTTGTTGTGGGTGAATCTGTTATTGTCTGGGGTTCGGTTGTTGAGGGTGAATCTGTGATTGTTGTTAGATCTGCTGTGGTTGTTGGGGGCAGGGGTTCGGTTGTTGCGGGTGAATCTGTGATTGTTGTTAGATCCGCTGTGGTTGTTGTGGGCAGGGGTTCAGTTGTTGTGGGTGAATCTGTGGTTGTTGTTAGATCCGCAGTGGTTGTTGTGGGCAAGGGTTTGGTTGTTGTGGGTGAATCTGTTATTGTTGTTAGATCCTTTGTGGTTGTTGGGGGCAGGGGTTTGGTTGTTGTGGGTGAATCTGTGATTGTTGTTAGATCCACTGTGGATGTTGTGGGCAGGGGTTCGGTTGTTGTGGGTGAATCTGTGATAGTTGTTAGATCCGCTGTGGTTGTTGTGGGCAGGGGTTTGGGTGTTGTGGGTGAATCTGTGATTGTTGTGAGATCTGCTGTTTTTGTTGGGGGCAGGGGTTTGGTTGTTGTGGGTGAATCTGTGATTGTTGTTAGATCCGCAGTGGATGTTGTGGGCAGGGTTTCGGTTGTTGTGGGTGAATCTTTGATTGTTGTTTGATCCGCTGTGGTTGTTGTGGGAGCAGCTATGGTTGTTGTGGGAGCATCTGTGGTTGTTGTGGAAGTAGCTGTGGTTGTTGTGGAGACAGCTGTTGTTGTTGTGGGGACAGCTGTTGTTTTTGTGTGAGCAGCTGTGGTTGTTGTGGGAGCATCTGTGGTTGTTGTGGGAGCAGATGTAGATGTTGTGGTGGGAGCAGCTGTGGTTGTTGTGGGATCAGCTGTGGTTGTTGTTGGAGCAGCTGTGGTTGTTGTGGGAGCAGCTGTGGTTGTTGTGGAAGCAGCTGTGGTTTTTCTGGGGACAGCTGAGGTTGTTGTGGGGACAGCTGTGGTTGTTGTGGGAGTATCTGTGGTTGTTGTGGGAGCAGATATGGTTGTTGTGGGAGCATCTGTGGTTGTTGTGGAAGCAGCTGTTGTTGTTGTGGGGACAATTGTGGTTGTTGTTGGAGCAACTGTGGCTGTTGTGGGAGCAGCAGTGGTTGTTGTGGGAGCATCTGTGGTTGTTGTGGGAGCATCTGTGGTTGTTGTGGGAGCAGCTGTGGTTGTTGTGGGAGCAGCTGTGTTTGTTGTGGGAGTAGCTGTGGTTGTTGTGGGAGCATCTGTAGTTGTTGTGGGAGCAGATGTAGATGTTGTTGTGGGAGCAGCTGTGGTTGTTGTGGGAGAAGCTGTGGTTGTTGTTGGAGCAGCTGTGGTTGTTGTGGGAGCAGCTATGGTTGTTGTGGGAGCATCTGTGGTTGTTGTGGAAGTAGCTGTGGTTGTTGTGGGGACAGCTGTTGTTGTTGTGGGAGCAGCTGTGGTTGTTGTGGGAGCATCTGTGGTTGTTGTGGGAGCAGCTGTGGTTGTTGGAGCTGCAGGAGCAGCTGTGGTTGTTGTGGGAGCAGCTGTGGTTGTTGTTGGAGCAGCTGTGGGTGTTGTGGGAGCAGCTGTGGTTGTTGTGGGAATAGCTGTGGTTGTTGTTGGAGCAGCTGTGGTTGTTTTGGGAGCAGGTGTGGTTGTTGTGGGAGCATCTGTGGTTGTTGTGGAAGCAGCTGTGGTTGTTGTGGGGACAGCTGAGGTTGTTGTGGGGACAACTGTTGTTGTTGTGGGAGCAGCTGTGGTTGTTGTGGGAGCAGCTGTGGTTGTTTTGGGGACATCTGTGGTTGTTGTAGGAGCAGATGTGGTTGTTGTGGGGACAGCTGTTGTTGTTGTGGGGACAGCTGTTGTTGTTGTGGGGACAGCTGTTGTTGTTGTGGGAGCAGCTGTGGTTGATGTGGGAGCATCTGTGGTTGTTGTGGGAGCAGCTATGGTTGTTGTTTCAGCAGCTGTGGTTGTTGTGGGAGCAGCTGTGTTTGTTGTGGGAGCAGCTGTGGTTGTTGTTGGAGCAGCTGTGGTTGTTGTGGGAGCAGCTGTGGTTGTTGTGGGAATAGCTGTGGTTGTTGTGTGAGCAGCTGTGGTTGTTTTAGGAGCAGGTGTGGTTGTTGTGGGAGCATCTGTGGTTGTTGTGGAAGCAGCTGTGGTTGTTGTGGGGACAGCTGTTGTTGTTGTGGGGACAGCTGAGGTTGTTGTGGGGACAGCTGTTGTTGTTGTGGGAGCAGCTGTGGTTGTTGTGGGAGCAGCTGTGGTTGTTGTGGGAGCATCTGTGGTTGTTGTGGAAGCAGCTGTGGTTGTTGTGGGGACAGCTGTTGTTGTTGTGGGGACAGCTGTTGTTGTAGTGGGGACAGCTGTTGTTGTTGTGGGAGCAACTGTGGTTGTTGTGGGAGCAGATGTGGTTGTTGTGGGAGCAGATGTGGTTGTTGTGGGAGCAGCTGTGGTTGTTGTGGGGACAGCTGTGGTTGTTGTGGGAGCATCTGTGGTTGTTGTGGGAGCATCTGTGGTTGTTGTGGAAGCAGCTGTGGTTGTTGTGGGGACAGCTGTTGTTGTTGTGGGGACAGCTGTTGTTGTTGTGGGGACAGCTGTTGTTGTTGTGGGAGCAAATGTGGTTGTTGTGGGAGCAGCTGTGGTTGTTGTGGGGACTGCTGTGGTTGTTGTGGGAGCAGCTGTGGATGTTGTGGGAGCATCTGTGGTTGTTGTGGGAGTAGCTGTGGTTGTTGTGGGAGAAGCTGTGCTTGTTGTGGGAGCAGCTGTGGTTGTTGTGGGAGCATCTGTGGTTGTTGTGGGAGCAGATGTAGATGTTGTTGTGGGAGCAGCTGTGGTTGTTGTGGGAGAAGCTGTGGTTGTTGTTGGAGCAGCTGTGGTTGTTGTGGGAGCAGCTATGGTTGTTGTGGGAGCATCTGTGGATGTTGTGGAAGTAGCTGTGGTTGTTGTGGAGACAGCTGTTGTTGTTGTGGGGACAGCTGTTGATGTTGTGAGAGCAGCTGTGGTTGTTGTGGGAGCATCTGTGGTTGTTGTGGGAGCAGATGTAGATGTTGTGGTGGGAGCCGCTGTGGTTGTTGTGGGAGCAGCTGTGGTTGTTGTTGGAGCAGCTGTGGTTGTTGTGGGAGCAGCTGTGGTTGTTGTGGGAGCAGCTGTGGTTGTTGTGGGAGCATCTGTGGTTGTTGTGGAAGCAGCTGTGGTTTTTCTGGGGACAGCTGAGGTTGTTGTGGGGACAGCTGTTGTTGTGGGAGAAGCTGTGGTTGTTGTGGGAGCAGCTATGGTTGTTGTGGGAGCATCTGTGGTTGTTGTGGAAGCAGCTGTTGTTTTTGTGGGGACAATTGTGGTTGTTGTTTGAGCAACTGTGGCTGTTGTGGGAGCAGCAGTGGTTGTTGTGGGAGCATCTGTGGTTGTTGTGGGAGCATCTGTGGTTGTTGTGGGAGCAGCTGTGGTTGTTGTGGGAGAAGCTGTGCTTGTTGTGGGAGCAGCTGTGGTTGTTGTGGGAGCATCTGTGGTTGTTGTGGGAGCAGATGTAGATGTTGTTGTGGGAGCAGCTGTGGTTGTTGTGGGAAAAGCTGTGGTTGTTGTTGGAGCAGCTGTGGTTGTTGTGGGAGCAGCTATGGTTGTTGTGGGAGCATCTGTGGTTGTTGTGGAAGTAGCTGTGGTTGTTGTGGGGACAGCTGTTGTTGTTGTGGGAGCAGCTGTGGTTGTTGTGGGAGCATCTGTGGTTGTTGTGGGAGCAGCTGTGGTTGTTGTTGGAGCAGCTGTGGTTGTTGTGGGAGCAGCTCTGGTTGTTGTGGGAGCAGCTGTGGTTGTTGTGGGAGCAGCTGTGGTTGTTGTGGGTGCAGCTGTGGTTGTTGTTGGAGCAGCTGTGGTTGTTGTGGGAGCAGCTGTGGTTGTTGTGGGAGCATCTGTGGTTGTTGTGGAAGCAGATGTGGTTGTTGTGGGAGCATCTGTGGTTGTTGTGGAAGTAGCTGTGGTTGTTGTGGGGACAGCTGTTGTTGTTGTGGGGACAGCTGTTGTTGTTGTGGGAGCAGCTGTGGTTGTTGTGGGAGCATCTGTGGTTGTTGTGGGAGCAGCTGTGGTTGTTGTTGGAGCAGCTGTGGTTGTTGTGGGAGCAGCTGTGGTTGTTGTGGGAGCAGCTGTGGTTGTTGTTGGAGCAGCTGTGGTTGTTGTGGGAGCAGCTGTGGTTGTTGTGGGAGCAGCTGTGGTTGTTGTTGGAGCAGCTGTGGTTGTTGTGGGAGCAGCTGTGGTTGTTGTGGGAGCAGCTGTGGTTGTTGTGGGGACAGCTGTGGTTGTTGTGGGAGCAGATGTGGTTGTTGTGGGGACAGCTGTGGTTGTTGTGGGAGTATCTGTGGTTGTTGTGGGAGCAGCTGTGGTTGTTGTTGGAGCAGCTGTGGTTGTTGTGGGAGCATCTGTGGTTGTTGTGGAAGCAGCTGTGGTTGTTGTGGGAGCAGCTGTGGTTGTTGTGGGGACAACATTGGTTGTTGTGGGAGCAGATGTGGTTGTTGTGGGCGCAGCTGTGGTTGTTGTGGGAGCATCTGTGGTTGTTGTGGGAGTATCTGTGGTTGTTGTGGGAGCAGCTGTGGTTGTTGTGGGGACAGCTGTGGTTGTTGTGGGAGCAGATGTGGTTGTTGTGGGGACAGCTGTTGTTGTTGTGGGGACAGCTGTTGTTGTTGTGGGGACAGCTGAGGTTGTTGTGGGGACAGCTGTTGTTGTTGTCGAAGCAGCTGTGGTTGTTGTGGGAGCAGCTGTGGTTGTTGTGGGAGCATCTGTGGTTGTTGTGGAAGCTGCTGTGGTTGTTGTGGGAGCAGCTGTGGTTGTAGTGGGAGTATCTGTGGTTGTTGTGGGAGCAGATGTGGTTGTTGTGGGGGCAGCTGTGGTTGTTGTGGGAGCAGATGTGGTTGTTGTGGGGACAGCTGTTGTTGTTGTGGGGACAGCTGTTGTTGTTGTGGGAGCAACTGTGGATGTTGTGGGGACAGCTGTGGTTGTTGTGGGAGCAGATGTGGTTGTTGTGGGAGCAGCTGTGGTTGTTGTGGGAGTATCTGTGGTTGTTGTGGGAGCAGCTGTGGTTGTTGTGGGGACAGCTGTGGTTGTTGTGGGAGCAGATGTGGTTGTTGTGGGGTCAGCTGTGGTTGTTGTGGGAGTATCTGTGGTTGTTGTGGGAGCAGCTGTGGTTGTTGTGGGGACAGCTGTGGTTGTTGTGGGAGCAGATGTGGTTGTTGTGGGAGCAGATGTGGTTGTTGTGGGAGTATCTGTGGTTGTTGTGGGAGCAGATGTGGTTGTTGTGGGAGCAGCTGTGGTTGTTGTGGGAGCAGCTGTGGTTGTTGTGGAAGCAGCTGTTGTTGTTGTGGGGACAGCTGAGGTTGTTGTGGGGACAGCTGTTGTTGTTGTGGGAGCAGCTGTGGTTGTTGTGGGAGCAGCTGTGGTTGTTTGGGAGCATCTGTGGTTGTTGTGGAAGCTGCTGTGGTTGTTGTGGGAGCAGCTGTGGTTGTTGTGGGAGTATCTGTGGTTGTTGTGGGAGCAGCTGTGGTGGTTGTGGGGACAGCTGTGGTTGTTGTGGGAGCAGATGTGGTTGTTGTGGGGACAGCTGTTGTTGTTGTGGGGACAGCGTTGTGGGAGCAGGGACAGCTGTGGTTGTTGTGGGGACAGCTGTGGTTGTTGTGGGAGCAGATGTGGTTGTGTGTGGGAGTATCTTGTTGTGGGAGCAGCTGTGGTTGTTGTGGGAGCAGCTGTGGTTGTGCTGTGGTTCTTGTGGAGCAGATGTGGTTGTTGTGGGGACAGCCAGGGGTGGGGACAGCTGCTGTGGGGACAGCTGTTGTGGGGACAGCTGTTGTTGTGGTGTTGTGGGAGCAGCTGTGGTTGTCAGCTGTGGTTGTTGTGGAAGCTGTGCTGTGGGAGCAGCTGTGGTTGTGTGGGAGTATCTGTGGTTGTTGTGGGAGCAGCTTGTGGGGACAGCTGTGGTTGTTGTGGGAGCAGATGTGGTTGTTGTGGGAGCAGCAGCTGTCGTTGTTGCCAGCTGGTTGTTGTGGGAGCAGATGTGGTTGTTGGGAGCAGCTGTGGTTGTTGTGGGAGTATCTGTTTGTGGGAGCAGCTGTGGTTGTTGGGACAGCTGTGGTTGTTGTGGGAGCAGATGTGGTTGTTGTGGACTTGCAGTTGTGGGAGTATCTGTGTTGGGGAGCAGCTGTGGTTGTTGTGGGGACAGCTGTGGTTGTTGTGGGAGCAGATGTGGTTGTTGTGGGAGCAGCTGTGGTTGTTGTGGGGACAGCTGTGGTTGTTGTGGGAGCAGATGTGGTTGTTGTGGGAGCAGCTGTGGTTGTTGTGGGAGCATCTGTGGTTGTTGTGGGAGCAGCTGTGGTTGTTGTGGGGACAGCTGTGGTTGTTGTGGGAGCAGCCTGGTTGTTGTGGGAGCAGCTGTGGTTGTTGTGGGAGCAGCTGTGGTTGTTGTGGGAGCAGCTGTGGTTGTTGTGGGGACAGCTGTGGTTGTTGTGGGAGCAGATGTGGTTGTTGTGGGAGCAGCTGTGGTTGTTGTGGACAGCTGTTGTTGTTGTGGGAGCAGCTGTGGTTGTTGTGGGAGCATCTGTGGTTGTTGTGGGAGCAGCTGTGGTTGTTGTGGAGCAGCTGTGGTTGTTTATGGGAGCAGCTGTGGTTGTTGTGGGAGCAGCTGTGGTTGTTGTTGGAGCAGCTGTGGTTGTTGTGGGACAGCTGTGGTTGTTGTGGGAATAGCTGTGGTTGTTGTTGGAGCAGCTGTGGTGGGAGCAGCAGGTGTGGTTGTTGTGGGACATCTGTGGTTGTTGTGGGAGCAGCTGTGGTTGCTGTGGGAGCAGCATGCAGCAGCTGTGGTTGTTGTGGAGCAGATGTGGTTGTTGTGCAGTTGTGGGGACAGCTGCTGTTGTTGTTGTGGGACAGCTGTTGCTGTAGGAGCAGCTGTGGTTGTTGTGGGAGCAGCTGTTGTTGTTAGCATCTGTGGTTGTTGTGGGAGCAGCTGTGGTTGTGGGACAGCTGCTGTGGTTGTTGTGGGACAGCTGTGGTTGTTGTGGGAGCAGCTGTGGTTGTTGTGGAGCAGCTGTGGTTGTTGTGGGAATAGCTGTGGTTGTTGTGGGAGCAGCTGTGGTTGTTGTGGGGACAGCTGTGGTTGTTGTGGGAGCAGCTGTGGTTGTTGTGGGAGCAGCTGTGGTTGTTGTGGGGACAGCTGTTGGTTGTTGTGGGGACAGCTGTGGTTGTTGTGGGGACAGCCTGTGGTTGTTGTGGGAGCAGCTGTGGTTGTTGTGGGAGCAGCTGTGGTTGTTGTGGGAGCAGCTGTTGTTGTTGCTGGAAGCAGCTGTGGTTGTTGTGGGGACAGCTGTGGTTGTTGTGGGGACAGCTGTTGTTGTTCAGCTGTGTTGGGGAGCAACTGTGGTTGTTGTGGGAGCAGATGTGGTTGTTGTGGGAGCAGCTGTGGTTGTTGTGGGAGCAGCTGTGGTTGTTGTGGGGACAGCTGTGGTTGTTGTGGGAGCAAGTTGTGTGGGAGCAGCTGTGGTTGTGTGCTGTTGTTGTTGTGGGGACAGCTGTGTTGTTGTGGGGACAGCTGGCTGTGGGAGCAGCTGTGGTTGTGTGGGGAGCTGTGGTTGTTGTGGGAGCAGCTGTGGATGTTGTGGGAGCATCTGTGGTTGTTGTGGGAGTAGCTGTGGTTGTTGTGGGAGGCTGTGCTTGTTGTGGGACAGCTGTGGTTGTTGTGGGAGCAGCTGTGGTTGTTGTGGGAGCAGATGTAGATGTTGTTGTGGGAGCAGCTGTGGTTGTTGTGGGAGCAGCTGTGGTTGTTGTTGGAGCAGCTGTGGTTGTTGTGGGAGCAGCTGTGGTTGTTGTGGGAGCATCCAGGGCTGCTGTGTGGGAGCAGCTGTGGTTGTTGTGGGGACAGCTGTTGTGCTGTGGGAGAGCTGTGGTTGCTGTGGGAGCAGCTGTGGTTGTTGTGGGAGCATCTGTGGTTGTTGTGGGGACAGCTGTGGTTGTGTTGTGGGAGCAGATCTGTGGTTGTTGTGGGAGCAGCTGTGGTTGTTGTGGGGAGCAGCTGTGGTTGTTGTGGGAGCAGCTGTGGTTGTTGTGGGAGCAGCTGTGGTTGCTGTGGGAGCAGCTGTGGTTGTTGTGGGAGCAGCTGTGGTTGTTGTGGGAGCAGCTGTGGTTGTTGTGGGAGCAGAGGTTGCTGGGGACAGCTGTTGTTGCTGGGGGGACAGCTGTGGTTGCTGGGGAGCAGCTGTGGTTGTTGTGGGAGCAGCTGTGGTTGTTGTGGGAGCAGCTGTTGTGTTGTGGGGACAGCTGTGGTTGTGGGGCGCTGCTGTGGGAGCTGTGGGAGCACATGTGGTTGTTGTGGGAGCATCTGTGGTTGTTGTGGGAGCAGCTGTGGTTGTTGTGGGAGCAGCTGTGGTTGTTGTGGGGGACAGCTGTGCTGTTGTGGGAGCAGCTGTGGTTGTTGTGGGAGCAGCTGTGGTTGTTGTGGGAGCAGATGTGGTTGTTGTGGGAGCAGCCTGTGGTTGTTGTGGGAGCAGCTGTGGTTGTTGGGACAGCTGTGGTTGTTGTGGGAGCAGCTGTGGTTGTTGTGGGACAGCTGTGGTTGTTGTGGAAGCAGCTGTGGTTGTTGTGGGACAGCCAGTGGTTGTTGTGGGACAGCTGTGGTTGTTGTGGGACAGCCTGTGGTTGTTGTGGGAGCAGCTGTGGTTGTTGTTGGAGCAGCTGTGGTTGCTGTGGGAGCAGCCTGTGGTTGTTGTGGAGCAGCTGTGTGGGAGCAGCTGTGGTTGTTGTGGGAGCAGCTGTGGTTGCTGTGGGGAGCAGCTGTGGTTGCTTGTGGGAGCAGCTGTGGTTGCTGTGGGGACAGCTGTGGTTGTTGTGGGAGCAGATGTGGTTGTTGTGGGACAGCTGTGGTTGTTGTGGAGCAGCTGTGGCTGCTGTGGGACAGCTGTGGTTGTTGTGGGACAGCTGTGGTTGCTGTGGGGACAGCTGTGTGGTTGTTGTGGGGACAGCTGTGTGGTTGTTGTGGGAGCAGCTGTGGTTGTTGTGGGACAAGCCAGGGTTGTTGTGGGAGCAGCTGTGGTTGCTGTGGGAGCAGCTGTGGTTGTTGTGGGAGCAGCTGTGGTTGTTGTGGAGCTGCTGTGGTTGTTGTGGGAGACAGCTGTGGTTGTTGTGGGCAGCTGTTGTGGGGAGCAGCTGTGGTTGTTGTGTTGGTTGCTGTGGTTGTTGTGGGAGCAGCTGTGGTTGTTGTGGGGACAGCTGTGGTTGTTGTGGGAGCAGCTGTGGTTGTTGTGGAGCAGCTGTGGCTGTTGGAGCAGCTGTGGTTGTTGTGGGAGCAGCTGTGGTTGTTGTGGAAGCAGCTGTGGTTGTTGTGGGAGCAGCTGTGGTTGTTGTGGGGACAACATTGGTTGTTGTGGGAGCAGATGTGGTTGTTGTGGGAGTCAGATGTGGTTGTTGTGGGAGCATCTGTGGTTGTTGTGGGAGCTGTGGTTGTTGTGGGAGCAGCTGTGGTTGTTGTGAGCAGCATTGTTGTGGAGCAGCTGTGGTTGTTGTGGGGACAGCTGTGCTGTGGGGACAGCTGTTGTTGTTGTGGGAGCAGCTGTGGTTGTTGTGGGAGCAGCTGTGGCTGTTGTGGGAGCAGCTGTGGTTGTTGTGGGAAGCTGCTGTGGTTGTTGTGGGACAGCTGTGGTTGTTGTGGGAGCTGTGGTTGTTGTGGGAGCAGCTGTGGTTGTTGTGGGGACAGCTGTGGTTGTTGTGGGGACAGCTGTGGTTGTTGTGGGGGACAGCTGTGGCTGTTGTGGGGACAGCTGTGGTTGTTGTGGGAGCAACTGTGGTTGTTGTGGGAGACAGCCTGTGGTTGTTGTGGGAGACAGCTGTGGTTGTTGTGGGAGCAGATGTGGTTGTTGTGGGAGCAGCTGTGGCTGTTGTGGGAGCAGCTGTGGTTGTTGTGGGAAGCTGTGGTTGTTGTGGACAGCTGTGGTTGTTGTGGGACAGCTGTGGTTGCTGTGGGAGCATCCTGTGGTTGTTGTGGGGAGCAGAGCTGTGTTGTTGTTGTGTGGGGACAGCTGTGTGTTGTTGTTGTGGGGAGCAGCTGTGGTTGTTGTGGGAGCAGCTGTGTTTGTTGTGGGAGCAGCTGTGGTTGTTGTGGGAGCAGCTGTGGTTGTAGCTTGTTGAGCAGATGTGGCTTGTTGTGAGCAGCTGTGTGGTTGTTGTGACAGCTGTGGTTGTTGTGGGAGCAGCTGTGGGTGTTGTGCTGGTTGGGACAGCTGTGGTTGTTGTGGGGACAGCTGTGGTTGTTGTGGGACAGATGTGGTTGTTGTGGGAGCAGCTGTGGTTGTTGTTGTTGTGGGAGCATCTGTGGTTGTTGTGGGAGCAGCTGTGGTTGTTGTGGGGACAGCTGTGGTTGTTGTGGGAGCAGATGTGGTTGTTGTGGGGTCAGCTGTGGTTGTTGTGGGAGTATCTGTGGTTGTTGTGGAGACAGCTGTGGTTGTTGTGGGGACAGCTGTGGTTGTTGTGGGAGCAGATGTGGTTTGTTGTGGGAGCAGCTGGTTGGTAGCTGTGGTTGCTGTGGGAGCAGCTGTGGTTGTTGTGGGGATCTGTGGTTGTTGTGGAGCAGCTGTGGTTGTTGTGCTGTGGTTGTTGTGGGAGCAGCTGTGGTTGTTGTGGGAGTAGCTGTGGTTGTGGGACAGCTGTGGTTGTTGTGGGGACAGCTGTGGTTGTTGTGGGAGCAGCTGTGGTTGTTGTGGAAGCAGCTGTGGTTGTTGTGGGGACAGCTGTGGTTGTTGTGGAGCAGCTGTGGTTGTTGTGGGGAGCAGCTGTGGTATTGTGGGAGCAGATGTGGTTGTTGTGGGGCAGCTGTGGTTGTTGTGGGGACAGCTGTGGTTGTTGTGGGAGCAGCTGTGGTTGTGGGGACAGCTGTGGTTGCTGTGGGAGCAGATCTGTGGTTGTTGTGGGAGCAGCTGTGGTTGTTGTGGGGACAGCTGTGGGTTTGGGGAGCAGATGTGGTTGTGTGGGACAGCTGTGGTTGTTGTGGGGACAGCTGTGGTTGTTGTGGGAGCCAGCTGTGGTTGTTGGGGAAGCTGTGGTTGTTGTAGGGACAGCTGTTGGCTGTTGTGGACAGCTGTTGGTTGTTGTGGGGACAGCTGTGGTTGTTGTGGGAGCAACTGTGGTTGTTGTGGGGAGCAGCTGTGGTTGTGGGGACAGCTGTGGTTGTTGTGTGGAGCAGATGTGGTTGTTGTGGGGACAGCTGTGGTTGTTGTGGGGAGTATCTGTGGTTGTTGTGGGAGCAGCTGTGGTTGTTGTGGGGACAGCTGTGGTTGTTGTGGAGCAGATGTGGTTGTTGTCGGGACAGCTGTGGTTGTTGTGGGAGTATCTGTGGTTGTTGTGGGAGCAGCTGTGGTTGCTGTGGGGACAGCTGTGGTTGTTGTGAGCAGATGTGGTTGTTGTCGGGACAGCTGTGGTTGTTGTGGGAGTATCTGTGGTTGTTGTGGGAGCAGCTGTGGTTGTTGTGGGGACAGCTGTGGTTGTTGTGGGAGCAGATGTGGTTGTTGTCGGGACAGCTGTGGTTGTTGTGGGAGTATCTGTGGTTGTTGTGGAAGCAGCTGTCGTTGTGCTGGTAGTCGTAGTAGCAGTCATGCTATTCTGGAGTTCTGTATAAAAAAATATTTGATTACGACCAAAATGCTCTAAAATATCTGAAAAACGTGCAGAACTAAATTTGTTTGGCAACCCAATACCAAAGTCCAGCTATTTGGTCAACTACTCTACTTCCCATAATGTGTTTGAGTTGTATTATGTGTTGTGTTTAGATGAATCCTTACCAGCTATGATACTGCCATTAACAACATCCAAAAAGACTTCTAATGTGTTGATTAACGTCTTGAGTGAGTCCTCTACATTTGTCACATTAGGGACCACAGACTGGTTTGTGAAGATCAAGTTGGTTGTCACACCCACAGAACCAGACCTAAATATCAAAGAACATAATTGATGTGAAATGCAATAACAGTTATTATTTGTATTAGTAGTAGCATTAGTACTATTATTATTGTTAAGGAATGGTTTACATGTGACTAATACACTTTGTCTATCTGCAATTAAGTAAGTAGTAGAAATGTGGACCAAAAAGAAAACTGAACATACCAGAAACTGATGATGATGCATCTGAGGAAGATTACAGGATATATTCTTTTGTATCCTCGATTCAACTGTAGAAAAATCAGTGCAAACAATAAGCTTTAAACGGACAAGAAAAATAGTAATATAACTCACAATCAAGTTTTGTTTTAAATGTCCATTTAAATATTCGTGCTGATGTCAATTATCAACATTTACCTCAGTTGTGAGATTTGAAGCCAAATTAAGGGACTCATTGGACAGTGGACTTCTGTAGGCTTCCAAAAATGCACGATTCAGCCGGAAATTCAGAATAAGTACACCTTCATTTGCTGTTGGAGGGTCAGTGGAATCACTGGTTGGGGCAACAGTAGTTGTTGGAGCAACAGGTGTTGTTGTTGTAGCAGAAGCTGTAGTTATCGTTGGTACAGCTGTGGTTATAATTGGTGAAGCTGAGGTTGTTGGGTAAACAGCTGTGGTTGTTGTGGGGGTAGCTATGGTTGATGTAGGAACAGCTGTGGATATTGTGGGGACGGCTGTTGTTGTCGTAGCAGAATCTGTGGTTGATGTGGGGGAAGCTGTGGTTGTTGTTGTGCTGGCTGTGGTTGTCGGAGCTGGGGCTGTGGTTGTCGTTGTAGATGCGGTTGTTGCGGGAGCATCTGTGGTTGTGGGGACGGCTTTGGTTGTTGTAGCTGCAGCTGTTGTTGTCGTAGAAGCAGCTGTGGTTGTTGTGGGGGAAGCTGTGGTTGTTGTGGGAACAGCTGTTGTTGTTGTTAGTACGGCTGTTGTTGTAGCCACAGTTTTAGTTGTCGTAGCAGCAGCAGCTGTGCTTGTTGTGGGAGGAGCTGTGGTTTTTGTAGGGACGACTGTGGCTGTTTGTTGGTGGCAATGTTTCGGGTCGTGTTGCTCCTGCTGTTGTTGTTGTTGCTGATGATGTTCATGTTTGTGCAGCTGTGGTTGTTGTGGGTGCAGCTGTCGTTTTTGTAGCCTCAACTCATTTTGTTGTTTCCGCTGCGTGCTTGTTGTAGGAACAGCTGTGGTTGTTGTTGGAGAATCTGTGGTTGTTATGGGCTCAGCTGTGGTTGATTGTGCTGACTCATTTGCCATGATTGTTGTTGCCGTTAGTACTGTTGATGGAATGGAAATTGTATTATTTTTGTTGTTTCACGTTTCATCATACCCAGCACATTTAAGGGGACATTTGAAGTGTCTTTCCTATATCTGAGAGATATACGAATGATCAGGAAGCAATGTATTTTTTTTTACACATATTTAACACCTTTATTGTGCACTCAACTACTTCCTTACATACTTTCATAATTTGCTTTAACTGGTACCGGGGTGCCTTCAGGCAAGTCTTGTGAGGCTTGTTGGCGTCTTAGAGCAAAACAACTGACATGTACGTGTTCGTGAGAGACTCAACTTTACATTGAGGAGTCAATAGTTTGTAGGCCAAACCATTCGGACACTACAGAGTATTTTTGTTTAGAATGTATCATTGTCTTTAGCTCTGCCACTTTTCACTGCAGATGCGGAAGGAAGATACGGGCGGACGCGGTTGATTGAGACGCAGCCCATCCAAAAATACATCTCTAGCTTAAACAGACTGATTTGTAGAAGGATTTATTTTATTATGTGAGTTAAATTTCCAGAAATTGACCCAAGAGGGTTTTAATGTGTATCTGAGCTATTGCCATTCAAGCAGGCAGAAATACAGCTCATATGGCAAGTTTTGAATCATTTCTGCTTGCTGTATTTCTTACATTTGGCATGACGTAAACATTTGTTGTGTGGTTATTTGACTGTGTTATGCAGTGATGATTGGTCAAATTTGATTTTGCTAAACCTTTTCCCATTTCAGGATCAGGAACTGAAAAATGATGTCCTACTCCAGAGGCCTTTCAGAGGCATTTGGTGCTCAGACCCAGGGTTAAAGGAAGGTACGGGAAAAATTGTGCAGTTCGCAGACTATTCATTACTTTTGAATGAATCTTGATTTGTTTTCCAAGGGACTCCTTCCTTTTATATATTTGTTTGACCTGCTGGCACAATGAATCCTACAACAGGATTAATTTGCGCTCTTCCGCGGCTCACCGGCTGATGAGATTTGCTCCGACTACCAACTGTCTATCATATGTTCATGCAGAACAACCACAGCTGCTCCTGTAAGCAGACTGGTTGGCTTCTAATCCACAATTTGGCATATGCTCAGACCATACTGTACCAAATCACAAAATGTTAATTCCTAGCAATTATTTTTATGCTTATCAGTCAAAAATGTACACTGTTTGAAGAACATTTTTATAAGTCTCAGTCCCAAATGACAGCACCAATACGCCCCCAAAGAAGAAAGACAAGGGGAAAATCTTTCCTTGCCTCTTTATCAAAAACCTATTTTCTGAGGTCAGCAGAGGTTCCTTCCCTGGGACCTTCTCATCCAATGGGTTTGGAGAAGGAGGTGAGAAGAGAGGATGCAAGGAATAAAGGAAATTTGAGATTTGAGATTCTCCCAAGTTTAAACATTCGGATGCGTTCGGGTCTTGTGTCCCTGGCAATAACTTTGGCTCTGCCCTCAAAGGGTATAGAAAAGGGAATCTCAATCCATTCTGGCTGGACACCCAACCTGCTAGCAATATGCATTTAGCTAGCTACATCTTTCTAGTACAGAAGTGACATTCTTGAAGTCAACTTTGTATATTAGTATGGGTGTAGCAAAGGATGAATTATCCAGCCAGTTAAGATTGCATGAATGTTTTAAACCTAAAACTGTAGCATCATAATGTTAATAAAAAAAATATGATACGGTTTCCACAACATTCTATACCTTTGTGATCATTGCTAAGGGTAACAATGGACCAAATGTCATTGATGACACAAGCTTGTCTTCCTCCATGGTGAACAAGAGCCTTGTGGAATAATGATTCATTTTACTTTTTAGTTCATGGTTTTCCTGCGCGCTCTGGGCATTACTAAATCAAATGAATGAAATTAGTAGAAAGATGTGTTCTTTTGACTGAAAGAGTTATAAAAACCAGAGTCAGTGAAAAGAAACTAACTTCCAATCAATACTTTTTACGACCATATTTCATGTAATTCTATATAGTTTTACATGCTTTGAGACATTAGCAAAAGGGTTTTAATACCACAAAAACGACCGAAATTACTGGGCTACGCGGATACTGACAACCAGAGATAAATAAAAACGTCCTTGTCTTCAATGCAACCAATACTAAAATAAAGAGATGTACAATTTGTATGTCTCCCTACCTTTAGGCTCCTTTTCCTTTTTGCCCATGTGATCTAGAGTCTGGCATAGAACCACAGCGTCACGCACTGCCTTAGCTTATTTTGAATTTGCTACCAAAAACTGACACATGACATTTCATAAACTGGAGTGGGCAGGCAGTCAAATAAGCTGAACCAGCTAGGCTAACTTGGAGAACAAACATTACACTTTAACACATCCTTGATAAAGTTTGTTTTACATTTAACCTTCGAAATTGGTCCTTTCAAAGTATACATGATATAATTCCATGAGAGGTGATGCATTCTATTTCACTACTATAATGTACACTGATGATTAGTCAGCTGGCTACAGTGGTTTACGTTTCAGTGGATGCATGTGCAACAATGATGGGGCTTGAGCCAGGAGCCATTGCCATTTAGCGTTAACCATGCTACTTGCTATTCTTCCCATTCATGTGCACTCTGCTGTTTGTGTCTTTGGTAATGCAATCATTTTATGTGTGCCCCCAGTGGCACAGAATATATAACTTTTTTGTGCCACTGACTTTCACATCGTTTTTGGCATGACTAGGGTTGGAAAATTACGGTAACTTCCCAAAAATGTCCAAGTTTTCCAGAAATCTTGGTCAGAGGATTCCAGATTTCCTGGTTATTCCCTCCTAAATCCGCGAATCTTCCAATCGAGATTTCTGTAAAACCTTGGTTAATTTTGGTTTATATTATCAGAATTTTCTATCCTAGGTTTGACTATCTGGAGCGGACACATTTTATCTCGGTCCAAAATCAACCCATCCACTGTCAACTAACAGCTACTCCCATTTTTTCAAGATTCAATGCAGCTGTTTTTATCTCACTTCCAAATCATGTCTGGGTAACAATTAAGTATCTTACTGTGATTATTTTAAATTAAAATGGTCAAAAAGGAAAATAGCTTTTTAGCAAAGAGCAATTTCTCAAGCAACAATTTTGCCAGAACTGTCATGGAGTGGTTTGAGTGGGGTGGGAAAACTGAAAATTAGCTGTTATTGGAGAGGTTTGGAAATATTTGTATTGTTCCATTATCTAATTTACCACATGGTGACATCACCATGGATGGCCAAAACTACATCCCACAAAAACATTCTCAAATTTCAAGTGGCTTTTCAAACCGCTCTTCCACCAAAAGGGCGTTGTCATAATTTTCACAGTTTCACAGTATTGTTCCAACCTCATAGTGTGGAAATATATATAAAACACAGGAAAATAACGTTGTGGACTGCACTGGGATTTGAACAATTTCACAATCTCCATATAATTGTTTTACACATTGCTTAAGACATATTCTCATATGAACCTCAGGAGCTAAGTAATCACACAGAAGTTTAATGCACCACTCTTGAAACTATGGAGCTAAACCCACAATTTTCGAGCATGTTCTGCTCTCATTTCTTACCTGTTAGACATAGCAGTGTAGTGCTCATCTTGATTTTGGCCATATTTCCACCACCTAAGAGAGAAAGATGATATCAAGTTTTCTACACATAAATGTTGGAACTATATTTTGATATTCTGCCTCATACAATATATGTACATTTTGGCATGTAGTATTGTTTGCACACTTGATAAAGACAAAAAATATTGCTGAGAAAAAAAACATTTGTTTAAGAAGTTATACTTTTCCTCTCAAAAAATAGGGGTTGAAATGATTGGCACTCCGGTTTTCAATACTCCGGCACCCTCCCCTTGCGAGGACAATGGCACTGAGACTTTATCAAAAATGATTTTTAACATTGGAGAACACATTGGGAGGAATCTTAGACCATTCCTCCATACAGAATATTTCCAGATCATTGATGTCCTTCGTTTGCGCTTTGACTTGCCTAGTTAAATAAAGTTTCAATTAAAACAATTATCATAAATGATGGACTGCCCTCTTCAATTAAGACCCCAGGTTTTCAACGTGGTTCAAGTCTGAAGACTCAGAAGGCCATTGCAAAATATTTACCCTTACAGAAAAACCACATGATTTCACATTCATGTAACCACGTTTTCACGTGTACCCACTGGGCACATACGTCAGTTAAATCTCTAGTTTTGATTTACATTTGGTTGAGTTGTCAAATAATGTAAATTCAGTATAAAATCGATAAAACATATCACCATATCATTGGCTTTATGTTAAAAGTTAAACAAAGAAATGTTATAACTTTTTGCAAATCCAGTCAGTTTTGCAGGTTGATTCAACGTTATCACATAGATTTTGGGGATTGAAATGGCGTGGAAACAACGTTGACTCAACAATTATTTCTCCAGTGGGTAGTTTTATGTTACTTTACCTGTTGTCACATGTTATCACATTATCTTCACTTAAGATCACGTGATCACATGAAAACGTGTTTTTATTTGTTTGATGCCAAAAGAAGAATGCAAAGAACCTCGTACCTACTGTACAATATAGTGGCGGATCTTTGATCTTCTGAGGCTATTTTGCTTCCGCTGGTCCTGGTGTCCTTGTTAAGGTCAATGGCGACATGAACTTTACCCAGTACCAGGACATTTTAGCCAAAAACATGGTGTCCTCTGCCAGGAAGTTGAAACTTGGCTGCAAGTGGATCTTCCAAGACAATTACCCAAAGTACACATCAAAATCCCCAAAGAAATGGTTAATTGACCACAAAATTAAAACATTTGCAATGGCCATCTCAATCTCCAGATTTGAACCCCATTGAAAACCTGTGGTTTGAATCGAAGAGGGTAGTCCATAAGCGTAGGCGAAGGATATCAAGGATCTGAAAAGATTATGCATGGAGGAATGGTAAAAGCTCCCACCCATTGCGATTTCCAAATCAGAACATTTTCAGAAAATGACTCAATGCTGTTATTCTCGCAAGGGTAGGGTGACAAAGTATTGAAAACAGGGCCAATAATTGTTATTAATTTATTTATTTAAAAGAAAAAAAATTACTTGTTAAACAAAATCTCTTTCTCTGAGCAATTTATTAGTCTAAAATAATATAAAATAATATTTTTGGGGCGTACATTATGGCTCAGTACTTGTACTATTTATTGTATACAGTCTTTTTGCTAATCTTTATCAAAGGTGCCAATAATTTGTTTGTGACATTATTTAGAAACTTTGCTGGCATATTGTGTGTATGATTTGTGTGTGTGTGTTATTTTCATATGACTGAGATTTAAAAGGTCAATCAGTTGCTATACATTTTCAAGACATGTTTCATGGGACGTTGCAAGAACATGTATGTGGATCAGTTGTCAGGACGTCGCCTGATGGTCCAAAAGAAACCTTCTCTCCCCCAAAAAGAATGTTTCAATACACATCAGGCCTTATTACTGCAGTCAAACCCAAGGCTCTGATTGGTGAACGACTGATCCATTCACAGCTCTTTTTGTCTTTCTGCAAGGTTAGGGGCACACACACACAGTGCTTTAAACATACAGGGTTTTTATTTACATATTTGACAAGCATAACATTGTACATGTACATTTATAAAGTAAATATTATTTTCCTTGGTTTTGGAACTCACAACATTGTGGTTCACAATATTCAGATCTTCCTGCTATGCCACCATGTCTGTCGGTCTTCAGTTCATTTGACTATTCTCTCATTTTTTATTTGATTGACTTTTTTCAACAATGAGGGCTTTCTGTGTAGTTGTTGTCACGTCTGCTCCTGCTCCTCCCCTCCGGTGTACGACTTCGCCAGAGTACTAACCGCTGGTCCTGGCATTCATCATTACGCACACCTGGCACTCATCATTACGCGCATCTGTGAATCATTTTGATGCATCTGTGAATCATTTTGATTCACACCTGGACTCCATTACCTTCATCATTTCCTCCCATTTATATGTCACTCTCCCATGTTCACTCACCAGTTGATATTGTTATTGTGTATTGGCGTACTGCTTGATGTTAGTGTTGTGTTCTTGGTTTTGTTGTTTTATTAAAATGTTTCACCTGCTTCTGACTCACCGCACCATCATTGCAGAATACCAACTCCAAATATGGAAGCAGCAGGACAACCGGACATCTCCCAGACAATCAATGATCAAGGTGACCTACTTCGTCAACACCTTGCTCAACTGGGGACAGCCATGGAAGATGTTCTCCGCAGTCTACAACGTCTCAACAGTGGAGGATATTCTAGAGCCAGTCTACCCAACGAGTCCTCACACCAGCCCATTCAGCAATCCGATCAGCGATGCCCGTCAGGTCAGCGATGCCCGTCTGTCCCTCCCGGAGAAATATGAATGGACACCACCCAAATTTCGTGGCTTCCTCCTTCCTCCTTGGCCAGGTCACAGTTGTAAATGAGAACTTGTTCTCAACTAGCCTACCTGGTAAATAAAGGTGATATATTTGTAATGTTTTTTAAAAGTGCTCCCTCTATTTCGCACATCAGATGGGAGCTCCCACCACAGAGAGGTGTAAGGTTTCCACGGTTATTTCTCTGCTGACTGGGCGGTCATTGAAATGGGCTACAGCTGTCTGGGAGAGAGGTGAGGAGGAGCTTGAGTCTTATGAGGGGTTCATGGCTCTGTTGAAATGGATTTTCGATCATGCCGCAGAGAGGGAGGTGAGCGTCTGCCTTAGCTCCAGCAGGGGAATCAGATGACTGCTGAGTATGCGCAGATCCGGGATCCACTAGAGCAGAGAGACGGTCACATGAGGTTACGTCCCCAGGACCAGGAGTGAGTATTCCATCTACTGCTCTTCCTGTTAGACTCTTTTACTGCACATCACTCTGGCTGACTGTCCCTCATGCCCTGTGTCTACAGCTTTAGTGGATTTCGGTGCCGCAAGGAAACCATCACACACATCTGTCACGTACTGTCACGTCTGCTCCTCCCCTCCGGCGTATAAAGTCGCCAGAGTACTAACCACCGGTCCTGGGATTCATCGTTACGCACACCTGGCACTCATCATTACGCGCACCTGTGAATCATTGATTCACACCTGGACTCCATTACTTTCATCCTTTCCTCCCCTTTATGTCACTCACCAGTTGATATTGTTCTTGTGTATCGGCCGGCGTACTACCTAAAGTTAGTGTCGTGTTCTTGGTTTTGTTTTATTAAAACGTTTCACCTGCTTCCAACTCACCGCCCCATCATTACAGCTGTCTAATGTCGGTAGGGCATATTAACCTGTCATAATGATACTGCTGAATCACTATGATCAATACAAGATTTTCTTGGGTGTACTTTAACAGATCTGAGATTTAATTCAATGTGCATTCACCCAATTGCTTACACCTATCAAGTTGTTTCAGATCGACCCAAGTGCATAGGGAAGAGGGGTTAGGGATTATTCTGGACAGGGCCTATACTGGCCCAATGAGAACATTCTTTAGAGAAATCCCTTATTGGAACATTAGTTAGGATGTATGTCATTGGTGCTTGTGGCCTGGGTTAGGGGAAACGTTCTCTCCCATTCTTAGTCATATATCTTATTCCTCCCCTCCGACTGAGCATATCAAAGAGAACTCTGTATTTTTTGTATCCACATCACTAATACCATGTAGAACAAACATGTCTCTAAGGAATCACATCAGTTCTCGTCATTGCATTTCAATTTCTGACATTCCTAATTTGTTGCCAAAACATGGCCTGGGTGGTAATGTTGCTTCTGAAAGAAACATACCCAGACGATGGTGGCCGCATTCTCAGAATATCTGAAATGTGTATATTTACAGTAGCATGTCCATACTTTCTCACATTTGCCATTCAAACAATATTGAGGGAAGTTATCCCAGAACAATACACAACAGAGTTCCAAAATAGACCCATTGCAACAGAATCACTTGGGACCAGTGTTGGGGGCAATAATTACATACTGTAATATATTCCTTGAATGACTAAGTAATATACCGAGTTACTGTCTTCAAATATAGTTTTATTAGTTACTTTTTCAATTAACCCCTATACAGCATTTTAGTCATAAGGTAAACTCTGCAAAGGCACCATTGATCTCTTTGTCCAGAAACACATCTGGAGCCACGAAGTTCCAGAAATGCGTGAAAGAGGCTAAATCTATACTCATTATGATAAATAAAGGTGCATAAATATTTCCAATTGTAACGAAACGTTCATATAACATTTTTAAATGTTTTATAAATGCTATGCAAAACAATTTTGACATTAAGATGTATTAGTACCCAGGCCACCAGCACCAATGACAAATGACCCAAACACTGTCCCAATAAGGGATATCTCTAGGTCATGCGCTTATTGGGACAGTATAGTTTGACACTGTCCAGAATAAACCCTAACCCCTCCCAAGGCACTTGTGTAGATCTGAAACATCTTGATAGGTGTAAGCAATAGGGTATTTACACTTTGAAGTTAATCTCAGCTCTATTAAAAGTACTCTCAAGAAAATGTTGTATTGATCATAGTTATGTAGGATTGTCATTAAAACAGGTCAATATGCCCAACTAGCAGTAGACAGCTATACAGAAAGTAATCTAGGATCAGCGTTTTCTTCCCGAATCCTAAAGTTATCTTTGATAGGGGTTAAAATGCAAGACTGAACATAACAGAAGCTTCCAGGGCCAACCTCATTCTGGTGATTTCTCAGAAATGTTCCAGACTCATAGTATAGGTGTTGTCAATTAACTTCCTCACCCTTCAAAGAACAATAAAAACATGTATCAAGATTCAAGGAGATGGAGGTTGTTGTTTCTTTCTAATATAATTTGCTATCAGACATACAGTGCCTTCAGGGAAGTGTTCACACATCTTCACTTTTTTCCCAAAAGTATTGTGTTACAGCCTGAATTTATTATTGATCAAATTTAGATTTTGTTCCACTGGCTTAGACACCACCCCATAATGTAAAAGTGGAATTATGTTTTTAGAAATGTTTACAAATTGATAAAAAAGGAAAAGATGAAATGTCTTGAGTCAATAAGGGTTCAACCTCTTTGTTATGGCAAGCCTAAATAAATTCAGGAGTAAATATTTGCTTATCAAGTCACATAAGTTGAATGGACTTACTCTGTGTCCAATAATAGGGTTTACATGTACCCCATACACACTTATATGTAGTCAAGCAGTGAATTTCAAACACAGATTCAACCACAATGACCAAGAAGGTTTTTCAATACCTCACATAATTAATGTATTCAATTTACCAATTATTAATGTGTAATTCAATACATTTGAATGAGCTAATTTGGCTAAGGCCAAATTCAAATTTTTACCAAATACTTAAACAATACGTTTACACTGAGTCACTACAAAAATACCTGCATCCTTCCTAACTTAATTGCCGGAGAGGAAGGAAACTGCCCAAGGATTTCACCATGAGGCCAAAAGAGACTTTAAAACATTTACTAAGTTTAATGGCTGTGATAGGAGAAAACTGAGGATGGATCAACAACATTGTAGTTCTCCACAATACTAACCTAAATGACTGTTCAAAAAATGAATCACATTTCTTATCCCTAATCGCGTTATCCAGAGCACCCGCACCCTATGGACTGAAGAAACACAATAACTCATCAGTAATCCCCTTCGAGTTAATCTCACCTACTCAATAGTCCCCAACCTCTTCTCCACCCAATCTGACACCACATATGGATCAGCTAAAATGCAAAGATCCATTTAGCATTTTAGTGCAAAAAATGCACCTTTCAGCAGGACAATTACCTAAATATACACTGGCTTTGCTTACCAAGACGACATTGAATGTTCCTGATTGGCCTAGTTACATTTTTGACTTAAATTGGCTTGAAAATCTATGGCAAGTCTTACGTAAATACATAAATATTGTATATTCCATTTGTATAGACTTACCCAGAAAATATGCCAAATATGATCATGAAATGTATTGACTCAGGAGTTTGAATACTTATGTCAATGAGATATTTTTGTATTTCCTTTTTAGTAAATTAGCAAACGTTTTCATTTTGTCCTTATGGGATATTGTGTGTAGATGGGTGTAACACAACAAAATGTGGAATAAGTCAAGGGGTTTGACTACTTTCTGAAGGCACTGTATAATTAAATAATCCTATTACGTCTGATGTCCATTCTTGAACTGACTTGGTAACATTCTTGATTGATTTGGCAGATATAAATGAATAATGTTTGGGCTCCAGGTCTGCTTGGTGGCAAGATAATTTCATGTGATATTATTATATTGGTGAAATAACACTCACTGATTATGAGAGGAATTTCAGTGTTTTAGTCTTCATGACTATTTTGTAATTTCAAATGAAATTCTATTTTGATTAAATCTATTTTGATTAAATCTGTTGATATTAAGAATTGTTATTATTTTTCACTCATTTGTTTTGATGGATTTTAAATGTGGAACTGCAATTTTTGAAGTTCAGATATATGTTTGTATAAAGTTTTCACCCCAAAAATTATTCCACTCACCTGAACTTCTTGAAATAAATATATGAAGTCCACTTTAAATTGTACTCCGAAAGGGTCACACGGTTATGATCAACCAGGTATACAGGTCCAAAAGTATAGCGTCTTCTCTCTCTATCACCTCACGATCAGTAACGCCAGTACGACAGGAGGATGCAGATATACTCAATGTGAATCTCAGACCGTATTTAAAGCCTTAATGTGGCATTTGCTGATCAACAGGTTGGGTGGTGTTTTGTGTTGTTAGGCCCTTTTTATAGATGACCTCATTCCTAAACATTCCTCCACCCTGGCAAATCCATCTACCCTACCTTATTGTGGAAAGACATAATCAGTGCCATCTGCCAATCTGTTGTTTTTGTTCATTGTCTGATTGCAAAAGAGGTATCAAAATTATTTTCCATACCGGTTCTACCACAAGTCACAGATAATTGCACACAGGACTGGCAATACAGATATGTATCTGTTACTCACAAAATATAACTATTGTACACTGTGTAAAATCTATGTAGTGTTTATAAGATGGAAGTAGAAGCCTAAATGTTGCTGTCCGTTAGTTTACTTCAATTAGAGGGGTGGTGGGAAAATAAAATAATAATAGGGGAAAATAATAAAGGAACATATATACATTCTTTAAATATATAACCCTAAAACGATTTAACTGATCATTTAAAATAATATTTTTTAAATGAATGTTATGTACCTATTAATTCTTGAAGAATACTAAGAACCATGTGACTGGGCTGCTGTTTTGTTGTTTTTCAAATTAAGGACTAGAAACTAGGCCTTTAAATCGTGGATTGATGAAATATTAATTCGATAATTTGATAGATATTGACAGGATGTTATGATGGATATCTGTGTATGGCTCAGATACTGGGAATTCGTTTTGGGGATATTGAGTTGGTGAGATTGAGATTGGAACTGGAAAATACATTTTGTTACCACCTTAGTGGATATATTTATGGACAGACGGACAAGCTGATTGATGCATTGGTAGAAGCCTGTTGATATATGTAGAGATAGATACATGAGAGATACCTGTGGTTACACAGATGAATAGAGAGGGTGCAGTCAGAGATCTAAGGGTTTTTGAGTCATTAAATGCTTTTCTACTTCGGCAGCAGAATGTGTCATCTTACCTACTCTCTCACCTGACTCATCAAGTGCGGTTATTTTAGCATTGGTCTGAGGACTGGGCACTGGCACCTGTAGTTGTAGATTTTGGAGGCAGATACAATGTAATTTCAGTGTAGATAAAATGTGTTGTTAGTTTACAACTGTGAAACCTACAGTATAATAAAATGTGGGTAATTTTAAATGATAAAACCACACAAATGCATTATATTACATAGGAAATGATATCACCTAACATATTATATAAACGGTGGTAAACAATTAGCTATTACATGGTGTTCTGTGATATTCTGGTCATAAATTCAACCTCCTGTGAATGTTTCTATCATCTTGGTAACTTTACACATTTTAACACAAAGCTTTGATCACTGTGTACTACTATTGAATGTTCCCCCCAATGGCCCTTATGATACCACATCATAGAAGCCTTGTATACAAATAACTTCCTTCTCATTTTTTGAGAGTGTATACCTTTCTGTCATGTCAACCATCCATTGAAATCAAATAATTCCATGTTTCCACTTGGCTTTTGTCTTCATAAGAATTCAGTCACGTAACCTATTATGGTGGTAATCTAGCCCAGTTTCTAGACGGCGATACATCTGGCAAAATAATGGAAACTTTAATAAACGAGGGATACAAAGTATGTAAATTGTGTTGAGATCTGGTGACTGAGACGGAGATGGCATATGGTTTACATCGCTTCAATATTCATAAAACCATACAATCACCACTTGACCTGATGATGGGGGCATTTTGATCCGGGAAGAGACCCCTCCCACCAGGATGGAACTGCTTCATCATAGGCTGAAGGTGATCACTCAGAATGGATGTGTAGTTATATGTACCTGGCCCTCTAAGGGGTTGAGTGGACCTAAACTATGCCAGGGAAATGCACCACACACCATTACAGATCCACATGAACCCTTCCCCTGCTTTCAATATATTTTGTATCCCTCATTTACTCAAGTTGTTATTTGATGTTGTCAGTTACCTGTATCTCTGTCTATAAACTGGACTAGTTTACCCTATAATAAGCTACGTGAGTGAACGTTTATGAATACAAAAGCCAAATCTGTCTGATAAAGTCTGCAAAGCAAATGTTGCATGTAAGTGATACATGACCTACTGCAGACATCATGATAAAATTAAAGTTCATGTTAGCTGACCAAAGGTTTGCTCAGCTTGTCTTCACCTAAAACAATTCTGAAGCAGCAAGATTACAATAATGTGAAATAGAACCACAATGCGCTTCAACTATGACATGTTGAAGGCTAACTATAGGGAGAAGCCCCGTAATAAGACGTTAACCTGTGGTAACCCCACGAGGCTCATGACGTTTCTGGACCACGGACAGTTACTGAGTCAGAGCAAAGAACAGCAGCGCTGCCTCAGCTTTTTCAGTACCATCAGTTGGACACTGTGCCTAGCATCTCAATGAGCACATTGACACTCATCAAAATACGCAATATATATATATTTTTAAATTATAGAAGCAATGGCTTCTTTAATGTTTTATTACAGGTTGCACCTCAAACTATTTAATAGCCTATCCAATGGTCTGCTGTGCCCATAACCAGGGTTATTGTTTAATAAATTGCATGGGCCCATGAAAGAACATTGAAATAGTGTAGCACCCCGATTACATGTGATGTATAGGCTAAAATCGAATCACAATATGAATGTTTACCACTAACAATCTGCAGAAATGGGAGGGAAAAGTGAGATCAGAACCCAATGCAGACACAATGTGCCCAAAGTGCCTGCATTTTAATACCATGTGTAATTAAGCAATAAGGCCCGAGGTGGGGTGGTATACGGCCAACACACCACGGCTAAGGGCCGTTCTTATGCACGATGAGAGCGATCCCCAGAACGGCAGTCAGTGTGACCAGAGCAACAGGAGAAAACATTTCAAAGGTCAGTCTCCCTCCAATACAGCAGAGGTGCTCCGTTCTTTCATCAAAGTCTTGAAGAACACCTGATGATGCTAGAGCACGGCTAGAACAAAAGCATGCAGACACTCAGTAGGTCTCCAGAAGGAGTTTTGCCATCCTTCATCCCCCTCTCTCCCAAAGAGAGAATCAAGCCCCGGTCATATGCCTCATCCAGTCCTAAACTGAATGTCCCCTTTGACGGTTCCCATCCCCATGTAATTACATTGTTTTAACACCACTTTATGACTTGCGGTCTAAAGTTGCATTATAAGGTTGAAAATGATCAGTCAGGACCAAAGGCTGGGCTGGTCTCACTGAACCATATTAACCCTGCTCATGGACAATTCATTGACCTTCAATCAAAACTAAAGATAATTAAGTTTCATTACATGTCTTCAAATATCTGTGAACTACTGTATGGTTAAAGGTTGGCTTATCATTATGAAATATTTTCTTTATTCCTTGTAAACTACTTTTAAATCAATATATCAGTTCAATTCAGTGGGTGTTAGTCATTGAGCAGACCTTAAAATAAAGTAAACATTTTATTCTCTGAATTAATAGAACGATATGTATTTTACTGAATTTACTATATTTTAGCGATCTTGACATAAGACAATTTTGTTTGGGAAGCTAAAAGCATGATATTAAAAAGGTTGAAAATGAAACTGTTTTTACCGCTGTAGCCACAGAAGTTGCTAATGTTTGGAACTCTGGTGATTAAGTCTGCTGTGAAGTTTTGCTCCAATTTGAACTCAAACTTAACCTCTGGTGGTGAAGGGGCCGGTGTTGTGGTATTAGTTAGAGAATGTGGGTTGGTGACATATTGACTTGAGCCAAAGTTGCATTGACAGGTGGTGTTGATGATGCAGCATGCAAACATGAGTAGTTGTACTGATGTTAGTTGGTTCAGTAGTTATGTTGTTACCTTGGATTGTTGTGTTTGTACCTTGATTTGTACCTTGATGTACCTTGAGTTGTCACATTTGAAGGTAAAGAAGTAATGAAGTTGTCGACTGGTTGTGGAGAAAGTGTTGCTTTCATTGTCGATGTAGCATTGGCATATGGTGCCATTGCAATGATATGTGTAGTTGGAGGTAGAGGTCTGTGCTGGACTGATTTCTTCATCCCACTACTGCCCACACCAGTAGGTTTTCATACCACACTCCACCAGCACCTGTTTGCTTTCTGTCCGACTCCCACCCGCTACCACAAGAACTGGTCCCAAACCCAACTGCAGCTCCGCAATATTATTTTAGGCGTATGTGATGCAGCTCACTTAGCAGCCATGGTCCCAGCAATTGGCAGCCATGGTCCTAGGGGCACAACTTTCAATGGGGACAGGGGGGGACATGACCAAACCCACTTTATGAAATTGCATTATTATCCACCCCAGTTTTATCATTGAACTGGGATACAAAAAGAGGCATCGGTGGGCTTCAGGACACTGGTGTCAGACGGATTTAGGACCATGTGGACACCACAGAGTGCGCAGACAGACTGTGTGAAAGCAAAGCTTCACGGGAGAGATGAAGAGAGGCATCTGCTGGGAGATGGAAGCGCAGCTTGGCAAATAAATACTCATAGCTTCTTCTCAGCTGATGAGGAGGAAGAAGATGACGGACAAGGAAAATAAGGAACAAAGTGGGAACATATTATTAATTGATATGGAGTGTGGGATTGTACAAGCCTTCTGCAAGATCTGGTGAAGGAGAAGATGGTGGATAAGGGAAAAAGGAGGAAAGTTCCGACGTCTTCCCGAGGATGAAAAGCATGATTCTGGCCCAGTGGGAGAGAGATTTGTGAAGAGAATGGATCTTTGCATTTTAGCTTATCCATGGGTGGAGAAGAGGTTGGGGACTATTGAGTAGGTGAGAGTAACTCGAAGTGGATTACTGATGAGTTATTGTGTTTCTTCCGTCCATAGGGTGTGGGTGCTCTGGATAACGCGATTAGGGATAAGAAATGTGATTTGTTTTTTGGCGCCATTGAAAGGAGTAATAACGGGGTGGCATTAAGTGTTGAGGAGGATCACTTGAAATTGAAACATTTCCGATGTCTGTGATGCCAGCCATTTGGTGCTACACATATCCGATGGAGAGAGTGGAGAAACAGAAAATACACTGTCTGTCCTGTTGAGTTTTGATGTAGAGTCTTTGTTCAACAAGATACATTTAGAAAGTGTAAGTTATCCAATTAGAGCTTTTGTTCCAAAAATACTACATTGTTTTTAGGTGTAAAGTTCATGGGCATGTTGCAGCAGTGTGTAGGAGGGAGATTCCTAGATGTGAGAAGTGTGCAGGAGGGCATGAGGTGAAGGAATGTGTAGTATCGATGGAGAAAGTTGTGTGTGCTGGCTGTGGTGGTGCACAAGAGGCTGGAGATGGAGGTGTCCAGTGAGAGAAAGGCAGGTTGAGTTTGCCAGGGTTAGAGTTTTACAGAAAGTGTCTTATGCCGAAGCATTGAACAGAGTGGTAGAGGAAGATGGGTACAGGTTGAGGGATCCTGAGAGGATTCCTGTGAGTAGGCAGAGACCAAGAGAGTGATGGGAAGAATATGGTACCTGATGGAAGTCACACAAAATAGAGGTTGTGGTCGCAGCGGCAGAGAAGTACTTGGGATTGCTAGGATTTACTGCATAACCGTTGCAGGCGGTGTTGAGTGGTAGAGCTATGTCCACTCACACCGTAGGATTAGATCATGTGAAATAGTGGAATGGGGTTGTGTTTTTTTTATAGAGAGATAATAGTTGGCAGGGCAATTTTCCTTTTCCCCTTTCCAAATGTTTTCTTACAGTATCAAGAATTTAATGTAGGTAGGCCGTTAATGGCTTTACACATCAGTACAGTAGGTGGTGGTCTATGTACCTAAAAGTTGAATGCAATCTGCCAACAAAATCCTAAAGAAGAAGAAGAAGACAAAGAAGAAGAAGAGACAACTGGTGTCTGTGTGTTGAGCTTTTTCTCCAAGTTGTAAAAGCAAGCAGAGCAGAAACTGACTACTCGTTTTTTGACTGATGTAGCTGGCAAGGCAACTGCTGTTTGACTTATCAGAAAGTATTTATTCTCAGTGCTGAGCTAGTAGTGTAACTGACATGTAATGTTAGCTAAAGTTTCAATAATGGTAATTTCAATTATTTAACCATTGATTCTATTCTTGGTTAATATAATGTATAAATGTACACCAACGTAATTCTTTGTTATGCCTCATCTTAGGAGGATCAGATGGTGATGGGTCTCAGCAGGGTCAGGCAACCAGGGAAGAACAGTCTGTGACTGCGCTGAGGTGAGCTTTTGCAGATACAGCAAACACTGGACAGAAAACACAGGACAAGACAGAAGTTTCAAAGATCTAAACTATTTTAAGGCAGTTTGACAAACCTCTAAAGTTGATTGATGGCATAAATGTAAAGTTATCACTCAATTTTATTTATTACAATATTAAGGGTATACTGTGCAACTGTCATAGGGTCTAGATGACTTATATGGAATGCTGTACGACAAAAGGAGTCTGTATTGAAAACATGTCCATGTTAGGGGAAATACCTATTTAAGCAACCCCTAGCTGCTGGGCTGCTCAGTCCTGACCCTGGGGGTCTGCCGTACTGTTGGTTGTCACTGGCCTTGGTCTAACACAGCTGAAACCGATAATGAATGTTGGATGTGTTGGGTTGGGGCACTGCAGGGCAGTGGACCCCTAGCAGCAGGACGGGGCGCTCCAGCTAGTAAATTTTGTGCAAATAAAAAGAGGTCTACAGTAGTATTAGGCCTATGCTAAAAATTACAGTGCCCGCCATAATTATTTAGACAGTGAAGCATTTTTTCTTCTTTTGACTCTATAATCCTGACACGATCTCCGTGAAGGACAGACCAAGACGCAGCGATGCTTCCAGTATACATTTTATTAAAGACGAACGTGACTGGGAAAATAATAAAATAAAACATAACTAACAACACAAAACAAGCTATGCACAAACAATAACCCACAAAATACTAGTGAAAACCCCAAACATATATATGGTTCCCAATTAGAGGCAATGACACACAGCTGCCTCTAATTGGGAACTATTATCCCAACATAGAAACACAACACCTAGAACAGAAAAAACCCTACACCAAAACAAAACTAAACACGCCAGCCTGTCTATATCAGGCCTGAACGTGACAATCCAAAGGTTCGGATTCGAAATCAGACAATGACAGGGAAGTTAAAGTGCAGTCTGTAAGCTTTCATTTGAGAGTATTTTTATCCATATCAGGTGAACTGCAAAAATATTATACCCCCAAGACATGCTAACCTTTCACCATTAGAATAAAACATTTGGGGAGGTGTGATATTTGTGTTTCTATAAAACATTACTCACGATTCAGTCAGTATGATCCATAATCGTGGTAGCATCCACGTTAATTGTAGATGGATTTATAAACATATCATTTTCATATTTACAATAAAAGTGACTCCAAAACAACCCAACACATTATTTATTATTTATATCTATTGGGCACAAAATTATCTGAAACACAACTCAGACAAACAGCAAACGCATCCCACACATTTGTAGAGTCACAAGCTTGACATACTGTAGTCATTGTGTGCTATGAAAATGGGACCCAAACTTTTTACTACTTTAATACACATATGTGAATTGTCCCAATACTTTTGCTTCCCTTATATAGGTGGACAATGTACAAAAAGTGTTGTAATTTCTTAACGGTTCACCCAATATGGATTAAAATACACTCAAAATAAAGCTGACAGTCTGCACTGTTTGATTTCAAATCCAAAGTTCTGAAGTATAGAGCCGAAAGAAGACAAAATTATTCACTGTCCCAATAACTATAGACGCTACTTTATAAGGAGGATGTGATGTTTCGGCTTGCTAATGTACTGTGTCAGCATCCTGCCCCCTGTTTGTCTCCGGGCCTCTAGAGGTCACCTGTGTTTCCCTCTGCCTTAGCTCTTCCTCGTGTGTCCTTATTAGTGTTATCCAGTTCACCTGTGCCTTGTTTCCCCTAGAGTATTTTAGCTGTGTTTTTTCCCCTTGTGCCTCACTTGGTTTTTGAGTCTTGGCTATGTGTCTCCTGCTGTGTCCCATCGTCTTTCCTAGTGATCTAAGCTATCCCAAGTAAGCTTTCTAAGTTATTTTTATTTTGTTTTTCTCCCCTCGTGGAGTTCTTTTATTTTTCCTCCTGTTTTGTTTACTTTGTCCCTGTTAGTATTCCTCTTTCTGAGAATAACTTTTGTTGGACTATTTTTTGACCTGCATAGAAACCTCTCCTTAAATTAAATCTACTTTGCCTGGAGTATTGCCTTGAGTGTTTCATTTGGGTCCAACTATACCTCCTCTGTGGCTAAGGGGTAGAACACCCAACTCTCCACTTCTGAGACCCGAGTTTGAGCCCAGCTTGTGACAGAAAAACCAAGTCACTCATGGACTCAGAAACACTCAGTTCCAAGGACCTGTTGGCGGTGATGGCTCAACATGAGGCATCTTTCCAGCGCCATGAGGCCGTTCTCAGCTGACAAGAAGAGCTGATGGCCAGTCATTCTCAACTCCTGGCTGATATGATGAGTTCCATCCGCCAGCTCTTTGAACGCCTCCCTGGTCCTTCCCCTTCCTCCGGGTCACCCCCCAGTGGCGACAGGCCTTCTCCAGTGGCGGAGCCCCGACTACCACCTCCCAAGCCCTTTTCTGGAGATCCAAGTTCTTGCCAGGGTTTCCTCACCCAATGCTCCCTCACCTTTGAGCTCCAACCCTCAAGTTTTCCCACAGACCGTTCCAAGATTGCTTACATCATTACCCTTCTTTCAGACAAAGGCGCTCTCCTGGGCCTCTGCGGTGTGGCAATCCCAGGAGGCCTGTTGTGACTCCTACGCTGCATTCGTAGAAGAGTTCAAGCGGGTGTTCGATCATCCTGTTAGTGGTCGGGAAGCTTCCAAGCGCTTATTGTCTCTCCACCAGGGTTCCCAAAGCACGGCAGATTTTGCCATTGAATTTCGGACCATAGCAGCAAGGAGCGGATGGAATGATGAAGCGCTGAGGGTCTGTTTTCAGGAGGGTTGTCCGAGCCCTTCAAGATGAGTTAGCCACCCGAGAACCAGCTGGGGATCTCGAGTCCCTCATAGCATTGGCCATCCGCCTGGACAATCGTCTGAGAGAGCGGAGAACGGCTCGCCGCCAGGTGTCTCAGTCCCAAGTTCCTCCTGAACAGCTCCAGGATTCCCCGGAGGACATGCAGTTAGGCCGTTCCAGGCTTTCTCCCAACGAAAGGGAACGTCGCATGAGGGAGCGTCGGTGCCTCTACTGCGGGGATGCCGGCCACTTCCGCTCCACTTGCCCCGAGCTTTGAAACGCCTGTCCCCGCCCAGCTACAGGAGGGCTGTGATGATGGGAAAATTAGAGCTCCTCCTACTAACGCTGTCCTAGCTATTCCAGCCACTCTGTCCTGGGGGGGCCACCAGCATCGGGTCCAGGCTATGATCGATTCCGGCGCCGCAGGTGATTTCCTGGATTTAACCTTGGCTAAGGAACTTAAGATCTCTACCCAACTACTCCCTCAACCCCAGGCAGTTACAGCCTTAGATGGCAGACCTCTGGAACCAGGATAAGTTACAGAGGCGACTCAGTCCCTGCGACTTACCATCTTTCAACACCAGCAGGAGGAGACCTTCTATCTCATTGACTCCCCCGAGTATCCTATTATCCTGGGTCACCCTTGGCTGTGCAGACATAATCCCCAGATTGACTGGCCCACTGGCACCATTCTAAGCTGGGGTCCCACTTGCCAACTCACCTGCATGCTTCAGAGTCCCTCAGCCCCTTGTACCCATTCTCAAGAGTCTGTTGACGTCTCCCGAGTCCCCAGTGTTTACCATCGATTCAAGGCAGTGTTCAGCAAGTCCCGGGCTACTTCCTTACCGCCTCACCGCACGTATGACTGTGCCATTGATCTACTCCCTGGTTCCTGCCCTCCTAGAGGTCGGATCTTTCCTTATCCTCCCCAGCGCTCAGCTATGGACACCTACATTAAGGAGTCCTTGGCAGCCGGCATAATCTGTGCCTCTACTTCCCGGCTGGGGCGGGCTTCTTTTGTTGAAAAGAAGGACGGGGTCTTAGGCCTTGTATTGATTACCGGGACTCAACAAGATCACGGTTCGGAATCGATACCCTTCCTCTCATGGCCACTGCTTTTGAGCTGCTTCAAGGGGCTTCCATTTTTACTAAGCTGGATCTCCGCACGCGTACCATCTCGTGCGGATCCGGCCAGGAAGACGAATGGAAGACGGCCTTCAACACACCCACGGGGCACTATGAATATCGGGTGATGCCGTTCGGGCTCACCAATGCCCCCCAGTATTCCAAGCCCTGATTAATGATGTTCTCCGGGATATGCTTAATCTGTTCGTCTTCGTGTACCTGGGCGATATCCTCATCTTCTCGAGGTCACTGAAGGAGCATGAGGGGCATGTTAGCAGGGTTCTCCAGAGGCTCCTTGACAATCACCTCTACGTTAAACCTGAGAAGTGTGAATTTCATGTTTCCCAGACTCAGTTTCTCGGGTTTATTGTCACTCCCGGCCACCTAGAGATGGATCCCAAGAAGGTCAAGCGGTCCACAACTGGCCCACACCTGCCACAGTCAAGGAGGTTCAACGGTTCATTGGCTTTTCTAACTTCTATCGGAAGTTCATTAAGAATTTCAGCTCTGTAGTAGCCCCCTTGACGACGCTTACCAAGGGAGGAGGGACCAAGGTTCACTGGGGTCCGGAAGCAGCAGGGGCCTTGAGGATCTCAAGCACCGCTTCACTTCTGCTCCGATCCTGGTGATCCCTGACCCAGAAAGACCTTTCATGGTGGAGGTGGATGCCTCAGAGGTGGGGTGGGAGCCGTCCTGTCACAGAGGAGTGAGGATGGAAGATTACACCCGTGTGCCTTCATGTCTCGCCGCCTGTCCGAGGCCGAGCGCAACTACCACGTGGGGATCGAGAGTTGCTCGCGGTTAAACTGGCCTTGGAAGAGTGGCGCCATTGGCTTGAGGGCTCAGCATCCTTTCCAGGTTCTCACAGACCACAAGAACCTGGAATATCTCCAACAGGCAAGCGGATGAACCCTCGGCAAGCACGATGGTCCCTTTTTTTAATCGATTCCAGTTTCTCCTGTCTTACAGACCTGGCACCAAGAATGTCAAGCCGGATGCCCTGTCTCGAGCCTATTCTCCCGAAACACAAGAGAAGCCCTTGGCACCGATTATTCCGAGGTCTAGGATCGTCGCACCTCTTCAGTGGGAACTAGAAAGAGGGGTACGAGAGGCCCTTGTCCATGAGCCCGATCCAGGCGGTGGTCCCGCCGACGCCTGTATGCTCTCTCTGTTCGGGCCCGCGTCTTGCAGTGGGGTCATGAGTCGCCCTTGACCTGCCATCCAGGTAGTGCTCGCACACTGGAATTCCTCCAGCGGCGGTTTTGGTGGCCCCATCAAGAAGGACGTGCAGGTCTATGTTGAGGCCTGCCCTGTGTGCAACCAGGGAAAGTCTACACGTCAGCGACCCCAGGGACTTCTCCATCCCTTACCTGTTCCTCGCAGGCCATGGTCACACCTTTCTCTGGACTTTGTAACGGGACTTCCTCCATCCCAGGGCAACACAGTCATCCTAGTGGTTGTAGACCGGTTCTCTAAGGCTGCCCGGTTTATTCCCTGCCCAAGCTGCCTTTGGCCAAGGAGACTGCTGAGCTCCTCATGGACCATGTCTTCCGGATATTTGGAATTCCCTGGGCGTTGTCTCCGACCGAGGTCCCCAATTCTCGTCCCGGTTTTGGGGGGCCTTCTGCAGGCTTATTGGGGCCTCAGCCAGCCTATCGTCTGGGTTCCATCCAGAGTCCAATGGCCGAACGGATTATTCAGGATCTGGAGACCACCCTGCGGTGTATGGCGGCCAATAATCCTCGTCTTGGGCCACCTATATCATTTGGGCTGAATATGCCCACAACACCCTCCAGTCCTCAGCCACCGGATTGTCCCCTTTCGAATGCCAGTTCGATACACCCTCCATTATTTCCAGAGGAAGAGGCGCAAGTTGGTGTTCCTCGGCCCAGCGCTTTGTCCAACGCTGTAGGCGGACCTGGAAGAAGGCCAGGCGTACCCTCCTTCGGACCTCCCAGAGATACCAAAGTCAGGCTAACCGCCGCCGCCGGATGGCCCCTAGTTTCCGAGCTGGTCAGAGAGTTTGGTTGGCCACTAAGAACCTGCCCCTCCGGGTTGAATCCAAGAAGCTTTCCCAGAAATACATTGGCCCTTTTCGCATAGCAAGGAAAGTTAACCCGGTTTCTTACCGGTTGGTTCTCCCTCGCTCCTTAGAATTAACCCCACTTTCCATGTTTCTTTACTAAAACCTGTCTTGTCTTCTCCTTTGCCCCCCACGCAGACCCCTCCACCTCCCAGGATCATTGACGGCCAGCCAGCCTACACAGTGCGCCGGATACTGGACTCTCGGAGGGTCCAGAACTCTCTGCAGTATCTGGTGGACTGGGAGGGCTACGGGCCAGAGGAGCGCTCCTGGGTTCCAGCCAAGGACATCCTGGACCCAGGTTTGATCCGAGAGTTTCGCACCCTGAGGCCAGGGTGTTCTGGAAGGAACGTCAGGAGTCGTTCCTAGAGGAGGGGGTCCTGTCAGCATCCTGCCCCCTGTTTGTCTCCGGGCCTCTAGAGGTCACCTGTGTTTTCCTCTGCCTTAGCTCTTCCTCGTGTGTCCTTATTAGTGTTATCCAGTTCACCTGTGCCTTGTTTCCCCTAGAGTATTTTAGCTGTGTTTTTTCCCCTTGTGCCTCACTTGGTTTTTGAGTCTTGGCTATGTGTCTCCTGCTGTGTCCCATCGTCTTTCCTAGTGATCTAAGCTATCCCAAGTAAGCTTTCTAAGTTATTTTTATTTTGTTTTTCTCCCTCGTGGAGTTCTTTTTATTTTTCCTCCTGTTTTGTTTACTTTGTCCCCGTTAGTATTCCTCTTTCTGAGAATAACTTTTGTTGGACTATTTTTTGACCTGCATAGAAACCTCTCCTTAAATTAAATCTACTTTGCCTGGAGTATTTCCTTGAGTGTTTCATTTGGGTCCAACTATACCTCCTCTGTGGCTAAGGGGTAGAACATCCAACTCTCCACTTCTGAGACCCGAGTTCGAGCCCAGCTTGTGACAGTACTGTATATGTTTATTTATGTTTTTATTACATTTTGTTTTCCCAATCTTTCGCTTGAGACATGTTTTTAATTAAAAAAGGTAGGAAAGAAATTGTGTTGGGAGAGAGATGAGTTATGGAATAGACTGGTGGGTATCCGAGGGCAGGCGGCTCGGGCTGGCTGAAATTTAATATAGGGGATGTCTTCATGAAGACAATAAAAAATTAAGCCTTTGTACTTTATTTGTAAGAGATGCTAATTTTATAGGCTATTGGTTAAAGGTGCAACACAATATTGATTATTGAACTATATTTCATCTAGTTCTGGCTTGTCAATCCGTTAAACATATTGTATAATGATCTCTTGACTATCTTGATGACTGTGGGCATTTTTGCTTACTTTTTGTTCTAAATAGAGGCTGCTAGAAGGCGAATGGGTCATATTAGATTGTGTAGAAATGTGAGAGGACCCCCAGACCCTGCCAGGTTATGCCCCCCACCAATAAAAAACGTGTGCCCCTGCCTTTAGGCAATATCAAATGTGCAAATATAGGTTAAATTACCAGAGATTCTTACTTGGTCCATTATGTTAGGCTATTGGTATTAATGGGCTATATCTGCCAATATGCTAGATGTAGTTTGAAGAAAGCAGAGTTGGAAAGACTTGCACTTTCTCTTGAGCTATTTTTATAGCCTACCTTTTAGGAATGTAAAGATTTTCAGAGGAGAAACATGATGATCAATATTTATTTCTAGTCAATGTAGTAAACTATAGCCTAAACATATCTAGGAAGTACATTTCTTTGTAAAGATATCTTCCCTGTGCTTCTCCGCCCATGCTACAGCCTGCTCTATTTAATTGAGACCACACACGCACGTATGGCTACTGAACTTGAAGCAGCAAGAATGATGACAGCGATGCTTAATACGTTTTACATTTACTGTAGGATAGGGCCAAGGGCGCAACATTCACTATGGACGGGGTGGACATGTTCCCTCCACATTCTGAAACTGCATTTTTGTCCCCCCCAGTTTTTTCATGTAATCATGTAGTAACCAAAAAAGTGTTAAACAAATCAAAATACATTTTCGATTTGAGATTCTTCAAAGTAGTCACCCTTTGCCTTGATGACAGCTTTGAACACTCTTTGCATTCTCTCAACTAGCTTCATGAGGTGATCTGGAATGCATTTCAATTAACAGGTGTGCCTTATTAACCCTCCCGTAGTCCTCGGGTCAGAGCGACCCAGGCCCTGTTTTTCCAGGGCTCTCTGTCTGCGCTCTGCGCTCTGTGCTCGTGGGTCAGAGCGACCCAGGCTCCAGCCACTGTAGAGGCGTACGTACGCTATAGAGCATACAGAATCTGCGAGTAGTGTGGCGAGGTTGAGCAAGGCTCCTGCTCCGTGTGCGATACGGCCCTTGGGCCCCCCGTCCGGCCCTTGGGCCCCGTGTGGGTTTGGGTATCGGATTTAAAAACGCCCCCCCCTCCTACACTACTTTCCCCGAGTGGTTGTGGAGGTTGTGCCGTTGGGTATGGCTGTTATATATTATTATTTTATTACACAAACACATTTTTCACCGATATCATACAACAGTACAGCCCCGTGCGGACACTGCCCCCGTGTTTCCAGGGCTCCCGCTACTTTCCCCGAGTGGTTGTGGACGTTGTGCCGTTGGGTATGGCCGTTATATATTATTATTGTATTACACAAACACATTTTCACCGATATCACACAACAGTACAGCCCCGTGTGGACGTTGTGCCGTTGGGTATGGGCGTTATATATTATTATTGTATTACACAAACACATTTTCACCGATATCACACAACAGTACAGCCCCGTGTGGACACTGCCCCCGTGTTTCCAGGGCTCCCGTTCTGCGCTCTGCGCTCTGCTCTCGTCGGTCACAGCGACCCAGGCTCTGTGATGTCCAGGTCCAGCGGTCTCTCCCCTGTTCTACGCTCTGCGCTCGCGGGTCACAGAGACCCAGGCAGCCACTACACACGTCCAGACATGCCCCGCTGTTTATTGCACAAAACATTTCACTGATATTGCACAACTGCGCCCCGTGTGGGCGGTGGCGGGAGACCCTGCCTGAAAACGCACTTTCGGGGCATGACACAGGCAGGCCGGAGTGTGATTTCCAGCACTCTCCCCCCGCTGTTTATTGCACAAACACATTTCACTGATATTGCACAACTGCGCCCCGTGTGAACAGTGGCGGGAGGAGAGACCCAGGCAGCCACTACACACGCCCAGACATGCCCGCTGCAGCCACTACACACGCCCAGACATGCCCCGCTGTTTATTGCACAAAAACATTTCACTGATATTGCACAACTGCGCCCCCGGGTGGACGGTGGCGGGAGACCCTGCCTGAAAACGCACTTTCGGGGCATGACACAGACAGGCCGGAGTGTGATTTCCAGCACTCTCCCCCAGTGTTTCCAGGGCTCCCGTTCTGTGCTCTGCGCTCTGTACTCGTGGGTCAGAGCGACCCAGGCTCTGTGATTCCAGGGCTCCCGTTCTGCGCTCTGCGCTCGTGGGGTCAGAGCGTCCCAGGCCCTGTGTTTCCAGGGCTCCCGCTCTGTGCTTTGCGCTCGTGGGTCAGAGCGACCCAGGCGCCAGCCACTGTCGAGGCGTACGCTATTGAGCGTAGAGAGTCTGAGAGCAAGTGTCTGTGCTCTGCGCTCGTGGGTCAGAGCATCCCAGACCCTGTGTTTCCAGGGCTCCCGCTCTGTGCTTTGTGCTCGTGGGTCAGAGCGACCCAGGCGCCAACCGCTGTCGAGGCGTATTCTATTGAGCGTAGAGAGTCTGAGAGCAAGTGTCTGTGCTCTGCGCTCGTCGGTACAGAGCGACCCAGGCCTCAGCAACTGTCGAGGCGTACGCTGTTGAGCGTAGAGAGTCTGCGAGCAAGTCTCTGTGCTCTGTGCTCGTCGGTACAGAGCGACCCAGGCCTCAGCAACTGTCGAGGCGTACGCTGTTGAGCGTAGAGAGTCTGAGAGCAAGTGTCTGTGCTCTGCGCTCGTGGGTCAGAGCGTCCCAGACCCTGTGTTTCCAGGGCTCCCGCTCTGTGCTTTGCGCTCGTGGGTCAGAGCGACCCAGGCGCCAACCGCTGTCGAGGCGTATTCTATTGAGCGTAGAGAGTCTGCGAGCAAGTGTCTGTGCTCTGCGCTCGTCGGTACAGAGCGACCCAGGCCTCAGCAACTGTCGAGGCGTACGCTGTTGAGCGTAGAGAGTGTTCGAGCAAGTCTCTGTGCTCTGCGCTCGTCGGTACAGAGCGACCCAGGCCTCAGCAACTGTCGAGGCGTACGCTGTTGAGCGTAGAGAGTCTGCGAGCAAGTCTCTGTGCTCTGCGCTCTGCGCTCGTGGGGTCAGAGCGACCCAGGCCCTGTGTTTCCAGGGCTCCCGCTCTGTGCTTTGCGCTCGTAAGTCAGAGCGAACCAGGCGCCAGCCGCTGTCGAGGCGTACGCTATTGAGCGTAGAGAGTCTGCGAGCAAGTGTCTGTGCTCTGCGCTCGTCGGTACAGAGCGACCCAGGCCTCAGCAACTGTCGAGGCGTACGCTGTTGAGCGTAGAGAGTCTGCGAGCAAGTGTCTGTGCTCTGCGCTCATCGGTACAGAGCGACCCAGGCCCTGTGTTTCCAGGGCTCCCGCTCTGTGCTCTGCGCTGTTGCTCGGCCGGGTCGACTGCTACACGCGAGCCTCGTGCATTGTCAGGTGTCTGTGGTCTGCTGCACGTAAGCCGGCGGCCGTGCCGGCCGTAGAGAGGATACTAATATTGTCAGCGGCGGAACACAAAGCGACCGGAGCCCCACCGTTGCCAAGTGCTCTCTTCCCCGCTGCTGAGTGGTGGACCCGATCGGCGGACCCGAGCGACCATGGCCGCCCGTTTCACGGCCGCGCAGGTTCTAGAACAGATCTTGTCCAGCGTGGACCAAGAAGACTACTCTGAGTCCGAGGAGGAGGAAGAGGTTTCGGAAGACGAAGATGGGGAGGAATACAACCCAGAGCGCCGCGAGGTCGACGGGGCTTCCTCTCCCTCCTCTGAGGAAGACGCCGAGGAAGCCCCCGAGGACGAGCTCGAGGACCGCGGCGAGGACGAGCGCGAGGACCGAGGCGTGGACCAAGACATCTCCTCGGCTGCTCCGGACAGCCAAAGGGAGACGTTGCTGTCGAAAAACGGCAAAATCGAATGGTCCCCCGTGGCCTACGGCCCCCGCCGCCGAGGGGCCCGTGTGATCCGGCGCGCCGGGCCGGACGAGACTCCGGGCCCCACGGCCTACGCCGCGGCCCACGCCCTCGACATCGCGTCCACCTTCAAGCTGTTTGTGACACCGGCGATAGAAAGGATAATTCTGGAAATGACAAACCTGCACGGGGCCAGAAAATACGGCGACGGCTGGCGAGCCATGGGCGCCACGGACCTGCGCGCGCCTCGAGGGCTGCTGATCCTGGCGGGCGTCTACAGGTCCCGAGGCGAGGCCGCGGCCAGCCTGTGGGACGCCGAGAGCGGCAGGACCGTGTTCCGAGCCACCATGCCGCTCAAGGTCTTTCACAGGTACTCGAGGATGCTGCGATTCGGCGATCGCCAGTCGAGGCCCGCCAGACTCGCCGCGGACAAACTTCGCCGCCATACGAGACGCGTCTGGGACCTTTGGGCCGGGCGGCTTCCGGCCCTCTACAACCCGGGGCCTGACGTGACGGTGGACGAGCAACTGGTCCCGTTCAGAGGTAAGGAGTGCTTGTGTGTGCGTGTGTTTGCCTCTGCGTGCGGGTGTGTGCGCGTCTGCGTGCGTGCGTACATGTCTATAGAGAGGTAGTAGCTGTGGCAGCTGTAGCGGCCGACTAGCAGCAGCAGTAGCAGCGTGTGTAACATAGAAAAAGGCCCTTGGCCCCAATGAGACAGTGACGACAGGCTAATCTCTTCTCCCCTTTCCAAACAGGCCGCTGTCCTTTCCGTCAGTACATTCCCAGCAAGCCAGCGAAATACGGCATCAAGTCCTGGGTGGCTCTGCGACGCCAAGTCCAGCTACGCTTGGAAGATGCAAGTGTACACCGGCAAGGCGACAACGGGGCCCCGAGAAGAACCAGGGATGCGAGTCGCCCTCGATCTGACAAGCGGGACTGAGCGGTCGCAACGTCACCTGTGACAACTTCTTCACCTCCTACGAACTGGGCCAGCGGCTCCTCGAAAGGAACCTCACCGTGGTGGGCACGGTGAGAAAGAACAAGGCCGAGCTGCCACCCGCGCTGCTCGAGTCCAAGGGCAGACAGGTCCTGTCCTCCAGGTTTGCCTTCACGCCCACCGCCACTCTAGTGTCCTACCTGGCGAAGAAAAACAAGAACGTGCTACTTCTGAGCACGCTGCACACAGAGGCCGAAGTCAGCGATCGCCGCCACAGGAAGCCGGCCGTCATCCTAGACTACAACTGCAACAAGGGCGGCGTGGACAACCTAGACAAGGTGGTCGGCACGTACAGCTGCAGGCGGATGACTGCCCGCTGGCCCCTGGTCGTCTTCCACAACATCCTCGACGTGTCCTCCTACAACGCCTTTGTCATATGGAGAGAGACCAAGCCTGACTGGATGCCTCGGAAGCGCAACAAAGCGCAGGGTGTTCCTCGAGCAGCTGGGAAAGGCGCTTGTCGACCCGCTGATCCAAAGACGGCGGCATCTGCCCGCACGGCTGGCGTCGGCGCTTGTCAAAGTCCCGCAGTGCTACGGCGGCACCTGATCAACAGCGCCAGGAGACGCCGCTGACCACGCCAGCGCCGCCCGGCCCTGGGGGCGAGTAAGAGGAAGAGGTGTCAGCTCTGCCCGCCCAAGAAGGACTCCAAGACACACACGGTGTGCTGCAGGTGTAAGAAATACATCTGCAAAGGCTGCTCACACGCATACTGTCGCACTTGCTCACATTGGGCCTTTAGTCAGGACGGGACAGGGTGACCCGGAGGACGCGGGCTCTACACACCATACGAGGACGACGGGAGGGTTAAAAGTGAATAGCTTTTTCTCAAAATCCTCCATTTCGTCCTCACTACACGCCACCCTTTCCCATTCCCTGATGCAGTGGTTTGAGATTCATTCAATGCAAAAACAGAAATCTCTAGCTTAAACTGACAGATTTTTATGGGGACTTTTTTACTATGCTAATTAGCTTTCCACAAGGAAGTAAACATCAACTCTAGGGCGTTAATTGCTTTGAATTATTTGGAATAATTTTATTTTGTACAGGCTGGTATGTCTATCCGCATTCCTGTCAAGGTAAACTGGGCGGTAGGTACGTAGTTGTGGTTTCAGTAATTGTTGGCTGACAGTTTCTCTGATCTACATTTGTGTTTCTCACGAAAGCGTCTAATTAATAATCTGCTTGATCCTGATTTTACTTATTCAATCCTATCAGATCATTACACTTGGCACTTTAATACAACCATGCCATTTCGAACAGTAACACATCTTTTCTACAGCTTCTGCAGGTACAATTTTAGGCAGGTGCCAAAATCAACACTACACATTTCCACTGTATCATATTTTTATATCTGATCACAATATTATTTAATAGATTATCTCCTTTGTGGCTCTCCATGTATGCAACATCTGATATGACCTAATTTTTTGAACATGCAATATAGCTCAGTATGTGTATTATATATTTAAAAAAAGGGTGCCAATAATTATGGACCTGACTGCATGTCATATAATTAATGGACGTATTTCAAATACGTCCGATATTTGACATTTAACTGAGACGTCCACTGATGTTATATACAACTCTAGCGAAAACCACTTACATGAAATAGAACTGTAGAACAATATGCCAGCTTATAGGTTACATAAATGTAAAATGCCTAGATGTCAGCATTTTTATGTTTTCTAATAATAACATGTTGGAAAGTAAGTTGTCCTAACTGACAGTCAAACAGGAAACAGAAGTATAATTTCTTAAAACCCACAATCAAATGTTCAGTTTAAAGGTATAATAAATCGTTATAGTCAAACCTGAATGTTTTAAGAAGTCCTGAATAATTTCACAGTGATCTGGTATGTCTATCCGCATTCCTCTCAAGGTAGTTTGGGCGGTAGGTACGTAGCTGTGGTTTCTGTAATTGTTGTCTGACGGTTTCCCTGATCTGCATTTGTGTTTCTCACAAAAGCATCTAATTAATAATATGCCAGAAACAGATTTTACTTCTTCAATCCTATCAGATCATTACACTTGAGGCTTTAATACAACATCATGCCATTTCAAATAGTAATGCATGAAAGTAGAAGTAAAGTTAAACATGTCTTCCAACATGCTGTGTCTACAAACATGATTATCTTGGTTTGACTAGGAAATAAGGTCAACTATATACCTACTGTTTCTATCTGCAACTTTCTAATCATTGCACCTAAAGGATAAGACCACTGGGGCATTTTCAGATGAGGAGAAATGCTACAAAACATTCAGAAAGATGTACAGGAGGCTCTGTATGTCTGTCTTTGGCATGCATTCCAAGTTTACAGTTGCAGATATGGGAACATAGGAAATGGCTATCTACAACATATATGGTCTTCTCCTTGTATAAATGTTGTTATCATCTGAATAATCCACTAATCTGTAATGTTTCATCCTCAATATTAGATCGTATTGTTTGCTAAAAGACTATAGAATTAAATCACATGGAGCAAACAAAGGTTACATGCAAATTCCAAACTTTAGAAACTGGTGCTGGGAATAACATTGTATATACATATAGGCCTGTGTGACTCGAGAAAATGCGAGTTACAGTATTTTCTACAGCTTCTGCATGTACATTTTAGGCAAGTGCCAAAATCAACGCTACACATTTCCACGTATCAAATGTTTATATCTGATCACAATATTATTTAATAGATGAACTCCTTTTTGCTCATCTTTATCAAGGGTGCCAATAATTATGGACCTGACTTGCAATACTTAATATGTAACTGACACGTCCACTGATTCCTATATACAGCATATCTGAAAGACTGTAGACATTGTGAGCATTTAATCACATGAATCAAACAAAGGTTATATGTAAATTCCAAACTTTAGTGGCAGTCTTTTCCACAGCTTCTGCATTCATAATGTTTGTCTCATTCAAAGAATTCAAGACAGTAGCAACTTCCTCGTACCAAGTGGTGGTTATTCTGGTTACTCTGGTTATTGTTATATTGCTCAACTGGTAATGTTAGTTCTGTCACTTTCCAGAAAATGAGAGACAAACAACTATTGAGAATATTTTGTATGTCTCTACGTGCAATTTAATCCATATTTTATAAGTAATAGACAACATACAGTACCAGTCAAAAGTTTTGACTCACCGACTCATTCAAGGGGTAATTCTTTATTTTTACAATTTTCTACAATGTAAAATAATAGTGAAGAGATTAAAACTATGAAATAACATATATGGAATCATGTAGTAACAAAATAGTGTTATAAACCAGTCAAAATGATAATAATCAGCCCAGTGGCCACTGGCCGCAAAAGGGATACATTTTTTCATGGGGAACTACGGCCACACAAACGGGATGCCGCCAGAAAAGTTGAGGCATTATCAAGTGCTTGTCAAATTGTGATTGAGAGACTGATGAATTGTGTACAGCCTGCGCAAAAAAACATTAGAGTCACATCATGCAGCCGTAGTATAAAAATCTAAACATATAGTCCAACGTTTGTATCACAATTAACTACTCACGGAGTGAAATGCAAGGCGCCAAATTCAAAATCCAAAAGTTGAATTATTAAACATTCATCAATATACAAGTGTTGCATAGTCATCAAAAGCTCTGCTTCTTGGCAATATCACAGCGTTGTCAGATTTCAAAAAAAGGCTTTACGGTGAAAGCACAACATTTGATTGTTTGATGGTAGCACCTCCAATATTTTTTCTATTAGCATAAATTCATAAACCATACATTCATAAACCTACTCCTGACATGAATGTACAGTCGTGGCCAAAAAGTTTGAGAACGACACAAATATTAATTTCCACAAAGTTTCTTATTTTTGTCAGATGTTACTATGGAATACTGAAGTATAATTACAAGCATTTCATAAGTGTCAAAGGCTTTTATTGACAATTACATGAAGTTGACCTCTGAAATCCACCCTGGCATGCTGTTAATTAACTTCTGGGCCACATCCTGACTGATGGCAGCCCATTCGTGTATAATCAATGCGTTTGTAGGTTTTTGTTTGTCCACCGGCCTCTTGAGGATTGACCACAAGTTCTCAATGGGATTAAGGTCTAGGGAGTTAGTTATCACTTTTGCCTTATGGCAAGGTGCTCCATCATGCTGGAAAGGCATTGTTCGTCACCAAACTGTTCCTGGATGGTTGGGAGAAGTTGCACTCGGAGGATGTGTTAGTACCATTCTTTATTCATGGCTGTGTTCTTAGGCCAAATGGTGAGTGAGCCCACTCACTTGGCTGAGAAGCAACCCCACACATGAAGGGTCTCAGGATGCTTTACTATTGGCATGACACAGGACTGATGGTAGCGCTCACCTTGTCATCTCCGGACAAGCTTTTTCCGGATGCCCCAAACAATCGGAAAGGGGATTCATCAGAGAAAATGACGTTACCTCAGACCTCAGCAGTCCAATCCCTGTACCTTTTGCAGAATATCAGTCTGTCCCTTATGTTTTTCCTGGAGAGAAGTGGCTTCTTTGCTGCCCTTCTTGACACCAGGCCATCCTCCAAAAGTCTTCGCCTCACTGTGCGTGCAGATTCACTCACACCTGCCTGCTGCCATTCCTGAGCAAGCTCTGTACTCGTGGTGTTGTCACGGTTTTCTGAAGAAGCGGACCAAGATGCAGCGAGGGTTCCAGTATACATACTTTATTTGTATAATGCAACTGGCAAAAAAACAATAAACAAAGAACAGACCGTAACGCAGGTGTGGCACACACAGGTACACACACATAAATACAAACAATAACCCACAAGGCAAGTGGGGCAGGGGACCAACTTAAATAGGATTCCCAATTAGAGGCAACGACAACCAGCTGCCTCTAATTGGGAACCTAAAAAAACAACAACATAGAGTTCCCTACATAACCCTAGTCACGCCCTGACCCAACACACCATAGAGAAACCTAGAGAGCTCTCTATGGCCAGGGCATGACAGGTGCCCCAATCCTGCAGCTGAGTCAACTTTAGGAGACGGTCCTGGCCCTTGCTGGACTTTCTTGGGCGCCCTAAAGCCTTCTTCACAACAGTTGAACCGCTCTCCTTGATGTTCTTGATGATCCGATAAATGGTTGATTTAGGTGCAATCTTACTGGCAGCAATATCCTTGCCTGTGAGGCCCTTTTTGTGCAAAGCAATGATGACAACACCTGTTGCCTTGCAGGTAACCATGCTTGACAGAGGAAGAACAATGATTCCAAGCACCACCCTCCTTTTGAAGCTTCCAGTCTGTTATTCAAACTCAATCACCATGACAGAGTGATCTCCAGCCTTGTCCTCGTCAACACTCACACCTGTGTTAACGAGAGAATCACTGACATAATGTCAGCTGGTCCTTTTGTGGCAGGGCTGAAATGCAGTGGAAATGTTTTTTGGGGATTCAGTTCATTTGCATGGCAAAGAGGGACTTTACAATTAATTGCAATTCATCTGATCACTCTTCATGACATTGTGGAGTATGTGCAAATTGCCACCATACAAACTGAGGCAGCAGACTTTGTGTCATTCTCAAAACTTTTGACCACGACTGTAGTTAATCACAAGGGGTTCCCTGGCTGGGACTCAAATCAAATCAACTGTTATTGGTCACATACACATGGTTAGAAGATGTTACTGCGAGTGTAGCGAAATGCTTGTGCTTCTAGTTCCGACCGTGCAGTAATATCTAACAAGTAATCTAACACTAATCTAACAATTTCACAACAACTACCTTATACACACAAGTGTAAAGTAATGAACAAGAATATGTACATATAAATATATGGATGAGCGATGGCCGAACGGCATAGGCAAGATTCAGTAGATGGTATAGAGTACAGTATATACATACAGTGGGGCAAAAAAGTATTTAGTCAGCCACCAATTGTGCAAGTTCTCCAACTTAAAAAGATGAGAGAGGCCTGTAATTTTCATCATAGGTACACTTCAACTATGACAGACAAAATGAGGAAAAGAAATCCAGAAAATCACATTGTAGGATTTTTAATGAATTTATTTGCAAATTATGGTGGAAAATAAGTATTTGGTCACATACAAACAAGCAAGATTTCTGGCTCTCACAGACCTGTAACTTCTTCTTTAAGAGGCTCCTCTGTCCTCCACTCGTTACCTGTATTAATGGCACCTGTTTGAACTTGTTATCAGTATAAAAGACACCTGTCCACAACCTCAAACAGTCACACTCCAAACTCCACTATGGCCAAGACCAAAGAGCTATCAAAGGACACCAGAAACAAAATTGTAGACCTGCACCAGGTTGGGAAGACTGAATCTGCAATAGGTAAGCAGCTTGGTTTGAAGAAATCAACTGTGGGAGCAATTATTAGGAAATGGAAGACATACAAGACCACTGATAATCTTCCTCAATCTGGGGCTCCACGCAAGATCTCACCCCGTGGGGTCAAAATGATCACAAGAACGGTGAGCAAAAATCCCAGAACCACACGGGGACCTAGTGAATGACCTGCAGAGAGCTGGGACCAAAGTAACAAAGCCTACCATCAGTAACACACTACGCCGCCAGGGACTCCAAATCCTGCAGTGCCAGGCGTGTCCCCCTGCTTAAGCCAGTACATGTTCAGGCCCGTCTGAAGTTTGCTAGAGAGCATTTGGATGATCCAGATGAGGATTGGGAGAATGTCATATGGTCAGATGAAACCAAAATATAACTTTTTGGTAAAAACTCAACTCGTCGTGTTTGGAGGACAAAGAATGCTGAGTTGCATCCGAAGAACACCATACCTACTGTGAAGCATGGGGGTGGAAACATCATGCTTTGGGGCTGTTTATCCGCAAAGGGACCAGGACAACTGATCCGTGTAAAGGAAAGAATGAATGGGGCCATGTATCGTGAGATTTTGAGTGAAAACCTCCTTCCCATCAGCAAGGGCATTGAAGATGAAACGTGGCTGGGTCTTTCAGCATGACAATGATCCCAAACACACCGCCCGGGCAGCGAAGGAGTGGCTTCGTAAGAAGCATTTCAAGGTCCTGGAGTGGCCTAGCCAGTCTCCAGATCTCAACCCCATAGAAAATCTTTGGAGGGAGTTGAAAGTCCGTGTTGCCAAGCGACAGCCCCAAAACATCACTGCTCTAGAGGAGATCTGCATGGAGGAATGGGCCAAAATACCAGCAACAGTGTGTGAAAACCTTGTGAAGACTTACAGAAAACGTTTGACCTCTGTCATTGCCAACAAAGGGTATATAACAAAGTATTGAGATAAACTTTTGTTATTGACCAAATACTTATTTTCCACCATAATTTGCAAATAAATAAATTAAAAATCATACAATGTGATTTTCTGGATTTCTTTTTCTCATTTTGTCTGTCATAGTTGAAGTGTACCTATGATGAAAATTACAGGCCTCTCTCATCTTTTTAAGTTGGAGAACTTGCACAATTGGTGGCTGACTAAATACTTTTTTGCCCCACTGTATTTCATGCAAATAAAAGGAAATTATATTATAAAAATAAATTGGAAAACAGGGGTGTCAATAATTTAGACTTAGATTTTCTATTTTTCTTTGCATTAGTATAATTGCATTAGTATAAAACTGTCGTGACGTGACTACCATTAATGCGATGACGGCTATTCATCAAATAATTACATACCACGTTTAATTATCATACAACAATGAATTAAGTAGTCATCTGGGGCACCACGGGAAAAGTTTATTTAATGAGTTTCTGTTTCCAGAAATAACTCAAGAATATTAGAACATCTCGATATACTATCTGTCATCCATCAATCAGTTGCTCCTATTTCAGTCGTATTCTGAACGTCGGAATATCCTATTAATCTGCACTAACCCTAGTCTCCATAATGAATCAGCTTACACAAATTGGCTTAATTATTTAAATAACTAACTAATGAAATAATCATACTGAAATACATAAACACACACAAACAACCGCTCGTTCGGATTTAGAAATGCAGTGCACATATTTATGCTTGTATGACAGAACCTTAGTGATATCTGTTCTTCCTCACTTCATCTAACCTGACCTCTATCCTAATGTGCTCACTCCTCCCCAACTCAAGGCTGTCATGGTTATTGATACCAGACTGTGTCTCTTCTCCTCCCAGAGGATCCCTGATGGCTAACAATAACATATCCTGACATAATGTAAACGTTATACATTACCCTCTCTCCCTCAGTGACATTTGTTAGTTTCTAAGATCTCCCCTTATCAATGCCTGCCACATGTAATCACTTCCCTGCACTCAACACATTCCAAGCTTAGTTGCACCCACTATATACCTTCCTCTTATAACCTTTTAACTTCTGGTGTAGACCCTACACCTTAGCACTCCATCAGTGACATGAATAAGTAACATTTCATATTCTCAGAACCCAACACATGGGACGAACACTTAACATGTTGCATTTATATTTTTGTTCGGTATAAATATAGGATTACTGTTCATAACATAATTTGGGGTGCAGGTTTGTAAATTGTTACTCAAATGGTAACTCATACTGTAAATGTTTTATAAATAAATTATTCAACCCAATTAAATGACAAAAAATAGAATTATATTGAAACAGTAATGAATAAAAAGTACTTCTGCAAGTTTTACATATTGGATTTATTATTAACTATATAAGATGTTACAATATATTTAAAACAGTGTAGTGGTCAGCATTAGATCCTCGGCCCCTTTGACACATTTCAGTGATATGCCCAAAATAATTAAAAGTAAATATCGTAAAGGTATTTGGTGAATTTAAATGCAGATATAAAGTAGTTACAAGCAGTTAATAATTACAAATGCAACTACTATCAAATAACACAATAACAACAAAAAATGATTCAATAAGATTTTGATGTCACATGTTGTAGGAAAGGTTTTATAATCTTTCAGTAATTGTCCATACAAATCTAACAGATAACACATGTGCAAGCTGCTGTATGCAAGATGCAAATAAATAAGTAATGTCTTTGAGAGCGTTTATGGTTAAGTATAAATACAGTCACTTGAAAGAAAAGGTATATGCATTTAATATTCATAAGCAGAAAAAAAGCAATATGAATTCTTAAGGAATGGCACAAATATCATACTTGACATCACAAATAACATTTAGGTGTGTTTTTGTTTGTGTATGTACATGAAATACATATCTATTTTGCCAATTAACACAGGCACAATCCATTGTGCATTCTTCTGACAAAGCAGGACCTTAATCTATGAGAGCTGGAAAACCGTTCATTGGTCAAACCAATGCCACAGGATCTATGACACAAGCTATTAGTTAGCCAGCAACTGTACCATTAGGAAGCTACAGTGTAGTGCTCAGAAGCTACAGTATAGTGCTCAGAAGCTACAGTGTAGTGCTCAGAAGCTACAGTGTAGTGCTCAGAAGCTACAGTGTAGTGCTCAGAAGCTACAGTATAGTGCTCAGAAGCTACAGTGTAGTGCTCAGAAGCTACAGTGTAGTGCTCAGAAGCTACAGTGTAGTGCTCATGCAGTGTGTGAGGTGTATGACGCTATGTGCTTCTCATTTCTTCCTTAACCACTCGTCTTTTATGTTTTTGATGGATTCATGGTCTTTTCCAACGAATTTGCTACTAAATCATGCTGTTACTTGCTGGATTTTCCCATCTTGGACATATGGATCTATCTACACACGTTCCTCTGCTGTCGTTGATATCCCCATATAGTTTTATAGTCCATATGTTGCATTAGGTATTGTATAATTTGATTGACCATATTGCAAAACCACCTCACACATTTTCTAAATGAACTTGAAGTGTTATTCCTATTGATGGTATCGCTCAGAATATGAACTGGTATTTTTCAATGTTGAGTGCAAGTCACCATTTTCTACTGTGTTTATAAATTGGAACACTACTTTCTGAGAGAAAGAAAAAAGTTAATTTAATGTTTCATTCAAAAAGTTTATTTAATGATAGATAGATAGATAGATAGATAGATAGATAGATAGATAGATAGATAGATAGATAGGTATACTAAACAAACGTATAAATGCAACATGTAAAGTGTCCCTATGCCAAACCTGTTATGGAGGGTGGATTATCTTGTCAACGGATAAATTCTCATTAACAGGGATGTCACAAATTTGTGCACAACATTTAAGAAAAATAAGCTTTTTTGGCTTATGGAACATTTCTGGGATCTTAAAATTTCAGCTCATGAAACATGGGACTAACACTTTACATGTTGCATTTATATTTTTGTTCAGTATAAATATAAGATTACTGTTCATAACATAATTTGGGGTGCAGGTTTGTAAATTGTTACTCACATGGTAACACATACTGAAAATGTTTTATTAATAAATTATTCAACCCAATTACATGACCCAAAATATAATTATAATAAAATAGTAATAAAGAAAATGTACTTCTATGTGTTTTACATATTGGATTTATTATTAACTATATAAGATGTTACAATATATTTAAAACAGTGCAGTGGTCAGCATTAGTTCCTCGGCCCCTTTGACACACTTCAGTGATATGCCCAAAATAACTAAAAGTAAATATCATAAAGGTATTTGGTGAATTTAAATGCAGATATAAAGTAGTTACAAGCAGTTAATAATTAAAAATGCAACTATGATCAAATAACACAATTTAAAAAAATTATACAATAGGATCTGGATGTCACATGTTGTAGGAAAGGTTTTATAATCTTTCAGTTATTTTCCATATAAATCTAAACAGATAAAACATGTGCAAGCTGCTGTGTACAAGATGCAAATAAATAAGTAATGTCTTTGAGAGCGTTTATGGTTAAGTATAAATAAGAAAAGGTATATGCATTTAATACTCATAAGCAGAAAAAAAAACAATACGAATTCTTAAGGAATGTCACAAATATCATACTTGACATCAAAAAGTAGGTGTGTTTTTGTTTGTGTATGTACTTGGGAGAATGTACATGAAATACATATCTATTTTGCCAATTAACACAGGCACAGTCCATTGTGCATTCTTCTGCCCAAACAGGTCCTTAATCTTAAGGCTGTCTCTATGAGAGCTGGAAAACCGTTCATTGGTGAAACCAATGCCACAGGATCTATGACACAGGCTATTAGTTAGCCAGCAACTGTACCATTAGCAGTGCCAAAGTGAGAGGCAAGGCAGCCAGACAGAAGCCAGTGGGTCGGGGAGCACTTCCTGAAATGACTGATGACTCTGAACAAGTAGGGAAAATAGAAATATGGTTCAGTGACTGATAAAAGTGGATTGTCTTTTCATGTTTCTGTTTGCTCTTACAGATGTGTAGTTGTATGGTGACGATGAATACATACCAACAATGACGCTGTCCGGTAGGATGTTCAGGGAGGTGGAACTGCTGGTGAAAGTTGTGTGTATGATGGTCGTGCTGGGAACCGAAGATTTGTTCCTGAACACGAGAGTCATGTTGGTAACTACAGATCCTTTCCTAGGAAAGAAAATGGACAACCCACAGAAGCCATTATCATCACTGTCATCATCAAAGTTTTTAAGTCTGTAAGGAGAATCATACTTACTTGAATGAGTTGACAAGGGAACGAAGGAAGCTTGGGGTTCTAGAAAAAATCTTGTTCACCTGCATTGAAAGATTAAAATATGATTACCAAAGTTTATCATAATTCGCATAAAAATTGAAACAGTCAAAACACCAAGAGCAACAAGAAGGTGCCCCCATCCCTCCTGCTAATTGGGATACTTTTGCTTTTTTTTTAGTCAGAGTGGGGAATGGTGTAAGTCAAGAGGACTTGATGTGTTCTGAAAGATGAGATGTTGAGGATTGTAATAAATAACACTTTGATGTCATAGAAGCAATCCCAGACAGATTGATCAAGACTGACTTAGAAATTGTATGCCTGTCCAAATCCTAAGGACGTCAGGAAATCCCATAATCCCATGACTCTGGATTCAAAGGTTGCATGTTAAATACCAGTTGTAGGCACTCGTTTTTTATGTTTTTGTTTAAAATCTATCCCAAACATTAACCGTTAACATAACCTTTCGGAATGAATGCCTAAACTTCCTGTTTTAACCCTATCCAAAACCTTAACCATTAACGGAAAATGTGTCATGCTATACATGAGTGCTGACATGCTATACAACATCAAATTTTGAAGTTGCTCCAGTTAGGAAAACTCCACTCAAAAACGGTCTTTTGGTATTTGTTTCATTAGTCCACTGTTGATATAGTCCCAAAAATGTTTGCATGTCAGCAATCGCGTTTTCAAGATATTTAACCTTCAAAATACAGAAACACAGCAGGTATGATCCATTTTGCATCATAAGAAGCTGCGTTTGCTTCATATGATGCTAAATGCATCAAACTGGTTGTACTTCTGCATATAAAAGTTGTATATCTTAATGACTTGATTACTGATGTGCAAAACTGTAAATGTTTCCCATGTTGTGCACATTGCACTCTCTGATGCCCATAACAGCTGTTAGGCAGGCACAAGGGTTCATAGGCAGGCACAAGGGTTCATAGGCAGGCACAAGGGTTCATGTCCACTAAGAAGACCATAAAAGAAGTCTGGACATTGTTGTCAATGGGGAGGTCCCAGAGTACGCCATCTTCGTACTGAATAATCTTTGGTTCTATCTAACAATAGGTTGCCCACTCATATCCAGTCTCTTTGGTGTGGTGTGTATTGATGAAAAGGGATCTGGATACTTACCTCCGAGACCACTTTGCCAGCCAGAACCTTGAATACTGAAGAGGACGGGTTGGCAAGATCCGAGGTGAACTTCTCATTGAGACTGAACAGAAGAATCAGGGTTCCTTCACTAGAAGATGGAGGGTCAGTTGATGCGACAGCAGTGGTGGTGGTGGTGGCCGGAACAGCGGTGGTGGTGGTGGCCACTGCTGGAAGGGTGGTGGTGGCCACTGCTGGAAGGGTGGTGGTGGCTGCTGCCGGAACAGCGGTGGTGGTGGTGGCCACAGCAGTTGGAGCAGCGAAGGTGGTTTCATTAGTCATTGAAGGAGCGCCTGCAAAATTGCAATGTTTACACATTGCAATAAATAAAATAAAATAAAATGTTATTGGTCACATACACGCGTTTAGCAGATGTTACTGCGTGTGTAGCGAAATGCTTGTGCTTCTGGTTCCGACAGTGCAGCAATATCTAATAAGTAATATCTAACAATTTCCCAATACAATTACTCAATACACACAAATCTAAGTAACGCATGGAATTAAGAATATATAAATATATGGGTGAGCAATGTCCGAGCGGCATAGACTAAGATACAGTAGAATATTATAGAATACAGTATATACATATGAGATGATGTGTCAGATCAGTTGTGTTTTGGGATGTCATGAAGGACAGTATAACAACATAACTGTATCTTTGAATGTTAATATTTCCCAGTTGTCAGGGTCACACCCAAATGTTGGGGAACTGATATGATTAAATATGAAACTATTTGTGAGAAGATGTAATGTGATGTTAGTCTTCTAAATGAGAGAATTGTTTTTCATATGAAGTCTTAACCAAGTCAGTGGCCACGCCAATGTAAGCACAGACATTACGACAAAAGGAGGGAACACCCCTTTTCCCCCGACTGCATAACAGAGCTACAACTACGAAAGACTTTGATCTCTGGTGGACACAGCCAGAGAATTTCTGTCGACCGACTCTCCAGCAGACGGACCGAAGATTTCAACAAAGAGACAACAAGACATTGTAAATATATATATTGCAATTATTTTCAAATGAGTGGTTGTTTATGTGAAAATTATTATCATTTCAATTAACCTAGTTATCAATTGTGTGTAGTGGGTCCATTATGTCTTTCCCAGTCTTTATCTGTCCCCACCCCTTTCCATTGTCTACCAAGCCGTCATATCGGTTTAGTCCACTAGGGACCCTTCAGTGCATTGTGTTAGTAACCAATAAGCAAGACGTCGTTGTCCACGACGTGGCTGGTTTTCCTTTTGTAGTCCGTGATCGTCTGTAAACCCTGCCACATACGTCTTGTGTCTGAGCCGTTGAATTGCGAATCCACTTTGTCTCTATAATGACGTTTTGCCTGTTTTAATTGCCTTGTGGAGGGAATGACTACTCTGTTTGTATTCTTCCGGATTCCCAGTCACCTTGCCATGTTTAAATGTGGTGGTTCACGCTTTCAGTTTTGCGCGAATGCCGCCATCTATCCACGGTCTCTGGTTGTGTAGGTTTTAATAGTCACAGTGGGTACAACATCAACTATACATTTCCTGATAAACTCAGTTACCGTTTCAGTGAATTCGTCCATATTATTCTCAGAAGCTACCCAGAACAAATCCCAGTCCGGGTAATCAAAACAGTCTTGAAGAGTGGATTCCGATTGGTCAGACCAGCGTTGAATAGTCCTTAGCATGGGTACTAACAGTTTCTAGTTTCTGCCTATAGGAAAGGAGCAGCAAAATGGAGTTGTTGTCATATTTGCCGAAAGGAGGGTGGGGAGGGCCTTGTATACATCCCGGATGTTGGAGTAACAGTGGTCTAGTGTTTTACCAGCATGAGTAATACAGTAAATATGCTGCTAGAATTTAGGCAGTCTTTTTCTCAAATTTGCAAGTTTGCATAAAGTCCAGTGAAGTTCCTTGAGGGCCGTCGTCGTATTGGCTTGAGGGGGGATATACATTTGATTGTGAGGTATTCTGGGTCGGGTGAACAAAAGAACTTGAGTTCCTGTATGTTATCACAATTACATCATTTGTCGTTAATCATGAAACATACATCCCCGTCCTTCTTCTTCCCGGAGAGATTATTTTACTGTCGGTGCGATGAACTGATAATGCAGATGGTTCGACCGACTCCGACAGTGTATCCCGAAAGAGCCATGTTTCCGTGAAACAGAGTATGTTACAATCCCTGATGTCTGTCTGGAAAGAAACCCTTGCCCTGATCTCATCAACTTTGTTATCCAGGGACTGAATATTAGCGAGTAATATACTCGGGAGGGGTGTGTGGTGTGCTTGCGCCTCCTAAGTTGGACTAGAAGAGCGCTCGAGTCGCCTTTTTACTTGGCGTTGTTTTGGGTCAGCCTCTGGAATCAGTTCAATTGCCCTCGGTGGTGCAAACGAAGAATCTGCTTGGGGAAAGTCGTATTGCTGGTTGTAATGCTGGTAGTGCTGGTGAGTTACCATCACTCTGATATCTTATAGTGCTTCCCGGCTGTATTTAAATACACAACATTTTCTGGGCTAACAATGTAAGAAATAAGAAATACATAAAAAAAACTAAACACTGCACAGTTTCCTAAGAACTAGAAACCAGGCAGCCCTCTCTTTCGGCGCTATCTAGTGTTTTGAGTGTGTGAGAATAAGTAAAGTGATGTATTGGTGAAATGTCTTACGTGTGACCACAATGGAGGATGAATTGATAGGTAAGGTCAGGCCAGACGTGTTGGAAGTAATGGCAGTTTGTAAAGTTTCTGCTACCAGGCTATTGTTAGGCACTGAGCTGATGTTGTTGAATATCAACGAAGAGTCCACCACAACTGACCCTGACCTGAAATTAATATGAGAAAAATGTTAAGATCTTTTGCAAGTGTTACTTCAGTAACAACCCACTCCCAAGGCATGCTTAATAACAATACTCATAGAAATGTTATTTTTTTCATCATCCGCAATGTTTCAAAGTCATTCAGATTATAAGTATGTACCAACCTGAAACTATTGACAACAGTTCGATTGAATCTGGCTCCAAATTGAGTCTTGAAAAATGTATCCAGCTGAATAAAATGGACACCGAATAATAAGTTATATTATATTAACAATTCAACAATGTAAGGGTGATATCAAGATGGCATATGATGAATTATAACCAAGTTGAACATGAAGAAGATTATCATGATTATGATTTTGTGAAGCGCCTTCAAAACACCTAATGACACTATCAATGGTAAAATTACATCAAATTAGTTACCTGTGTAGTCACTTTATATGCCAATGCCAGGAACTCTGGTGAATTGCTGTTGCTCAGAGAGCTAGTGAAGATTAATATCAGGCTGAACTGCAGGGACAATTGATGGCTGGTCGGAGGTGCAACCGTTGCTGGTGTTGCCTTTGTAGTTGAAACTTGAGTAGTTGCTACCGGGGTAGATAGTATTTTGGTGAAATTGGTTACCTGAGCCGTTGGAGCAAGAGTTGCATTTTCTACTGGGGTAGTTGGAGGAGCTGTTGTACTGACTGCTGGGGTAGTTGAACGATATGTTGTGTTGACTACTGGGGTAGTTGAATTAGCTGTTGTGTTGACAACTGGGGTAGTTGGAGAAACTGTTGTGTAGACTACTGGAGTAGTTGAATGAGCTGTTGTGTTGACTGCTGGGGTAGTTGAATGAGCTGTTGTGTTGGCTATTGGGGTAGTTAAACGAGCTGTTGTGTTGACTGCTGGGGTAGTTGAACGAGCTGTTGTTTTGACTACTGGAGTAGTTGAACGAGCTGTTGTGTTGACTGCTGGGGTAGTTGAACGAGCTGTTGTGTTGACTACTGGAGTAGTTGAACGAGCTGTTGTGTTGACTACTGGGGTAGTTGAACGAGCTGTTGTGTTGACTACTGGGGTAGTTGAACGAGCTGTTGTGTTGACTACTGGGGTAGTTGAACGAGCTGTTGTGTTGACTACTGGGGTAGTTGAACGAGCTGTTGTGTTGACTACTGGGGAAGTTGAACGAGCTGTTGTGTTGGCTACTGGGGTAGTTGAACGAACTGTTGTGTTGAGTACTGGAGTAGTTGAACGAGCTGTTGTGTTGACTACTGGGGTAGTTGAACGAGCTGTTGTGTTGACTACTGGGGTAGTTGAACGAGCTGTTGTGTTGGCTATTGGGGTAGTTGAACAAGCTGTTGTGTTGACTGCTGGGGTAGTTGAACGAGCTGTTGTGTTGACTACTGGAGTAGTTGAACGAGCTGTTGTGTTGACTGCTGGGGTAGTTGAACGAGCTGTTGTGTTGACTACTGGAGTAGTTGAACGAGCTGTTGTGTTGACTACTGGAGTAGTTGAACGAGCTGTTGTGTTGACTACTGGGGTAGTTGAACGAGCTGTTGTGTTGACTACTGGGGTAGTTGAACGAGGCTGTTGTGTTGACTACTGGGGTAGTTGAACGAGCTGTTGTGTTGACTACTGGAGTAGTTGAACGAGCTGTTGTGTTGACTACTGGGGTAGTTGAACGAGCTGTTGTGTTGACTACTGGGGTAGTTGAACGAGCTGTTGTGTTGACTACTGGGGAAGTTGAACGAGCTGTTGTGTTGGCTACTGGGGTAGTTGAACGAACTGTTGTGTTGACTACTGGAGTAGTTGAACGAGCTGTTGTGTTGACTACTGGGGTAGTTGAACGAGCTGTTGTGTTGACTACTGGGGTAGTTGAACGAGCTGTTGAGTTGACTACTGGAGTAGATGAACGAGCTGTTGTGCTGACAGCTGGGGTAGTTGAATGAGCTGTTGTGTTGACTACTGGAGTAGTTGGAGAAGCTGTTGTGTTGACTACTGGAGTAGTTGGAGAAGCTGTTGTGTTGACTATTGGGGTGGTTGAAGGAGCTGTTGTGCTGACTACTGGGGTAGTTGGAGGAGCTGTTGCACTGACTACTGGGGAAGTTGGAGGAGCTGTTGCACTGACTACTGGAGTAGTTGAACGAGCTGTTGTGTTGACTACTGGGGTAGTTGAACGAGCTGTTGTGTTGACTGCTGGGGTAGTTGAACGAGCTGTTGTGTTGACTACTGGAGTAGTTGAACGAGCTGTTGTGTTGACTGCTGGGGTAGTTGAACGAGCTGTTGTGTTGACTACTGGAGTAGTTGAACGAGCTGTTGTGTTGACTACTGGAGTAGTTGAACGAGCTGTTGTGTTGACTACTGGGGTAGTTGAACGAGCTGTTGTGTTGACTACTGGGGTAGTTGAACGAGCTGTTGTGTTGACTACTGGGGTAGTTGAACGAGCTGTTGTGTTGACTACTGGAGTAGTTGAACGAGCTGTTGTGTTGACTACTGGGGTAGTTGAACGAGCTGTTGTGTTGACTACTGGGGTAGTTGAACGAGCTGTTGTGTTGACTACTGGGGAAGTTGAACGAGCTGTTGTGTTGGCTACTGGGGTAGTTGAACGAACTGTTGTGTTGACTACTGGAGTAGTTGAACGAGCTGTTGTGTTGACTACTGGGGTAGTTGAACGAGCTGTTGTGTTGACTACTGGGGTAGTTGAGCAGTTGACTACTGGGGTAGTTGAGAGCTGTTGAGTTGACTACTGGAGTAGATGAACGAGCTGTTGTGCTGACAGCTGGGGTAGTTGAATGAGCTGTTGTGTTGACTACTGGAGTAGTTGGAGAAGCTGTTGTGTTGACTACTGGAGTAGTTGGAGAAGCTGTTGTGTTGACTATTGGGGTGGTTGAAGGAGCTGTTGTGCTGACTACTGGGGTAGTTGGAGGAGCTGTTCCACTGACTACTGGGGTAGTTGGAGGAGCTGTTGCACTGACTACTGGGGTAGTTGGAGGAGCTGTTGCACTGACTACTGAGGTAGTTGGAGGAGCTGTTGCACTGACTACTGGGGAAGTTGGAGGGGCTGTTGCACTGACTACTGGAGTAGTTGAACGAGCTGTTGTGTTGACTACTGGGGTAGTTGAACGAGCTGTTGTGTTGACTACTGGGGTAGTTGAACGAGCTGTTGTGTTGACTACTGGGGTAGTTGAACGAGCTGTTGTGTTGACTACTGGGGTAGTTGAACGAGCTGTTGTGTTGACTACTGGGGTAGTTGAACGAGCTGTTGTGTTGACTACTGGGGTAGTTGAACGAGCTGTTGTGTTGACTACTGGGAAGTTGAACGAGCTGTTGTGTTGGCTACTGGGGTAGTTGAACGAACTGTTGTGTTGACTACTGGAGTAGTTGAACGAGCTGTTGTGTTGACTACTGGGGTAGTTGAACGAGCTGTTGTGTTGACTACTGGGGTAGTTGAACGAGCTGTTGAGTTGACTACTGGAGTAGATGAACGAGCTGTTGTGCTGACAGCTGGGGTAGTTGAATGAGCTGTTGTGTTGACTACTGGAGTAGTTGGAGAAGCTGTTGTGTTGACTACTGGAGTAGTTGGAGAAGCTGTTGTGTTGACTATTGGGGTGGTTGAAGGAGCTGTTGTGCTGACTACTGGGGTAGTTGGAGGAGCTGTTCCACTGACTACTGGGGTAGTTGGAGGAGCTGTTGCACTGACTACTGGGGTAGTTGGAGGAGCTGTTGCACTGACTACTGAGGTAGTTGGAGGAGCTGTTGCACTGACTACTGGGGAAGTTGGAGGAGCTGTTGCACTGACTACTGGGGTAGTTGGAAGAGTTGTTGTGTTGACTACTGGGGTAGTAGGAGGAGCTGTTGCACTGACTACTGGGGAAGTTGGAGGAGATGTTGTGTTGTATACTGGGGTAGTAGGAGGAGCTGTTGCACTGACTACTAGTGTAGATGGAAGAGATGTTGCACTGACTACTCTGGTAGTTGGAGGAGTTGTTGCACTGACTACTAGGGTAGTTGGAGGAGCTGTTGCATTGACTACTGGGGTAGTAGGAGGAGCTGTTGCACTGACTACTGTGGTAGTTGGAGGAGCTGTTGCATTGACTACTGTGGTAGTTGGAGGAGCTGTTGCATTGACTACTGGGGTAGTAGGAAGAGCTGTTGCATTGACTACTGGGGTAGTAGTAGGAGCTGTTTTATTGACTACTGGGGTAGTAGGAGGAACTGTTGCACTGACTACTGGGGTAGATGGAGGAGCTGTTGCACTGACTACTGGGGTAGTTGTAGGAGCTGTTGCATTGACTACTGGGGTAGTTGGAGGAGCAGTTGCACTGACTACTGGGGTAGTTGTAGGAGCTGTTGCACTGACTACTGAGGTAGTTGTAGGAGCTGTTGCACTGACTACTGAGGTAGTTGTAGGAGCTGTTCCACTGACTACTGTGGTAGTTGGAGGAGCTGTTGCATTGACTACTGGGGTAGTAGGAGGAGCTGTTGCACTGACTACTGGGGTAGTTGGAGGAGCTGTTGCATTGACTACTGGGGTAGTAGGAGGAGCTGTTGCACTGACTACTGTGGTAGTTGGAGGAGCTGTTGCATTGACTACTGGGGTAGTAGGAAGAGCTGTTGCATTGACTACTGTGGTAGTAGGAGGAGCTGTTGCATTGACTACTGGGGTAGTAGGAGGAACTGTTGCACTGACTACTGGGGTAGATGGAGGAGCTGTTGCACTGACTACTGGAGTAGTTGGAAGAGTTGTTGTGTTGACTACTGGGGTAGTAGGAGGAGCTGTTGTACTGACTACTGGGGAAGTTGGAGGAGATGTTGTGTTGTATACTGGGGTAGTAGGAGGAGCTGTTGCACTGACTACTAGTGTAGATGGAAGAGATGTTGCATTGACTACTGGGGTAGTAGGAGGAGCTGTTGCACTGACTACTGTGGTAGTTGGAGGAGCTGTTGCACTGACTACTGTGGTAGTTGTAGGAGCTGTTGTATTGACTACTAGAGGTGCTGGAGGACCTGTTGCAGTGACTGCTAGGGTAGGTGGAGGAGCTGTTGCACTGACTACTGTGGTAGTTGGAGGAGTTGTGGCACTGACTACTGGGGTAGTTGGAGGAGTTGTGGCACTGACTACTGATGTAGTTGGAGGAGTTGTGGCACTGACTACTGGGGTAGTTGGAGGAGCTGTGGCACTGACTACTGGGGTAGTTGGAGGAGTTGTGGCACTGACTACTGATGTAGTTGGAGGAGTTGTGGCACTGACTACTGGGGTAGTTGTAGGAGCTGTTGCACTGACTACTGGGGTAGTTGTAGGAGCTGTTGCACTGACTACTGGGGTAGTTGGTGGAGCTGTTGCACTGACTACTGAGGTAGTTGTAGGAGCTGTTGCACTGACTACTGTGGTCGTTGGAGGAGCTGTTGCATTGACTACTGGGGTAGTAGGAAGAGCTGTTGCATTGACTACTGGGGTAGTTGGAGGAGCTGTTGCATTGACTACTGGGGTAGTAGGAAGAGCTGTTGCACTGACTACTGGGGTAGTTGGAGGAGTTGTTGCGTTGACTACTGGGGTAGTTGGAAGAGTTGTTGCGTTGACTATTGGGGGTTTTGGAAAAGATGTTATGTTGACTTTGGGGGTAGTCGAAAGACCTTTTGTGTTGACTTCTGGGGTAGTTGACAGCAATGGGGTTGTAGTTGATGGTGTTGTATTGCTTTGTGTTACAGGTCCTGATGTGACATTGACAGCATTTTGGGCTGTTGTTAACACTTTTATGGGTGCTGATGTTCTATTGGGATCTATTTGTGTTGTTGGTATGTTCACAGGATCCAATGTTGCATTGACAACCATGTTTGTAGTTGACCTGTTTGAGGGGGTCGAAGTTGCGTTCATAACCATATATGGTGTTGATATTGAAGGATCTGGAGTAGAAGTAGTAGTTGGAGCAACTTCTGGAAGACAGCAATTCATCAGAAATCATTATGTGTGTATAATATAAGATGTATTGATCTTAAAGAAAAAATAAACATTAAGCATTGTGCACAGCTTCGTCAACATCTGAACTATCAGAATTGTATTGTGACAATATAGAATAGATTACTTAATGTCCAATCAATAATTGTTTATTGGAATTTGTTTCAGTTATAATATTCTCAGAATGTTACAGTTAAGTAATATCGAGACCAGATTAATATAATTTATTTAATAAACTCAAACTTAGGAAAGCAAAATGCAGACATATAAAGAAGTGCAGCTGTATGATAACTTGGTCTTTAAAACACATGAGGTGGAGAAAGGGAAATACTAAGTCATTTAGAGTTCAGAATTTAGAATATTAAGGTGTCGTACTTGTTGCCACGATAGAAGTTGTGTTCACTGGGAGAGAGAAAGAAGAGCTGTTGCTTGAGACATTCTCTATCAAGGCTGCAACCACTGCACTGGACTCAGGGACTGAGCTGGCATTGTTAAATATCAGCTTAGCATCTACCACAACCGAACCTTGACTGGAAAACAACAAAATTAAAAACAATTAATATGATACCAGTAAAGCAGATTCATATTTAAATGCTATGACAATTATGAACACTTACACAAAATAATGATTTCCCTTTAAATGAAATGATGAATACAATGTCTTTCTTAAAATGTATTCCAATAATGGCCCAAAATCTAAATAAAAGCTCAAAATGAATATGTACCTGAAACCTAGAACCTCTGTGCGATTAAAACTGGATCCATATTTGTTTCGATAAACTGTGTCCAGCTGTAAGCGTAATATAAGCAATTTTAGCAATTTATCTTGAGAACTTAAATGTTGACATAAACAATTTGAGGGATGAAATTCCCCTTTAAGAAACTGTACAAATGAAGACGAACAGTATTAAAAGAGACAAAAGTAAAACAGAATTTACCGCTGTAGCCACAATGGTTACTAATGCTTGGAACTCTGCTGAAGAGGCATTATTCAACTCTGCTGTGAAGATTTTTTCTAATTTGAACTCCAACTTAACCTCTGGTGGTGGAGGGGCCAGTGTTGTGGTAGTGGTAGGAGAACCAGTTGTAACTGTGGTCAGAGCAGCTGTGGTTGTTGTGGTAGCACCTGTGGTTGTTGTGGGAGCAGCTGTGGTTGTTGTGGTAGCAGCTGTGGTTGTTGTGGGAGCAGCTGTGGTTGTTGTGGGAGCAGCTGTGGTGGTTGTTGGAGAAGCTGTGGATGTTATGGGTGCATCTGTGGTTGTTGTGGGAGATTCTGTGTTTGTTGTGGGAGATTCGGTGGTTGTTGTCGGAGCAACTGTGGTTGTTGTCGGAGCAGCTGTGGTTGTTGTCGGAGCAGCTATGGTTGTTTTCGGAGCAGCTGTGGTGGTTGTGGGAGAAGCTGTGGTTGAAGTGGGAGCAGTTGTGGTTGTTGTTGGAGTATTTGTGTTTGTTGTAGCCCCAATTGTAGATGTCATTGGAGCTGCTGTGGGTGTTGTCGGAGCAGCTGTGAGTGTTGAGGGGATGGGTGTGGTTGTTGTGGATGTATCTGTGGTTGTTGTGGGAGATTCGGGGGTTGTTGTGGGAGCAGCTGTGCTTGTTGTCAGAGCAGCTGTGGTTGTTGTTGGAACAGCTGTGGTTGTTGTGGGAGCAGCTGTGGCAGTTGTGGGGATGGCTGTGGTTGTTGTGGGTGCATCTGTGGTTGTTGTCGGAGCAGCTGTGGTTGTTGTCGAAGCAGCTGTGGTTGTTGTCGGAGCAGCTGTGGTTGTTGTCGAAGCAGCTGTGGTTGTTGTCAGAGCAGCTGTGGTTGTTGTCGAAGCAGCTGTGGTTGTTGTTGGAGCAGCTGTGGTTGTTGTCGGAGCAGCTGTGGTAGTTGTCAGAGTAGCTGTGGGTGTTGTGGGATATTCAGTGGTTGTTGTCGAAGCAGATGTGGTTGTTGTTGGAGCAGCTGTGGTTGTTGTCGGAGCAGAGGTGGTTGTTGTTGAAGCAGCTGTGGTTGTTGTCGAAGCAGCTGTGGTTGTTGTTGGAGCAGCTGTGGTTGTTGTCGGAGCAGCTGTGGTTGTTGTCGAAGCAGCTGTGGTTGTTGTCGAAGCAGCTGTGGTTGTTGTCGAAGCAGCTGTGGTTGTTGTTGGAGCAGCTGTGGTTGTTGTCGGAGCAGCTGTGGTTGTTGTCGAAGCAGCTGTGGTTGTTGTCGGAGCAGCTGTGGTTGTTGTCAGAGCAGCTGTGGTTGTTGTCAGAGCAGCTGTGGTTGTTGTCAGAGCAGAGGTGGTTGTTGTCAAAGCAGCTGTGGTTGTTGTGCGAGCAGCTGTGGTTGTTGTGGGAACAGCTGTGGTTGTTGTGGTGATGGCTGTGGTTGTTGTCGGAGGAGCTGTGGTTGTTGTCGGAGCAGAGGTGGTTGTTGTCAGAGCAGCTGTGGTTGTTGTCGAAGCAGCTGTGGTTGTTGTCGAAGCAGCTGTGGTTGTTGTCAGAGCAGCTGTGGTTGTTGTCAGAGCAGCTGTGGTTGTTGTCAGAGCAGCTGTGGTTGTTGTCAGAGCAGAGGTGGTTGTTGTCGGAGCAGCTGTGGTTGTTGTGCGAGCAGCTGTGGTTGTTGTGGGAACAGCTGTGGTTGTTGTGGTGGTGGCTGTGGTTGTTGTGGGTGCATCAGTGGTTGTTGTGGTGATGGCTCTGGTTGTTGTCGGAGGAGCTGTGGTTGTTGTCGGAGCATCTGTGGTTGTTGTGGGAACAGGTGTGGTTGTTGTGAGAGCAGCTGTGGTTGTTGTCGGAGCAGCTGTGGGTGTTGTGGGATATCCGGTGGTTGTTGTCAGAGCAGCTGTGGTTGTTGTCGAAGCAGCTGTGGTTGTTGTCGGAACAGCTGTGGTTGTTGTCGGAGCAGAGGTGGTTGTTGTCGAAGCAGCTGTGGTTGTTGTCGGAGCAGCTGTGGTTGTTGTCGGAGCAGCTGTGGTTGTTGTCGGAGCAGCTGTGGTTGTTGTCGGAGCAGCTGTGGTTGTTGTCGAAGCATCTGTGGTTGTTGTCGGAGCAGCTGTGGTTGTTGTCGGAGCATCTGTGGTTGTTGTGGGAACAGATATGGTGGTTGTTGGAGAAGCTGTGGATGTTGTGGGTATATCTGTGGTTGTCGTGGGAGATTCTGTGGTTGTTGTGGGAACAGCTGTGGTTGTTGTGAGAGCAGCTGTGGTTGTTGTCGGAGCAGCTGTGGGTGTTGTGGGATATCCGGTGGTTGTTGTCAGAGCAGCTGTGGTTGTTGTCGAAGCAGCTGTGGTTGTTGTCGGAGCAGCTGTGGTTGTTGTCGGAGCAGAGGTGGTTGTTGTCGAAGCAGCTGTGGTTGTTGTCGGAGCAGCTGTGGTTGTTGTCGAAGCAGCTGTGGTTGTTGTCGAAGCAGCTGTGGTTGTTGTCGGAGCAGCTGTGGTTGTTGTCGGAGCAGCTGTGGTTGTTGTCGGAGCATCTGTGGTTGTTGTCGGAGCAGCTGTGGTTGTTGTTGGAAGCAGCTGTGGTTGTTGTCGAAGCATCTGTGGTTGTTGTTGGAGCAGCTGTGGTTGTTGTCGGAGCAGCTGTGGTTGTTGTCAGAGCAGCTGTGGTTGTTGTCAGAGCAGCTCTGGTTGTTGTCGGAGCAGCTGTGGTTGTTGTGGGAGCAGCTGTGGTTGTTGTGGGAACAGCTGTGGTTGTTGTGGTGATGGCTGTGGTTGTTGTGGGTGCATCTGTGGATGTTGTGAGAGCAACTGTTGTTGTTGTGGGAGCAACTGTGGTTGTTGTCGGAGCAGAGGTGGTTGTTGTCAGAGCAGCTGTGGTTGTTGTCGAAGCAGCTGTGGTTGTTGTCGAAGCAGCTGTGGTTGTTGTCGAGCAGCTGTGGTTGTTGTCGAAGTAGCTGTTGTTGTTGTCAGAGCAGCTGTGGTTGTTGTCTGAGCAGCTGTGGTTGTTGTCAGAGCAGCTGTGGTTGTTGTTAGAGCAGCTGTGGATGTTGTCAGAGCAGCTGTGGTTGTTGTGAGAGCAGCTGTGGGTGTTGTGGGAACAGCTGTGGTTGTTGTGGGAACAGCTGTAGTTGTTGTGGTGATGGCTGTGGTTGTGTTCAGAGGAGCTGTGGTTGTTGTCGGAGCAGGTGTGGTTGTTGTCAGAGCAGCTTTGGTTGTTGTCGGAGCAGCTGTGGTTGTTGTCAGAGCAGCTGTGGTTGTTGTCGGAGCAGCTGTGGTTGTTGTGGGAGCAGCTGGGGTTGTTGTGGGAACAGCTGTAGTTGTTGTGGTGATGGCTGTCGTAGTTGTGGGTGCATCTGTGGTTGTTGTGAGAGCAACTGTTGTTGTTGTGTGAGCAGCTGTGGTTGTTGTGGTGATGGCTGTGGTTGTTGTCGGAGGAGCTGTGGTTGTTGTCGAAGCAGCTGTGGTTGTTGTCGGAGGAGCTGTGGTTGTTGTCGAAGCAGCTGTGGTTGTTGTCGGAGGAGCTGTGGTTGTTGTCGAAGCAGCTGTGGTTGTTGTCGGAGCAGCTGTGGTTGTTGTCGGAGCAGCTGTGGTTGTTGTCGGAGCAGCTGTGGTTGTTGTCGGAGCAGCTGTGGTTGTTGTCGAAGCATCTGTGGTTGTTGTCGGAGCAGCTGTGGTTGTTGTCGGAGCATCTGTGGTTGTTGTGGGAACAGATATGGTGGTTGTTGGAGAAGCTGTGGATGTTGTGGGTATATCTGTGGTTGTCGTGGGAGATTCTGTGGTTGTTGTGGGAACAGCTGTGGTTGTTGTGAGAGCAGCTGTGGTTGTTGTCGGAGCAGCTGTGGGTGTTGTGGGATATCCGGTGGTTGTTGTCAGAGCAGCTGTGGTTGTTGTCGAAGCAGCTGTGGTTGTTGTCGGAGCAGCTGTGGTTGTTGTCGGAGCAGAGGTGGTTGTTGTCGAAGCAGCTGTGGTTGTTGTCGGAGCAGCTGTGGTTGTTGTCGAAGCAGCTGTGGTTGTTGTCGAAGCAGCTGTGGTTGTTGTCGGAGCAGCTGTGGTTGTTGTCGGAGCAGCTGTGGTTGTTGTCGGAGCATCTGTGGTTGTTGTCGGAGCAGCTGTGGTTGTTGTTGAAGCAGCTGTGGTTGTTGTCGAAGCATCTGTGGTTGTTGTTGGAGCAGCTGTGGTTGTTGTCGGAGCAGCTGTGGTTGTTGTCAGAGCAGCTGTGGTTGTTGTCAGAGCAGCTCTGGTTGTTGTCGGAGCAGCTGTGGTTGTTGTGGGAGCAGCTGTGGTTGTTGTGGGAACAGCTGTGGTTGTTGTGGTGATGGCTGTGGTTGTTGTGGGTGCATCTGTGGATGTTGTGAGAGCAACTGTTGTTGTTGTGGGAGCAACTGTGGTTGTTGTCGGAGCAGAGGTGGTTGTTGTCAGAGCAGCTGTGGTTGTTGTCGAAGCAGCTGTGGTTGTTGTCGAAGCAGCTGTGGTTGTTGTCGGAGCAGCTGTGGTTGTTGTCGAAGTAGCTGTTGTTGTTGTCAGAGCAGCTGTGGTTGTTGTCTGAGCAGCTGTGGTTGTTGTCAGAGCAGCTGTGGTTGTTGTTAGAGCAGCTGTGGATGTTGTCAGAGCAGCTGTGGTTGTTGTGAGAGCAGCTGTGGGTGTTGTGGGAACAGCTGTGGTTGTTGTGGGAACAGCTGTAGTTGTTGTGGTGATGGCTGTGGTTGTGTTCAGAGGAGCTGTGGTTGTTGTCGGAGCAGGTGTGGTTGTTGTCAGAGCAGCTTTGGTTGTTGTCGGAGCAGCTGTGGTTGTTGTCAGAGCAGCTGTGGTTGTTGTCGGAGCAGCTGTGGTTGTTGTGGGAGCAGCTGGGGTTGTTGTGGGAACAGCTGTAGTTGTTGTGGTGATGGCTGTCGTAGTTGTGGGTGCATCTGTGGTTGTTGTGAGAGCAACTGTTGTTGTTGTGTGAGCAGCTGTGGTTGTTGTGGTGATGGCTGTGGTTGTTGTCGGAGGAGCTGTGGTTGTTGTCGAAGCAGCTGTGGTTGTTGTCGGAGGAGCTGTGGTTGTTGTCGAAGCAGCTGTGGTTGTTGTCGGAGGAGCTGTGGTTGTTGTCGAAGCAGCTGTGGTTGTTGTCGGAGGAGCTGTGGTTGTTGTTGGAGCAGAGGTGGTTGTTGTCGAAGCAGCTGTGGTTGTTGTCGAAGCAGCTGTGGTTGTTGTCAGAGCAGCTTTGGTTGTTGTCAGAGCAGCTGTGGTTGTTGTCAGAGTAGCTGTGGTTGTTGTCAGAGCAGCTGTGGTTGTTGTTGGAGCAGCTGTGGTTGTTGTGGGAACAGCTGTGGTTGTTGTGTTGATGGCTGTGGTTGTTGTGGGATCAACTGTGGTAGTTGTTGGAGCAGCTGTAGTTGTTGTCAGATCAGCTGTGGGTGTTGTGGTGATGGCTGTGGTTGTTGTCGGAGCAGAGGTGGTTGTTGTCGAAGCAGCTGTGGTTGTTGTCGATGCAGCTGTGGTTGTTGTCGAAGCAGCTGTGGTTGTTGTCGAAGCAGCTGTGGTTGTTGTCGGAGCAGCTGTGGTTGTTGTCGGAGCAGCTGTGGTTGTTGCCGGAGCAGCTGTGGTTGTTGTCGGAGCAGCTGTGGTTGTTGTCGGAGCAGCTGTGATTGAAGTGGGAGCAGTAGTGGTTGTTGTTGGAGTATCTGTGTTTGTTATAGCCCCAATTGTAGATGTCGTTGGAGCTGCTGTGGTTGTTGTCGGAGCAGCTGTGAGTGTTGAGGGGATGGGTGTGGTTGTTGTGGATTTAACTGTGGTTGTTGTAGGAGCAGTCGTGGTTGTTGTTGGAGTATCTGTGGTTGTTGTAGCCCCAATTGTAGTTGTTGTTGGAGCATCTGTGGTTGTTGTGGGAGAGTCTGTGGTTGTTGTGGGAGCAGCTGTGGTTGTTATAGCAGTATCAGTGGTTGTTGTAGCCCCGATTGTAGTTGTCATTTGAGCTGCTGTGGTTGTTGTGGGAGAATCTGTGGTTGTTTTGTGAGCAGCTGTGGTTGTTGTGGGAGCAGCTGTGGTTGTTGTGGGAGCAGCTGTGGTTGTTGTGGGAGCAGCTGTGGTTGTTGTGGGAGCAGCTGTGGTTGTTGTTGGTGCATATGTGGTTGTTGTGGGAGCAGCTGTGGTTGTTGTAGTTGTGGTTGCTGGCGGTTGTGTTGGTACGATGGCCTCTGTAATTATAAAATGGATTGCTATGTATTCTATTCTGATTGGTCAAATGGTGTTCTATAGGATTTAATTATAACTAATGTTCATTAACTGTACATTGGCTAAAGATTGTTTACAACTCTATACAAATTCTGACCGCAAATCCCATCAACAAAGTTGCCGAAGTTTCATCAACAATGTTGAAGACGTAGGGTTACTCAGGTTTGCTTCCTGTTATTGAGCATAATATAAGAAGGTAATGGGTTTTCTCTTTTAATTTAAGATTATATTTTTTTTACAACCACATTTGTTAGTTTGTTTTCTTTGTAAATAAATAAAGCTCACAATCTCGCTCCCGTCAAACGTTGTTGACAAAAGTGATCCCCTGACTACTTCCTCTTCCTATCTGTTCTGCTTAGTCCTTCCAGACTCTGTATGAAGACTGTTGACATCTAGTGGAAGCCATAGGTACTGCAGTCTCTGTCCTAGTTAAAATACAAATGAATAGTCAGCCTGGAGAAGAAGGAGATGTACAAAAAAAACTGCAAATCCTGAGTGATTCCTATCCAATAGTACTAATTATGTGCATATCCTATTTCTGGGCCTGAGTGGGAGGCATTTTACTTTAGGCAAGCCAGACTCTCCAAAACCGTCACCTTGGGAGCCGCTCCCTAAGAAGTTAAGACTGGTTGCAAAGTAATTGTCACCTTATTAGGGGATGGAGTTGCATCGGTGTGTGGTTGTGGGAAAACAGTAACATTCAGTGGTAATGTAGTATTAATATCTGGTGTCAGCGTAGTCATATGATGGATCCAAAGTGATGTTGCTAATTGGTTGTGGTGTTGTCACATTTAAAGACACTGAAGCTGTGTTGTCATCTGGTTGTGGTGGTGTGCAGTGCTTCATTTGAGCCTTCCGGAACAGGACCCGGCACCTCTCAGTTTCATTTTGTTTAGTTCCTCCTCTGTAATTATCCTGCCCTCAAAAAAATAAACTAATTAAAAAATGTTCCTGATATTCTAAGAATTTATTTGTTTTGGTCCGACCCTGGTTGATGGTTTCCGCAACATTCTAGCCTATACCAATGCGTGGCCATTGCTTTCACAGAACCAGCGTGATCTCTCTTTCTATGATCTCTCTCTCCTTGCTCTGATAGACATGAGCCTGCAACTCTCATCTGTCCAGCATTGCACTTCATTTATTTCCTCCTAGAATCATAGCTGCTGGAAGAATGCGTACAGTGCTGAAGCACCCCTGATGAATAAAAATGTATTTGCCATAGTTATAGAATTACTGCTGTCCAGAAAGAAAATTAAATTAAAGTTGGGAACACGTGGTAAATGTCAGTGAACAGCATGCAGCCAAAACAGGCCTTTCACAATATTTCAAAAACACAGGATGGAAAGCAAATGGCTCCTGCTGAAAAGAGAAGACTAATCTGTCTGTAGGTTACCAAATATGTAATCAACTTCCATAAAGCATATTGAGTGAAGAGAATTGTTTTCGAAAGTTAAACAACAGAGATAGGCTTTTGTTTCACCAGCGCATTGATCATATGAAGTGAGTGAGCTGGGTCAGTCAGTGAAACTGGAAAGCTTTTTGAGGACTATAATTTGATCTCAATATTGTACAATATGTGTTTTCCCACACCTAGGCTATTGCCGGATTCAAAAACAGGGTCATTTTTATTAATCTCAGATTCTTGTCAGTGTCAAGGTTGCCTGTCATTTCAACCATTTGTGAGGTATTCAAAAAGATGATGCTAAAGTCTCCAGTCATTTACAATTATGAAGAATTGCATTTATAAAAGGCCAAGGGTTATAAAAGGCTGGTTCCTAGGCTTAAAAAAATTTCCCGATATGTGCAACTTCTGCAAGAGCCTCTACTCTACTGCTTGCTCTATGCCAGCACGCAAAAGCAATGCTAATGCATGCAATGCTTTATTGTAACGTATTTGGATTTTAGATGTTTGTTTTTTTATGCATTTCGGTACTTCAGAGCCGCCCAGTTCACCACCCATCTCAGCTTTTTCCTGTGGTTTTGTTTTCTACATTTACCCTAACCACTTGGTAGCATCTGTTTGTGGCATTGTTCAGTAGTTGTGTTGATAACTGCGTATTGTCATTCTAAATGTTATGAGGCAGGGATTTTGACTGCATCCAGTGTGGTCTCAATTAACATTGAATCTGTTTCCCAGTTGGGGTTTGATTCAATGGATTGTGTTGAAGTAGTTGGAATGTTGATTCATATGAAGGTACGTTACCCATTGCTGTTGTGTTTGTCGCTGATGTCTTCCCTACTAGTCCTGTTAGAAAACAATTTATACAAATGTAATACAAGTCTATACATTCCAGTCCAATATATCCATCCACTTTACACACTGTACAAGAAACACCAAGTAATCTAATAAAGTTATAATTATTATTTCCAACTATAGTGGTAAAAGGTGGCTGTGCAACCACTGAGGAACCGGTCAGGTTAACCTCTGAGGAACACCCTTCCCTACACACACACAAAACACACACAGATACACAAACACACACATAACTACCCACACATACACACAAAACACACACACCAAGTGTTTTACCTGCTAGCAGAAAGAGAATGATCAGAGGCTCCATATCTGCCACGTCCCTGTAGAGGTATACAACATCAATCCATGCACATCAAATCTTAAATTAAGCCCATTACAGCTCACATTAACCCACATTGAAATACTTATGATATAGACCAGGGTTCCCCAACTGGTGGCCCATGGGCGAAGTGATTTTTTGGGCCCCCTAAGTTTTCTGATAAAAAAACTTTTTGTAATTAACATAATAGTGATGGCAGATGTGAGTTTTTATAAGGCCTACAGTTGCATAGACCTGCATGATGCAAACATGTATAGAGCAAGCTCAGCCCTCTGAGTTGAACTGTCTATCAGTTGTTGTCTATGGTTCTGGGTAGAGGAAATCCCCCTCTTTATCTAGTCTAAATATAACTTATATGAACAAATATAAGGTATATAAGGTAGCTGAGGTTTGGCAGGGTTTTTTAAAACCATGTGACTTGATTAGGAAAAACTGGTCCCATCATAGCCCATATAAAACCTATTACAACTGATTAATCACTGTCATACATTATAGGGTCCAGAGTGAGATGTCTGAGATGTCTGAGTTTAACTTCATAGAGAAACTCGTTGTCCAAACCTATGATGTTGCAGCTGTAATGGAATGTATCTGATATTTGTATTTACAGCTACAGTGAGGGAAAAAAAGTATTTGATCCCCTGCTGATTTTGTACGTTTGCCCACTGACAAAGAAATGGTCAGTCTATAATTTTAATGGTAGGTTTATTTGAACAGTGAGAGACAGAATAACAACAAAAAAATCCAGAAAAACGCATGTGAAATTTTGTTATAAATTGATTTGCATTTTAATGAGGGAAATAAGTATTTGACCCCTCTGCAAAACATGACTTAGTACTTGGTGGCAAAACCCTTGTTGGCAATCACAGAGGTTAGACGTTTCTTGTAGTTGGTCACCATGTTTGCACACATCTTAGGAGGGATTTTGTCCCACTCCTCTTTGCAGATCTTCTCCAAGTCATTAAGGTTTCGATGCTGACGTTTGGCTCGAACCTTCAGCTCCCCCCACAGATTTTCTATGGGATTAAGGTCTGAAGACTGGCCAGGCCACTCCAGGACCTTAATGTGGTTCTTCTTGAGCCACTCCTTTGTAGCCTTGGCCGTGTGTTTTGGGTCATTGTCATGCTGGAATACCCATCCATGACCAATTTTCAATGCCCTGGCTGAGGGAAAGAGGTTCTCACCCAAGATTTGACGGTACATGGCCCCGTCCATCGTCCCTTTGATGCGGTGAAGTTGTCCTGTCCCCTTAGCAGAAAAACACCCCCAAAGCATTATGTTTCCACCTCCATGTTTGACGTGGGGATTGTGTTCTTGGGGTCATAGGCAGCATTCCTCCTCCAAACACGGCTAGTTGAGTTGATGCCAAAGAGCTCCATTTTGGTCTCATCTGACCACAACACTTTCACCCAGTTGTCCTCTGAATCATTCAGATGTTCATTGGCAAACTTCAGACGGGCATGTGTATGTGCTTTCTTGAGCAGGAGGACCTTGCAGGCGCTGCAGGATTTCAGTCCTTCACGGCGTAGTGTGTTACCAATTGTTTTCTTGGTGACTATGGTCCCAGCTGCCTTGAGATCATTGACAAGATCCTCCCGTGTAGTTCTGGGCTGATTCCTCACCGTTCTCATGATCATTGCAACTCCATGAGGTGAGATCTTGCATGGAGCCCCAGGCCGAGGGAGATTGACAGTTCTTTTGTGTTTCTTCCATTTGCGAATAATCGCACCAACTGTTGTCACCTTCTCACCAAGCTGCTTGGCGATGGTCTTGTAGCCCATTCCAACCTTGTGTAGGTCTACAATCTTGTCCCTGACATCCTTGGAGAGCTCTTTGGTCTTGGTGGAGAGTTTGGAATCTGATTGATTGCTTCTGTGGACAGGGGTCTTTTATACAGGTAACAAACTGAGATTAGGAGCACTCCCTTTAAGAGTGTGCTCCTAATCTCAGCTCGTTATCTGTATAAAAGACACCTGGGGGTCAAATACTTATTTCCCTCATTAAAATGCAAATCAATTTAAACATTTTTCACATGCATTTTTCTGGATTCTTTTGTCGTTATTCTGTCTCTCACTGTTCAAATAAACCTACCATTAAAATTATAGACTGATCATTTCTTTGTCAGTGGGAAAACGTACAAATCAGCAGGGGATCAAATACTTTTTTCTCTCACTGTAAGTCCCCTCATGTTCCATAATTAATAGGTGATGACTACTCCACTCCACTACCATTGTCAACTTTCTCCTGACATGAACTGAAGCCACAACGTCTCAGGTGCCCGCTCATCCACTGGCACATTGAATGTTTCCCTTCCATGCACTGTGAGTACCTCTATCAATTGTCTCTTATTACTGTATGTAGAGTCAATCACATACACAATCACATTAATACACATCAAAGATTTTACTCCTTGCTTAGACTAACTCATTCAAAGCTCTTTTGTCTAACTCTGTAATGTCTTGTCTTGTGTTTTTTTGTCTTCCCAGTAAAATCCTGTCCTGCACTTGTCAAGCCTCTGAACACCTCAACTCATGCCTCATACCCTCATTCAATCACTGCTGTGTTACCTTTCCAAGACTGTGTAAGTAGCCCTCTCATTCCCATTCCCCATAACATTGTGCTATAAATGTCTTTATAAAATGCTTTAGGTTAAAATAATTCATAATAATTAAAAAAAAAATGTAAACACACTTTGTTGGTCTCCCATCCTCCTCAAAGTCACCAGCCTCCACTGCTTTCAGTGTATATTAGTGTATTGTCCTAAAATCCATAAGAAAAAATAGGTGTGGCTAAGGTTAGCAGTAATCAAAGTGTGTGGCTTTTTTTTGACAACATTGTCAATCTATAAAAGTCGTGACTGGATGTACCCAAAATGTAGTGATTTTGACCAAAACCAAGACGGCCCCATCTAGATCACAAGGACTGTGTTTAGACAGGCAGCCCAATTGTTATATTCTTTCCACTAAATAGTATTTTGACCAATCACATCAGATCTTTTCACATCAGATCTTTTTCGGAGTTCATCTGATTCTTCAAAAGACTGATTAGTGAAAAAAATATCAGAATTGGGCTACCTGTGTAAACAGCAATTTCTTCAACAACAGCTTTTACAGTAAGCACTCCGGGGTCCCTTTGTTGCAGTTAGCCCCGACCCAACCTCTAAAGGTGTGGAGGGTGCCTCCAAAGATGTACATCCTAGTTAGCTTAAAAAGATATGCCCAAAATATGTGACTTTAAGGCTTACGACCGGGACTCAACAGCTAAGGGTGACAGCTCAGAATTCCAACAGAGAATTCCTACTTACTTCATTTGACAAACCGTAGGTTGGTATTTCACTGACAGTACATGCTGTAATGTACACACACAGAGATGAGTTTATCCAGATCAGAACTTCAAAACATAACATCCAAACCTGCACATCGACATTCTATGTTACTGTATAATCTTTGTAGATCCTATTTTACTGAGTGTTCCGAAGGCTGTTACAACTCTTATATTTAATAGACTCTAAAACAGATGGGAGAGATGGACCAAAACTATTACTGTTTTATCTCAGCTCAACATCGGCCTACTTTGCATTTCTAGTTCATCTGCCCATGTCATCTATATCTGGACTTTCAAACATCCAGTGCTGCTGAAAGATGAGAACCATTTATAGCTACACATTTAAACCTGTTGGGGAAGAAATGTGTGGCAATCAAACAAAGCTCACAGAACCAGTCTTGGAGAGGATGAGTGATTATGCCAACTATCTCTCTCGCTCTCTCTCTCTCGTGACAAGACACTCTCTGGAGAATAAATATCTTTGCGGTTCATTTGATATCAAAGCAACTCAACTACACATCAACTATTGCCTGTCTTGTCTGTTATCAACCTATCAACTTTAAACATTGATCGATACAGTCAGGTCCAAAACTATTGGCACCATTGATGAAGATGAGCAAAACATACTATATCAAATAAATAATACAAATACTGAGCTATATTGTATACTCCAGCATCCTCCCTTTGCGAGGATAACGACACATGCTTTATGAGAACCCAATGGGATCTAAGACCATTCCTCCCACAGACTTTTTCCAGGTCCTTGATATCCTCCATCTGTGCTTTTGACCCCTATCTTTTATTTGTTGTTTTATTTGTTGTTTGTTCTCTGAGCAATTGTACTAGTATAATATAGTACACATTTTAGGGTTGTGACGATGCCATGGTAAAAATGAAGCAGAAAAAACCTTTTGGTCCTTCAAAAACCTTTTAAATATTAAATATTGTGTGCTATAGTTTGGAAAATAAATAAATGTGACTCTGAATGACAACATAATGATTTGTTTTCAACATTAGGGTTGGTTGCTAAAGAAGTTTCATCCACTTCCTGTTTTGTTTCCTTGCCAAAATAATTGTAAAAATTATTGAGCATGTAACTCAGTATTTTATTTATTTTATACAGTCTTTTTTGCTAATCTGTATCAAGGGTGAGAATAATTTTGTACTTGACTTTATCTTTAAATCTCTAAGCTTCTGTTGAATATGAAATGTTTCACATTGCATGACGTTCGAGATATTCCTGTATCTGGAATGTACAACTGAAGTAAAAACTTAAAGAACAAGTTGAGAACTTCCTAAGTGACTCACATTACTCAACAAAATGACCTCATTAGTGTAGGTGTCTGTTCAAGGTGTCTGTTTCTTTACTTTGGAGCAGCAAACTGTCAAGTCACTCGCTGTGACAAACCTGGGGGCAGGCTATTTGCGGCAGGCATTATACAAAATAATTGTGAAACTACTTCTTGCTAAGGTGATGAGCGTCATCCTTCTCTATACTAGAATAAGCTTGCTGGCCAGTGCACATGTTAGGCTGCTGAAGGACTCATGTTATTTTATAAACGGTGTCTCTAATGATCCCAGTCTATCAGGAAGTAAATATAAATTTTAACAGATGTATAATATTTACTGCTCACAAAATGTGCCTTCACGGTTTCAGCTGACATCTTTGGAGATCCAAAGAACACATTGTGTATTTAACCACAATATAACTCATTTTTGTGTCCCTCGTTATCCTCAGATCGCTTTCAATGTCACAATAGAACTGCAAACATTTGGAGCCTTTAGATTTTGGATCCTTCATTATCACTTCATGTAATATACAATAACCTTTAATCCAGACAGTGCAATTTTCAGAACAGGTATCAATCAATGATGCATACAAACCCTTGATTGCTGATTGCTATGTATTGGCCATTAAGAGGCTTTGAAGCCACCGGTCGGCCATAATATTGCCACTCCCCATGGGAGCAGTCATCCATAGGAATTAATGGGATTATTCAGTATTTCAATTAAATGTTTTGAGGACAAAACTACATGTATTTAAGTATTAGTATTTTTGTAGTGGGGTTATATAAAAATCATATAAACTCCCTTTTTCAGGACCCTGTCTTTCAAAGATAATTTGTAAAAATCCAAAAAGCTTCATTGTTCATTCATCAGATCTTCATTGTTAAGGGTTTCAACATTGTTTCCCATGCTTGTTCAATGAACCATAAACATTTAATGAACATGCACCTGTGGAACGTTCGTTAAGACATTCACAGCTTACAGACGGTAGGCAATTAAGGTCACAGTTATGAAAACTTAGGACACTAAAGAGGCTGTTCTATTGACTCTGAAAAAAAGAAAAAAAGAAAGATGCCCAGGTTCCCTGCTCTTCTGCGTGAATGTGCCTTAGGCATGCTGCAAGGAGGCATGAGGACTCCAGATGTGGCCAGGGCAATAAATTGCAATGTCCATACTTTGAGACGCCTAAGACAGCGTTACAGGGAGACAGGAAGGACAGTTGATTGTCCTCGCAGTGGCAGACCACGTGTAACAACACCTGCACAGGATTGGTACATCCGAACATCACACCTGCGGGACAGGTACAAGATGGCAACAACAACTGCCCGAGTTACACCAGGAATGCACAATCCCTCCATCAGTGCTCAGACTGTCCGCAATAGGCTGAGAGAGGCTGGACTGAGGGCTTGTAGGCCTGTTGTAATGCAACAATGTTGCCTATGGACACAAACCCACCGTCGCTGGACCAGACAGGACTGGCACTGACGAGGCGCGAATTTGTCTCACCAGGGGTGATGGTCGGATTCGCATTTGTCGTTGAAGGAATGAGCATTACACTGAGGCCTGTACTCTGGAGCGGGATCGAGGAGGGTCTGTCATGGTCTGGGGCGGTGTGTCACAGCATCATTGAACTGAGCTTGTTGTCATTGCAGGCAATCTCAATGTTGTGCGTTACAGGGAAGACATCCTGCTCCCTCATGTGGTACCCTTCCTGCAGGTTCATCCTGACATGACCCTCCAGCATGACAATGCCACCAGACATACTGCTCATTCTGTGTGTGATTTCCTGCAAGACAGGAATGTCAGTGTTCTGCTATGGCCAGCGAAGAGCCCGGATCTCAATCCCATTGAGCACGTCTCGGACCTGTTGGATCGGAGGGCTAGGGCCATTCCCCCCTGAAATGTCTGGCAACTTGCAGGTGCCTTGGTGGAAGAGTGGGGTAACATTACACAGCAAGAACTGGCAAATCTGGTGCAGTCCATGAGGAGGAGATGCAATGCAGTACTTAATGCAGCTGGTGGCCACATCAGATACTGACAGTTACTTTTGATTTTGACCCCCCCCTTTGTTCAGGGACACATTTTTGCATTTCTGTTAGTCACATGTCTGTGGAACTTGTTCAGTTTATGTCTCAGTTGTTGAATCTTGTTATGTTCATACAAATGTTTATACATGTTATTAAATTTGCTGAAAGTAAACACAGTTGATAGTGAGAGGACGCTTCTTTTTTTGCTGAGTTTATATATATATATTATATATATATAAATATATATATATAATATGTAAATTAAAATTATGCATTAGGTGTCTGTAATGTAATAAACATGGCACAAACGAATGTAGACATTCATAAATGCATTTCTAAAGCTTCCAAAATATGTTCTATAACGGTGATGGAGTGCCAAGATGGAGGCACAGTGGCTCCAACACAGCACTCCCTTTCACTCGTCTAGTCTATATATAAATCATTGGTATCTATGTGGAGGATCAGGATTTTGACCATTTTCAAGCCTGCACACTCAGAGTAGAATATTTCACATGCATAATAAAGTCCATAAAACACAGAATCCTTTATCAATGACAACATCAATCAAAGTAGCACTTCTTGTCTTTGCAATGGGAAAAATTATATTTATTTTCAGGGTAGCATGTTTGTCAGCCCCATCGTCACATTAGAATGGCTACCATTTAGTGATTTAGTTGATAGGACAATCCTTTATATTGAGTCATTCATATACTTATGGAGGTTATTCAGAGAATTTAAGGTAGAGATATGCACTCTGAGAAGATGTTCAAGTCTGACATTACTTGAAGTGAGCACGGTTAAATGCACACAATAATACAATTATTGTGGATAGTCAGATTAATATAAAAGTTTGTTTAAAACGCATATATGCTTTGAAAGAAGAACGATTTCCCTAAAATTCCAGCGTACATGGAAATCAGAAATCCGGTTACCTGATGGGACTTTTGATTAATGCAGAAAATCTGCAATCAAAATAAACTTTCTATCACAGTAACCATGTTATTTTTGTGAAGCCTTTTCGTTTCTGAATTCGGACATATAAAGTTTGTATGTGAAAACTATTTCTGAGATGCACAGGAGGCTGTTGAGGGAAGGGCGGCTCATAGTAATAGAACCTCACAATAGTTTCCAGACCATACTGGATTGGATGTTGATACCTAACACTACCTAGCCTGCTTGCTAGCTTGCTAGCACCAACATGAGGGCAAAGCAAGCTTGGCAATCCGTATTTACATGTTAAAAAGATCTCAGCTGTAAGAAGGAGGCTTGCTCTATCGGTGCTAGCACATGCGCAGATCAAATGAACCGTTGCCCAATTTGGCTGTTTACATGTCCTAATAATTCAAAAGATTGCTCAGAAAACCAGGCTTTATTCAGCGTATGCTTACTTTGATTTTAACCTGATGCCGATTAAGGTAAACCGAGTAAGGTGTTAAAATGACTATTTCCATACTACACTGAACAAAAATATGAACACAACATGTAATGTGTTGGTCCCATGTTCCATGTGTTGATCCCAGAAATGTTCCATATGCACAAAAAGCTTATTTCTCTCAAATGTTTTGCACATCCCTTTTAGTGAGCTTTTATCCTTTGCCAAGATAATCCATCCACCTGACAGGTGATCATTACACAGGTGCACCTTGTGCTAGGGACAGTAAAAGGCCACTCTAAAATGTGCAATTTTGTCACACAACACAATGCCATAGATGTCTCAAGTTTTCGAGGGAACATGTGCTTTGCATGCTGACTGCAGGAATGTCCACCAGATAATTGAATGTTAATTTCTCGACCATAAGTTTTAGAGAACTTGGCAGTACGTCCAACCAACTTGATTTGATTTGTCAAATAATCATCAAACCAGTGACTGAGGAGAGGTTTGAGAAACAATGGCTACATCAACACCTAGGCTACATATACAACTGTGTGCCCTGCTATACAAATATCCAGTCAATCACAGTTGTACATCCATGGGTTTACCCTAAAGATGCACCACACCTTTAATTGCCACCAAAACAAACCTCAGAATTAATTGGCTATATTGTCTCTGGAAGACGTCCCGTTAACAGATGGTGCAGATGTGCCAGCTTTCAATTGCATAGGTACGCCTACAAGGTCTTGAAATATGAAGAAAATTGCTGTGAAATTTGGCCATCAAATTCACTGCAGCTGCATTTTACCTGAGAATAGATTGTCCTATATCCGAGACGTTGTCAGCTAGGACCTGCGGATTGTAGCCTACTCAAATGAGAAATGATGCACAAATACCTTCTCCTCTTCGCTTTCTGAGAACTAAAGATGAACAACTTCTGGGCAGATGTGTTTTGTATGATGGAAAAGAATGAGACTTCAAATTTGGCCAACCAGTGTGGTTCTAACCCATTTATAGGCTAGATGGTTCAAACTTGTGGGACTCGTTTGGCAGCTGCCGTTGTTGAGCATCATTCATGCCTGTCAAAAAGTGAGGGCAAAGATGCAGTGTCAACGATGACACAGAATATATATGAGGAACTTCCTCATTCCTCTCCTAAGACCTCAACTCTTTCCTAGTCGAGTATTAATAGGGCTGTTACGGGCCGCATCCCTCTTTCCGTGATTATGGTTCCAAGAACTGACACGCCCACACATTTTTAGTATACACATTTCAACAACATGCTGGTTATCGTGGTTTAAATTTTCAATAGCCAAAAATAATGTCTGGGGTGAACCATTAATTCAAAATATTAGAAATCCCTTAAAAAAACTGATCTGAGAAGAAAAAAAGCCAAGGGTACAACGTTGTGTACATACCAGAGTTAGGGGGCAAAAAACCTACTCATTCCATACAACATTGCAGTCAGTATCGTCCAATCACAGAGCAGATACAAGTCACGTGATCTGTTAGCAATCACATGATGGCACTCGATAGCAGCGGTATCGTCCAATCACAGAGCAGATACAAGCCACGTGATCTTTTAGCGAACACGTGATGGCACATCATGTGTGATGGTGATTGGATGATACAGACCGCGAGGATTATGGTTAGTGGAGGTTTTAGTGCTATTTCTCTCACACAGATGTGAAACATTCATTACCGATGGGCACTACAATAATATACAAATTGTTTTGCTATCTCGGTAGAAAATAGAACGTCTACGCTGCACAGTAATTTAGCTAATATTTGAAATCACCACAGGTTACAAGGGTTGAGAATCCACCTTCGGAACCCCTCGTTGCAGCTCTTTCCTGCACAATTCAACCCTCCCCTAGTCAAGTATCAAACCTGCAGTAGTCAAGTGTCACACCTCCTCAATCCTCACCCCTCACATAGTCAAGCATCAACCCTGCACTAGTCAAATGTCACCCCTCCTCCTCAACCCTCACCCCTGCCTTGGTCAGTTTTCACCCTTGCTCTAGTCATGATTCAATTATCCTCACCCTTGCACTCTTTTATTCACAATAATTAGGTTTTCCATTGGCTGAAATAGAGAGCCAAAGAAACAGATAATTGCAGAGTATTTCGTTTTTTAAGGACCAAAAAAAACAGAGGCAGTTGGATAACTTATTAATGTAAGGGAATACATTGAGGCCACTGTATACGAGCTGCTAGCTAGTTAACTTTATTATATCCTGTAGCTAAGGGAATCTAGCTATCTTGATGTTTATCACTGTCAATCACAAGCTTAAAAAGACACAATCTCCTTTATTTTTTTCTCACTTTCCGCCTGACTGACGTGCCCAAAGTAAACTGCTTGTTGCTCAGGCCCTGAAGCCATGATATGCATATAATTGGTACCATTGGAAATAAAACACTTCGTGCCCATATTAAGTACTAGTTTTAAATCAACCAGAGCTTTCTGTAAGGTAACAGGGTCAGATTGCAGATCTAACATAGCCTGATCAACAGTTGGGGAAATCTGCATACAGATTAATATAACCCGTTTTAACAGATATAAATGTATATAAATCATAAGAGAACAGGTCCTAGTACCGTCCCCTGCGGTACACCTTTTGTAATATCCAGGAAACCATCAGGGATCACACATTGAGTCCTGTATGACAGATAATTGTCAAGCCACTTGGAAGAAGCCTGATCCAGGCCGATTTCAGTCAACCGATGATTAAGAATGTGATGGTCAACGTTGTCAAAGGTGTTGGAAAAGTCTATAAATAAGGCAGCACAATTATTGCTATCATCAAGGCAGTTTAACACATCTAAAACAAGCGTAGCAGCTGAAACGGTGCTATGTCCAGGGCCCTCATTTATCAATGTTGCATAGAAAAGCTTAAAAACTAACTCGTACAAAGAAAAATGTGAATGTTTGCAAGTACAAAAAAGTTGGTATTTATCAATTTCTCAGAAACCTTTGATTTACACACACCTGTAAGTATTTTGCCTTGATAAATCAGACACATTCTAAAACATTGTGCTAGTCCATGTGAAGTCTCATTTACTTAAAGAACCGACCCTAAATGACCATACTGTATATGGTCACAAACCTTCCCTTTGAAGCTGCAAGAAATGTCACTAATTTCTGTCCGCCAACATGGAGAAATCAAAGAAGACAAAGAAAAAAAAATCCAGACGCAGAAAAATAACTTTTGATCACCGAAGTGGAAGCAAAACAAGCCATACTTTTTGGAACCCTCAGCAATGGCTTGACAAATAAGAGAAAAAAATACTGCTTGGGAGCAGGTTAGAGCTGTGGTACATTCTGCCTCATCTGAGTGCTGAACAGTTAATGAAATTAAAAAGAAATGGTTTGATTTGAAAACATGCAACAACAACAACAACAAGAAATCCACAAAAGGGATATAAGTGCAAAAGGAGAAGGGCAGAGTGACTCTTCACTGTCTGCAATGGACCAGCGCATTGGCACCATAATTGGAGAGACCTCAGTGTCTGGCATCATTTGTGATGGTGATACTGAGGACCCTCTCCCAGACCCTGAAGGAATGCCAGACACACCAACTGATAATAAGTCAAGCTTTATTTTCACAACCATATTCAGACATGGACCACATCTAAATATTCTTTCTTGACAATAAATATAACAAATATATTTATAACATAATAAATGCACAGCCAATGCCCTTTCAGGCCTGTGGTGCGCTCCACTGTTGTTCAACGCCCTTTCAGCAGGCCTATGGTGCGCTCCACTGTTGTTCAACGCCCTTTCAGTAGGCTTGGTTGGGCTTGGTTGTACCTTGCCTCTTGCTGGTTTGAGGGGTTTGTGAGGGGAGTCATTAACCATGTTTTTAATGGGTAGCCCCGGTCTCCTGCAGTTATGAACACAACATTCAGATATTGTTTCCCAGTAGAGGTCTAACATGGCAAATAAAACCTTACAAAAAAACCAATAAGCCATCCATCCTCAACAGCTGATTGAATTGTTCTACACAATAAATGAATCATGTGTCCCACCTGGCCATTTGGCCACTACATTCAACATAGCCAAATGTGAATCACAGATGACCTGCACATTAACAGACTGGAAACCTTTTCTGTTGACGAAGTTGAATTTGTTCAATGATGGTGTTTTTTATTTTATTGCGATGTGGGTGCAGTCAATTGCTCCAATGACGTTGGGAAATAAATCTATGGTATGGAAATCCTTTTTAACTCTGGCCTGTTGCGCAGCAGTGTACGGAAACTGTATGTACAGTGGGGGAAAAAAGTATTTAGTCAGCCACCAATTGTGCAAGTTCTCTCACTTAAAAAGATGAGAGAGGCCTGTAATTTTCATCATAGGTACACTTCAACTATGACAGACAAAATGAGGGAAAGAAATCCAGAAAATCACATTGTAGGATTTTTTATGAATTGATTTGCTAATTATGGTGGAAAATAAGTATTTCTCTGCATCAGAGCTAAACAGGGAACCTAAACAGTTCAGGGCCCGATCCGAGTCAGGATAGGGCATGTAATTTTGTGGTAGGAAATCATGAAAACATTCTCCAGTTCCAGTCCCTAGTAAGGAAAGCTTCTAGGACAGAGAGATAATAGGAGCATCATATTCAATGCTGTTTAATTTGATTATAATGAAGCCAGTTTTTTTTGTTTTCTGTCCTCAGATACGGAGAGCTGTGAACCTGTCCGCAGATGAAGAGGTCCCAATGAATGCCCTAAGAGACTAGGGGTATATCCTTGTATACGACAGGCTAAATGTGTACCTATTAGCAAAGGTTGTATACAGTTAGAAGTCATACACAATATCCCTATTGTATAGTCTGCTGAGTGTGCAGGCTTCTGTTCCAGCCCAGCACTAACAAACCTGATTCAACTGATCAAACCTAATGAGTTGATAATAAACTGTGCAATTGCTGGTATCTATCTCCAGTATCTATGCTGCAAAAGTCTATGTGCCGTTGGTCTAGGGTCAGTTATTCCTATCTGGTGTCCTGTGATCTGAAGTATGCTCTCTCTCTCTCTCTCTCTCTCTCTCTCTCTCTCTCTCTCTCTCTCTCTCTCTCTCTCTCTCTCTCTCTCTAGTTCTCTTTCTCTTCCTCCTCCCGGAGGACCTGAGCCCTAGGACCATGCCTCAGGACTACCTGGCCTGTATCTATGGAATTCTGACCTGATCACCGGACGTGCTACCTTATCCCGGACCTGCTGTTTCGACCCTCTCCCTCCCTCTCTCTCTCTCGCTGTCTGTCTGTCTGTCTGTCTGTCTCTCTCTCTCTCTCTCTCTCTCTCTCTCTCTCTCTCTCTCTCTCTCTCCCTCTCTCTACCTCACCTGCTGTCTCAACCTAGGAATGCACAGCAATATAAAGCAAACTGACATTTACTCCTGTGGTTTCTGATTTATTATTGTTGCTAATTTATTACAAATAAAAACCGGAAATATCACATTTACATGAGTGTTCAGACCCTTTACTCTGTACTTTGTTGAAGCACCTTTGGCAGAGATTACGGCCTCGAGTCTTCTTGGGTATGACGCTACAAGCTTGGTACACCTTGGTTTCCTCCATTTTTCTCTGCAGATCACTCTCAGGCTCTGTCAGGTTGGATGCAAAGCCATTTTCAAGTCTCTCCAGAGCTGTTCGATCAGGCTCAAGTCTGGGCTTTGGCTGGGCCACTCAAGGACATTCAGGACACACTTGTCCCGAAGCCAGTCCTGCATTGTCTTGGCTGTGTGCTTATGGTTCTGTTGGAAGGTGAACCGTCGCCCCAGTCTGAGGTCCTGAGCGCTCTGGAGCAGGTTTTCATCAAGGATCTCTCTGTACTTTGATCCGTTCATCTTTGCCTCTATCCTGAGTAGTCTCCCAGTCCCTGCAACTGAAAAACATCCACACAGCATGATGCTGCCACCACCATGTTTCACCGTAGGGATGGTGCCAGGTTTCCTCCAGAGAATGATGCTTGGCATTCAGGCCAAAAAGTTCAATCTTTGTTTCATCAGACCAGAGACTGCAAGTGGGCTGTCATGTGCCTTTTACTGAGAAGTGGCTTCCATCTGGCCCCTCTACCATAAAGGCCTGGTTGGTGGAGTGCTGCAGAGATAGTTGTCCTTCTGGAAGGTTCTCCCATCTCCACAGAGGAACACTAGAGCTCTGTCAGTGTGACCATCGGGTTCTTGGTCACCTCTCTGACCAAGGCTCTTCTCCCCCGATTGCTCAGTTTGGCCGGGCGGCCAGCTCTAGGAAGTCTTGGTGGTTTCAAACTTCTTCCATTTAAGAATGATGGAGGCCACTGTGTTTTTGGGGACCTTCAATACTGCAGAAATGTTTTGGTAACCTTCCCCGGATCTGTGCTTTGACACAATCGTGTCTCGGAGCTCTACGGACAATTCCTGCAACCTCATTGCTTGGAATTTGCTCTGACTGTGGGACCTTATATAGACAGGTGTGTGCCTTTCCAAATCATGTCCAATCAATTGAGTTTACTACAGGTGGACTCCAAGTTGTAGAAACATCTCAAGGATGATCAATGGAAACAGGATGCATCTGAAGTCAAATTTGCGTCTCATAGCAAAGGGTCTGAATACTTATGTAAATAAGGCATTTCTGTATTTTCTGTTTAATACATTTGCAAACGTTTCTAAAAACTTGTTTTTGCTTCATCATTATGTGTGTAGATTGTTGAGGAATATATATTTTTTTAATCCATTTTAGAACGTTTCAGCGTAACAAAATGTGGAAAAGGTCAAGGGATCTGAATACTTTCCGAAGTCACTGCATGTGTTAATCATGTAGTCTTAGATTCATCACAGCTGTTTTGACTGGGACTACATGTTCCTGTGGTACTTTTTGGTGAACTACTTGTTCAGTGGTAACTGTAATAATATAAATAAGTTACATTTAAACCAATAAAAGCTATTGACATGCTGTCATTTACAAATACGATGTAAAAAACAAGACTGTAAAGAATGAATTAGAACAAAATCTAAGGAATTAACTCTTAATATTTTTCCTTGACAAGCATTTCTGGGGGGTTGAAAATGTGTCTCTGTCAGCGAGCCTCCCTCAAGGTCTCCACCTCGATGTAGATCCAGCCCTGCAACACACCCTTGTCTGCTTATCAAGGTCTTGTTGAGCAGCTGATTTTTAGAATGTGCTGTGTCAGAGGAGGGCTGTAACAAAAGCCTGCACACCCAGTAGCTCTCCAGGAGGATGGTTGGCCACCCTTGTTATTAAACATTGCAACATTACAACCAATACAACAATAGATAACTGAGTAGTAACGTGTGTAGCAGTAAAGACAGCTTGAACTTCTTATCCGGTCAAAGCAGGTGTCACATGTCTCCTTCAGCTGCACCCATGTTTGACCTTTCATTCGTTTTTATTGCTGTTTAGGTGTTGAGGCATAAGACAAGAAGAATGTGCAGGTAAATTGAAATGAATCTAATTTTGTGTCTATTGACTGCCACCTGTGATGAGTGACTGCTTTTGTTCTTGGGCACACTCTGTCTCTTTCAGACAGCCCTACCTAACCTGGTCTTTCTGTCGCTCAGTGGGAGGTTTGTTGGGGAATGTGCACTTTGTGATTTCAGGGCTACACACGGGTGTCTTTCAAAAGAGCTCCGGCACATGTGATGAGATGATCGGTCAGATTACTAGGGCTGTTCACACCAGTTTATTGGCAAAGTGCGCATTCCAAATATTCAAAAGGTGTAAACGTCATGGAACTACTGATGCTGTTGGTCGAGCTATTATCGGCTGTGATACTGTATATGCATAACAGCACAAAACTATGAAAACTATCTCATGGTGGGTATTTCTGTAACCTGAAACCATACACCGAGTCTTTTTCCTTGATGAGAAGGAAAAATACAAAATTGTCTGGATCAGGACAATGTCTTTCAATTTGAAAATGTGGAGTAGGTTGTGTAGATTAGTGAAAAATCCCAATCTAGGAACTGTAAATAGATGTATCTACATCATATATTATACTGTATTAGAATAGTCTTGACCCAAACTGCTACAGACCTATATCTATCCTACCCTACCCTTCTAAGGTCTTTGAAAGCCAAGTTAACAAACAAATTACCAACCATTTCGAATCCCACCGTACCTTCTCTGCTATGCAATCTGGTTTCAGGGCTGGTCATGGGTGCACCTCAGCCATGCTCAAGGTCCTAAATGACATCATAACCGACATCGATAAGGGACATTACTGTGCAGCTGTTTTCATTGATCTGGCCAAGGCTTTCGACTCTGTCAATCACCACATCCTTATCGGCAGACTCGACAGCCTTGGTTTCTCAAATGATTGCCTCGCATGGTTCACCAACTACTTCTCCGATAGAGTTCAGTGTGTCAAATCAGAGGGCCTGTTGTCCGGGCCTCTGGCAGTCTCTATGGGGGTGCCACAGGGTTAAATTCTTGGGCCGACTCTCTTCACTGTATACATCAATGATGTCGCTCTTGATGCAGCTGAGTCTGATTCACCTGTACGCAGACGACACCATTCTGTATACTTCTGGCCCCTCTTTGGACACTGTGTTAACTACCCTCCAGACGAGCTTCAATGCCATACAACTCTCCTTCCGTGGCCTACAATTGCTCTTAAACGCAAGCAAAACTAAATGCATGCTCTTCAACCGATCGCTGCCCGCATCTGTCCCCCCGTCCAGCATCACTACTCTGGACGGTTCTGTCTTAGATTATGTGGACAACTACAAATACCTAGGTGTCTGGTTAGACTGTAAACTCTCCTTCCAGACTCACATCAAACATCTCCAATATAAAATTAAATCTGGAGTTGGCTTCCTATTTCGCAACAAAGCATCCGTCACTCATGCTGCCAAACATACCCTCGTAAAACTGACCATCCTACCGATCCTCGACTTCGGTGATGTCATTTACAAAATAGCCTCCAATACTCTACTCAACAAATTGGATGCAGGCTATCACAGTGCCATCCGTTTTGTTACGAAAGCCCCATATACCACCCACCACAGCGACCTGTACGCTCTCGTTGGCTGGCCCTCGCTTTACACTCGTCGCCATACCCACTGGCTCCAGGTCATCTACAAGTTCCTGCTAGGTAAAATGCCACCTTAACTCAGTTCGCTGGTCACATTAGCAGCACCAACCCGTAGCACGCGCTCCAGCAGGTATATCTCACTGGTCACCCCCAAAGCCAATTCCTCCTTTGACCGACTCTCCTTCCAGTTCCAGTTGCTGCCAATGACTGGAACGAACTACAAAAATCTCTGAAACTGGAGACACTTATCTCCCTCACCAGCTTTAAGCACAAGCTGTCAGAGCAGTTCACAGACCCCTGCACTTGTTTATAACCCATCTGTAAATAGCCCAACCAACTACCTCATCCCTTACCATATTTATGTATTTATCTTGTTCCTTTGCACTGCAGTTTTTCTACATTGCAAATTCATCTACTGCACATCTACCATTCCAGTGTTTAAATGCTATATTGTAATTACTTTGCCACCATGGCCTATTTATTGCCTTACCTTCCTTATCCTACCTCATTTGCACTCTTTGTATATAGATTTGTTTTTTTTTCTACTGTATTATTGACTGTATGTTTGTTTTACTCTATGTGTAACTCTGTGTTGTATGTGTCGAACTGCTTTGCTTTATCTTGGCCAGGTCGCAGTTGTAAATGAGAACTTGTTCTCAACTTGCCTACCTGGTTAAATAAAGGTGAAATATTATTATTTATTTATTTAATACATACATATTTAATGAAATCAATCTTTATTTGTCACATGCGCCGAATACAACATGTGTAGGCCTTACCGTGAAATGCTTACTTACAAGCCCTTAACAGTGCAGTTCAAGAAAGAGTTAAGAAAATAATAATCAAATGAACTTAAGTAAAAAAAAATGTTTTAAGTAACACTATAAAATAACATGCGGGGGGTACCAGTACAGAGTCAGTGTGCGGGGGTACAGGTTAGTTGAGGTCATTTGTACATGTAGGTAGGGGTGAAGTGACTATGCAAAGATAATAAACTGCGAGTTCTTATATCTTTAGATATAAAGCTTTAAATGAATGAATCAGCATTCAAGTGTTTACAATTCACCTCCAAGTGCTCAGTAGGGCTCTGCAAAGAACTACGAGCAACTACAAGGGGGGTGTACTTTTGAGTTAGATTAGATAGAACCCGTAGAGAAAACACCACCAGTGTTGTGTACACACACTTCTGACACTACTGACCTGTAAGTATGTCAACAAATAGACTGATCTTTTCTTTACTCAGTTAGACAAATAGTTGTATACAGTATATAATATCACTGTTATTGCCCGTCATTGATAGCACAGTATGATATTAGTTTATGGTCTTTCGTTAAATAGGGGTAAGAGGGAAGAAGTTGTGAAAATACTTCTTACTGTCGCTAAATTGCTTACAGGGTTCGACAATAGCTAATGACAATAGAGCATGCACCTTAGAATTTCATTCAAAAGGATTAATGAATATAGAGTCAAATAATCATTGTTTCTTCCATTATTGAGAATACTGCCATGGGACTTCTACATTATTGTCATGGAACTTCTAAATTATTGTCATGAATTCTTGAGAAAGCAATCAAAGTTGTGTTAGGGTGTTTTCAGGACTTAGCTTTATGCTCTTGGATCGTTTGGAACGCACATTGTGCAATCTGACGACTTAATCATTTCTCATAAGTCATATGGCTTCTCAGAAACTTCCAGAACTAAAATGCACTCAATGAACAGAAACCGATAAATCCTGTTTTACACTTGTCCAAGTCATCACTTTTCACTTTGATCGTATGCATCTTTCCTTAAAGTGATTTGCACATTGATGTTTTATTTATCTATATAGTATCAGAGTATTTTATTAACAGAGTCATCGAGTTCTGATGAATATAACTTATAAATGCCTCATGAGCACAGTTCAACTGTCTCACACCAACAAACCCAAATAGGCTGGTTTTAGTTTGAAAACAAACACTGTATAGCTTCATAACATAATTCTGATCCCATGGATGGGCAGTCCTTGCCTTCATAGTTCTGTCTATGAATTTGACAGTGGTTTCATGTCTTTATCCCCATCGCTCAGCTGTTAACCAAAAAGTGGTGGGGCTGCCGTTTTGTTGTTGTTTAAATCACAGATTGTAGCTTTTAAATTACAATATTATATGAATATATACTGTACATGACAGTATGTAGACATCCAGTGAACAAAACTGGTTGAAATGTATGTTATCAATGTAACTGACGTGCTTAAAATACGACCGATATTGGACATATAACTGATACGTCCGTTGATGTGATGTACAACTGCAGAGCAAAACCCTTATATGACATATAACTACAGACCCATATGCCCGTTTATAGGTTACATAAAGATAAAATACCAAGATGTCAGCGGTTTCTAACCACATGTTGGAAAGTATGACAGTCAAAGAGAAAACCGATACATAATAATTAAGAAAACACTTTCAACTGTTCCGTTTATAGGTTTAATAAAACGTTATAGTCCAACCTGAATGTTTCAAGAAGACCTGAATTATTTAACAGCGCTCTGGTATTTCTGTCTGCATTCCTCTCAAGGTAAGCTATGGTGGTAGGTACATAGTTGTGGTTCCAATAATTGCTGGCTGGCAGTGTCTCTGTTCTGCCTTTGGCATCTGCCAGAACCTGATTTGACTTCTTCAATCCTCTCAGATCATTACACCTGGGGCCAGTGGCGGAGCCAGAAATCCATTGATAGACACTCAAATCATCAAAAAATGATCATAAAATCATAGCTTACCCAATACCTTACTGTAATCGATCACACACAACAAACCATGTAACATGTGATTTTGCATTACAGACCAAACAAATTTTAGGCCTACGTAAATCCATGACTCCTGCATTTAACATTTGACTCAAATTAACCCACACCTAATAAATCATAGGCCTATAATTAATAGGCTATGAGACTATAACATAATGCCCTGATGTAACAGTAATAATCACAATAGGCTTGGCAACATCTCACTGGCTCAGCGACCAGGAGATGCTAGGCTAGGATCAGCGGCCAGGAGATAGTAGGCTAGGCTAAGTCACCAGGAGATAGTAGGCTAGGCTCAGCGACCAGGAGATGCTAGGCTAGGCTCAGCAACCAGGAGATAGTAGGCTAGGATCAGTGACCAGGAGATAGTAGGCTAGGCTCAGCAACCAGGAGATAGTAGGCTGGGTTTAGCGACCAGGAGATAGTATGCCAGGCTTAGCGACCAGGAGATAGTAGGCTAGGCTAGGATCAGTAACCGGGAGATAATAGGTTAGGCTTAGCGATCAGGAAATAGTAGGCTAGGCTAAAAGGCCACAAATGTATCTACTTAACGTTAAGAAAGCCGAGAGCATCATATTGATGACTCCAAGTATATGTAAACCTCCGACTTCAACTGTAGCGTAAAGGCGGTTATATTTCAAAACTTGAGTCTCAAGCTATTTATATGACAACAGTGGTAGTAGGACAGTTGTTGTATCATATTACTTGCAAGGCACATCAGAGTATGCATGTGAACAACTTGGAGAGGTTCTGGAATTGGCTATTCCCGTGAAGTTTTCCAAAGCTCTAAATAACAGATGTTCAAACTTTCTTCCCTGATCGTTATGGATTTTTGATACACATCCCATCTTTGGTAAAAAAAAGTCCTCGAAAAAAATGTGGGGCTGCAGTTTTCCCTGACGTATTTATGTTGAGGTAGGTTTGTGCAAATTTTGTAAAGTTATCTAAAATAACTCAAATGTACTCGTAGCCCCCTCTGCTTTTCTCCAAATGCACATAGTCAATTGAAATCATCTGGAAAGGAGCTGTAGACCGTACATGTTGCATTGGGGACCTAGTTATTACACTGGATCTCATTTGTTTGATTCACTTACACACATTAGTGATGAAGTGTTCAATGTCATGCTGCATGCGCTGACAAAAAAAAGCATTCTCGCGCTAAATTCAACACTCTTTCTGTTCCTAGATGGGCCATTTCAGTGTGTAAGTACTTTAAAATAGTGTTCTGTACTGACTTGGTACCACAACTTGTGTCCTTTTTGTTGTTTTTGTTTTCCTTTGTAATAATCCCTCTGGTGAGACATGGAGCCTGTTCCACTAATTGTTTGACTTTGCATTACTCTTGCTGACATTCTGTTGGTTTTGGCCTTTGCATTTGTATTTTACATTTTTTGCTAATTTGTTAATAGTTAAACATTGAAATATCACAATTACAGTTAAGTCGGAAGATTACATACACCTTAGCCAAATACATTTAAACTCAGTTTTCCACAATACCTGACATTTAATCCTAGTAAAAATTCCCTGTCTTAGGTCAGTTAGGATCACCACTTTATTTTAAGAATGGGAAATGTCAGAATAAAAGTATAGAGAATGATTTATTTCAGCTTTTCTTTCTTTCATCACATTCCCAGTGGGTCAGAAGTTTACATACACTCAATTAGTATTTGGTAGCATTGCCTTTAAATTGTTTAACTTGGGTCAAATGTTTCAGGTAGCCTTCCACAATAAGTTGGGTGAATTTTGGCCCATTCCTCCTGACAGACCTGTTGTAACTGAGTCAGGTTTGTAGGCCTCCTTGCTCGCACACGCTTTTTCAGTTCTGCCCACAAATTTTCTATAGGATTGAGGTCAGGGCTTTGTGATGGCCACTCCAATAACTTTGTTGTCCTTAAGCCCTTTTGCCACAACTTTGAAAGTATGCTTTAACAGGAAGCTTTAACTTCTTGACCGATGTCTTGAGATGTTGCTTCAATATATCCACATCATTTTCCTTCCTCATGATGCCATCTATTTTGTGAAATGCATCAGTCCCTCCTGCAGCAAAGCACCCCCCACAACATGATGCTGCCACCCCCGTGCTTCACGGCTGGGAAGTTGTTCTTTGGCTTGCAAGCCTCCCCCTTTTCCTCCAAACATAATGATGGTCATTATGGCCAAACAGTTCTATTTTTGTTTCATCAGACCAGAGGACAAAAAGTACAATCTTTGTCCCCATGTGCAGTTGCAAACCGTAGTCTGGCTTTTTTTTATGGCGGTTTTGGAGCAGTGGCTTCTTCCATGCTGGGCAAACTTTCAGCTTATGTCAATATAGGACTCATTTTACTGTGGATATAGATACTTTTGTACTTGTTTCCTCCAGCATCTTTTCAAGGTTCTTTGCTGTTGTTCTGGGATTGATTTGCACTTTTTGCACTAAAGTACGTTAACCTCTAGGAGACAGAACGTGTCTCCTTTCTGAGCGGTATGACGGCTGCGTGGTCCCATGGTGTTTATACTTGCGTACTATTGTGTGTACAGAGGAACGTGGTACCTTCAGGCATTTAGATATTGCTCCCTAGGATGAACCAGACCTTTTTCTGAGGTCTTGGCTGATTTCTTTAGATTTTCCCATGATGTCAAGCAAAGAGGCAGTGAGTTACAGGTACGCCTACAGGTACACCTCCAATTGACTCAAATTAGGTCAATTAGCCGAAGCTTCTAAAGACATTACATAATTTTCTGGAATTTTCCAAGCTGTTTAAAAGTCAACTTAGTGTATGTACACTTCTGACACACTGGAATTGTGATACAGTGAATTATAAGTGAAATAATCTTTCTGTAAACAATTGTTGGAAAAACTACTTTTACTTCGAAAAGTTGCTAGATTGAATCCCCGAGCTGACAAAGTATAAATCTGTCATTCTGAACAAGGCAGTTAACCCACTGTTCCCAGGCCGTCACTGTAAATAAGAGCTTGTTCTTAACTGACTTGCCTAGTTAAATAACAAATACCCATAACATGATGTAGCCACCACTTTGCTTAAAAATATGGAGAGTGGAACTCAGTAATGTGTTGCATTGGATTTGCCCTAAACATAACAATTTGTATTCAGGACAAAAAGTGAATTGCTTTGCCACATTTTTTGCAGTTTTAATTTAGTGCCTTGTTGCAAACAGGATGCATGTTTTGGAAAACAATTATTCTGTACAGGCTTACTTCTTTTCACTCTGTCAATTATGTTAGTACTGTGGAGTAATTGCAATGTTATTGATCCAGCCTCAGTTTTTTCTTATCACAGCCATTAAACACTGTAACTGTTTCCTTCCTCTCCGACAAATGAGTTAGGAAGGACACCTGTATCTTTGTAATGACTGGGTGTATTGATACACCATCCAAAATGTACTCAATAACTTCACCATCCTCACAAGATTTTTTACTACCAATAGGTCCCGTCTTTGTGACATCGGGTGCATCACGGAAGTTGGAATAACAATGATGCAGGATTTTACCAGCCCAGGTGGCACATTCGATATGCTGTTAAAATCTTGTTTTCAAATTAGCCTTATTAAAATCCCCAGCCACAATAAATGCAGCCTCAGGATATGTGGTTTCCAATTTACCTAGAGTGAAATTAATTTCTTTCAGTGCTGTCGATGTGTCAGCTTGAGGGGGGATGTACACGGCTGTGATTATAATCGAGAAGAATTCTCTTGGTAGATAATGCGGTCTGCATTTGATTGTAAGGAATTCTATGTCAGGTGAACACAATGACTTGAGTTCCTGTATGTTGTTATGATCACACCACGTCTCGTTAATCATAAGACACACACCCCCACCCTTCTTCTTACCAGATAGATGTCTGATTTTGTCTACTTTGTTGTCCAGAGACTGTACATTGGCGATTAAAATACTCGGGAGAGGTGCACGATGCGCCCATCGACGTAGCTTGACCAAAAGACCGGCGCGTTTCCCTCTTCTCCGGCGCCGCCGTTGTTTTGAGTCGCCGGGTGCTATCCAGTCTATTGTCCTAGTTGGGGTAACAAACAGAGAATCCTCTTCGGGAAAGTCGTATTCCTGGTCGTAATGTTGGTAAGTTGACGTTGCTCTTATATCCAATAGTTCCTCCCGGTTGTATGTAATAAAACTTAATATTTCCCGGGGTAACAATGTAAGAAGTAATACATAAAAAAACAAAATACTGCATGGTTTCCTGAGAACGTGAAGCGAGGCTGCCATCTCTGTCGGCGCCGGAACCAACAAAACCTCCCTGATCTTTGTGGTTAAGTCTGAAATTCACTGCTCGACTGAGGGACCTTACAGATAATTGTATGTGTGAGGTACAGAAATGAGGTAGTCATTCAAAAATCATGTAAGAGACAATTTTTGCTCACAGAGTGAGTCCATGCAACTTATTATGTGACTTGTTAAGCACATGTGTACTTATGAACTTATTTAGGCTTGCCAGAATGAAGGGGTTGAATACTTATTAACTCAAGCCATTTCAGATTTTCATTTATTATTCTTTCGTAAAAAAAGTTAAATAAAAAACATAATTCCACTTTGACATTATGGGGTATTGTGTGTAGGCTTGTGACAACAAATCTCAAGGTAATAAATGTTCAATTCAGGCTGTAACACAGCAACATGTGGAAAGAGCTGCGTGACTCTGCAGAATGCTTTGTGCTTTTAGAGGTCAACTGTTGGTTGTTCAGCGCGTTGTAGGGCTCAAGATTTGGCCTACGCAGCCACACAGCTTCTGCAGGTAAAATATTTGTCTTAGTCAAAGGATTCAAGACAGTAGTAGCTTCCCGGTAGCAAGTGGATGTTATTCTGGTTACTGTGGTTATTGTTATAATGATCAACCGGTAATGTTAGTTCTGCAACTTTCCAGAAAATGAGAGACAGACTATTGAGATTACTTTAATATGTCTCTATGTACTATTTTATCCAAATACAGTATTATAGGTCACACACAACATCAGTACCACCAGTCGTTTTTGTTTGTTGAAATACATTCTGACCGTTGACCATTATTGCATTTCTGTATTGGATAGAGAGAGAGAGAGAGAGAGAGAGAGAGAGAGAGAGAGAGAGAGAGAGAGAGAGAGACGGAGGGTGTGATCACCACAAGGCACTAGTGTGTGTGTCTGTCACATCTTGGTTGTTGAGAAACCAGCCAGACATCAGAATGTACACTACAAAGCAATGTGTACAACCGGCGGCAGTCAGAGACGTTTAAGATGGGGGAGGACAATCATTTTTTTCTATTACCTTCACCCTGTAGGTGCACACCTCAGTGCATGCAGGAAGAGTGTGATCAGAAGAGACGAACCAACACGAGACTCTGTGCAGTTGTTGAAGTCATGTGCCGAAAGGTAGAAATTATTCTACAACAAAAGGAGCTCTGAAAGGTCTCTAAAAAAAGAAAATAAAGGCTGTGCAAACACGACTTAGCATGTGACCTGAGAATGAAACAACATTTGTGTGATTAACAGTCATTCCGTCCTGTTTTCTTATCTCAAGTGGTTATACTTGTATTGTCGGCAGTGCCACCTGCTACCAGTGTTTCCAAGAAGCCATGCAGCCTAAGAGATCAACATTGATGTTCTCAATCCTTGTAGTCAAATGACATTTTAAAAAATTAGGCTGAGAGAGAGAGATTATGCGTTTGCCACACATGACCCGTGAACTGATGTGGTTCCAACCCTCTGTTTAACTGATGTGGTTCTAACCCTGTCTTTAACTGATGTGGTTCTAACCCTGTCTTTAACTGATGTGGTTCTAACCCTGTCTTTAACTGATGTGGTTCCAACCCTCTCTTTAACTGATGTGGTTCTAACCCTGTCTTTAACTGATGTGGTTCTAACCCTCTCTTTAACTGATGTAGTTCTAACCCTGTCTTTAACTGATGTGGTTCTAACCCTGTCTTTAACTGATGTGGTTCTAACCCTGTCTTTAACTGATGTGGTTCCAACCCTCTCTTTAACTGATGTGGTTCTAACCCTGTCTTTAACTGATGTGGTTCTATCTCTCTCTTTAACTGATGTGGTTCTAACCCTGTCTTTAACTGATGTGGTTCTATCTCTCTCTTTAACTGATGTGGTTCTATCTCTCTCTTTAACTGATGTGGTTCTATCTCTCTCTTTAACTGATGTGGTGCTATCTCTCTCTTTAACTGATGTGGTTCTAACCCTCTCTTTAACTGATGTGGTTCTAACCCTCTCTTTAACTGATGTGGTTCTAACCCTCTCTTTAACTGATGTGGTTCTAACCCTGTCTTTAACTGATGTGGTTCTAACCCTGTCTTTAACTGATGTGGTTCTATCTCTCTCTTTAACTGATGTGGTTCCAACCTTCTCTTTAACTGATGTGGTTCTAACCCTCTCTTTAACTGATGTGGTTCTAACCCTCTCTTTAACTGATGTGGTTCTAACCCTCTCTTTAACTGATGTGGTTCTAACCCTCTCTTTAACTGATGTGGTTCTAACCCTCTCTTTAACTGATGTGGTTCTAACCCTGTCTTTAACTGATGTGGTTCTAACCCTGTCTTTAACTGATGTGGTTCTATCTCTCTCTTTAACTGATGTGGTTCCAACCTTCTCTTTAACTGATGTGGTTCTAACCCTCTCTTTAACTGATGTGGTGCTATCTCTCTCTTTAACTGATGTGGTTCTAACCCTCTCTTTAACTGATGTGGTTCTAACCCTCTCTTTAACTGATGTGGTTCTAACCCTCTCTTTAACTGATGTGGTTCTATCTCTCTCATTAACTGATGTGGTTCTAACCTGTCTTTAACTGATGTGGTTCTAACCCTCTCTTTAACTGATGTGGTTCTAACCCTGTCTTTAACTGATGTGGTTCTATCTCTCTCTTTAACTGATGTGGTTCCAACCCTGTCTTTAACTGATGTGGTTCTATCTCTCTATTTAACTGATGTGGTTCTAACCCTGTCTTTAACTGATGTGGTTCTATCTCTCTCTTTAACTGATGTGGTTCTATCTCTCTCTTTAACTGATGTGGTTCTAACCCTCTCTTTAACTGATGTGGTTCTAACCCTCTCTTTAACTGATGTGGTTCTAACCCTCTCTTTAACTGATGTGGTTCTAACCCTGTCTTTAACTGATGTGGTTCTAACCCTGTCTTTAACTGATGTGGTTCTAACCCTCTCTTTAACTGATGTGGTTCTATCTCTCTCATTAACTGATGTGGTTCTAACCCTGTCTTTAACTGATGTGGTTCTAACCCTCTCTTTAACTGATGTGGTTCTAACCCTCTCTTTAACTGATGTGGTTCTAACACTGTCATTAACTGATGTGGTTTTAACCCTCTATTTAATTCTCAGTCATGTATTTCTGTCACACAGTATGGAATTAGTTTAACAGACTTACACAATGCAGGCCAGATCCACATCTTTGTATTTACCAAGCTAAATTTTAAAAGTAATTATACTATGAAGGGCCTTGCAGCCAACTCATGTCTTCTTCAAAAAGTCTGTATCTTTTGCTTTGTGGCATTGGGCAGTCACTGTTACAGCTTAAAAATGATTAGAAGTAGATTTTATGTCACTGATATACAAACAATAGTCAATAATGTCAAAGTGGAATTTTGTTTGTAGAAAATGTTCTACATTAATAAACATTTAAAGCTGAAATGTTTGGAGTCAATAAGTATTTATTAACCCATTTTTATATGGAAAAACTAAATACGTTTGTGCATTACAAATCTCTTAGTAAATCTCATGGACTGTGATAATAGTGGTTAACATGATTATTGACTGACTGCACAATTGGTCCAGCATCGTGTGGGTTAGGGGAGGGTTTGGCCGGCCGGGATTTACTTGTGTCGTCGCACTCTAGTGACTACTAGTGGTGGACCAGGTGCCTTCGAGCTGACTTGTCGCAGTTAGACAGTGTTTCCTGTCTTCCGGGTTAAGCGAGTGGTGTGACAAGAAGCAGTGTGGCCTTGCAGGATTGTGTTTCATAGGACTATCAACCTTTGCCTCTCCCGAGTCCGTAGTGGACTTGCAGCAATGACATAAGATTGATAGTACCAATTCGATATCAAGAAAAAGGGGTATTTTCTTTTAAGGAGGGCAACGATTGGTAGATGTGTGAATATAAAAAATATCCTTTTGAGCATGATGAAGTTATTAATTAGGCTTTGGATTGTGTATCAATAAACCCAGTCACTACAAAGACACAGGCGTCTTTTCTTACCTAGTTACTGTAGATTAAGGAAACTGCTCAGGGATTTCACCATGAGGCCAATGGAAATTTTAACCTCTAAGGGATCGGTGTCTCTAAACCGTGACGGTTGTTGCTGAATATTTGATATATAGTGCACAACAACAAAACACTTTTACTTAAGGCAACTGGTTCCATACATTCACATCTGATGGTAAATAATGTACTTACATTCATTAATCTTGCTCTGATTTGTCATCCTGAGGGTTCGTGAGATAAAATGTAGTGTCGTTTTGTTTGAAAATAAATAATGTTAATATTCAAATGTTGGAAGTAGGCTGTACAGTTTGACCCCACTGCTGTCTCTGACTCCACACCCACACCACCCGGCAATCTAGATGCGTGAAGGTTAGTGTCTTTTTTGTAGGGAAGCTAATAATTCATCATGTATGACTTTCCTGGGAGTGTGTAAATTTAAAACCTTTTATTACCATAGGATTGTATATGTTTTCAATAGTTATGTACTTGAAAATGTATAAATTGACAAATTCGGCACATTTGAGCAAATTCCTGGCACACTTGATGCAAAATATTGTGAATTGAGGTAGTAATTCACTGGATCAGTCTGAAACGTTGCACACACACACTGCTGTCATCTTCAGGATAAAATCTAAATTACACCTAGGCTCCTGTCTTAATGTATGGCCTTTCTCTTGCGTTTCAAAGACGATGGAATTAAAGAATATATAGAAAATGCATGTTTTTTTGTTTGTATTATCTTTTACCAGATCTAATGTGTTATATTCTCATACATTCATTTCACATTTAAACAAACATCCAAGTGTTTCCATTCAAATGGTAACAAGAATATGCATTCTGTATCTTTGCTTCAGGTCCTGAGCTACAGGCATTTAGAATTGGGTATGTCATTTTAGGCAACAAAAAGGGTCTGATCCTTATTAAAACAGTTACAGAGTTCATAGTTGTGATATGAGAAAACTGAAGATGGATCAACAACATTTTAGATAAGACCACAATACTAACCTAAATGACAAAAGAAGAAAAAATAAATTAAAAAAGTAATCACTTAGGGTGCGGTAGCAGAGAGAACAGTCTATGACTTTTTAGGACTTTTTTCTGACACCGCCTGTTATAGAGGTCAAGGAAGCTCGGCCCCAGTGATCTACTGGGCCTAACGCTGTCATGTTGGATGACGCTGGAGAGACGAAGCAGGTACAGGGAGTAAAACATTTAATGAATAACGGACATGAAACGAGACAGGAAGAGCATCAGAAAACAGGTAACAGAAACAAAAGACAATTAATTCAGCAGCGGGGAACAGAGCTGGAGAACAGAGCTGGAGAACAGAGCTGGAGAACAGAGATGGGGAAACAGAGCTGGGGGACAGAGCTTGGGAAACAGAGCTGGGGAACAGAGTTGGGAAACAGAGTTGGAGAACAGAGCTGGGGAACAGAGCTGGGGAAACAGAGCTGGAGAACAGAGCTGGGAAACAGAGCTGGGGAAACAGAGCTGGAGAACAGAGCTGGGGAACAGAGCTGGGGAAACAGAGCTGGAAAACAGAGCTGGAGAACAGAGCTGGAGAACAGAGCTGGGAAACAGAGCTGGGGAACAGAGCTGGGGAAACAGAGCTGGGGAACAGAGCTGGGGAACAGAGCTGGGGAAACAGAGCTGGGGAACAGAGCTGGGGAACAGAGCTGGGGAACAGAGCTGGGGAAACAGAGCTGGGGAAACAGAGCTGGGGAACAGAGCTGGGGAACAGAGCTGGGGAACAGAGCTGGGGAACAGAGCTGGGGAAACAGAGCTGGGGAAACAGAGCTGGGGAACAGAGCTGGGGAACAGAGCTGGGGAACAGAGCTGGGGAAACAGAGCTGGGGAAACAGAGCTGGGGAACAGAGCTGGGGAACAGAGCTGGGGAACAGAGCTGGGGGAATAGAGCTGGGGAACAGAGCTGGGGAACAGAGCTGGGGAACAGAGCTGGGGGAATAGAGCTGGGGGAATAGAGCTGGGGAAACAGAGCTGGGGAACAGAGCTGGGGGAATAGAGCTGGGGGAATAAAGCTGGGGAACAGAGCTGGGGAACAGAGCTGGGGAACAGAGCTGGGGAACTGACAAATATAGGGAAGGTAATAAACAGGTGTTGAGTGAGTCCAGGTGAGTCCAACATCGCTGATGTGCATGACGAGGGAAGGCAGGTGTGCATGATGGATGGCAGGAGTGCGTGATGCAGGGTAACCTGGCGCCCTCAAGCGCCTGGGGGAGGGAAGAGCGGGAGCAGACGTGACAAACGCACTACCCTCTTAAGCGCCTTTACCATTGGATGCCAAGCAGTTGCCATACCAGGCGGTAATGCAGCCAGTCAAGATACTCTCAGTGGTGCAGCTGTATAACTTTTTGAGGATCTGAGGGCCCGTGACAAATCTTATCAGCCTCCTGAGGGGTAAGAGGCGTTGTCATGCCCTCTTTATGACTGTGTTGATAAGTTTGGACCATGAAAGGTCCTTAGTGATATGGACACCGAGGAACTTGAAGCTATTGACCCGCTCCACTACAGGATGCCACAATTGCCTCGTTAGAAGTTATACAGATGGGCCTAATGTGACAGCTCAGAGCTTCTGCTCCATTCTGTCCATATAGTTTTCTTGGGTGGGAGGAAGAGGCTAGGATCAAGAGGTTTACTGATGGTGAGAACTGGTGGTCTCATCATTGAACGTCAATTTGCCCAACAGTTTTGATATATGCTCATCATGATCCATTACACCTAATATTATACTACTTAGTAATAATATAGAAATATACTTTTCATTCTACAAAAACAAGCATACAACAGATTTCTAAAGTAAACTTTACTTTCATTTGAGGAAACTTCTATTGTGGAGTGATCGATCCTACTAAAGGACAGTACGAAACTTAAAAAGAGACAAATTCATGCCATTAATTAAGGAGCTCGATGAAGGTTTGCAAATATATATATATACAGTGGGGGAGAAAAAAGTATTTAGTCAGCCACCAATTGTGCAAGTTCTCTCACTTAAAAAGATGAGAGAGGCCTGTAATTTTCATCATAGGTACACTTCAACTATGACAGACAAAATGAGGAAAAACAATCCAGAAAATCACATTGTAGGATTTTTTATGAATTTATTTGCAAATGATGGTGGAAAATAAGTATTTGGTCTAATAAAAACAAGCAAGATTTCTGGCTCTCACAGACCTGTAACTTCTTCTTTAAGAGGCTCCTCTGTCCTCCACTCGTTACCTGTATTAATGGCACCTGTTTGAACTTGTTATCAGTATAAAAGACACCTGTCCACAACCTCAAACAGTCACACTCCAAACTCCACTATGGCCAAGACCAAAGAGCTGTCAAAGGACACCAGAAACAAAATTGTAGACCTGCACCAGGTTGGGAAGACTGAATCTGCAATAGGTAAGCAGCTTGGTTTGAAGAAATCAACTGTGGGAGCAATTATTAGGAAATGGAAGACATACAAGACCACTGATAATCTTCCTCGATCTGGCGCTCCACGCAAGATCTCACCCGTGGGGTCAAAATGATCACAAGAACGGTGAGCAAAATCCCAGAACCACACGGGGACCTAGTGAATGACCTGCAGAGAGCTGGGACTAAAGTAACAAAGCCTACCATCAGTAACACACTACGCCGCCAGGGACTCAAATCCTGCAGTGCCAGGCGTGTCCCCCTGCTTAAGCCAGTACATGTTCAGGCCCGTCTAAAGTTTGCTAGAGAGCATTTGGATGATCCAGATGAGGATTGGGAGAATGTCAGATGAAACCAAAATAGAACTTTTTGGTAAAAACTCAACTCGTCGTGTTTGGAGGACAAAGAATGCTGAGTTGCATCCAAAGAACACCATACCTACTGTGAAGCATGGGGGTGGAAACATCATGCTTTGGGGCTGTTTTTCTGCAAAGGGACCAGGACTGACTGATCCGTGTAAAGGAAAGAATGAATGGGGCCATGTATTGTGAGATTTTGAGTGAAAACCTCCTTCCATCAGCAAGGGCATTGAAGATGAAACGTGGCTGGGTCTTTCAGCATGACAATGATCCCAAACACACCGCCCGGGGAACGAAGGAGTGGCTTCGTAAGAAGCATTTCAAGGTCCTGGAGTGGCCTAGCCAGTCTCCAGATCTCAACCCAGCGACAGCTCCAAAACATCACTGCTCTAGAGGAGATCTGCATGGAGGAATGGGCCAAAATACCAGCAACAGTGTGTGAAAACCTTGTGAAGACTTACAGAAAACATTTTACCTCTGTCATTGCCAACAAAGGGTATATATAACAAAGTATTGAGATTAACTTTTGTTATTGACCAAATACTTATTTTCCACCATAATTTGCAAATAAATTCATAAAAAATCCTACAATGTGATTTCCTGGATTTCTTTTCCTAATTTTGTCTGTCATAGTTGAAGTGTACCTATGATGAAAATTACAGGCCTCTCTCATCTTTTTAAGTGAGAGAACTTGCACAATTGGTGGCTGACTAAATACTTTTTTCCCCCACTGTATATATTGCGTTTTTGGTTTTGAATAAGAGAGATCTATATCTGTAGTACTCAGAAGCTACAGTATAGTGCTCAGAAGCTACAGTGTAGTGCTCAGAAGCTACAGTATAGTGCTCAGAAGCTACAGTGTAGTGCTCAGAAGCTACGGTGTAGTGCTCAGAAGCTACAGTATAGTGCTCAGAAGCTACAGTATAGTGCTCAGAAGCTACAGTGTAGTGCTCAGAAGCTACAGTATAGTGCTCAGAAGCTACAGTGTAGTGCTCAGAAGCTACAGTGTAGTGCTCATGCAGTGTGTGAGGTGTATGACACTATGTGCTTCTCATTTCTTCCTTAACCACTCGTCTTTTATGTTTTTGACGGATTCATGGTCTTTTCCAACGAATTTGCCACTAAATCATGCTGTTACTTGCTGGATTTTCCCATCTTGGACATATGGATCTATCTACACACGTTTCTCTGCTGTCGTTGATATCCCCATATAGTTTTATAGTCCATATGTTGCATTAGGTATTGTATAATTTGAATGACCATATTGCAAAAACACCTCACACATTTTCTAAATTAACTTGAAGTATTATTCCTATTGATGGTATCGCTCAGAATATTAACTGGTATTTTTCAATGTTGAGTGCAAACATGGGACTAACACTTTACATGTTGCATTTATATTTTTATTCAGTATAAATATAAGATTACTGTTCATAACATAATTTGGGGTGCAGGTTTGTAAATTGTTACTCACATGGTAACACATACTGAAAATGTTTTATTAATAAATTATTCAACCCAATTACATGACCCAAAATATAATTATAATAAAATAATAATAAAGAAAATGTACTTCTACATGTTTTACATATTGGATTTATTATTAACTATATAAGATGTTACAATATATTTAAAACAGTGCAGTGGTCAGCATTAGTTCCTCGGCCCCTTTGACACACTTCAGTGATATGCCAAAATAACTAAAAGTAAATATCATAAAGGTATTTGGTGAATTTAAATGCAGATATAAAGTAGTTACAAGCAGTTAATAATTAAAAATGCAACTATGATCAAATAACACAATTTAAAAAAATTATACAATAGGATCTGGATGTCACATGTTGTAGGAAAGGTTTTATAATCTTTCAGTTATTTTCCATATAAATCTAAACAGATAAAACATGTGCAAGCTGCTGTGTACAAGATGCAAATAAATAAGTAATGTCTTTGAGAGCGTTTATGGTTAAGTATAAATAAGAAAAGGTATATGCATTTAATACTCATAAGCAGAAAAAAACAATACGAATTCTTAAGGAATGTCACAAATATCATACTTGACATCAAAAAGTAGGTGTGTTTTTGTTTGTGTATGTACTTGGGAGAATGTACATGAAATACATATCTATTTTGCCAATTAACACAGGCACAGTCCATTGTGCATTCTTCTGCCCAAACAGGTCCTTAATCTTAAGGCTGTCTCTATGAGAGCTGGAAAACCGTTCATTGGTGAAACCAATGCCACAGGATCTATGACACAGGCTATTAGTTAGCCAGCAACTGTACCATTAGCAGTGCCAAAGTGAGAGGCAAGGCAGCCAGACAGAAGCCAGTGGGTCGGGGAGCACTTCCTGAAATGACTGATGACTCTGAACAAGTAGGGAAAATAGAAATATGGTTCAGTGACTGATAAAAGTGGATTGTCTTTTCATGTTTCTGTTTGCTCTTACAGATGTGTAGTTGTATGGTGACGATGAATACATACCAACAATGACGCTGTCCGGTAGGATGTTCAGGGAGGTGGAACTGCTGGTGAAAGTTGTGTGTATGATGGTCGTGCTGGGAACCGAAGATTTGTTCCTGAACACGAGAGTCATGTTGGTAACTACAGATCCTTTCCTAGGAAAGAAAATGGACAACCCACAGAAGCCATTATCATCACTGTCATCATCAAAGTTTTTAAGTCTGTAAGGAGAATCCTACTTACTTGAATGAGTTGACAAGGGAACGAAGGAAGCTTGGGGTTCTAGAAAAAATCTTGTTCACCTGCATTGAAAGATTAAAATATGATTACCAAAGTTTATCATAATTCGCATAAAAATTGAAACAGTCAAAACACCAAGAGCAACAAGAAGGTGCCCCCATCCCTCCTGCTAATTAGGATACTTTTGCTTTTTTTTAGTCAGAGTGGGGAATGGTGTAAGTCAAGAGGACTTGATGTGTTCTGAAAGATGAGATGTTGAGGATTGTAATAAATAACACTTTGATGTCATAGAAGCAATCCCAGACAGATTGATCAAGACTGACTTAGAAATTGTATGCCTGTCCAAATCCTAAGGACGTCAGGAAATCCCATAATCCCATGACTCTGGATTCAAAGGTTGCATGTTAAATACCAGTTGTAGGCACTCGTTTTTTATGTTTTTGTTTCAAATCTATCCCAAACATTAACCGTTAACATAACCTTCGGAATGAATGCCTAAACTTCCTGTTTTAACCCTATCCAAAACCTTAACCATTAACGGAAAATGTGTCATGCTATACATGAGTGCTGACATGCTATACAACATCAAATTTTGAAGTTGCTCCAGTTAGGAAAACTCCACTCAAAAACGGTCTTTTGGTATTTGTTTCATTAGTCCACTGTTGATATAGTCCCAAAAATGTTTGCATGTCAGCAATCGCGTTTTCAAGATATTTAACCTTCAAAATACAGAAACACAGCAGGTATGATCCATTTTGCATCATAAGAAGCTGCGTTTGCTTCATATGATGCTAAATGCATCAAACTGGTTGTACTTCTGCATATAAAAGTTGTATATCTTAATGACTTGATTACTGATGTGCAAAACTGTAAATGTTTCCCATGTTGTGCACATTGCACTCTCTGATGCCCATAACAGCTGTTAGGCAGGCACAAGGGTTCATAGGCAGGCACAAGGGTTCATAGGCAGGCACAAGGGTTCATGTCCACTAAGAAGACCATAAAAGAAGTCTGGACATTGTTGTCAATGGGGAGGTCCCAGAGTACGCCATCTTCGTACTGAATAATCTTTGGTTCTATCTAACAATAGGTTGCCCACTCATATCCAGTCTCTTTGGTGTGGTGTGTATTGATGAAAAGGGATCTGGATACTTACCTCCGAGACCACTTTGCCAGCCAGAACCTTGAATACTGAAGAGGACGGGTTGGCAAGATCCGAGATGAACTTCTCATTGAGACTGAACAGAAGAATCAGGGTTCCTTCACTAGAAGATGGAGGGTCAGTTGATGCGACAGCAGTGGTGGTGGTGGTGGCCGGAACAGCGGTGGTGGTGGTGGCCACTGCTGGAAGGGTGGTGGTGGCCACTGCTGGAAGGGTGGTGGTGGCTGCTGCCGGAACAGCGGTGGTGGTGGTGGCCACAGCAGTTGGAGCAGCGAAGGTGGTTTCATTAGTCATTGAAGGAGCGCCTGCAAAATTGCAATGTTTACACATTGCAATAAATAAAATAAAATAAAATGTTATTGGTCACATACACGCGTTTAGCAGATGTTACTGCGTGTGTAGCGAAATGCTTGTGCTTCTGGTTCCGACAGTGCAGCAATATCTAATAAGTAATATCTAACAATTTCCCAATACAATTACCCAATACACACAAATCTAAGTAACGCATGGAATTAAGAATATATAAATATATGGGTGAGCAATGTCCGAGTGGCATAGACTAAGATACAGTAGAATATTATAGAATACAGTATATACATATGAGATGATGTGTCAGATCAGTTGTGTTTTGGGATGTCATGAAGGACAGTATAACAACATAACTGTGTCTTTGAATGTTAATATTTCCCAGTTGTCAGGGTCACACCCAAATGTTGGGGAACTGATATGATTAAATATGAAACTATTTGTGAGAAGATGTAATGTGATGTTAGTCTTCTAAATGAGAGAATTGTTTTTCATATGAAGTCTTAACCAAGTCAGTGGCCACGCCAACGTAAGCACAGACATTACGACAAAAGGAGGGAACACCCCTTTTCCCCCGAGTGCATAACAGAGCTACAACTACGAAAGACTTTGATCTCTGGTGGACACAGCCAGAGAATTTCTGTCGACCGACTCTCCAGCAGACGGACCGAAGATTTCAACAAAGAGACAACAAGACATTCTAAATATATATATTGCAATTATTTTCAAATGAGCGGTTGTTCATGTGAAAAGCATTATCATTTCAATGAGCATAGTTATCAATTGTGTGTTGTGGGTCCCATTATGTCTCTCCCAGTCTTTATCTGTCCCCATCCCTTTCCATTGTCTACCAAGCCGTCATATCGGTTTAGTCCACTAGGGACCCTTCAGTGCATTGTGTTAGTAACCAATAAGCAAGACGTCCGTGTCCACGACGTGGCTGGTTTTCCTTTTGTATTCCGTGATTGTCTGTAGACCCTGCCACATACGTCTTGTGTCTGAGCCGTTGAATTGAGAATCCACTTTGTCTCTATAATGACGTTTTGCCTGTTTTAATTGCCTTGTGGAGGGAATGACTACTCTGTTTGTATTCTTCCGGATTCCCAGTCACCTTGCCATGTTTAAATGTGGTGGTTCACGCTTTCAGTTTTGCGCGAATGCCGCCATCTATCCACGGTCTCTGGTTGTGTAGGTTTTAATAGTCACAGTGGGTACAACATCAACTATACATTTCCTGATAAACTCAGTTACCGTTTCAGTGAATTCGTCCATATTATTCTCAGAAGCTACCCGGAACAAATCCCAGTCCGGGTGATCAAAACAGTCTTGAAGAGTGGATTCCCGATTGGTCAGACCAGCGTTGAATAGTCCTTAGCATGGGTACTAACAGTTTCTAGTTTCTGCCTATAGGAAAGGAGCAGCAAAATGGAGTCGTTGTCATATTTGCCGAAAGGAGGGTGGGGGAGGGCCTTGTATACATCCCAGATGTTGGAGTAACAGTGGTCTAGTGTTTTACCAGCATGAGTAATACAGTAAATATGCTGCTAGAATTTAGGCAGACTTTTTCTCAAATTTGCTTTGTTAAAATCTCCAGCTAAAATAAATGCAGCCTCAGGATATATAGTTTCCAGTTTGCATAAAGTCCAGTGAAGTTCCTTGAGGGCCGTCGTCGTATTGGCTTGAGGGGGGATATACATTTGATTGTGAGGTATTCTGGGTCGGGTGAACAAAAGAACTTGAGTTCCTGTATGTTATCACAATTACATCATTTGTCGTTAATCATGAAACATACATCCCCGTCCTTCTTCATCCCGGAGAGATTATTTTACTGTCGGTGCGATGAACTGATAAGGCAGATGGTTGGACCGACTCCGACAGTGTATCCCGAAAGAGACATGTTTCCGTGAAACAGAGTATGTTACAATCCCTGATGTCTCTCTGGAAAGAAACCCTTGCCCTGATCTCATCAACTTTGTTATCCAGGGACTGAATATTAGCGAGTAATATACTCGGGAGGGGTGTGTGGTGTGCGCGCCTCCTAAGTTGGACTAGAAGAACGCTCCGAGTACGCCTTTTTTCGCCGGCGTTGTTTTGGGTCAGCCTCTGGAATCAGTTCAATTGCCCTCGGTGGTGCAAACGAAGAATCTGCTTGGGGAAAGTCGTATTGCTGGTTGTAATGCTGGTAGCGCTGGTGAGTTACCATCACTCTGATATCTTATAGTGCTTCCCGGCTGTATTTAAATACACAACATTTTCTGGGCTAACAATGTAAGAAATAAGAAATACATAAAAAAACTAAACACTGCAAAGTTTCCTAAGAACTAGAAACCAGGCAGCCCTCTCTTTCGGCGCTATCTAGTGTTTTGAGTGTGTGAGAATAAGTAAAGTGATGTATTGGTGAATTGTCTTACGTGTGACCACAATGGAGGATGAATTGATAGGTAAGGTCAGGCCAGACGTGTTGGAAGTAATGGCAGTTTGTAAAGTTTCTGCTACCAGGCTATTGTTAGGCACTGAGCTGATGTTGTTGAATATCAACGAAGAGTCCACCACAACTGACCCTGACCTGAAATTAATATGGGAAAAGGTTAAGATCTTTTGCAAGTGTTACTTCAGTAACAACCCACTCCCAAGGCATGCTTAATAAAAATACTAATAGAAATGTTATTTTTTTCATCATCCGCAATGTTTCAAAGTCATTCAGATTATAAGTATGTACCAACCTGAAACTATTGACAACAGTTCGAATGAATATGGCTCCAAATTGAGTCTTGAAAAATGTATCCAGCTGAATAAAATGGACACCGAATAATAAGTTATATTACATTAACAATTCAACAATGTAAGGGTGATATCAAGATGGCATATGATGAATTATAACCAAGTTGAACATGAAGAAGATTATCATGATTATGATTTTGTGAAGTGCCTTCAAAACACCTAATGACACTATCAATGGTAAAATTACATCAAATTAGTTACCTGTGTAGTCACATTATTTGCCAATTCCAGGAACTCTGGTGAATTGCTGTTGCTCAGAGAGCTAGTGAAGATTAATATCAGGCTGAACTGCAGGGACAATTGATGGCTGGTCGGAGGTGCAACCGTTGCTGGTGTTGCCTTTGTAGTTGAAACTTGGGTAGTTGCCACTGGGGTAGATATTACATTTGTGAAATTGGTTACCTGAGCGGTTGGAGCACGAGTTGTATTTTCTACTGGAATAGTTGGAGGAATTATTGTGTTGACTACTGGGGTAGTTGGAGGAGTTGTTGCACTGACTACTGGGGTAGTTGAACGATATGTTGTGTTGACAACTGGGGTAGTTGAATTAGCTGTTGTGTTGACAACTGGGGTAGTTGGAGGAGCTGTTGTGTTGACTACTGGGGTAGATGGAGGAGCTGTTGCACTGACTACTGTGGTAGTTGGAGGAGTTGTTTTACTGACTACTGGGGTAGTAGGAGGAGCTGCTGTATTCACTACTGGTGTAGTTGGAGGAGTTGTTTTACTGACTACTAGGGTAGTTGGAGGTGCTAATGTATTGACTACTGGGGTAGTAGGAGGAGCTGTTGCACTGACTACTGGGGTAGTTGGAGGAGATGTTTTGTTGACTACTGGGGTAGTTGGAGGAGCTGTTGCACTGACTACTGGGGTAGTTGGAGGAGCTGTTGCACTGACTACTGGGGTAGTTGGAGGAGATGTTGTGTTGACTACTGGGGTAGTAGGAGGAGCTGTTGCACTGACTACTGGGATAGTTGGAGGAGCTGTTGTGTTGACTACTGGGGTAGTAGGAGGAGCTGTTGCACTGACTACTGGGGTAGTTGAAGGAGTTGTTGCATTGACTACTGTGGTAGGTGGAGGAGTTGTGACACTGACTACTGAGGTAGTTGGAGGAGCTCTTGTGTTGACTACTGGGGTAGTAGGAGGAGCTGTTGCACTGACTCCTGTGGTAGTTGGAGGAGTAGTGGCACTGACTACGAGGGTAGCTGGAGGAGCTGTTGCACTGACTACTGGGATAGTTGGAGGAGCTGTTGTGTTGACTACTGGGGTAGTAAGAGGAGCTGTTGCACTGACTACTGGGGTAGTTGGAGGAGCTGTTGTGTGGACTACTGAAGTAGTAGGAGGAACTGTTGCACTAACTACTGTGGTAGTTGGAGGAGTTGTTGCACTGACTACTGAGGTAGTTGGAGGAGCTGTTGTGTTGACTACGGGGGTAGTAGGAGGAGCTGTTGTGTTGACTACTGAGGTAGTATGAGGAGCTGTTGCACTGACTATGGGGGTAGTTGGAGGAGCTGTTGCACTGACTACTGTGGTAGTTGGAGGAGTTGTGGCACTGACTACTGAGGTAGTTGGAGGAGCTGTTGTGTTGACTACTGGGGTAGTAGGAGGAGCTGTTGCACTGACTACTGTGGTAGTTGGAGGAACTGTTGCACTGACTACTGGTGTTGTAAGAGGGGCTGTTGCGCTGACTACTGTGGTAGTTGGAGAAGCTGTTGTGTTGACTGCTGGGGAAGTTGGAGGAGCTGTTGTGTTGACTACTGGGGTATTTGGAGCAGCTGTTGTGTTGACTACGGGGGTAGGTGGAGGAGCCGTTGCACTGACTACTGGGGTAGTTGGAGGAGCTGTTGCACTGACTACTGGGGTAGTTGGAGGAGCTGTTGTATTGACTACTGGGGTAGTTGGAGGAGCTGTTGTATTGACTACTGGGGTAGTTGGAGGAGCTGTTGCACTGACTACTGGGGTAGTAGAAAGAGCTGTTGCACTGACTACTGGGGTAGTTGAATGAGCTATTGCACTGACTACTGTGGTAGTTGGAGGAGTTGTTGCACTGACTACTAGGGTAGTTGGAGGAGCTGTTGTACTGACTACTGTGGTAGTTGGAGGAGTTGTTGCACTGACTACTAGGGTAGTTGGAGGAGCTGTTGCATTGACTACTGGGGTAGTAGGAGTAGCTGTTGCACTGACTACTGTGGTAGTTGGAGAAGCTGTTGTGTTGACTGCTGGGGAAGTTGGAGGAGCTGTTGTGTTGACTACTGGGGTATTTGGAGCAGCTGTTGTGTTGACTACTGGGGTAGTTGGAGGAGTTGTTGCACTGACTACTGGGGTAGTTGGAGGAGCTGTTGCACTAACTACTGTGGTAGTTGGAGGAGATGTTGCACTGACTACTATGGTAGTAGGAGGAGCTGTTGCACTGACTACTGTGGTAGTTGGAGAAGCTGTTGTGTTGACTGCTGGGGAAGTTTGAGGAGCTGTTGTGTTGACTACTGGGGTATTTGGAGCAGCTGTTGTGTTGACTACTGGGGTAGGTGGAGGAGCCGTTGCACTGACTACTGGAGTAGTTGGAGGAGTTGTTGTGTTGACTACTGGAGTAGTAGGAGGAGCTGTTGTGTTGACTACTGGGGTAGTAGGAGGAGCTGTTGTGTTGACTATTGAGGTGGTTGAAGGAGCTGTTATGCTGACTACTGGGGTAGTTGGAGGAGCTGTTGCATTGACTACTGGGGTAGTTGGAGGAGTTGTTGCACTGACTACTGTGGTAGTTGGAGGAGCTGTTGCACTGACAACTGGGGTAGTTGGAGGAGTTGTTGTGTTGACTACTGGGGTAGTTGGAGGAGCTGTTGCACTGACTACTGGAGTAGTTGGAGGAGTTGTTGTGTTGACTACTGGGGTAGTTGGAGGAGCTGTTGCACTGACTACTGGAGTAGTTGGAGGAGTTGTTGTGTTGACTACTGGAGTAGTTGGAGGAGCTGTTGCATTGACTACTGGGGTAGTAGGAGGAGCTGTTGCACTGACTACTGGGGTAGTTGGAGGAGCTGTTGTGCTGACTACTGGGGTAGTTGGAGGAGTTGTTGTGTTGACTACTGGGTTAGTTGGAGGAGGTGTTGCACTGACTACTGGGGTATTTGGAGGAGTTGTTGCACTGACTACTGAGGTAGTTGGAGGAGCTGTTGTGTTGACTACTGGGGTAGTAGGAGGAGCTGTTGCACTGACTACTAGGGTAGTTGGAGGAGTTGTTGCACTGACTACTGGGGTAGTTGGAGGAGCTGTTGTGTTGACTACTGGGGTATTTGGAGGAACTGTTGCACTGACTACTGGTGTTGTAAGAGGGGCTGTTGCGCTGACTACTGTGGTAGTTGGAGAAGCTGTTGTGTTGACTGCTGGGGTATTTGGAGCAGCTGTTGTGTTGACTACTGGGGTAGGTGGAGGAGCCGTTGCACTGAGTACTGGTGTAGTTGGAGGAGCTGTTGCACTGACTACTGTGGTAGTTGGAGGAGTTGTTGCACTGACTACTAGGGTAGTTGGAGGAGCTGTTGTACTGACTACTGTGGTAGTTGGAGGAGTTGTTGCACTGACTACTAGGGTAGTTGGAGGAGCTGTTGTACTGACTACTGTGGTAGTTGGAGGAGCTGTTGCACTGACTACTGGGGTAGTAGGAGGAGCTGTTGCACTGACTACTGTGGTAGTTGGAGGAGCTGTTGTGTTGACTACTGGGGTAGTAGGAGGAGCTGTTGTGTTGACTTTTGGGGTAGTTGGAGGAGCTGTTGCACTGACTACTGGGGTTGTAAGAGGGGCTGTTGCGCTGACTACTGTGGTAGTTGGAGAAGCTGTTGTGTTGACTGCTGGGGAAGTTGGAGGAGCTGTTGTGTTGCCTACTGGGGTATTTGGAGCAGCTGTTGTGTTGACTACTGGGGTAGGTGGAGGAGCCGTTGCACTGACTACTGGAGTAGTTGGAGGAGTTGTTGTGTTGACTACTGGAGTAGTAGGAGGAGCTGTTGTGTTGACTACTGGGGTAGTAGGAGGAAATGTTGTGTTGACTATTGAGGTGGTTGAAGGAGCTGTTATGCTGACTACTGGGGTAGTTGGAGGAGCTGTTGTGTTGACTTTTGGGGTAGTTGGAGGAGCTGTTGCACTGACTACTGGGGTTGTAAGAGGGGCTGTTGCGCTGACTACTGTGGTAGTTGGAGAAGCTGTTGTGTTGACTGCTGGGGAAGTTGGAGGAGCTGTTGTGTTGCCTACTGGGGTATTTGGAGCAGCTGTTGTGTTGACTACTGGGGTAAGTGGAGGAGCCGTTGCACTGACTACTGGAGTAGTTGGAGGAGTTGTTGTGTTGACTACTGGAGTAGTAGGAGGAGCTGTTGTGTTGACTACTGGGGTAGTAGGAGGAAATGTTGTGTTGACTATTGAGGTGGTTGAAGGAGCTGTTATGCTGACTACTGGGGTAGTTGGAGGAGCTGTTGCATTGACTACTGGGGTAGTTGGAGGAGTTGTTGCACTGACTACTGGGGTAGTTGGAGGAGCTGTTGCATTGACTACTGGGGTAGTTGGAGGAGTTGTTGTGTTGACTACTGGGGTAGTTGGAGGAGGTGTTGCACTGACTACTGGAGTAGTTGGAGGAGTTGTTGTGTTGACTACTGGAGTAGTTGGAGGAGCTGTTGTGTTGACTACTGGGGTAGTAGGAGGAGCTGTTGCACTGACTACTGGGGTAGTTGGAGGAGCTGTTGTGCTGACTACTGGGGTAGTTGGAGGAGTTGTTGTGTTGACTACTGGGGTAGTTGGAGGAGCTGTTGCACTGACTACTGGGGTAGTTGGAGGAGCTGTTGCACTGACTACTGGGGTAGTTGGAGGAGTTGTTGTGTTGACTACTGGGGTAGTTGGAGGAGCTGTTGCACTGACTACTGGAGTAGTTGGAGGAGTTGTTGTGTTGACTACTGGTGTAGTTGGAGGAGTTGTTGTGTTGACTACTGGAGTAGTTGGAGGAGCTGTTGCATTGACTACTGGGGTAGTAGGAGGAGCTGTTGCACTGACTACTGGAGTAGTTGGAGGAGTTGTTGTGTTGACTACTGGAGTAGTAGGAGGAGATGTTGTGTTGACTACTGGGGTAGTAGGAGGAGCTGTTGTGTTGACTATTGGGGTAGTTGGAGGAGCTGTTGTGCTGACTACTGGGGTAGTTGGAACAGCATTTGATACTGCTGTGGTGGGAGCTGCAGTTGTAGCTGTAGTGGTTCCTGAAAATGTAGATGATATGTCAGTCATTAGGGTACATTTGTCAGGGAGGAAGTTATTAGGAAGTAAGGTAGCATTTATTTTGGTGAATTGTCTTACGTGTGACCACAATGGAGGATGAATTGATAGGTAAGGTCAGGCCAGACGTGTTGGAAGTAATGGCAGTTTGTAAAGTTTCTGCTACCAGGCTATTGTTAGGCACTGAGCTGATGTTGTTGAATATCAACGAAGAGTCCACCACAATTGACCCTGACCTGAAATTAATATGAGAAAAATTTTAAGATCTTTTGCAAGTGTTACTTCAGTAACAATCCACTCCCAAGGCATGCTTAATAAAAATACTCATATAAATGTTACACTGTTCCAATGTCATTCAAATGATAATTATGTACCTACCGAAAACTATTGATGACAGTTCGATTGAATCTGGCTCCAAATTGAGCCTTGAACAAATTATCCAGCTGAAAAAAAGTGGATACAGAATTATAAATTATATTATAATAACACTTCAACAATGTAAGGCTTCTATCAAGATGCCGTATGAAGAATAATGACGAAGATGACCATGACGATGATCATGATTTTGTGAAGCGCCTTTTAAAACAACTAATAACACTGTCTTTGGGCATCTTAAATGGAATGAAAGTTAACTGTGTAGTCACTTGATATGACAATGCCAGGAACTCTGGTGAACTGCTGTTGCTCAGAGAGCTGAAGATGAACAGTATTGAAAGAGTGGAAAGTAAAACAGAAATTACCTCTTTAGCCACAGTATTGGCTAATTCTTTGAACTCTGCTGAAGATGCATTATTCAACACTGCTGTGAAGATTTTCTCTAATTTGAACTCCAACTTAACCTCTGGTGGTGGAGGGGCCGGTGTTGTGGTAGTGGTAGGAGAACCAGTTGTAACTGTGGTCAGAGCAGCTGTGGTTGTTGTGGGAGCCGCATTGGTTGTTGTGTGAGTAGCTATGGTTGTTGTTAGAGCAGCTGTGGTTGTTAGGGGAGCAGCTGTGGTTGTTGTTGAAGTAGTTAGGGTTGTTATAGCCGCAGCTGTTGTTGTCGTAGCAGCAGCTGTGGTTGTTATGAGGGAAGCTCTGGTTGTTGTGGGAGCAGCTGTGGGTGTTGTCAGAGCAGTTGCTGTTGTTGTGGGAGCAGCTGTGGTTGTTGTGGGAGCAACTGTGGTTGTTGTTAGAGCAGCTGTGGTTGTTGTGGGAACAGCTGTGGTTGTTGTTAGAGCAGCTGTGGTTGTTGAGGCAGCAGCTGTGGTTGTTTGTGGAACAGCTGTGGTTGTTGTGAGAGCAGCTGTGGTTGTTATGGGAGCAGCTGTGGTTGTTGTGGGAGCAGCTGTGGTTGTTGTTGGAACAGCTGTGGTTGATGTGACAGCAGCTGTGGTTGTTATGGGAGCAGCTGTGGTTGCTGCGGGGATAGCTGTGGTTGTTCTGGGAGCAGCTGTGGTTGTTGTGGGAGCAGCTGTGGTTGTTGTCTGAGCAAATGTGGTTGTTGAGGCAGCAGCTGTGGTTGTTTGTGGAACAGCTGTGGTTGTTGTGGGAGCAGCTGTGGTTGTTGTGGGAGCAGCTGTGGTTGATGTGGGAGCAGCTGTGGTTGTTGTGAGAGCAGCTGTGGTTGTTGTGGGAGCAGCTGTGGTTGATGTGGGAGCAGCTGTGGGTGATGTGGGAGAAGCTGTGGTTGATTTGGGAGCTTCTGTGGTTGTTGTGGGAGCAGCTGTGGTTGTTGTGGGAGCAGCTGTGGTTGTTAGGGGACTAGCTGTGGTTGTTGCGGGGACAGCTGTGGTTGTTGTGGGAGCAACTGTGGTTGTTGTTAGAGCAGCTGTGGTTGTTGAGGCAGCAGCTGTGGTTGTTTGTGGAACAGCTGTGGTTGTTGTGAGAGCAGCTGTGGTTGTTGTGAGAGCAGCTGTGGTTGTTGAGGCAGCAGCTGTGGTTGTTGTGGGAGCAGCTGTGGTTGTTGTGGGAGCAGCTGTGGTTGTTGTGGGAGCAGCTGTGGTTGTTGTGAGAGCAGCTGTGGTTGTTGTGGGAGCAGCTGTGGTTGATGTGGGAGAAGCTGTGGTTGATGTGCGATTAGCTGTGGTTGATGTGGGAGCTTCTGTGGTTGTTGTGGGAGCAGCTGTGGTTGTTGTGGCAACAGATGTGGTTGTTTGTGGAACAGCTGTGGTTGTTGTGAGAGCAGCTGTGGTTGTTATGGGAGAAGCTGTGGTTGTTGTGGGAGCAGCTGTGGTTTTTGGAACATCTGTGGTTGTTGTGGGAGCAGCTGTGGTGAATGTGGGAGCAGCTGTGGTTGTTGTGTGAGTAGCTATGGTTGTTGTTAGAGCAGCTGTGGTTGTTGAGGCAGCAGCTGTGGTTGTTTGTGGAACAGCTGTGGTTGTTGTGAGAGCAGCTGTGGTTGTTATGGGAGCAGCTGTGGTTGTTATGGGAGAAGCTGTGGTTGTTGTGGGAGCAGCTGTGGTTTTTGGAACATCTGTGGTTGTTGTGGGAGCAGCTGTGGTGAATGTGGGAGCAGCTGTGGTTGTTGTGTGAGTAGCTGTGGTTGTTGTTAGAGCAGCTGTGGTTGTTGAGGCAGCAGCTGTGGTTGTTTGTGGAACAGCTGTGGTTGTTGTGAGAGCAGCTGTGGTTGTTATGGGAGCAGCTGTGGTTGTTGTGGGAGCAGCTGTGGTTGTTGTTGGAACAGCTGTGGTTGATGTGACAGCAGCTGTGGTTGTTATGGGAGCAGCTGTGGTTGCTGCGGGGATAGCTGTGGTTGTTCTGGGAGCAGCTGTGGTTGTTGTGGGAGCAGCTGTGGTTGTTGTCTGAGCAAATGTGGTTGTTGAGGCAGCAGCTGTGGTTGTTTGTGGAACAGCTGTGGTTGTTGTGGGAGCAGCTGTGGTTGTTGTGGGAGCAGCTGTGGTTGATGTGGGAGCAGCTGTGGTTGTTGTGAGAGCAGCTGTGGTTGTTGTGGGAGCAGCTGTGGTTGATGTGGGAGCAGCTGTGGGTGATGTGGGAGAAGCTGTGGTTGATTTGGGAGCTTCTGTGGTTGTTGTGGGAGCAGCTGTGGTTGTTGTGGGAGCAGCTGTGGTTGTTAGGGACTAGCTGTCGTTGTTGCGGGGACAGCTGTGGTTGTTGTGGGAGCAACTGTGGTTGTTGTTAGAGCAGCTGTGGTTGTTGAGGCAGCAGCTGTGGTTGTTTGTGGAACAGCTGTGGTTGTTGTAAGAGCAGCTGTGGTTGTTGTGAGAGCAGCTGTGGTTGTTGAGGCAGCAGCTGTGGTTGTTGTGGGAGCAGCTGTGGTTGTTGTGGGAGCAGCTGTGGTTGTTGTGGGAGCAGCTGTGGTTGTTGTGAGAGCAGCTGTGGTTGTTGTGGGAGCAGCTGTGGTTGATGTGGGAGAAGCTGTGGTTGATGTGCGATTAGCTGTGGTTGATGTGGGAGCTTCTGTGGTTGTTGTGGGAGCAGCTGTGGTTGTTGTGGCAACAGATGTGGTTGTTGTGGGAGCAGCTGTGGTTGTTATGGGAGCAGCTGTGGTTGTTGTGGGAGCAGCTGTGGTTTTTGGAACATCTGTGGTTGTTGTGGGAGCAGCTGTGGTTGATGTGGGAGAAGCTGTGTTTGTTGTCGGAGAAGCTGTGGTTGTTATGGGAGAAGCTGTGGTTGATGTGGGAGAAGCTGTGGTTGCTGGGGGGACAGCTGTGGTTGTTGTGGGAGCAACTGTGGTTGTTGTTAGAGCAGCTGTGGTTGTTGTGGGAGCAGTTGTGGTTGTTATGGGATCAGCTGTGGTTGTTGTGGGAGCAGCTGTGGTTAATGTGGGAGCAGCTGTGGTTGATGTGGGAGCAGCTGTGGTTGTTGTGGGAGCAGCTGGGGTTGATGTGGGAGCTTCTATGGTTGTTGTAGGAGCAGCTGTGGTTGATGTGGGAGCAGCTGTGGTTGATGTGGGAGCAGCTGTGATTGATGTGGGATCAGCTGTTGTTGTTGTGGGAGCAGCTGTGGTTGTTGTGGGAGCAGCTGTGCTTGATGTGGGAGAAGCTGTGGTTGTTGTGGGAGCAGCTGTGGTTGTTGTGGCAGCAGCTGTGGTTGTTTGTGGAACAGCTGTGGTTGTTGTGAGAGCAACTGTGGTTGTTATGGGAGAAGCTGTGGTTGTTGTGGGAGAAGCTGTGGTTGTTGTTGGAACATCTGTGGTTTTTGCGGGAGCTTCTGTGGTTGTTGTGGGAGAAGCTGTGGTTGATGTGGGAGAAGCTGTGGTTGATGTGGGAGAAGCTGTGGTTGTTGTCAGAGCAGTTGCGGTTGTTGTTGGAACATCTGTGGTTGTTGTGGGAGCAGCTGTGGTTGTTGTGGGAGCAGTTGCGGTTGTTGTTGGAACATCTGTGGTTGTTGTGGGAGCAGCTGTGGTTGTTGTGGGAGCAGCTGTGGTTGATGTGGGAGCAGCTGTGGTTGTTGTGGGAGCAGCTGTGGTTGATGTGGGAGCAGCTGTGGTTGATGTGGGAGCAGCTGTGGTTGATGTGGGAGCAGCTGTGGTTGATGTGGGATCAGCTGTTGTTGTTGTGGGAGCAGCTGTGGTTGTTGTAGTTGTGGTTGCTGGGGGTTGTGTTGGCACAATGATGTCTGTAATTATAAAATGGATTGTTAGGTATTCTATTCTGATTGGTCAAAGGGTGTTCTATAGGATTTAATTATACCAGACGTTCATTACCTGTACAATGGAAAAACAAAGGGTGTACAACTAAACAAATTCTACCATAAAATCTCCCATCAACAAAGTTACAGAAGTTTTATCAACAATGTTGAGGACGTAGGGTTACTCAGGTTTGCTTCCTGTTATTGAGCATAATATAAGAAGGTAATGGGTTTTCTCTTTTAAGAATGACATTTTTTTTACAACCACATTTGTTAGTTTGTCAAGTAGCAATAAAAAAAAACAGATAATCAACTCCGGGCTGCGTAGTTCAATGGAAATGACCTACATCACCTGTTTGGGACCGTATCACACCCCCTACATTGTGATTTATATTAATAGAATTGCACAGCCTTGAATTGACCATTAACTGATATGTTGAAACAAATTAGTAGCAGCAAATCTGTGATGAACAACTAGTGCAAATAATATTTGAGTCTTACTTGTCGCTACAATAGAAGTTTTGTTCACCGGGAGAGAGAAATTAGAGCTGTTGCTTGAAACTGCCTCTAAAATCGTGGCAGCCACATCAGTGTTCGCAGGGACTGAGCTGATATTGGTAAATACCACCTTAGTGATTACCACAACTGAACCTTGACTGGAAAACAACCACAATTATTATTTAAAATTATGATTTCAACAACAGATCAGAATCATGTTTAAATTCTATGATAATTATGAACAATTAAACACATTACTCCTACCTGAAATAGAAACCCAAACACGGCTCAAAGTAAGAACAAAATGCTTAGAATTACTGCTTACCTGAAACCTATAATTTCTATGCGATAGAAACTGGATCCATATTTATTTCTGTACACGGTGTCCAGCTGTAAAAACAATATGAATATATCATATTTTATACATGATTATGTCCTGAGACATTGCCAAGGTGTTACATTGAAATATACTTTGCAACTCATGGTTAAAGTAATTTACTCTAATTTACTCTAATTTTGCCACAATGTTTTCTTCATTACTTGTAAACTGCTTCTAAATCAATATATCAATCAATCATTTAAATTCAGTCAAAGAAATCATTGAGCAGAGGTTTTAGATTTTATTCCCTGAATTTAATAGCATGATATTTTGTTTACTGAACTGACTAGACTAAGCTAATTTTGTTAGAGAATCTAAAAGTATGATATTAAAAGGGTTTAAAATGAAACAGTATTTACCGCTGTAGCCACAGTATTTGCTAATTGTTTGAACTCTGGTGAAGATGCATTATTCAACTCTGCTGTGAAGTTTTGCTCCAATTTGAACTCCAACTTAACCTCTGGTGGTGGAGGGGCCAGTGTTGTGGTAGTGGTTGAAGAACGAGTTGTAACTGTGGTCAGAGCAGCTGTGGTTGTTGTTGGAGTAGCTGTGGTTGTTGTGGGAGAAGCTGTGGTTGTTGTGGGAGCAGCTGTGGTTGTTGTGGGAGCAGCTGTGTCATTGTTGAATACTAGCACAGTATATACCACAACCGAATCTTCACTGGAAAACAAAACAAAACCATTTTTTATTAGTCCATCAGCAAATCATGTTCATATTATAATTATTTTTGGAATTATATACTATTAAATACATTACTTATTAACCTCTAAATTAATTGATGAATACACTGTGAATCTACAAAAGAAACCCAGGAGTGTCCCAATGTAAATAACTACCTACCTGAAGCCAAGAACCACTGTGCGATTGAAACTGGATCCATATTTGTATTTGTAATCACTGTCCAGCTGTAAGTATAAGTGTTATATATCATATTTAGTCATGAATACATCCTAAAACATTGAAAATCTATCAGAAGGTACAGCTGAAGATAAATAGTATATCATAAAAATGGCATAACTAATCATAGTTAAAATCATTGACTTCATTTGAAGGTCTGCTTATTAAATACTTATAATGATCAAGTATTTAATAATTTCCTCAAACTATTTGTAAATCATATAGAATGTGTTCACATATTTGTTCACAGAAAGTAGTACCTTCAAATAATGTCGCCATTTATTAATTTATTAATTAAATTATTAATTAATTTATTAATTATTAATTTATTAATTAATTTATTAATTAATTTATTAATTTATTAATTAATACAATTTGAAATACTTTACTTAATTTAATTAACTGAAAGTGACTTAAAGGACCAATCAGCAGTTGAAACAATAACATAGCAACTTCCCGCCACTGTTTCAATAAGAAGCTGAGGGATGGAGCTGGAGAAATGTAGTCACGCTCAAATTCATAGACCAGAGCTATGGATGCAAGGACTGACCATCCAATATATCAAAGTAATAGTTTTAACCATGTTTTGAGGATATACATGTTTGTTTAGATTATATTTTTTTTACAATATGTACATATATATTATAATTAATTTATAAGTAAAAATGTATGTATAATCTGCTGCTTTAAGCCTGTTGGTAAGGAAAAGTACAGGCGTGACTTGAAAAGGCTGGAATATTAAACAGAATTTACCGCTGTAGCCACACTTGCTGCTAATGCTTGAAAATGTGGTGATGAAGCATTATTCAAGTCTGCGGTGTAGTTTTTCTTCAATTTGAACTCCAGCTTAACCTCTGGTGGTGGAGGGGCTGGTGTTGTGGAAGTAGAGTTGTTGCCTGGTTGTGGAGAAAGTGTTGCTTTTATTGTCGATGTAGCATTGGTATATGATGTCATTGCAATGATATGTGTAGTTGGAGGTAGAGGTCTGTGCTGGACTGATTTCTTCATCCCAGTACCCCCCACACCAGTAGGTTTTCATACCACACTCCACCAGCACCTGCTGGCTTTCTGTCCAACTCCCACCCGCTACCACAAGAACTGGTCCCAAACCCAGCTGCAGTCCCGCAATTTATTTTAGGCATATGTGATGCAGCTCACCTGCCAGCCATGGTCCCAGCAATTTTGCGCCCTATAGGCAGGGGTGCAACTTCCCCCCACACACACACACACACACATTCTGAAATAGCATTTTTGTCCCCCCCAATTTTATCATAGCACTGTAATAAAAAAACATGCTTTGTGTGCTTTAGGACTATGCGGATGCCTCAAAGTGATCGGGTAGGCTGTTTAGCAATGGCTACCGACTAGATTTAGGACCATGTGGACACCACAGAGCGTGCCGACAGACTGTGTGAAAGAAAATCTTCACGGGAGAGACAAAGAGAGGCAACTGCTGGGAGACGGCAGTGCAGCTTGCAAATAGTCCTAGCTTCTCTAGGTTTTGTAGCTAATGAGGAGGAAGAAGATGGCAGACAAGGAAAAAATGAAGAAAGTGGAACATATTATTAATACAGTAGATATGAAGTGGGGGATTATGGTTGTGTTTCAGATAATTCTGGACCCAATAGAAATTAATGGAAAACAATGTTTTGTGTCATTTTGGAGTGACTTTAATTATAAATAAGAATAGAATATGTTTCTAAACACTTCTACATTAATGATTACAGATAATCCTGAATTAATCTTGAATAATGATGAGTCATAAAGTTACAGACACACAAATATCATACCCCCAGGACATGCTAACCTCTCACCATTTGAATAACAGGAGAGGTTAGCATTTTATATCATACCCCCAGGACATGCTAACCTCTCACCATTTGAATAACAGGAGAGGTTAGCGTTTTATATCATACCCCCAGGACATGCTAACCTCTCACCATTTGAATAACAGGAGAGGTTAGCATTTTCTTTGAGGGGGGGGGGTGATATTAGTGCATCTATAACTTTCTCACTCATCATCACTAAATACCCAAGTTGTGCCCCTGCCTACTAGCAATATCAAATGTGCAAAAAAATACTTAAGAAATGGGTTAAATTACCAGTGATTCTCACATTGTTCAGTGTATTAGGCTATTGGAATTAATGGCCTATATCAGCCAATATGCTAGATGTAGTTTGAAAAGAGCAGAGTTGGAGAGACTTTCATTTTTTCTCTTATAGCCTACCTTTTAGGAGTAGGAAGATTTTCAGACTGAGAAATACAGGTCATCAATATTCAGGCCTAATTCTAGGCAATGTAGTCAACTATAGCCTAATCATCTTCAGGAAGTACATTTCTTTGGATAGATATCTGCTCTGTGCTTCTCCGCCCATGCTACAGCCTACTCTATTTAATTGAAACCACACGCACACATATGGCTACTGAACTTGAAGCAGCAAGAATGATGAAAGCGACACTCGCTACGTTTTGCATTTACTGTCGGACACAGCCTACATATTAGGAGTACATTTTATAGGCAGAGACAAATAAGTGGATAACCAGTACTTATTGAAAACGAAAAGGTGCAACGCTCGCTCGCCATAGTAACCTCCTTTTCAATGATGATGAAAAAAAGAGAACCTTGACTCAAGTTGGTTTGAGCGTCCTTGACTTCTTTCCATTATCAATATGTATCTGCAGACACAGTAGGAAACTACAGTCTAATCATATGTTAGGTTCATTTCCTTGGAAAGATAACTGCCACGTGATTCTCCATCCATGTAGGCAGCCTACTCTATTCCAATGAGAACACACATACTAGGCGCACTTTAACTTGCACGCCCAACTAGGAGAGGAGAGGCAGCGAATTCTGATTGTTGGAATAATGCGGAAAAATAGGTGTTTTTAATCCAATAGGTAGGCTTCTGTTAACGTATACAATGCAAACAATCTGCAAACAATCTGCTGGACAACAAAAATATTTTAATCCTAAAGTCATCTGTCTAACCACACTGCAATGATCTCTGTCAGGACCCACAGGCATCCTGCGGGAATGCAGCCCTCTAGTAGGAGGCATTGTTATCACATTTGAGAAATTCAAGTTGTATTTAAGACTGGTTGCAAAGTAATTGTCACATTATTAGGTGATGGAGTTGCATCGGTGTGTGGTTGTGGGAAAACAGTAACATTCAGTGGTAATGTAGTATTAATATCTGGTGTCAGCGTAGTCATATGATGGATCCAAAGTGATGTTGCTAATTGGTTGTGGTGTTGTCACATTTAAAGACACTGAAGCTGTGTTGTCATCTGGTTGTGGTGGTGTGCAGTGCTTCATTTGAGCCTTCCGGAACAGGACCCGGCACCTCTCAGTTATGTTTTGTTTAGTTCCGGAACCCGTTTGCCACTGTCCAGTACCTCTTGTGGCATGCAAAATAATTGTCACTCTTTGCAGTGTAAAAATGATAATAAAAGCTTTCAGAGTTAATTCAAGTTGCCTCCTCTAGAATTATCCTGCCCTCTAAATTTTAATTTAAATGTTCCTGATATTCTAAGATTTAATTTGTTTTGGTCCGGCCCGGGTTTACGGTTTGCGCAACATTCTAGCCTATACCACTGCGTGGCCATTGATGTGGTGAGAGAGAAGCACACCTGTATCCCTCACAGAACCAGAATGATATCTCTTTCTACGATCTCTCTCTCTCCTTGCTCTGATAGACATGAGCCTGCAACTCTCATCTGTCCAGCATTGCACTTCATTTATTTCCTTATAGAATCATAGCTGCTGGAAGGGTGCTGAAAGTTCTATAACGTAATTACATTACACTGCCTATGTAACTACCATGTAAATGTAAAGGTATTAGGGACATTTATAGTAATGTGGGACCCAAAGCAAACCAGGGATTTTGCATGCGAAGATAAGACAAGTATCTTCTCCAAGTGTTTAGTCATATTCAGCCTGAAATCACACTACCGGGCACGTGGCGATGAATTGAATGAAGGCATGTTTTTCCTGTGGTTTTGTTTTCTAACGTTTACCCTAACCACTTGGTAGCATCTGTTTGTGGCATTGTTCAGTAGTTGTGTTGATAACTGCGTATTGTCATTCTAAATGTTATGAGGCAGGGATTCTGACTGCATCCAGTGTGGTCTCAATTAACATTGAATCTGTTTCCCAGTTGGGGTTTGATTCAATGGATTGTGTTGAAGTAGTTGGAATGTTGATTCATATGAAGGTACATTACCCATTGCTGTTGTGTCTGTCGCTGATGTCTTTCCTACTAGTCCTGTTAGAAAACAATTTATACAAATGTAATACAAGTCTTACATTCCAGTCCAATATATCCATCCACTTTACACACTGTACAAGAAACACCAAGTAATCTAATAAAGTTATAATTATTATTTCCAACTATAGTGGTAAAAGGTGGCTGTGCAACCACTGAGGAACCGGTCAGGTTAACCTCTGAGGAACACCCTTCCCTACACACACACAAAACACACACAGATACACAAACACACACATAACTACCCACACATACACACAAAACACACACACCAAGTGTTTTACCTGCTAGCAGAAAGAGAATGATCAGAGGCTCCATATCCGCCACGTCCCTGTAGAGGTATACAACATCAATCCATGCACATCAAATCTTAAATTAAGCCCATTACACCTCACATTAATCCACATTGAAATACTTATGATATAGACCAGGGTTCCCCAACTGTAGAATTTTTTGTCCCACTAAGTTTTCTGATAAAACATTTTTTGTAATTATTGTTGGACATAAAAGACTGTAAACACACCAGAAAATTTTGGAAATCTATTCCAAAGTATTCCCTAACATAATATAGATAATTGGTTAACATACACTGTTTTGCAATGTAGGTCTACAGTAACTTCAACAGCACTGTCTGGGCTAGCACCATGGTGTAGCCAGAGGACAGCTATCTTCAGTCGTCCTCTGGCTACATTGACTTCAATACAAAACCTAGGAGGCTGGTAGGCCTCACCGTCCTCCAATCAATCAGCTTTTGCATCATGAACTGACATGTTGTCCATCCAATCATAGATGTAGGATCAGATAACTAACCTAGTGTGTTGTATTGGGATTGTGCCACAGAGAATTATGGGGGTTTTATGGTGAAGAACCCCTTTCATTCTCTGAGGTACACCGAAAAGGCGCGAGTTATAAGCGAGGGTCGACCTCTGCCTGAGATCAGTTTCATGAAGAATGATGAAAAGGCTGTAATTGCACGTTATGATGCTTTACATGCTGAACATCTTTTCTGTCGAAAACAATTCCGAATGATTTGATTGCTTCCATTGCATCATTCATTAAAACTTCAATTAAAGAGAGAGGTTGACGCAGCACATTTTTTCACGTGCGCTCAAGTAGGCTTTGCACTTTCCTCTGGTATTTATTTAGCAAGATGATAACACATAATCACTCCGGACAGACACAAGCAAAAACTCATGCCATAAATGTTGCAGCAGCCTAGGCTACACCTAAACATTAGAAATCTGACATGATGTATGGGATGAAAACGAGATCATTTTTCAGTCTGATCAACTGTAGGATACTGATAAGAGCATCTGCATGCAGCCTATGGTCAGGGTAACTAATTGGTAACGTTATGTATTTATAGTCCATTTGTTTGTCAGGAGAAAATGTGAATGTGATCAAATTTAGATTATATTCCAAATTGGGCTGGCTAGGCTGCCACTACGTTTTTAATCCCAAATTATTACCTGGAATTTATCAATCAACATAATAGTGATGGCAGATGTGAGTCATTTTTTTATAAGGCCTACAGTTGCATAGACCTGCATGATGCAAACATGTATAAAGCAAGCTCAGCCCTCTGAGTTATACTGTCTATCAGTTGTTGTCTATGGTTCTGGGTAGAGGAAATCCCCCTCCTTATCTAGTCTAAATATAACTTATATGAACAAATATAAGGTATATAAGGTAGCTGCAGTTTGACAGGGTTTTCATCCCCCCAGGGACAGAAGTTTTTTCAGGAGTTTTTTTTAAACCATGTGACTTGATTAGGAAAACCTGGTCCCATCATAGCCCATATAAAACCTATTTACAACTGATTAATCACTGTCATGGTCTGGAAAATGGGCAGACCAAGGTAGTGTTGGTAGCTCCACATGTTTAATAAAGTGAAACTTCAAAAAGCAAAACAAGAACAATCAACCGATCATACATAGGTGTGTGCACGACTGCACATACCAATATATATATATATATATATATATATATATATAATAAAAAAATATATATAATAAAAAAAAAATTAAAAAAAATAACCCACAAGGCAGGTGGGGAAGGAATCAACTTAAATAGGATTCCCAATTAGAGGCAACAACTAACAGCTGCCTCTAATTGGGAACCAACACAAAACACAACATAAAGACACATAGAAAACCCTAGTCACGTCCTGGCCCAAAACCCTATAGATAACCCAGAGGGCTATCTATGGCCAGGATGTGACACATACCTTATAGGGTTCAGAGTTTTCCTAGTTGGGTTAACATATAAGGAAAAACTCCAGGTGCTAAGGGATAAAAATTGCCCCACCGCTCTGGGACCTATGGTGCCACCAGTCTGCTTGCAGTCAGTTATCGTCAGGTATGTGGATGATCAGGGCTTTATTCAGGAACGTTTCTTAGGCTACTTTGATGTGTCAAGTGGGCGAGATGCGCAGTCTGCGTTTGACTTTATGAATTTTGAGATGTCGGAGTTTAATTTCATAGAGAAACTTCTTGTCCAAACCTACGATGACAAACCGTAGGTTGGTATTTCACTGACAGTACATACTGTGATGTACACACACAGCGATGAGTTTATCCAGATCAGAACTTCAAAACATAACATCCAAACCTGCACATCCCCATTCTATGTTACTGTATAATCTTTGTAGATCCTATCTTACTGAGTGTTCCGAAGGCTGTTACAACTCTTATATTTAATAGACTCTAAAACAGATGGGAGAGATGGACCAAAACCATGACTGTTTTATCTCAGCTCAACATCGGCCTATTTCTAGTTCATCTGCCCATGTCATCTATATCTGGACTTTCAAACACCCAGTGCTGCTGAAAGATGAGAACCATTTATAGCTACACATTTAAACCTGTTGGGGGGAAATGTGTGGCAATCAAACAAAGCTCACAGAACCAGTCATGGAGAGGTGATAATGCCAACTCTCTCTCTCTCTCTCTCTCTCGCTCTCTCTCTCCCGACAAGACGATTCATTTGATATCAAAGCAACTCAACAATGCCTGTCTTGTCTGTTTTCAACCTATCAACTTTAAACCTTGATAGATACAGTCAGGTCCAAAACTATTGGCACCATTGATAAAGATGAGCAAAACAGACTAGAACAAATAAATAATACACATACTGAGCTAATTCTGAACAACTGAAGTAAAAACCTAAAGAACAAGTTGAGATCTTCCTAAGTGACTCACATTACTCAACAAAATGACCTCATTAGTGTAGGTGTCTGTTCAAGGTGTCTGTTTCTTTACTTTGGAGCAGCAAACTGTCAAGTCACTCGCTGTGACAAACCTGGGGGCAGGCTATTTGCGGCAGGCATTATACAAAATAATTGTGAAACTACTTCTTGCTAAGGTGATGAGCGTCATCCTTCTCTATACTAGAATAAGCTTGCTGGCCAGTGCACAAGTTAGGCTGCTGAAGGACTCATGTTATTTTATAAACGGTGTCTCTAATGATCCCAGTCTATCAGGAAGTAAATAGAAAGTTTTACAGAATAATAATATTGTCACGCCCTGACCGGTAGGAGCCTGTTTATGTCTCCTTTTGGTTTGGTCAGGGTTTGATTTGGGGTGGGCATTCTATGTTATAGTTTTTGTATGTCTTTTTTGTTGGCCGGGTAGGGCTCTCAATCAGGGACAGCTGTCCATCGTTGTCTCTGATTGGGAACCATACTTTAGTAGCCCTTTTCCCCTCCTTTCCTTGTGGGAAGTTGACTCTGTTTATGTGCTGCTATACTTTTGATCGTCGTTTGTTGTTTTTGTATTGAGTGAGTTAACCAAATAAATATGTTTAACTCCACCCGGCACGCTGCGCCTTGGTCTGTCCATGAAGATTGTGACAGCTGCTCACAAAATTTGCCTTCACGGTTTCAGCTGACATCTTTGGAGATCCAAAGAACACATTGTGTATTTAACCACAATATAACTCATTAGTGTGTCCCTCGTTATCCTCAGATCACTTTCAATGTCACAATAGAACTGCAAACATTTGGAGCTTTTTGATGTTGGATCCCTCATCACATAATGCAATATACAATAGCCTCTGGTCCAGACAATGCAATTTTCAGAACAGGTATCAATCAATGATGCATACAAACCCTTGATTGCTGATTGCTATGTATTGGCCATTAAGAGGCTTTGAAGCCACAGGTCGGCCATAATATTGCCACTCCCCATGGGAGCAGTCCTCCATAGGAATTAATGGGATTATTCAGTATTTCAAGTAGATGTTTCAAGGACAAAACTACATGTATTTAAGTATTATTATTTTTGTAGTGGGGTGAGTAACATTAGAAATCTAAAAAAAAGTATACTTTAAGGAAAATGTTTGTCTATATAATGTAATTTAAAAGTATGCATTAAGGTGGCATAACACCTTAATGCATGGCATAAACAAATTCATAAATGCATTTCTGAAGCTACAACGGCGGTGGAGTGCCAAGATGGAGGCACAGTGAATCCAACACAGCGCTCCCTATTAGTCACCTAGTTGATTTATATATATATATATATATATATATATATATATATCAATGTGGAAAATCAGATTTTTATAAATTTTCAAAGCCTGCATACTTTCAGACTAGAATATTTCACATGCATCATCAAGTCCATAAAACACAGAACCATTTATCAATGACAACGTCAATCAAAGTAGCACTTCTAGTCTTTGCAGTGGCAGAAATTATATTTCTTTGCAGGGCAGCATGTTTGGGAGCTCCGTCGTCAATGGCTACCATATAGCAATTTAGTTGATAGGACAATCATTCATATCGAGTCATTCATATACTTATGGAGGTTATTCAGAGAATTTTAAGGTAGAGATATGCACTCTGAGAAGATGTTCAAGTCTGACATTATTTGAAGTGAGCACGGTTACATACACACAATACATAATACAGTTAATGTGGATCGTCAGATTAATATAAAAGTTGGTTTAAAACGCATAAATGCTTTGAAAGAAGAACGATTTCCCTAATAATCCCGCATACATGGAAATCAGACATCAGGCTACCTGATGGGACTTTTGATTAATGCAGAAAATCGGCAATCAAAATAAACGTTCTACCACAGCCTGCTTGATAGCTTGCTAGCACCAACATGAGGGCAAAGCAAGCTTGGCAATCCGTATTTACATGTTAAAAAGATCTCAGCTGTAAGAAGGAGGCTTGCTCTATCGGTGCTAGCACATGCGCAGATCAAATGAACCGCTGCCCAATTTGGCTGTTTAATAATTCAAAAGATTGCTCAGAAAACCAGGCTTTATTCAGCGTATGCTTACTTTGATTTTAACCTGATGCCGATTAAGGTAAGCCGTGTAAGGTGTTAAAATGACTATTTCCATTCTACACTGAACAAAAATATGAACACAACGTGTAATGTGTTGGTCCCATGTTCCATGTGTTGGTCCCAGAAATGTTCCATATGCACAAAAAGCTTATTTCTCTCAAATGTTTTGCACATCCCTGTTAGTGAGCATTTCTCCTTTGCCAAGATAATCCATCCACCTGACAGGTGATCATTACACAGGTGCACCTTAAAAGGCCACTCTAAAATATGCAGTTTTGTCACACAACACAATGCCATAGATGTCTCAAGGATTGATGGAGCATGCAATTGGCATCCTGACTGCAGGAATGTCCACCAGATAATTGAATGTTAATTGCTCTACCATGAGCCGCCTCCAACGTTATTATAGAGAATTTGGCAGTATGTCCAACTGGCCTCACAACTGCTGACCATGTGTATGGCGTTGTGTGGGCAAGCGGTTTGCTGATATCAACATTGTGAACAGAGTGCCCCATGGTGGCAATGAGCTACTGAGGCCTATTGTGAGGTCAATTTCTTTTAAAGGCATCTGTAACTAACAGATGCCTATCTGTCAAATCCATAGATTAGGGCCTAATGAATGTATTTCAATTGACTGATTTCCTCAAATGAATTGTAACTCAGTAAAATCGTTAATTGTGGCATGTTGGTTTATTTTTGTTCAGTATATTTCCATAATTAGTTTAATGTTAGTCCAATTATTTGTGTGCATGTACATCTACTTTTATGACTAGGTGTCTTTAACCCCTTAACCCAATTCAGGACGTTTTCTGAAATATGTGTTTGACCAACAGGAAATACATAAAAAGTGACTGCAGATATTATTCCAAATATCAATAAAATCACAAATATTCCACAGCCTATCAGTAGTTCTCAAACCTCTCCTATCCTTTTTATGTGTTTCATTTATTCCAGAGCTTCTACACTTTTACATTTATATTGTCAACTAATCATCAAGCCAGTTCAGGCTTCCCCTGAGGAGAGGTTGGAGAAACAATGGCTACAACAACAACAACGGTGTGCACTGCTATACAAATATCCTGTCAAGCAATCACTCAACAGCTGTACATCCATGGGTTTACCCTATAGATGCACAACACCTTGAGTTGCCACCAAAACAAACCTCAGAATTAATTGGCTATATTGTCTTTGGAAGATGTCCCGTTTAATAACAGATGGTGCAGATGTGCATAGGTAAGCCTACAAGGTCTTGAAATATGAATAAAAATTGCTGTGAAATTTGATCAAGCAATCAATGGATCAAATTTCAATGCAGCTGCATTTTACCTGAGAATAGATTGTCCTATATCCGAGACGTTGTCAGCTAGGACCTGCGGATTGTAGCCTACTCAAATGAGAAATTATGCACCAATGCCTTCTCCTCCTCGCTTTCTGAGAACTAAAGATGAACAACTTCTGGGCAGATGTGTTTCGTATGATGGAAAATAATGAGACTTGAAATTTATAGGCTAGATGGTTCAAACTTGTGGGACTCGTTTGGCAGCTGCCGTTGTTGAGCATCATTCATGCCTGTCAAAAGGTGTATCCACGGTGTAGCCTACTATACTCAAGATAGGGGCAAAGATGCAATGGCAACGATGATACAAAATAGATATGAGGAACTTCCTCATTCCTCCTCCTCAGACCTCAACTCTTCCCTAGTTGAGTATCAATAGGGCTGTAAAAAACAGATAATTGCAGAGTATTTCGTTTTGTTAAGGACCAAAAGAAAACAGAGGCAGTTGGATAACTTATTAATGTAAGGGAATACATTGAGGCCACTGTGTACGAGCTGCTAGCTAGTTAACTTTACTATATCCTGTAGCTAAGGAAACCTAGCTATTTTGATGTTTATCACTGTCAATCAAGCTCCAAAAAGGAGAGAGTAGGTTACTGGATATTTAATTTTATTTGACCTTTATTTAAACAGGAGGTCACCATGCAAGGGAGCCCTGCACATACAATTCACAGACAAATCAAATGAGATTACTGAAATACAGCACAGCAAACAATTAAGAAAAACAGCCACATTCCTCAGCAAATAGTTCATCCAATCAATATGTTTATTGCCCAAGTGGCATCAGAGCAACCAATTGCAGTGTATTGCAAAAAAATTAAAATAACCCTCTTTAAGTCTTAGCTTTTTAATTAGCTCAACCATGTTTTTTAAACATGAAGTCTTTGTTATCCAAAAATGCCCAGATATTTGTAGGTGGGAACCCGATCAATGGGAGACCCATCGAATGAATAACTATGTAGTCCATCTGAAAGAAATGTGTGAGAACTTAAGAACAATATGTATTTTTTCGTGCCCGTATTAAGCACTAGTTTTAAACCAACCAGAGCTTTCTGTAAGGTAACAAGGTCAGATTGCAGATCTAACATAGCCTGGTCAACAGTTGGGTAAGTCTGCATACAGATTAATATTACACGATATAAATAGATACAGATATAAATGTATATAAATAGTAAGAGAACAGGTCCTAGTACCGTCCCCTGCGGTACACCTTTTGTAATATCCAGGAAACTAGATTAAACATCATCAGAGATCACACATTGAGTCCTGTCTGACAGATAATTGTCAAGCCACTTGGAAGAAGCCTGATCTAGGCCGATTTCATTCAACCGATGATTAAGAATGTGATGGTCAACGGTGTCAAAGGCATTGGAAAGGTCTATAAATAAGGCAGCACACTTTTTTTCATCATCCAGGCAATTTAACACATCATCTAGAACAAGCGTAGCAGCTGAAACTGTGCTATATCCAGGTCTAAAACCGGATTGGTGCACATTAAGCTGCAGTAAGAAGGATCGTGTGAATCAGCCCCTATGTTTTTTTTACCTCAATCTTTAGCAAAGTATTTTGTACATGATAGACATCAAAGGGTTAAAATGAAAATAAAGTATTTGAGAATGTTAGTGCATCATTCTCTACATTCTGTTCTAAAGGATGAGATTAATTTCCTCAGGCATGTTGTTGATCTATCCTCAGTTTTCTCCTAGCACAGCCATTAAACTCTGCAACTGTTTTAAAGTCACCATTGGCCTCATGCTGAAATCCCTGAGTGGTTTCCTTCCTTCTACGGCAACTGAGTTAGGAAGGACGCCTGTATCTTTGTAGTGACTGGGTATCTTTGTAGTGACTGGGTATCTTTGTAGTGACTGGATATCTTTGTAATGACTACACCATCCAAAGTGTAATTAATAACTTCACCATGCTGAAAGGGATATTCGTTGTCAGTTTTCTACCAATAGATGCCCTTCTTTGCAAGGCATTGAAAACCCTCCCTGGTCTTTGTGGTTGAATCTGTGTTAGAAATTCACTGCTCGACTTAGGGACCTTATAGATAATTGTATGTGTGTGGTACAGAGATTAGGTATTTTTACTCCTGAACCTTAGGCTTGCCATAACAAAGGGGTTGGACAATTCTGGGGAAAAATGTATTCCAGTTTGACATTAGGGGGTATTGTGTGTCAGCCAGAGCCAGAAAATCTCAATGTAATCTATTTTAAAATCAGGGTGTAACACAATACATTTTTGAAAAAGTCAAGGGGTGTGAATACTGTCAGAAGGCAGTGTATTTCTCAAATCTCTGAAGGACTGCCAATCAGATGTAGAATCAGTCCGTCTAGCCTTAGACAAATCAAATCAAATTTTATTTGTCACATACACGTGGTTAGCAGATGTTAATGCGAGTGTAGCGAAATGCTTGCGCTTCTAGTTCCAACTATGCAGTAGTATCTAACAAGTAATCTAACAATTCCACAACAACTACCTTATACACACAAGTGTAAAGGATTGAATACGAGTATGTACATATAAATATATGGATGAGCGATTGCTGCCGGCATAGGCAAGATGCAGTAGATGGTATATAGTACAGTATATACATGTGAGATGAGTAGTGTAGGATATGTAAACATTTTATAAATGGCATCGAGCTACATTTATTTCCTGTAGTTTCTCAGACAATTCATGCGTAAACCATTGCATGAGTCTTTTACCCTTAGGCTTTTGAATGGTACATGTTTTCCTGCATCAGAGCTAAACAGGGAACTTAAACAGTTCAGGGCCCGATCCGAGTCAGTATAGGGCAGGTAATTTTGTGGGAGGACATCATGAAAACATTCTCCAGTTCCAGTCCCTAGTAAGGAAAGCTTCTAGGACAGAGAGATAATAGGAAAATCATATTCAATGCTGTCTAATTTGAGTATAATGAAGCCAGTTTTTTTATGTTTTCTTTCCTCAGACACGGAGAGCTGTGAAAACCTGTCCGCAGAGGTCCCAATGAATGTCCCAAGAGACTAGGGGTATATCCTTGTATACGACAGGCTAAATGTGTACCAATTAGCAAAGGTTGTATACAGTTAGAAGTAATACACAATATCCCTATTGTATAGTCTGCTGGATGTGCAGGCTTCTGTTCCAGCCCAGCACTAACACACCTGATTCAACTGATCAAACCTAATGAGTTGATAATAAACTGATGATAATAAACCTGATGTTTCGACCCTCTCCCTCTCTCTCTGTCTCTCTCTCTCTCTACCTCACCTGCTGTCTCAACCTCTGAATGCTCGGCAATATAAAGCCAACTGACATTTACTCCTGTGGTCTGATTTATTATTGTCGCTAATTTATTACAAATATAAAACAGAAATATCACATTTACATAAGTGTTCAGACCCTTAACTCAGTACTTTGTCGAAGCACCTTTGGCAGCGATTACAGCCTCGAGTCTTCTTGGGTATGACGCTACAAGCTTGGCACACCTGTATATGGGGAGTTTCGTCCATTCTTCTCTGCAGATCCTCTCAAGCTTTGTCAGGTTGGATGGGGAGTGTTGCTGCACAGCTATTTTCAAGTCTCACCAAAGCTGTTCGATCAGGTTCAAGTCGGGGCTTTGGCTGGGTCACTCAAAAACATTCAGAGACTTGCCCCGAAGCCAGTCTTGCGTTGTCTTGGCTGTGTGCATACGGTCCTGTTGGAAGGTGAACCGTCGCCCCTGTCTGAAGTCCTGAGCACTCTGGAGCAGGTTTGTATCAAGGATCTCTCTATACATTGCTCCGTTCATCTTTGCCTGGATCCTGACTAGTCTCCCAGTCCCTGCAACTGAAAACCATCCCCATTGCATGATTTTGCCACCACCATGCTTCACTGTAGTGATGGTGCCAGGTTTCCTCCAAACGTGGCTCTTGGCATTCAGGCCAAAGAGTTCAATATTTTTTCGTCAGACCAGAGAATCTAATTTCTCATGGTCTGAGAGTCCTTCAGGTTCCTTTTGGCAAACTCCAAGTGGGTTGTCATGTGCCTTTTACTGGGGAATGGCTTCCGTCTGGCATCTCTACCATAAAGCCCTGACTGTTAGAGTGCTGCAGAGATGGTCGTCCTTCTGGAAGGTTCTCCCATCCCCACAGAGGAACACTAGAGCTCTGTCTGAGTGACCATTGGGTTCTTGGTCACCTCTCTTACCAAGGCCCTTCTCCCCCGATTACTCAGTTTGGCCGGGCGGCCAGCTCTAGGAAGTCTTGGTGGTTCCAAACTTCTTCCTTTTAAGCCACTGTGTTTTTGGGGACCTTCAATGCTGCCAAAATATTTTGGTACCCTTCCACAGATCTGTGCCTCGACACAATCGTGTCTCGGAGCTCTACGGACAATTCCTGTAACCTCATGGCTTGGTTTTTGCTCTGACATGCACTGTCAACTGTGGGACCTTGTATAGACAGGTGTGTGCCTTTCCAAATAATGTCCATTGAATTGAATATACAACAGGTGGACTCCAATCAATTTGTAGAAACATCGCAAGGATGAACAATGGAAACAGAATGCATATGAACTCAAATTCGATACTCATAGCAAAGGGTCTGAATAATTATGTAAATAAGGCAATTCTGTTTTTTATATTCAATACATTTGCAAAGATTTCTAAAAACCATGTTTTCGCTTCATCATTATGTGTTATTGTGTGTAGATGGCTGAGGATTATTCATTTTTTCAATCCATTTTATAAAAAGGTGTCACGATCCTCGGAAAGGACAGACCAAGGCGCAGCGAGGCACCCAGTATACATCTTTTATTAATTACGTAACTGGGCAAAACAAACGAAGATCGTAACGTTGAAAACATACCATGAAACACAATGAAGCTATGCTCAAACAATAACCCACAAACCCCTAGTGCAAACTACAAACATATATATGGTTCCCAATTAGAGGCAACGACACTCAGCTGCCCCTAATTGGGAACCATTACCCCAACATAGAAATATATCACCTAGAACTCAAAAAACCCTTCACCAAAAACGAAACCTAAACACGCCAGCCTAAAACTCTGGCCTGTACGTGACAAAAGGCTGTAACGTAACAAAATGTGGAAAAAATCAAGGGATCCTAATGCACTGTATGTGTTAATCATGTAGTCTTAGCTTCACCACAGCTGTTTTGACCGGGACTACTGTATATGTTCCTGTTGTACTATTTGGTTAACTACTTGTTCTCTGGTAACTGTAACAATATAAATAAGTTACACTTAAACCAATAAAAGCTATTGACATACTTTTACAAATACGATGTAAAAAACAAGACTGTAAAGAATGACTTAGAACAAAATCTAAGGAGTTAACTCTAAATATTTTTCCTTGACAAGCATTTCTGGGGGGGTTTGAAAATGTGTCTCTGTCAGCGAGCCTCCCTCAAGGTCTCCACCTCGATGTAGATGCATTACTTTCTCTCTCTGATAGTATATAGATCAGGATTCATACACATTTTGAGAGATGGAATTGTATTACTTTTATATGACTTCTAAACCAAATTCACATGACCAATACATCTTTATGTACAGTATACATGAAAAAGTAAGCATAGATGTGGTATTAACACTGAGAGTCTGCTCTCTGATTTCATGTACCATCTCCTGCCATTGTGCCTTTGAGCATGGCACTTAACTTCACTGTATAAAATCAAATCAAATCAAATGTATTTATAAAGCTGATGTTACAGAGTGCTGTACAGAAACCCAGCCTAAAACCCCAAACAGCCAGCAATGCAGGTGTAGAAGCATGGTGGCTAGGAAAAACTCCCTAGAAAGGCCAAAACCTAGGAAGAAACCTAGAGAGGAACCAGGCTGTGAGGGGTGGCCAGTCCTCTTCTGGCTGTGCCGGGTGCAGATTATAACAGAACATGGACAAGATTTTAAAATGTTCATAAAACAGGCAGAACAGTTGAAACTGGAGAAGCAGCACGGCCAGGTGGACTCGGGACATCAAGGAGTCATCAGGCCAGGTAGGCCTTGAGGAATGGTCCTAGTGCTCAGGTCCTCCGAGAGAAAGAAAGAGAGAGAGAGAGAGAGAGAGAGAGAGAGAGAGAGAGAGAGAGAGAGAGAGAGAGAGAGAGAGAGAGAGAGAGAGAGAGAGAGAGAGAGAGAGAGAGAGAGAGAGAGAGAGAGAGAGAAAAAAGAAAGAGAGAAAGAAAAAAAAAGAAAGAGAGAGAGATAATTAGAGAAAGCATACTCCAGATATAACAGACGGACCCTAGCCCCTCGACACATAAACTACTGCAGCATAAATACTGGGGGCTGAGACAGGAGGGGTCTGGAGACACTGTGGCCCCGTCCGACGATACCCCCGGACAGAGCCAAACAGGCAGGATATGCTGTTAAAACATGTGGTCCACCCTCCATCTGGAGAGCTACTGGGTATGCAGGCTTTTGATCCAGCCCTGCAACACACCCTTGTCTGCTTATCAAGGTCCTGTTGAGCAGCTGATTTTTAGAATGTGCTGTGTCAGAGGGGGGCTGGAACAAAAGCCTGCAAACCCAGTAGCTCTCCAGGAGGATGGTTGGCCACCCTTGTTATTAAACATTGCAACATTACAACCAATACAACAATAGATAACTGAGTAGTAACGTGTGTAGCAGTAAAGACAGCTTGAACTTCTTATCCGGTCAAAGCAGGTGTCACATGTCTCCTTCAGCTGCACCCATGTTTGACCTTTCATTCGTTTTTATTGCTGTTTAGGTGTTGAGGCATAAGACAAGAAGAATGTGCGGGTAAATGAAAATGAATCTAATTTTGGACTCAAGTTTCTTTTGACTGCCACCTGTGATGAGTGACTGGTTTTGTTCTTGGGCCCTCTCTGTCTCTTTCAGACAGCCCTACCTAACCTGGTCTTTCTGTCGCTCAGTGGGAGGTTTGTTGGGGAATGTGCACTTTGTGATTTCAGGGCTACACACGGGTGTCTTTCAAAAGAGCTCCGGCAGGTGTACTGAGATGATCGGTCAGATTACTAGGGCTGTTCACACCAGTTTATTGGCAAAGTGCGCATTCCAAATATTCAAAAGGTGTAAACGTCATGGAACTACTGATGCTGTTGGTCGAGCTATTATCGTCTGTGATACTGTATACGCATAACAGCACAAAACTATGGTGGGAATTTCTGTAACCTGAAACCATACGCCAAGGAATAGACAAAATTGTCTGGGTCAGGACAATGTCTTTCACTTTGAAAATGTGGAGTAGGTTGTGTAGATTAGTGAAAAAGCACAATCTAGAAACTGTAAATAGATGTTCTGTCCGTACTATATTATTTACATTATTTATTATACTGTATTAGAATACATACATATTTCTTTAAATAAATCTGTATTTGTCACATGCGCCGAATACAACATGTGTAGACCTTACCGTGAAATGCTTACTTACAAGCCCTTAACAGCGCAGTTCAAGAAAGAGTTAAAAAATATTTATCAAATAAACGAAAGTAAAAAAAATATTTTAAAAAGTAACACAAGAAAATAACAATGACGAGGCTATATACAGGGGGTACCGGTACAGAGTCAATGTGCGGTGGTGCAGGTTAGTTGAGGTCATTTGTACATGTAGGTAGGGGTGAGCAGACTATGCATAGACAATGATCTGTGAGTTCTTATATTTTTAGATATAAAGCTTTAAATGAATGAATCAGCATTCAAGTGTTTACAATTCCACCTCCAAGTGCTCAGTAGGCCTCTGCAAAGAACTACGAGCAACTACAAGGGGGGTGTACTTTTGAGTTAGATTAGATAGAACCCGTAGAGAAAACACCACCAGTTTTGTGTACACACACTTAAGGTCTGACACTACTGACCTGTAAGTATGTCAACAAATAATGTAGACTGATCTTTTCTTTACTCAGTTAGACAAATAGTTGTATACAGTATATAATATCACTGTTATTGCCCGTCATTGATAGCACAGTATGATATTAGTTTATGGTCTTTAGTTAAATAGGGGTAAGAGGGAAGAAGTTGTGAAAATACTTCTTACTGTCGATAAATTGCTTACAGGGTTTGACAATAGCTAATGACAATAGAGCATGCACCTTAGAATTTCATTCAAAAGCATTAATGAATATAGAGTCAAATAATCATTGTTTCTTCCATTATTGAGAATACTGCCTTGGGACTTCTACATTATTGTCATGGAACTTCTAAATTATTGTCATGGAACTTCTAAATTATTGTCATGAATTCTTGAGAAAGCATTCATCAAAGTTGTGTTAGGGTTTTTTCAGGACTTAGCTTTATGGTCTTGGATCATTTGGAACACACATTGTGCAATCTGACGATTTAATAATTTCTCATAAGTCATATGGCTTCTCAGAAACTTCCAGAACTATCTCTTTAAAATGCACTCAATGAACAGAGAACGATAAATCCTGTTTTACACTTGTCCAAGTCATCACTTTTCACTTTGATCGTATGCATCTTTCCTTAAAGTGATTTGCACATCGATGTTTTATTTATCTATATAGTATCAGAGTATTTTATTAATAGAGTCATCGAGTGCTGATGAATATAACTTATAAATGCCTCATCAAATCAAATTTTATTTTATTTGTCAGATGTTACCCCCAACAAAACCCAAATAGGCTGGTTTTAGTTTGAAAACAAACATTGTATAGCTTCATAGCATAATTCTGATCCCATGGATGGTCAGTCCTTGCCTTCATAGTTCTGTCTATGAATTTGACTGTGGTTTCATGTCTTTATCCCCATCGCTCAGCTGTTAATAAAAAAGTGGTGGGGCTGCCATTTTGTTGTTGTTTGAATTACAGATTGTAGCTTTTAAATTACAATATTATATGAATATATACTGTACATGACAGTAGGTAGACATCCAGTGAACAAAACTGGTTGAAATGTTTGTTATCAATGTAACTGACGTGCTTAAAATACGACCGATATTGGACATATAACTGATACGTCTGTTGATGTGATGTACAACTGCAGAGCAAAGCCATTATATGAAATATAACTACAGACCCATATGCCAGTTTATAGGTTACATAACGATAAAATACCAAGATGTCAGCATTTTGACGGTTTCTAATCACAACATGTTGGAAAGTATGACAGTCAAACAGAAAACCGATACATAATAATTAAAAAAACACTTTCAACTGTTCCGTTTATAGGTTTAATAAAACGTTATAATCCAACCTGAATGTTTTAAGATGACCTGAATTATTTAACAGTGCTCTGGTATTTCTGTCTGCATTCCTCTCAAGGTAAGCTATGGTGGTAGGTACATAGTTGTGGTTCCAATAATTGCTGGCTGGCAGTGTCTCTGTTCTGCTTTTGGCATCTGCCAGAACCTGATTTGACTTCTTCAATCCTCTCAGATCATTACACTTGGGGCCAGTGGCTGAGCCAGAAATCCATTGATGGACACTCAAATCATCATAATATTATCATAAAATCATAGCTTACCCAAAAGCTTACTGTAATCGATCACACACAACAAGCCATGTAACGTGATTTCGCATTACAGACCAAACAGACTTTTAGGCCTACGTAAATCCATGACTCTTGCATTTAACATTTGACTCAAATAGAGTCAAATGACTCTTAACGAGACGTGGTGTGACGTGGTGTGATGTGGTGTGATCATAACAACATACAGGAACTCAAGTCCTTTTGTTCACCTGACATAGAATTCCTTACAATCAAATGCAGACCGCATTATCTACCAAGAGAATTCTCCTCGATTATAATCACAGCCGTGTACATCCCCCCTCAAGCTGATACATCGACGGCACTGAAAGAAATTCATTTCACTCTAGGTAAATTGGAAACCACATATCCTGAGGCTGCATTTATTGTGGCTGGGGATTTTAATAAGGCTAATTTGAAAACAAGGCTTCAGAAATTGTACCAGCATATCGAATGTGCCACCCGGGCTGGTAAAATCCTGGATCATTGTTATTCCAACTTCCGTGATGCATACAAGGCAATTCTCCGCCCTCCTTTCGGCAAGTCTGACCATGACTCCATTTTGTTGCTCCCAGCCTACAAACAGAAACTAAAACAGGAAATGCCCGTTCTCAGGTCTGTTCAACGCTGGTCCGACCAATCTGATTCCATGCTGCAAGATTGCTTCGAGCACGTGGACTGGGATATGTTCCGGACAGCATCTGACAACAACATTGATGTATATGCTGATTCGGTGAGCGAGTTTATTAGCAAGTGCATTGGTGATGTTGTACCCATAGCAAATATTAAAACCTTCCCCAACCAGAAACCGTGGATTGATGGCAGCATTCAGCATAAAACTGAAAGCGCGAACCACTGCTTTTAACCAGGGTAAGGCTACCGGAAACATGACTGAATACAAACAGTGTAGCTATTCCCTCCGCAAGGCAATCAAACAAGCTAAGCGTCAATATAGAGACAAAGTAGAGTCACAATTCAGCGGCTCAGACACGAGAGGAATGTGGCAGGGTCTACAGTCAATCACGGACTACAAAAAGAAAACCAGCCCCATTGCGGACCATGATGTCCTGCTCCCAGACAAACTAAACAACTTCTTTGCTCGCTTTGAGGACAATACAGTGCTCTCCTTCACCGCAGCCAATGCGAGAAAAACATTTAAATGTGTTAACCCTCGCAAGGCTGCCGGCCCAGATGGCATCCCTGGCCGTGTCCTCAGAGCATGCGCAGACCAGCTGGCTGGTGTGTTTACGGACATATTCAATCAGTTCCTATCCCAGGCTGCTGTTCCCACATGCTTCAAGAGGGCCACCATTGTTCCTGTTCCCAAGAAAGCTAAGGTAACTGAGCTAAATGACTATCGCCCCGTAGCACTCACTTCCGTCATCATGAAGTGCTTTGAGAGATTAGTCAAGGATCATATCACCTCCATCCTGCCAGACACCCTGGACCCACTCCAATTTGCTTACCGTCCCAATAGGTCCACAGACGACGCCTTGTCGCAATCACACTGCATACTGCCCTAACCCACCTGGACAAGAGGAATACTTATGTAAGAATGCTGTTCATCGACTACAGCTCAGCATTTAACACCATAGTTCCCTCCAAGCTCGTCATTAAGCTCGAGACCCTGGGTCTCAACCCAGCCCTGTGCAACTGGGTCCTGGACTTCCTGATGGGCCGGCCCCAGGTGGTGAGGGTAGGAAACAACATCTCCACCTGCTGATCCTCAACACTGGGGCCCCACAAGGGTGCGTTCTCAGCCCTCTCCTGAGAGTGTGTGTTCGTAAATTCAATCTGGAGAGCAAGAGTGCCCTCAGGGTGTTCGTAAAATCAGAGCGTTTCGCTCTTGGAGAGTTCAGGAATAGGGTTGATCTGAGAGTTCTGTCCTCACTACAGCAGCACCCAAGGTAACTGGCTAACATTGGCAAGCTTGCAAGCTACTTCCAGATACAAATGAAAGAACACCATACTCTGACCATTTTACTCCCCCTAGCAGAGCTGGTTAGGCTGTTTTTCATGTTATCCAGGGTTGGTGACTGGAACTGTGCTGTTGGCAAGAATTGTATTATGCTTTTTTTGCCAACGTTTACTGACACCATCCATATTCAAATGGTGTTGAGCGTTCGTAAATTCATCACTTATTCTGTGCTCTGTAGAGTAGATAGTCAGAGCAAATTTACGAACGCACCCAGAGGCAGAGAAACGGAATGGAGTGCCAAAACTTTTATTTATTTTCAAAATATAATATTTTTTGAGGCTGGATTACTGCTATTACATGTGCTCCCCGCTTGCACACGCAACACTTTGAGATTGAAGTCAGACAGCTCCACCATCCAGCGATGACCGGTTGCATTCAGTCTCGCTGTAGTTATTACATACAGTGCATTCGGGAAGTATTCCAGACCCCTTGACTGTATCCATATTTTGTTACGTTACAGTCTTATTCTAAAATGTATAAAATATTTTTTTTCCTCATCAATATACACACACAATACCAGTTTTTTTTGTTTTTTTTTGCTTATTTATTAATAATAAAAAAAAATGAAATATCACATTTACATAAGTATTCAGACGCTTTACTCAGTACTTTGTTGAAACACCTTTGGCAGCGATTACAGCCTCGGGTCCTCTTGGGTTTGACGCTACAGGCTTGGCACACTTGTATTTGGGGAGAATCTCCCATTCTCTGCAGATCCTCTCAAGCTCTGTCAGTTTGGATTTGGAGCATCACTGTTCAGCTATTTTCAGCTCTCTCCAGAGATGTTTGATTGGGTTCAAGCCTGGGTTCAGGCTGTGACACTCAAGGACAATCAGAGACTTGTCTCAAAGCCACTCATGCATTGTCTTGGGTGTGTGCTTAGAGTCATTGCCCTGTTGGAAGGTGAACCGTCACCCCAGTATGAGGTCCTGGAGCAGATTTTCATCAAGGATCTCTCTGTACTTTTCTCCATTCATCTTTCCCTCATTCCTGACTATTATCCCAGTCCCTGCAGAAGAAAAACATCACCACAGCATGATGCTGCCACCACCAAGCTTCACCGTTGAGATGGTGCCAGGTTTCCTCCAGATGTGACGCTAGGCATTCAGGCCAAAAGGTTTAATCTTAGTTTCATCAGACCAGAGAATCTTATTTCTCATGGTCTGACAGTCCTTTAGGTACCTTTTGGCAAACTCCAAGTGGGCTGTCTTGTGCCTTTTACTGAGGAGTGGCTTCCATCTGGCCACTACCATAAAGGCCTGATTGGTGGAGTGCTGCAGAGATGGTTGTCCTTCTGGAAGGTTTTTCCATCTCCACAGAGGAACTCTGGAGTTCTGTCAGAGTGACCATCTGGTTCTTGGTCACCTCCCTGACAAAGGCCTTTCCTTACTCCCCCGATTACTCAGTTTGGTCAGGCAGCACTTCTAGCAAGAATCTTGGTGGTTCCAAACTTCATCCAATGAAGAATGATGGAGGCCACTGTGTTCTTGGGGACCTTCAGTGGTGCAGAAATGTTTTGGTACCCTTCCCCAGATCTGCGCCTCGACACAATCCTGTCTCAGAGCTCTAGCGACAATTCCTTTGACCTCATGGCTTGGTTTTTGCTCTGACATGCACTGTGAACTGTGGAACCTTATATAGACAGGTGTGTGCCTTTACAAATCATGTCCAATCAATTTAATTTCCACAGGTGGACTCCAATCAAGTTGTAGAAACATCTCAAAGATGATCAATGGAAACAAGATGCACCTGAGCTCAATTTGCAAAACTTACTGAAAACCTGTTTTTGCTTTGTCATTATGTGGTATTGTGTGTAGATTGATGAGAAAATTGTTTTATTTAATACGTTTTTATAATAAAGCTGTAACGTAACAAAATGTGGAAACGGTCAAGGGGTCTGAATACTTTCCGAATGCACTGTATGTCAAGGGGTTATTTTCACTGTACACTATCATAGAGTGAGCATAAAAGATGTCCCTCAGTCACTTCCCATTTGAGGGCCAAGAATTCCAGTTTCCCCATGTGAAGGTGATAGTTTCTCTCTGCTTGTGTCAGGATGCGGGAGACATATCCAATGACTCTCACTTTGTTCACTTTGTTCTTTGATATAACACAGCTCCAATCCATCTTCGGAGGCATCAACGTGCACACACACCACATCTTGTCTATGGAATGCCAGCTTTATGTTTTTATCACCAAGTCATTGTCAGCTCAAGCTATCTCTATCAAATCTCATTGCTTGACCATATGCCCAGACAGGAAGCTAGAGTGGAGACCATAAAAACACAACATTAGGAAGACAGAAATGTCTTACTATTAGATAAATATTAATTGTTAACCCTTAAGATCAAATAAATCAGGTAAATAACTACTTTTTCTATCACATTCCCCTGTTTTGAGATTACAAGGTTTAAAAATACATTAAAATAACTTTAATAAATTCTCAGCAATCTAAGTCAAAGTACATTTTTCACCTGTACAAAACAAATCATCATGTTGATACTGAGCACACCCCCATTGGTCAGCATGGTAGAAACAAAAATGAATATCTCTTGTTGGACATCTTCCGTTTAGTGCCTAATGAACATGACCCAGGACAAGAATTAGCCTAAGTATTATCATAAAAAATTGCAATTTGGTAATGGATATAGGTCAAACATATTAGGATCAGTTTCACTCTCAGGATCAGAGTTCACCCTCTCCATTCACCACGGCATGCTGAGAATAGTATAAATCTTTTTGGTACACAACATCATTGCACATGTCACAATCAGCATAACAACAATCAAATCAGCAAATCCATGATACATGAATTGCTCCAGTCATATAGTTTTTAACATACTAAAAACTTACTCAAATCAATTAGACAGTTAAAAAATTATTCAGTACCAAAATCATAATTCAAAACCCAATTAATTATCCAACCCAAATACCAGAACGGCATTGCTCAGTGATTCACATTGGTTCTATAACTCAAAATTAAAACCCCAATTTAACACACATCAACACTGGCAGAATGTACATTTATATTAATATACAATATATCCACTTCATAATTCTATTATTAACTTTCTCATCAGGATTATAATTACAGATCAGTAGCTCAATGCATTCTTAGCCTAAACTACTTTAAATTTAGCAGTGTGTAAACCTCCACAATCAACCTGATACCCCAAAATAAACAATTTCAGACAAGTCTAAATCAATTACGGGCACCGAACCCCCTTTCAGGCACTGACTCTTCTGGCGTCTTCTTCATTGTCTACTTCAGATAGCTTTACAGTTCAAAGTGGATGGCCCATGATTAATATCCCAATTTCAATGTCTCACCTGAGACATCAACTTTACCACCGATTATGTCTTATCCATTCGTCAACCAGTATACCAGCAACATAAGAAAAGTTTGGAACAGATTTCTCCCCATGCTCACTCCACATGGACTCCTGTCACACTCATGAGAGAAAATACATGAGAGAAAAGCAGTCGATAGCTCTGATCGGACACTGCATACAGGTTGCTGGCTCAGGACATTCACGATACCCAAAAGTTTTAACTACAAACTAAACCTGATAATAAAGATAAGTCCACTGTACTCCCTCAACTCATGAATCCTTTGTTTTGTATCTACCCCAAAGTTTATGTGTGCTTAATTTAGCATGTGTTACCCTTAGACACTGCAACATGTATCTCACCACCGAGTCTAACAATTCACTCCCATATTATATTATATGACTGGTCTTTCGTTTCCATAACCATATAAAATTATCCTGGTATCGTTACTAGACCAATGTCCAACAAATATATAATAGCTGTTTCGACTTCCTGTCACCCCTCTAAATGTAAAACTTTTTTCTGTCGCAAATGTAGTCAATTTCTCAGCGTAAGGAATCAGTGATATTTGATCCCAGGCATTTATTTAAAAGTTGTTTGAGACGTGATCTTCTACGTCTCCCTTAACATACAGTGGGGCTCACACTTAAAAAGATGAGAGAGGCCTGTAATTTTCATCATAGGTACACTTCAACTATGACAGACAAAATGAGGAAAAAAATCCCGAAAATCACATTGTAGGATTTTTAATGAATTTATTTGCAAATTATGGTGGAAAATAAGTATTTGGTCACATACAAACAAGCAAGATTTCTGGCTCTCACAGACCTGTAACTTCTTCTTTAAGAGGCTCCTCTGTCCTCCACTCGTTACCTGTATTAATGGCACCTGTTTGAACTTGTTATCAGTATAAAAGACACCTGTCCACAACCTCAAACAGTCACACTCCAAACCAAAGAGCTGTCAAAGGACACCAGAAACAAAATTGTAGACCTGCACCAGGTTGGGAAGACTGAATCTGCAATAGGTAAGCAGCTTGGTTTGAAGAAATCAACTGTGGGAGCAATTATTAGGAAATGGAAGACATACAAGACCACTGATAATCTTCCTCGATCTGGGGCTCCACGCAAGTTCTCACCCCGTGCGGTCAAAATGATCACAAAAACGGTGAGCAAAAATCCCAGAACCACACGGGGACCTAGTGAATGACCTGCAGAGAGCTGGGACCAAAGTAACAAAGCCTACCATCAGTAACACACTATGCCGCCAGTGACTCAAATCCTGCAGTGCCAGACGTGTCCCCCTGCTTAAGCCAGTACATGTTCAGGCCCGTCTGAAGTTTGCTAGAGAGCATTTGGATGATCCAGATGAGGATTGGGAGAATGTCATATGGTCAGATGAAACCAAAATAGAACTTTTTGGTAAAAACTCAACTCGTCGTGTTTGGAGGACAAAGAATGCTGAGTTGCATCCAAAGAACACCATACCTACTGTGAAGCATGGGGTGGAAACATCATGCTTTGGGGCTGTTTTTCTGCAAAGGGACCAGGACGACTGATCCGTGTAAAGGAAAGAATGAATGGGGCCATGTATTGTGAGATTTTGAGTGAAAACCTCCTTCCATCAGCAAGGGCATTGAAGATGAAACGTGGTTGGGTCTTTCAGCATGACAATGATCCCAAACACATCGCCGAACAACGAAGGAGTGGCCGTAAGAAGCATTTCAAGGTCCTGGAGTGGCCTAGCCAGTCTCCAGATCTCAACCCCATAGAAAATCTTTGGAGGGAGTTGAAAGTCCCTGTTGCCCAGCAACAGCCCCTGCTCCAGAGGAGATCTGCATGGAGGAATGGGCCAAAATACCAGCAACAGTGTGTGAAAACCTTGTGAAGACTTACAGAAAACGTTTGACCTCTGTCATTGCCAACAAAGGGTATATAACAAAGTATTGAGATAAACTTTTGTTATTGACCAAATACTTATTTTCCACCATAATTTGCAAATAAATAAATAAAAAATCCTACAATGTGATTTTCTGGATTTCTTTTTCTCATTTCGTCTGTCATAGTTGAAGTGTACCTATGATGAAAATTACAGGCCTCTCTCATCTTTTTAAGTTGGAGAACTTGCACAATTGGTGGCTGACTAAATACTTTTTTGCCCCACTGTACATACTGTAGGGGACTTCCATCAGTCCCTGAAGGAAGAAACCTACTCAAAACACATCAGATAATACAGTGTTTCATTAAGTGAAGTCAACACCTAAAATAAACAAACCCGTAACCCCTATCTAGTAATCTAATCATTGCAACCTGTTGCATTAATTTAGAAAAAATATATAAACCTGTTGTTTAACAAATCTAGAACCTTCAAAAAGTTGGTGCTGTCTCATCAGCGTAATAGTCAAAACTCTCTCCCACTCTTAGCTAAGATGTGGGCGTGCCCCAAAGGGTCAATACTGTTCAGCCTGTACGTTAGTGATCTGCCTTCTGTCTGTACTGGGTCTGTAGTTCAGCCTGTACATTAATGATCTGCCTTCTGCTGTACTGGGTCTGTAGTTCAGCCTGTACATTAATGATCTGCCTTCTGTCTGTACTGGGTCTGTAGTTCAGCCTGTACATTAATGATCTGCCTTCTGTCTGTACTGGGTCTGTAGTTCAGCCTGTACATTAATGATCTGCCTTCTGTCTGTACTGGGTCTGTAGTTCAGCCTGTACATTAATGATCTGCCTTCTGTCTGTACTGGGTCTGTAGTTCAGCCTGTACATTAATGATCTGCCTTCTGTCTGTACTGGGTCTGAAGTTCAAATGTATGCAGATGATACAGTGATATATGTGCATGCAAAGAGCAAACAACAAGCTGCACAAGAACACAAGAAGTGGCTCAGTGACTCACGTTTGCATCTCAATGTGAAAAAAACAGACTACATGTTCCTCACAAAGAGGGCAACTGATGCCACTGAGCCAGATGTCTATGTGTCAGGGGAGAAGCTCAAGGTGGTAGCCGATTTTAAGTACTTTGGCATCATACTTGATTCCAACCTCTCTTTTAAAAAGCAGGTGAAAAAGGTAACTCAAATAACCAAATTCAACCTAGCTATTTTGCTATATACACTACCATTCAAAAGTTTGGGGTCACTTAGAAATGTCCTTGTTTTTGGATTAACTAACACAACGTGCCATTGGAACACAGGAGTGATGGTTGCTGATAATGATATATTCCATTAAAAAACATTAACAATGTCTACACTGCATTTCTGATCAATTTTATGTTATTTTAATGGACAAACAATGTGCTTTTCTTTAAAAAAACAATTACATTTCTAAGTGACCCCAAACTTTTGAGCGGTAGTGTATATGAAATTGTTTGACTACAGAGTTAGCAAAACAGTACATCTATGATACTCCCCCACTTAACATACTGCTTGACTAGTTGGCCCCATGCTTGCTGTACAACATTAAAACCCATTCAGTCTGTCTGCAAACAGGCTCTCAAAGTTCTTGATAGGAAGCCCAATAGCCATTATCACTGTTACATCCTCAGAAAGAATGAGCTCCTGAGTTGAAAAAATCTTGTGCAATACACTGACGCAGGTCTTGTATTCAAGATCCTAAATGGCCTGTCTCCCCCTCCACTCAGCACTTTTGTTGAACAGAAAACTCAAACCTATGGCTGTCACATCTGCTCCTGCCACGCCCTCTCCTGCTCATCCTGTGTCTCCTTGACCTGTCACCACTCCCCCCGTACTCTCCCTCTCCCTCTCTGTGTTTGTGTGTGTGTGTGTGTGATTGTGTGGGCAGAGACAGATGTGCTGGAGCCAGAGCAGATCCCCACCAGCTGCAACCTGTTCCATAATCAAGACCTCTACAAATACTCAATCCTGCCACTTCCACACTGCCAGGTCGTAATCTCTGCTCAGCAAGGTTTTTCCTCTGTCTGTTCTCATTGATTCGGGTGCCGACGAGAGCTTCCTGGACCGAGGTGTTGTTACCTAGTTGGGCCTGGACACTGTCCTACTCGCTTCACCTTTCGATGCCAAAGCTCTCAACGGACAGCTCCTCGCCCGTGTCTGTGAGAGAAACATCCCTGTCATCCTGCATCTCTCTGGATACCACCAGGAAAAGATCAGTTTCCACATAACCGACGGTCCTTACTCTCCCCTGGGTCTTGGCCATCCATGGTTAAAGCTACACAACCCACAGATTGACTGGACCGCAGGAAGGGTAACCACTTGGAGTTCATTTTGTCACTTGAATTGCCTACATTCTGCCCTTGCCCTAGCCTTGTCTGTGCCCCAGTCCATTCCAGAACCTCCGGACCTGTCATCACTTCCTCCCGAGAATCACGATCTAGCACCTGTGTTCATCAAGAACCACGCCCTGTCGCTGCCGCCTCATCGGCCGAACGACTGCGCCATTGACCTCCAGCCTGGAGCTCCTCTCCCCAGTAGCCGGTTGTTTAACCTCTCTCGGCCCAGTTCGAAGAATACCAAGCCTGATGCCATCTCCCGCCAGTTCACCACCGACAACACGGGTACCGAGCCGGAAAGTCATTGTGCCATCCACCTGCATCGTTGCCGACGTTGCATGGGAGATCGAGTCATGCATCCGCCAGGCTCAGCAGAACCAGCCTGACCCGGGTAACAAACCTAGTAATGCTCTGTTTGTTCCTGATTGTGTTCGCTCTGATGTTCTTCAGTGGGACCATTCTACCCACCTAACCTGTCACCCTGGTATGAACCGGACCCTTGCCTTCTTACGTCAGCGCTTTTGGTGGCCCACCATGGAGAGAGATGTCCAGGAGTTTGCCTCAGCCTGATCAGTTTGTGCCCGAAACAAAACCTCCACTAAACACACTTCTGGTCTGCTTCGCCCTCTTCCCATACTCAGTTGCCCCTGGTCACACATAGCTCTGGCCTTCCCCCATCTAACAGTAACTCTGTCATCCTCACCATTATTGACAGGTTTTCCAAAATGGCTCATTTCATTCCCCTCTCCAAGCTCCCGTCCTCCAGGGAGACTGCGGACCTGCTAGTATCCCATGTGTTCCGTCTGCATGGCATTCCCACTGACATATTTTCCGACAGAGGACCCCAGTTTACCTCCCAGGTATGGAAATCCTTCTGTTCTGCTCTTGGTATCAATGTCAGTCTTTCTTCTAGATATCACCCCCAAACCAACGGCCAGACCGAACAGGCCCACCAGGAGATGAAGACTGCCCTACGCTGCGTGACTTTTGCTAACCCTTCCTCCTGGAGCGCTCAGCTACCCTGGGTTAAATATGTCCACAACACCCTCACCAACTCCTCGTCAGGTATGTCACCTTTCGAGTGTGCTCTGGGTTACCAATCCCCCTTGTTCCCCGCCCAAGAGGTTGAGGTTGTGGTTCCCTCTGTCCAGGACCATCTGCGGAATTGTCACCGTACCTGGAGGAAGGCCCAGGCTGCCCTTCTTAATGCCCTTGACAGGACCCAGTCCCAAGCCAACCGTCCCCGGGCCTCAGCTCCAGTGTACACCCCAGGTCAAAAGGTATGGCTCTCATCGAAGGACCTGTTATTGAAGGTGGCATGGAAAGAAACTTTCACCCCGATTCATTGGTCCATTTGGAATTGGCCACGTCATTTACCCCTCTGCTGTGCGCCTGAAACTCTCAGCCTCTCTCAGGATCCATCCTACCTTCCATGTGGACCAATGAATCGGGGTGAAAGTTTCTGAGTAACAGGCATTTTACTTTGGGCAAGCCAGACTCTCCGAACTTCCGAACACTGGCCCCTAGCCCTAACAAATTATGGAAAAGCACCTTTAGTCAAGCTGCTTTCTCTGCAAAAGCTTCCCATGTCTGGAATACCCTGCCATCAGACACACACAACTGTACCACCTTTCACAACTTCAAAAAAAGCATGAAGACATGGCTAAAGGCCAATCAGACTAGTGAAGATAATCCCTAGCTGTGTATTGCCACTATCCATGTAGCTGGTGAGGCATGGAAACACTTTGTTGCTGTTATGTATTTTGTTTTGTTGCTTTTTGCGTGCTTAGTGTTGCTTGTTTTATGTTGCTCTGCGTGTACTCACTGCTCCTTGATTTTGTTATTTTTTTTATTTCACCTTTATTTAACCAGGTAGGCAAGTTGAGAACAAGTTCTCATTTACAACTGCAACCTGATTGTCTGTATTGTAATTGTTTTTAACCTCTTTGCGCACAGATCCCGCTAGCGGGATCGTTTTCAGAGCAAACATAATGCGGCAAATTCAAAATAAAAATTCGTAATATTTAACATCCTTCGATATACAAGTGTTGCATAGCCATCAAAAGCTCTGCTTCTTGGCAATATCACTGCTTGTCAGATTTTCAAAAGGCTTTACGGAGAAAGCACTACATTTGATTGTTTGAGGCTAGTACCTCACATATTTTCCACATTAGCATATATTCATATCCAGCTCGGTTCTCAAAATGTCCATATCACAGCTAATATAAATTGCTTACCTTTCAAATAACTTCTGCTGAGGTCTTCCCAAGTGTCCAAACAAAAGAATCCATGGTTCTTTTGTTAGAAAAAGTAATTCATTATATCCATAAATCTCCGTTTTGTTGGCACGTTATGTTCAGCTACTCCACCAAGCATTGTCAGTCTACTCGCCCGTTTTACCGTGAAGGGATCACGTTCAAGTTATACCTCTCATCTTTTCACAAACAAATCAAATATCATTAATAATGCATCCTTATGTATTCTTTTATGAATAATAGCGATCATATTTTACACAGATGGTAACTGAATCGTTATAAAAGGAAAAGAAAGCTGGGCGCGCTCACGTTCTCGTGAACGTGCACGGTTGTTTACATTTTTCCCTTCCTGTAGTCTTTCTTCTTCTATAAGGATCTCCTCAGGGCTTTTTCCTCCAGACACTTTCCAGAGACTGTTGACATCCAGTGGAAGCCATAGGTACTGCAACCTGTGTCCTATTCCCCATTGATTTATATTACCAGGGCTTCAAAGTGAGAGGAGAGCAACAGACAAAGTAATTCCGGACAAAACTTTCTTGGGGTTTTGCCTGCTATATCTGTTCTGGTATACCCACAGACTATATCTTAATGGTTTTAGACACTTCAGAGTGTTTCCTATCCAATAGTACTAATTATGTGAATATCCTAGTTTCTGGCCCTGAGTGGCGGGCATTTAACTTTGGGCACGTCAGACAGGCGAAAATTCGTTAAATGGGACCCTAGCTGTAACAGGTTAATAACCTGCCCAGGGACTGCGGTTGAAAATTAGCTTGCTGGCTAAAACCGGCACTGTTACTGAAATGTTGATTTAATGTGAAAATAAAAATAAACTCAAACTGCAATCCACCTTAATGACCGGACAGTGTTCTACATAATGGAAACAGATTATAATGCTAGAATACATTAACTAACTGCTCAAATTCACTGGTGTTACCTAAACTATAAATCCCAGAAACAGTCATCAGAAATGATCACAGAATGTTTCCGATTCAACTATTCAGACCTCTACTGCAAATGTCCCACTGAGTCCCTTACAGCCCGGTATAGCCCAGCGAGCAAGACTCGCTTTCACCAAGTCTTATATTCTTACCAGTAGGAAAGAACTATATATAACCCATTCCCAACAATGTTCAGCTCTTGCTGTACCTCTATCGTAAGGTTAAAAACAAACTTGACAACTTTCTCTTCTCTTTCGGCTTCACACTTATGAAATGTCAAAGACTTTAAAAGTAACATGTAATGCGCCAAATTTATAAAATACATCAGTCAATCCAGAAGAGGGAAAAAAACACATTTCGGCGGGCACAGCTCTATCGCAATTATCTATCCGCTATTATTAGAATTCAATTAGGTAACATTTAGGTAACTGTCTCTTCTTTGATTCAGTTATTTAAATATGACTCTTTCAATTTGAACTAAGCAAGCTGTTAAAACAGTCATGAGAATGAAGTCTTAACTAGTCCACACAGTTTCCATCCGGTCCACAAAGGTTTGGGTGGTTATCTGCCCCCCAAGGTTCTAGTCATCATCCGGTCCACACAGATATGGATGCTCAAGTTCTTTAGGTCATAATTAGTTCCCACAGGTTTGGATGCTAATGTTAATTGGCCTTAACTAGTTCATACTGATCCTAGACATCATCCGATACACACAGATTTGGATGTTAACGTCAGATGGCAGATCCCTCGGGAACCCCATTGTACAAAAATGTTTATTGTTTCCAAGAAATGTCAGTCTCACCTTATTTATCTGTCTCTGTTCAGAACATTGTAACCATCCACCTGACACCCTCCATCAGATCTTAGGCAGGTCCCTGGTTTTCCCTGGTTTCTCCTTCAGCGTAGAGCACGTTTCCCTCAAACCACTAAGTGTGGCCCCATGCACGGTTAAACCCAGGTCCTCGGGAGCCATCAGCAGATGGAGTTTGGTGTCCCATCTGGGTCGCCAAATATTGTGGTGGAAATTCTAACCAAGTGAGAGAGACTTTGTCATTTCTTCAAACAATCATCTTTATTCAATATCGATGAATTATTGCAATAATGAGACTAGTCAACCCAACAGTCTTGACTGTTGGGCCGAGAGCCTAACCTTTACAGACAATGCAGAGTTTTTATATGGTTGACACTAAAATGCTTAGTCAGGGCTGGTTCCACCCCTCCCATGCTGATCGGGGGGCACCACAAGCCATCCTGGGTTCATCCTGTGGTCATCTAAACCCGGTGCCGTTTTAACCTGACCCGGCTTAGTTTCCCAGATGCCAGGATGATTAGAACAATTAGGGATTGTTCCAAACTCTTTCAGGCTATCTCTATCTCGGGTCACACAACACCACATCTTGTCTGTGGAATGCCAGCTTTAGGTTTATATCACCAAGTCATTGTCAGCTCAATCTATCTCTATCAAAACTCATTTCTTGACCACACGCTCCGACTAACTGCAGGAAGCTAGAGTGGAGACCATAAAAACACAACATTAGTAGGACAGAATTATCTTACCATTTGTTAAATATTAATTGTTAAACATTAATATAAAAAAATTGGGTAAATACGTACTTTTTCTATCACACTCCTTACATACTCATTCCCCTTGACTAATTCCACATATTGTTGTGTTACAGACTTCAAATTTCATTAAATATATTTTCCCCCTCAACCATCTACACACAGAAGCCCATAATGACAAAATTAAAACATGTTTTTAGAAATGTTTGCAAATTTATTGAAAAGGAATTACAGAAATATCTAATTTACATAATAATCACAATCCTGACAAATCTTTGACAATGATTAGAGCTGTGAATTTTTCTGGGTAAGTCCCTATGAGCTTTGCACATGGATTGTACAATTCTTGCCCATTATCATTTTCAAAATTCTGCAAGCGCTGTCAAATTGTTTGTTGGTCATTCTAGACAACCATTTTCAAGTCTTGCCATAGATTTTCAAGTAGATTTTAGTCAAAACTGTAACTCTGACATTTAGGAACATTCACTTCTGTTTTGTAAGCAACTCCAGCATAGATTTGGCCTTGTGTTTTAGATTATTGTCTTGTTAGATGCATGTTTTGGAAAAAATTTATTCTGTACAGGCTACCTTCTTTTCACTCTGTCAATTATGTTAGGATTGTGGAACGACTACAATGTTATTGATCCATCCTGTTTTCTCCTATCACAGTCATTAAACACTTTAACTTTTTTTTATTTCACTATTGGCCTCATAGTGAAATCCCTGAGCGGTTTCTTTCCTCTCCGACAATTGAGTTAGGAGGGACGCCTGTATCTTTGTAGTGACTGGTTGTATTGATACACCATCAAAAGTGTAATCAATAACTTCACCATCCTCACAGGAATTTTTACTACCAAAAGGTCCCTTCTTTGTGAGGCATTGGAAAACTCGACTGAGGGACCTTACAGATAATTGTACGTGTGAGGTACAGAGATGAGTTAGTCATTCAAACATCATGTTAAACACTATTATTGCTCACAGAGTGAGTCCATGCAACTTATTAGGTGACTTGTTAAGCACAATGTTACTCCTGAACTTATTTAGGCTTTCCAGAACAAAGGGGTTGAATACTTATTGACTCAAGACATTTCAGCTTTTCATTTATTATTCATTTCTAAAAATGTAAAAAAAAACATAATTCCACTTTGACATTATGGGGTATTGTGTGTAGGCCAGTGACAACAAATCTCAAGGTAATAAATGTTCAATTCAGGCTGTAACACAGCAACATGTGGAAAGAGTCAAGGATCGGGAATCGTTTCTGAAACCTGCGTGACTCTGCAGAATGCTTTGTGCTTTTAGAGGCCAACTGTTGGTTGTTCAGCGCGTTGTAGGGCTCAAGGTTTGGCCTATGCTGCCACACAGCTTCTGCAGGTAAAATATTTGTCTTATTCAAAGAACTCAAGACAGTAGTAGCTTCCCGGTAGCAAGTGGATGTTATTCTGGTTACTATGGTTATTGTTATAATGATCAACCGGTAATGTTAGTTCTGCAACTTTCCAGAAAATGAGAGACAGACTATTGAGATTACTTTTATATGTCTCTGTGTACTACTTAATCCAAATACAGTATTAAAGGTAACACACAACATCAGTACCACCAGCCGTTTTTGTTTGTTGAAATACATTCTGACCGTTGACCATTATTGCTTTACTGTATTGGATATAGAGAGAGAGAGACGGACAGTGTGATCACCACAAGGCACTAGTGTGTGTGTCTGTCTCATCTTGGTTGTTGAGAAACCAGCCCTTCCCCAGGAACTTCCAGACATCAGAATGTACACTACATTATTGCATTTCTGTATTGGATGTTGATTTATTTTATTTGTTATATACATATTATATGATATCATTTCTTTGGTATTACATGTACTATTCCCATTGTTGTTGCTGTTGTTTTCATGATGTTTATGTGTATCACTTCGCGTTGACAACATTGACCTTGTCATTACCGCCTATTGAATTTCAGAGTGAGAGAGAAAAAGCGAGAGAGAGAGAGATGACCAGCAGGGTCAAATAATAATCCCCTCCACGACCCCACAACCTAGCCTATAAAATAAAGTTTACAACGTAGGTGCACAGGTCGAGATAAACATTTTACTAATCAAGGTGACAGACAGTGACATATTCAATACTGTCTTGCACAGTCTTGTCTGCATCTGTACCTGATCTAGGGTGTAGTTGCAAATTAGAGTTTCTATTGGACAAATTCAGGTATGTTTATCCCTGTTTCGTTCTGTTTGTTTCCGTTTCAGAAAAGTTTTTCAACAGAATCGGTCAAATGAATACACCCCTGATCACAAGCAAACACAGTTCACATTCATAGCAGCCACATACAAACATCATGATCATTTTCCAATATAATTTATTCATAAAGACCTTTTTTACATCAGCAGCTGTCCCAAAGTGCTAATACAGAAACCCAGCCTTAAACCCCAAACAGCAGCAATGCAGACGTAGAAGCACGGTGGCTAGTTAAAACTCCCTTGAAAGGTAGGAACCTAGGTAGAACCCTAGAGAGGAACCAGGCTCTTAGGGGTGGTCAGTACTCTTCTGGCTGTGCCTGGTGGAGATTATAAGAGTACGTGGCCATTAAGGCCAGATCGTTCTTCAAGATGTTCAAACGTTCATAGATGACCAGCAGGGTCAAATAATAATCACAGTGGATGCAGAGGGTGCAACAGGTCAGTACCTCGGGAGTAAATGTCAGTTGGGTTTTCATAGCCAAACATTCAGAGGTTTAGACAACATGTGTGGTAGAAAGAAAGAAACAGACAGACAAACAGACAGAAAGACAGAAAGAAAGAACGAAAGACAGAAAGAAAGATTTTAATACAGTAGGTCCAGGACAAGGTAGCACGTCCGGTGAACAGGTCAGGGTTCCATAGCCGCAGGTAGAACAGTTGAAACTGGAGCAGCAGCACAACCAGGTGGACTGGGGATAACCAGGTGGACTGGGGATTGCCAGGAGTCATCAGGTCAGGTAGTCCTGAGGCATGGTCCTAGGGCCCAGGTCCTCCAGGGGGGGAGGGAAAGACGGAGAGAGAGAGAGTTAGAGGGAGAATACTTAAATTCACACAGGACACCAGATAAGTGCTTGTTGTATAATTTTACATTTACTCACTCTCCTCCTCTTACCTTTTCCCTTCGCTTGTGGACTTCAGTGCACAACACATCAGATGTCTGTGACCAGAAGAAAAACATAGTTGTCACTATACTTGACCCGTTTCAATAAACTAGGTGTATGTCGCACATCACTTCACATGAGAGGCATTTGATTTGATTTGATTTTTTTACCAATCTGCTCACCTGCAACCAATCTTCATTAGCCACAAGCCACAACTGTGGGAAGAATTGGAGTCAACATGGGCCAGCATCCCTGTGGAATGCATTCGACACCTTGTAGAGTCCATGCCCTGACGAATTGAGACTGTTCTGAGGGCAAAAGTGGAGGGTGCAACTCAATATTAGGTGTTCCTAGCGTTTGGTATACTCAGCTAGCACATCAATTATGAAAAATGGCAGAGCTTTTCATCTGAAAAATGAATTGTGATTAAAACTGGTCCAACTGGTGCTGTCCAACTGCTGACACAAATGTAGCTAATCACAGGGGTACCCTGACAGGGATTCAAAACCTGGTACCTGGGACTGTCTTTCTAAACCCATTCCCAAAAGGCTAAAAACTCCTGGTGAAGTCGTTAGGTGTTGTAAGAATGTTGTTTAGTATTTTTACAATAAGTTCAACTTGTATTTCGTTTTTTTATTAGCTTGCTCGCAATGCTATCAATTACAATGACAACAATGATAATCCCACTTATGATGACAAAAACTTAATTGTTTTCAAAACATCAACATAACAAACTCTTGTCTCCAGTCCAGAACAATCTTGAATAATAGGTCTGACACAGATTTTCTGAATAAATGTGACAGTAAGCGACCAACTTCCCTGTTCTATAAACATCATCACAAGGTAAACAGTGGTGAACACCACCCAGAAACACACAAAGACTAATTATCCAGTCCCAAAACCCCAGAGCCAGGTCCTCCAAAAGCATCTCAGAACCACTTGCATCCTGTTTAGCCACCTTGCTGGGCAACAAAACAAAAGATCTAGAGCATTTCCAAAGAAGTACCCCTCCCTTCCCCCTCCTCCCACCACCCCATTGGCTATATCCTGTAGGTGCATACCTTAGTGCACGCAGGAAGAGTGTGATCAGAAGAGACAAACCAACACCGCTCGGTGCAGGTGTCGAAGCCATGTGCCGAAAGGTAGAAATTCTTCTACAACAAAAGCTCTGACACGTCTCTAAAAAAAGAAAAGGCTGTGCAAACAAGACCTAGCATGTGACCTGAAAATAAAATAACATTTGGTTGATTCACAGTCATTCCGTCCTGTTTCCTTATCTCAAGTGGTTAAACTTGTATTGTAGCCAGGTATCCTGGGTTACATTTGCGTTGTGATGTAAACATGAGTGGCGTTTTATTTGTCTTCTTCCACAATCCCTATATGTTAACTTCTGACTTCAACTGTAGCTAATCACAGGGGTACCCTGACTGGGACTCAAAACCTGGTACCTGGGACTGTCTTTCTAAAACCATTCCCAAAAAGCTAAAAACTCTACACAGACTGGAGCTATGCAAGATGTAGCAGGTGACCTGAGAATGAAACAACATTTGGTTTTTAACAGTCATTCGTCCTGTTTTCTTATCTCAAGGGGTTATACTTGTAATGTCTGGTACGTTGGCAGTACCAACTGCTACCAGTGTTGCAGAGAAGCCAGGTTTTAAATCCTTGTAGTCAAATAACATAACATGATGAGTGAAAGTCAGAGAAAAAAAGTCAAGGCTGAGAGAGAGAGAGAGAGAGAGAGAGAGAGAGAGAGAGAGAGAGAGAGAGAGAGAGAGAGAGAGAGAGAGAGAGAGAGAGAGACTATGCGTTTGCTACATATGGACACAAATGACCAATGAACTGATATGGTTATAAACCTCTTTAATTCTCAGTCATGTATTTATGTCACACAATATGGGATTAGGTATACAAACGTGTACAATGCAGCCCAGATCAGTCCTACAACTTTGTATTTACCAAGCTCTGTTTTAAAAAGCATTGTACTAAAGGCATTTAAAAGACAATTACAGTTGAAGTCGAAAATTTACATACACCTTAGCCAAATACATTTAAACTCAGTTTTTCACAATTCCTGACATTTAATCCTAGTAAAAATCCCGGATTTAGGTCAGTTAGGATCACCACTTTATTTTAAGAATGTGAAATGTCAGAATAAGAGTAGAGAGAATGATTTATTTCAGCTTTTATTTCTTTCATTAAATTCCCAGTGGATCAGAAGTTTACATACACTCAATTAATATTTGGTAGCATTGCCTTTAAATTGTTTAACTTGGATCAAACTTTTCGGTTAGCCTTCCACAAGCTTCCCATAATAAGTTGGGTGAATTTTGGCCCATTCCTCCTGACAGAGCTGGTGTAACTGAGTCAGGTTTGTAGGCCTCCTTGCTTCAGTTATGCCAACAAATTTTCTATGGGATTGAGGTCAGGGCTTTGTGATGGCCACTCCAATACCTTGACTTTGTTGTCCTCACGCAAATGTCCTCTGGACTGATGAAACAAAAATAGAACTGTTTGTCCATAATGACCATTGTTATGTTTGGAGGAAAAAGGGGGAGGCTTGCAAGCCGAGGAACACCATCCCAACTGTGAAGAACGGGGGTGGCAGCATCATGTTGTGGAGGTGCTTTGCTGTAGGAGGGACTGGTTCACTTCACAAAAAAGATGGCATCATGAGGAGGGAAAATATGTGGCTATATTGAAGCAACATCTCAAGACGTCAGTCAGGAAGTTAAAGCTTGGTCGCTAATGGGTCTTCCAAATGAACAATGACCCCAAGCATACTTCCAAAGTTGTGGCAAAATGGCTTAACTACTTAAGGAGCAGTCAGATTTCAAAAAGGGCTCTAGCGCCCCACTCCCGACACTACACGGTGAAATGCAAGGCGCCAAATTCAAAATCCAAAAGTTGAATTATTAAACATTCATCAATATACAAGTGTTGCATGGTCATCAAAAGCTCTGCTTCTTGGCAATATCACAGCGTTGTCAGATTTCAAAAAGGCTTTACGGTGAAAGCACAACATTTTATTGTTTGACACTACCCGGTGAAATGCAAGGCGCCAAATTCAAAATCCAAAAGTTGAATTATTAAGGACAAAAAAGTTAAGGTATTGGAGTGGCCATCACAAAGCCCTGACCTCAATCCTATAGAAAATGTGTGGGCAGAACTGAAAAAGCATAAGCGAGCAAGGAGGCCTACAAACCTGAGTCAGTTACACCAGCTCTGTCAGGAGGAATGGGCCATAATTCACACAATGTATTGTGGGAAGCTTGTGGAAGGCTACCTGAAACGTTTGACCCAAGTTAAACAATTTAAAGGCAATTCTATCAAATACTAATTGAGTGTATGTAATCTTCTAACCCACTGGGATTGTGATGAAAGAAATAACATCTGAAATAAATAATTCTCTCTACTATTATTATGACATTTCACATTCTTAAAATAAAGTGGTGATCCTAACTGACCTAAATCCGGGATTTTTACTAGGATTAAATGTCAGGAATTGTGAAAAACTGAGTTTAAATGTATTTGGCTAAGGTGTATGTTAACTTCTGACTTCAAATGTAGCTAATCACAGAGGTACCCTGACTGGGACTCAAAACCTGGTACCAGGGACTGTCTTTCTAAACCCATTCCCAAAAGGCTAAAAACTCTTGGTGAAGTCGTTAGGTGTTGTAAGAATGTTGTTTAGTATTTTTACAATAAGTTCAACTTGTATTTCGTTTTTTTATTAGCTTGCTCGCAATGCTATCAATTACAATGACAACAATGATAATCCCACTTATGATGACAAAAACGTAATTGTTCAAAACATCAACAAAACAAACTCTTATCTCCAGTCCAGACCAATCTTGAATAATAGGTCTGACACAGATTTTCTGAATAAATGTGACAGTAAGCGACCAACTTCCCTGTTCTATAAACATCATCACAAGGTAAACAGTGGTGAACACCACCCAGAAACACACAAAGACTAATTATCCAGTCCCAAAACCCCAGAGGCACGTCCTCCAAAAGCATCTCAGAACCACTTGCATCCTGTATAGCCACCTTGCTGGGCAACAAAACAAAAGATCTAGAGCATTTCCAAAGAAGTACCCCTCCCTTCCCCCTCCTCCCACCACCCCATTGGCTATATCCTGTAGGTGCATACCTTAGTGCACGCAGGAAGAGTGTGATCAGAAGAGACAAACCCACACCGCTCGGTGCAGGTGTCGAAGCCATGTGCCGAAAGGTAGAAATTCTTCTACAACAAAAGCTCTGACACGTCTCTAAAAAAAGAAAAGGCTGTGCAAACAAGACCTAGCATGTGACCTGAGAATAAAATAACATTTGGTTTTTTAACAGTCATTCCGTCCTGTTTCCTTATCTCAAGTGGTTAAACTTGTATTGTAGCCAGGTAGCCTGTGTTACATTTGTGTCGTAATGTAAACATGGTTGCCGTTTTATTTGTTTTCTTCCAAAATCCCTATTGTTTTTCAAATAAAATGAAATAGCTCTGTTTAATGTGCTTTTCTCTGCACAGTTAAATCCAGATTGTAGCTCTGCAAACACATGACATAGCAGGTGACCTGAGAATGTAAGAAGATTTGTTTGATTAACAGTTAATCGTCCTGTTTTCTTATCTCAAATGGTTATATTTATTTTGTCTGCAGTGCCACCTGCTACCAGTGTTGCCAAGACGCCAGGTAGCCTAAGAGATTAAAATTGATGTTTTAAATCCTTGTAGTCAAATTACATAACATGATGAGTGAAAGAGAGAAAAAAAGTAGAGGCTGCGAGAGAGAAAGAGAAAGAGAGAGAGAGAGAGAGAGAGACGGAGGGTGTGATCACCACAAGGCACTAGTGTGTATGTCTGTCACATCTTGGAATTTAAGAAACCAGCCCTTCCCCAGGAACTTCCAGACATCAGAATGTACACTACAAAGCAATGTGTACAACCGGCAGCAGTCAGAGATGTTTAAGATGAGGGAGGAATATCGTTTTTTCTATTACAGCATATTGGATGACTGTCATTCATATTCCATTCACCCAGCTCAATGTAACATCGATAGGTTTTGGCTACTACATGATTCTCAAGTTTTTCCTATACACATTATAAGGTTGCTACAACCTAGCCTATAAAATAAAGTTTACAACGTAGGTGTACAGGTCGAGATAAACATTTTACTAATCAAGGTGACAGACAGTGACATATTCAATACTGCCTTGCACAGTCTAGTCTGCATCTGAACCTGATCTAGGGTGTAATCATTAGTCCACAGTTGCAAACAACAGTTTTTATTGGACAAATTCAGGTATGTTTATCCCCATTTTGTTCCGTTTGCTTCCGTCAGCTGGTCGAATGAATACACCCCTGGTCACAAGCAAACACAGTTCACATTCATAGCAGCCACATACAGACATCATGATCATTTTCTAATATAATTTATTCATAAAGACCTTTTTTACATCAGCAGCTGTCACAAAGTGCTTATACAGAAACTCAGCATTAAACCCCAAACAGCAGCAATGCAGACGTAAGAGCACGGTGTGCTAGTTAAAACTCCCTTGAAAGGTAGGAACCTAGGAAGAAACCTAGAGAGGAAACAGGCTCTTAAGGGTGGCCAGTCCTCTTCTGGCTGTGCCTGGTGGAGATTATAAGAGTACATGGATAATTAGGGTCAGATTCCAGGTAGAAAAAAAACTTTAGATGATGGAGCTGCGGTACGCTCCCTGTTTGTGTATTCCCTGTAGACCCCTTTAGGCTCCAGACAAACCATCTAATCCACAGCAGGAAAATGCATATATGGGCATTGTCTTCCAAATTGGAACGCAGCCTTGGCGCAAGAACTCCATATATGGGCACAAACTTTCATATTGGAAAGTGGCCCGGAACAGGAACTCCATACATGGGTACCGACAGTCATATTGCAACTAGGCCCTGAAGCAGGAACTCCATATATGGCCCCAGACACCCATATTGGAATGGGCCTATTAGAAATAAATTCCATACATGGACATAGAGCCGTGACCATCCAATCTCCTCAACTGCATCCAATCTTCATTTGCCACAAGCCACGACTGTAGGAAGCATTGGGGTCAACATGGGCCAGCATCCCTGTGGAACGCTTTCGACACCTTGTAGAGTCCATGCCCCAACAAATTGAGACTATTCTGAGGGCAAAAGTGGGGGGTGCAACACAATTCTAGGTGTTCCTAATGTTTGGTATACTCAGCTAGCACATCAATTATGAAAAATAGCAGAACTAATCCTCTGAAAGCTGAATTGTGACATAAACTTGGCCATTACATGCTTTAAATGGTGCTGTCCGACTGCTGACACGAACGTAGCTAATCACAGGGGTACCCTGACTGGGACTCAAACCCTGGTACCTGGGACTGTCTTTCTAAAACCATTCCCAAAAGGCTAAAAACTCTTGGTGAAGTCGTTAGGTGTTGTACGAATGTTGTTTAGTATTTTTACAAACAGGTAAAACTTTTATTGTGTTTCTTTTATTAGCTTGCTCGCAATGCTATCAATTACAATGACAAGAATGATAATCCCACTTATGACGATAAAAGTGTAATTGTTTTCAAAACATCAACATAATAAACTCTCGTTTCCATACCCATCTTGAATAATAGGTCTGACACAGGTTTCCTGAATACATGTGACCAACTTCCCTGTTCTATAAACATCATCACAAGGTAAACAGTGGTGAACACCACCCAGAAACACACAAAGACTAATTATCCAGTCCCAAAACCCCAGAGCCAGGTCCTCCAAAAGCATCTCAGAACCACTTGCATCCTGTTTAGCCACCTTGCTGGGCAACAAAACAAAAGATCTAGAGCATTTCCAAAGAAGTACCCCTCCCTTCCCCCTCATCCCACCACCCCATTGGCTCCATCCTGTACTGTAGGTGCATACCTCAGTGCACGCAGGAAGAGTGTGATCAGAAGAGACAAACCAACACCGCTCGGTGCAGGTGTCGAGGCCATGCGCCGAAAGGTAGAAATTCTTCTACAACAAAAGCTCTGACACGTCTCTAAGAAAAGAAAAGGCTGTGCAAACAAGACCTAGCGTGTGACCTGAGAATAAAATAACATTTGGTTGATTCACAGTCATTCCGTCCTGTTTCCTTATCTCAAGTGGTTAAACTTGTATTGTAGCCAGGTAGCCTGGATTATATTTGTGTCGTGATGTAAACATGGTTGCCGTTTTATTTATTTTCTTCCACAATCCCTATTGTTTTTCAAACAAAATGAAATAGCTCTGTTTAATGTGCTTTTCTCTGCACAGTTAAATCCAGATTGGAGCTGTGCAAACACATGACATAGCAGGTGACCTGAGAATGTAACAAGATTTGTTTGATTAACAGTCAATCGTCCTGAGAGAGAGAGAGAGAGAGAGAGAGAGAGAGAGAGAGAGAGAGAGAGAGAGAGAGAGAGAGAGAGAGAGGGATTATGCGTTTTCTACAAATGACACAAATGACCCGTGAATTTATGTGGTTATAAATCTCCCTTTAATTCTCAGTCATGTATTTCTGTCACACAATATGGGATTAGGTGTACAAACGTGCACATTGCAGCCCAGATCAGTCCTACAACTTTGTATTTACCAAGCCCCATTTTTAAAGGCATTGTACTAAAGGGCCTTGCAGCCAACACGTCTCCTTCAAAAAGTCTGCATCTTTTGCTTTTGTGGCATTGGGCAGTCATTGTTCCTCATTTTGTTATGTTACAGCCTGAATTTAAAATGTATTAAATGTAGATTTTATGTCACTGATCACACAATAATGTCAAAGTGGAATTTTGTTTGTAGATTTTCTAAAGTAATAAAAAATGTAAAGCTATTTTATTGTACTTACATGCCACCAAGTGGCTGTGAAATATACAAAGGTGAGTCATCCACTTAGCTCTCCAACAGGTGTGTGCCCTTTGTTGATGAGCATCATGCAGGTGTCTCTCTCTCTCCCGAACCGGTTACCAGAGCCGCGTAGGGGGTCGACGGGGATCAACACTGCCGCCCAGTGGTGCTGTTAAGTCATTTATCTAGCGCTTCAACAGGTGCATGTCGGCTCTCATGTCAGAAGATTTTGGAATGATTTAGAATCGTTTATATTAAGGGAAACCACTTTTAATGTTTCTTTGGAAGATTCTGAAATTATGTTTTATTTTGACCCAACTGATACGGACCCCAATTCAATTGTTATTGTTCCTTTGCTTATTTTTCTAGGAAGATTCTTTATTCATAAGATGAAGTTTAAGGTTTTAATTTGTTTAAGGTAGAGCTGAAACATTATTTTTGAAATAATCTGAATTTTTTTTAAACAAAAAAGCAGTGCATACCATAAAACTTTTTGACAAATGTGCATTTTCTTTTGACGTGTAATACCCCTGTCTATGTTAAGTTTATGGACTCTCGTCAATATATTGAAACTTTTGTATTTTTTGTTATTGTTCAATATACAATTAAATAAATAGATTTTAAGTGAAATTCCATGTTAAAAGACCCAGTGCAGTCAAAAACGCCTGTGTTTTGTATTTACACACTATGAGGTTGGAATAATACTGCAAAATGGTGTCAATTATAATAATGCCCTCTAGTGTAAAAGCTGTTTGACAAGACTGCCTAAAATCACAGCCGGTTTTAGTCAGATGGAGTTTTGGCCTGCCTGATGACATCACCAGGTGGTAAATTAGTTAATAGACCAATATGAAAGAGAGTTCCAAACCCCTCTGCCAATAATAGCTCGTTTTTCGTTCTCCCCTTCCCCACTCAAACCACTTCCAGATAGTCCTAGCAAAATTCTTGCTTGAGAAATTGCTCTTTGGTAAGAAGCTATTTTTGTTTCTTTTTTTACATGGAACCTGGTAACTAGCCACTAGGGGCAACAGTAAGCATCGGCCTCTGATTCCTAAGGTTGCAAAGTCTGGAACCAGCAACAGAAAGTTGTTTGAGATTTTTGAATTCGGAGTAAATGCCTAACCTTAACATTAAACACTTTGAAATGTGATGTTTGAGAAACATGGATGAATGTCTAATTCTGTGAGAGATTGTTGGTAGTGGCTTCTGGTCTGCTACCCAGTCATTTTAGAACAGTCCTTCCACTTTTAAGGCTACACTGCCATCTAGCGGCAAAATAACATGCAAAACATAAAATAACAAAACATGGTATAATTTACAAAGAAAGGACTGGATGACACAATTGACTCTTACATTCAGTGTACTTTGTGTTAGACTTTACATTCAAAATAAAATCTGATAAAATAGCATGTGTGATCTTTGCACTCGGGCCTACATTTCCCAGGACTAGAAAGGCTGTCTGTGCGTGCGGACTCTTTGCACAGCTCCTGCGCGTCCGATTTCACCGATCTGTCAACAATCGGGATGGGACCAACACGTGCTATGTGATCTGTACTTATTTGTTTGGGTGGTGATGCTGCGACCGTGTGCATCTGCCGAACATTATGTTGCTTCTGCATTTAACCTTGGGTTTTATTTGGGCTTAAAGGAGACGCAACAAAGTGGTAACGCGACATGGCCCGTGCAAATAGTTAGGTTTACTATAGCTTTAAGAATGCAAAAATAGTGTCTGGGTCTTTAAAAATGGATATTGGTTTATTATTATAGTAAGAATTAAGAAAGTTTTTACTATTGATCAATAAATGAACGCTTATAATTTGCGGACAAGGCCCGAATTCTGTGAATTATGTCACAGTCGGATTACGGCCTTTAGCTATCAATCCAAGCGTTTTGATCGATATTATATCAAATGTAATCTTTTTTTTACTGTCAGTACAGTATCAGAGAAAGTAATAAATACGGTGCGGGACAAACGGGTAGGAACCGGGAACACGCGGTGATGGAGCCGCAAATCACCGATAACAATAAAAGGGAAGAGCCCGAGGACGACAAGGCCACGGTACAATCCCCGGCCTCGAGTGCACCGGTCACCCCGCGCAGGACTTCGAGAGGCCGAGGAGTCGGCCGGGAGAAGGGGGTTTCTCCTTCGCCGTGTACGAATGGAGCGACACCAGGCACTCCGAGTTCTGGACGAGTGTTACGGGACCGGTCTACGCGAACGGTACCCGCTTGGTTGCAGAGCGAGAAGAGTGACGATGCAGAAGAATCGAGCCCGGACAAAGCCGTGAACCGCCGGAGGAAGGCTGCTTGTCCGCGACCCAGGAAAAACGCCTCCTCCTCCGCAGCTTCAACAGAGAGTCCCGGAGAGGTCGGGAACGACACTAGTCAAGCTCACGAGTACGTTCGTATACGTCTTTAGTTACACCGTAAATTGCAATATAGCCATGTCCCTCCTGCAATACACGTAACATCTTTACATGCCGGTGAAATTGTTAGCCAGCTAAGTTTGCTTGTCAACATTTTACGGCTATAAAACCGGTTGTATGCATTGCTGCTAATTGTATACCCTGAAATGTACGTATTCCAGCACAGTTCCTTTAAAAAGGGAGGAGGAAGAGGGAGGGGTAATACCTGGTTTTACTGTCTAATGTTCTTTACCTGTCCCCTCATTCCCGGTGTGAGCAGTTTCGTCAAGTTTCGACTTGTATTGAGCAGTCTTGAATGACATCAACTCATGATGATGTCACATAGCTAGATTAACAGAAAGTCAGCCGAGAAGTTATCACTATTTTAAAAACTCTTTCTCTGCAGCTCAGGGGACCCAAAGAAACCCACTGATGTTCAAGGTAGGTGACCACCCTCATACATTGCTTCATGAACTAGACAAGGATATGTGGCTACAGTAACAAACTAATAAGACACACCTTGAATTAGTATTTTGAATTCAAGGTGTGTATGATGGCACTCACTTTGACCCTTCCAGACCCCCCTCAATCACAGAATGCTCTGACGCGTGCCAAGGCCCCTTCTGCCCGGGGTGCCAGGGGCTCCGCCAAGCCTGTGTGCAAGAGTGAGCCTGGCACCGACACCCCAACCGGTAGGTGTAACAGTTTAGCTTCCGTCCCTTTCCTCGCCGCGAACCAGGGACCCTCTGCACACATCGCCAACAGCCACCCACGAAGCATCGTTACCCATCGCTCCACAAAAGCCACGGCCCTTTGCACAACTACTTTTAAGGTCTCAGAGCGAGCGACGTCACCGATTTGAAACACTATTAGCGCGCGTCCCTCTAACTAGCTAGCCATTTCACATCGGTTATATAGGCAAACCAACAAGCTAACTAGCGCTTGGGATTAAACTGAGTGGGCTAGGAACGTCTTGGGTTGCATGGACACCTGGGGTTCGATTCTCCTGGTCTGTTACATTAACTCTGTGGGGGGTTGGGCCGTTCCCGAGACAGAGGGGAATGTGTCATCTTGAAAAAGCCTAATCAAATTGTAATTGTTGTATTGGCACTGTGTGATAATGTTTTCTTTTTTCCAGTGGAAGTGGAAGCAAAAGTAGTCGCAAAGACAGTTAGGATGTGAGTACACACATTCCAAATCACATTTTATTAGTCACATGCACCGAATACAACCGGTGTAGACCTTACAGTGAAATGCTTACTTACGAGCCCCTAACCAACAATGCAGTTAAAAAAATATGGATAAGAATAAGAAATAAAAGTAACAAGTAATTAAAGAGCAGCAGTAAAATAACAGTAGCGAGACTATATACAGGGGGGGTACCGGTACAGAGTCAATGTGCGGCGGGGGTACCGGTTAGTCGAGGTGAATGAACTAACAGCATTCTTACTCGTCTCATGGCTGGATGGCTGTGTGTGTGTGTGCGCGTGCGTGTGAGAGAGAGGCTTGGGTCTGTCTCTCTGTGCTGCCGTAGTAACACTGACTCTCGACCTCAGTGAGAAAAAAGAGGAGAATGAGGAAGATGTTCTCTTGGGAGGAGAAGATGAGCCTCCTTTCCAAGATGACCCTAAAGACCTCCGCTTCCAGGCACAGTCTCAGAGGTAATGTTGGCGAGACAGCAGTGTGTGTGTGGATCAGTATAGGCAATAATCAATGGTCCACATACAGTTGAAGTCGGAGGTTTACACTCACTTTTGCCAAATACATTTAAACTCCGTTTTTTCACAATTCCTGACATTTAATCCAATAAAATATTCCCTGTCTTAGGTCAGTTAGGATCTCCACTTTATTTTAAGAATGTGAAATGTCAGAATTATAGTAGAGAGAATTTATTTCAGCTGGGTCAGAAGTTTACATACACTCAATTAGCATTTGGTTGCATTGCCTTTAAATTGTTTAACTTGGGTCAAACGTCTCGGATAGCCTTCCACAAGCTTCCCACAATAAGTTGGGTGAACTTTGGCTCGTTCCTCCTGACAGAGCTGGTATAACTGAGTCAGGTTTGTAGGCCTCCTTGCTCGCACACGCTTTTTCAGTTCTGCCCACAAATGTTCTATGGGATTGAGGTCAGGGCTTTGTGATGGCCACTCCCAATACCTTAACTTTGTTGTCCTTAAGCCATTTTGCCACAACTTTGGAAGTATACTTGGGTTCATTGTCCATTTGGAAGACCCATTTGCTACCAAGCTTTAACTTCCTGACTGATGTCTTGAGATGTTGCTTCAATATATCCACATAATTTTCCTTCCTCGTGATGCCATCTATTTTGTGATGTGCACCAGTCCCTCCTGCAGTAAAGCACCCCCACAACATGATGCTGCCACCCCTGTGCTTCACGGTTGGGATGGTGTTCTTCGGCTTGCAGGCCTCCCCCTTTTTCCTCCAAACATAACGATGGTCATTTATGGTCGAACAGTTCTATTTTTGTTTCATCAGACCAGAGGACATTTCTCCAAAAAGTACAAACTTTGTCCCCATGTGCAGTTGCAAACAGTAGTCTGTCTTTTTTTTATGGCAGTTTTGGAGCAGTGGCTTCTTCCTTGTTGAGCGGACTTTCAGGTTATGTAGATATAGGACTCGTTTTACTGTGGATATAGATACTTTTGTACCGGTTTTCTCCAGCATCTTCACAAGGTCCTTTGCTGTTGTTCTGGGATTGATTTGAACTTTTCGCACCAATGTACGTTCATCTCTAGGAGACAGAACGTGTCTCCTTCCTGAGTGGTATGACTGCTGCGTGGTCGCATGGTGTTTATACTTGCGTAATATTGTTTGTAGAGATGAACGTGGTACTTTCAGGCATTTGGAAATTCCTCTCAAGGATGAACCAGACTTGTGGAGGTCTACAATGGTTTTTCTGAGGTCTTGGCTGATTTCTTTTAATTTTCCCATGATGTCAAGCAAAGAGGCACTGAGTTTGAAGGTATGCCTTGAAATACATCCACAGGTACACCTCCATTTGACTCAAATGATGTCAATTAGCCTATCAGAAGCTTCTAAAGCCATGACATCATTTTCTGGAATTGTCCAAACTGTTTAAAGGCACAGTCAACTTAGTGTATGTAAACTTCTGACCCACTAGAATTGTGATACAGTGAAATAATCTGTCTGAAAATAGTTGTTGGAAAAATTACTTCGTGTCGTGCACAAAGAAGATGTCCTAACCAACTTGCCAAAACTATAGTTTGTTAACAAGAAGTTTGTGGAGTGGTTGAAAAAAACAAAAGAAAAAAGAAGAGGTTTAATGACTCCAACAGAAGTGTATGTAAACTTGTTTAGCAAGTGGAGATGTGGTAGGATCATTGTGTGTGTATGTACGGCTATGAGTTTGAGCACCGTGGTTGTGTTACAGTGGGGAAATCAGCAGTGATGATGACATTCCCTTCAGAGATGACCTCAACGACCAGAGCTACAACCCTGAGGCTGAGACTACTAGGTGTGTCTGTCGTAATGCATTCCCTTTGGGAGTGTGTGTGCGTGTGCATGTCAGCTCCAATGTATTATTCCCTTTTTGTTTGAATGGGTGTGCGCATGCATATAAATGTTTGCGTGTGTTTTGTGTGCGTTTTACCCATGTGGCCTGTGTGTTGACCTTCCAAACGGATCCTCCGTCTCTCAGGGATGCCCCCAAACCACGGCGCAAACCCCCTCCGAGACAGAAAGAGAAAAAAGAGAAGGAGAAGGAGCCAGGAATCAAGATCGAGGGCACAGACGTGAAGCTGGAGAACGAGTTCGGAGAGGGGGATGTTCCCAGAAAGTAAGCCCCGTCACGGATTCTCCAACCTTCTCCCAAAACTCCCCATGTATTTAAAAGCATTGGAAGTGGCTGGCGTTTCCACCATTGTTAAATCCATAACGGACAGTGTGCAATTTCAGACTTCAAATGAAAATTTGAATTGGATCTGGCATTGGTTTGGTCTCTTGATTTAACTCCTTGCTTGAATAAGAGTTCTCCAACTTATTTTATTCTCTCTCTATTTCCCTCAGGAGAGGCAGGCGAAGGAAAGATGATAAAAGTCCCCGGCTCCCGAAAAGAAGGTAAAGTTGACATCACTGTTCAACTGCAACAATACTCTTTATTTATTATTTTACAGGCAACTAACAAAACATTAGTGAAATTATATGTATAAAAGCTGAACCTTCACCTCTGATATGCATGATGATTGACAGTTCTGTCATGTCCCGTCCCCCCCACAGGAAGAAGCCCCCGGTGCAGTACGTGCGCTGTGAGATGGAGGGGTGTGGCACTGTCCTGGCTCACCCTCGCTACTTGCAGGTCTGCCATAGCAACTGTAGTGGTCGCCATAGCGACGATGAAGCACACAAGCTATTTTGAGATTGAGTTGTGCACGAACAGGGGTGGGGGTGTCGATTTTCAATTCAGATCATTTCTTTCAATGCATGCAATTGAATTTCACTTCCTGAATTGGATGTTCGAAATGGAATTGACCCCAACGCTGGTGAATAGTATTACGCTTTTCTCCCCCCATCCTTCGTCTCTCTCTCTCTGACTCTCTTTTTCCTGTAATTCCCAGCACCATATTAAGTACCAGCACCTTTTGAAGAAGAAGTTTGTATGTCCTCACCCATCCTGCGGAAGACTCTTCAGGCTGCAGAAACAGCTACTTCGCCATGCCAAGCACCACACCGGTAAACACACACACACACACACAGCGAGATCCACATACAGACACACTGAATCCTCACTTAACATTTACATGCAATCACACAGAAGCAGCGCTTGACCTGTCATTGTTTTCTGTGTGATGAGCTACTGCTAACTCACTCGGTTCCTTCTCTCAGACCAGAGGGACTACATCTGCGAGTTCTGCGCCCGCGCCTTCAAGAGCTCCCACAACCTGGCCGTGCACCGCATGATCCACACCGGAGAGAAACCACTGCAGTGAGTTTCCATCTCCAACCTCATATATTTGTTTGCCTGGTTGTTCATTCGTTCCATCCATTTATTTAAATGTTGCACCTGTCTGTACCTGCACCTCATCTGACCCCCTGCATGTACCCCCCCTGTCCCTTTCTCTTTTACGTTCTCCCTCACTTCCTGTAGATGTGAGATCTGCGGTTTCACCTGCCGCCAGAAGGCCTCCCTCAACTGGCACATGAAGAAGCACGACGCTGACGCCACCTACCAGTTCTCCTGCTCCATCTGTAACAAGAAGTTTGAGAAGAAGGACAGTGTGGTGGCCCACAAGGCCAAGAGCCACCCGGAGGTGCTCATCGCCGAGGCCCTGGCGGCCAACGCAGGGGCCCTCATCACTACCCCCGCCTCCCTGCTGGAGGCCTCGGGAGTGGGGTGTGTCGGCAACCAGGGGGAGCTGGTACGACTGGAGCCCGCCCAGCAGGTGACCCAAGTGGGGCAACAGGTGGCTCAGCTGGGGCAGGTGACCCAAGTGGGTGAACAAGTGACCCACATGGGGCAACAGGTAGCTCAGATGGGTCAGGTAAGCCACCAGGTGGTAGTAGTGAGTCAGGACCAGGGCCTCCATGCCATGCAGATGCCCCTGACCATCGCCCTGTCCCCCATCGACCCCCCGTCGCCCTCCGACACCCAGCAGCAGCAGACCCACCACACCCTCCAGCTCCAGATGCCCCTTCATTTTGTTCAGCAGGTGGCGGCCGCCTCCCCACAGCAGTCGCAGCAGCATCAGGCCCAGACGCAGCAACTTGCCCTTCATTCCGGCTCGGTAGTGACCCAGCAGCATCAGCCTCAGCAGCTCCAGCAAATGACCCTGCAGTCTTATCAGCAGCAGCAGAATCAGCAGCAGCAGATTCTCCACATGACCTTCCAGACCGTTGACGGGTCGCAGACCCATCTCCAGCAGATCCCCCTGTTAGCCACCCCCCAGCAACTCCAAACCCTCCAGAGTAGCTCCCATATTTCTGCCGCCAACCTCCCTCTCATGGCCCAGGTCCAACCCCAACTTCTGCCCCAAACTCAGGACATTCAGCTTCAGGACCCAACCACTGTGGGATGTAGCAAAAGCTACGCTCTGGGCGATTCTGTTCTCTCTGCCTCCTCTCCTTCCGCTAACAACCTTCAACAGTGTGAGACTGTAGGGGAGGGAGAGGTCGTTTGGGAAGGGGGCGGAGAGGGGGACGGAGTGGTGGAGGGGGATGTCTTGACCGATGCCACAGAAGTACACATGCAACATGTACTTATCTAGAGTAGTCGGTGTGGGGGCGGGGGGCGGGACTAGCCTGGAAATTCAAACTGAATTCGGCTCCGTTTCACTTTACGATCAGGAAAGTGAAAGGACATAACGTGATTCAGTCTGGGTTTTCGAGGTTCGGGGAAACGGGGAAAGATGGTAATAAAGGGAGAGGTCTAGCGATGTCCCTCCTAATGTATTGTGGCACCATTTGAAATATATAGGATCACAGAAATATGTATTTATAGTAACTTTTGGTAGCTTTTTAGATCTATCCGCATCAAGGCAGTTGTGTGTGAGTTGTTGCCCTTTTGTACATAAAGTGATGTAGCCATCTATACCCATCAACTGGCCTTCTGTGTTTGTGTGTTTAGCGTTTTCATCAGAGGCGGCTGGTGGTAGGAGCTATAGGAGGACGGGCTCATTGAAATGGCTGGAATGGAATCGATGGAACGGAGTCAAACACGTTCCCATGTTTGGTGTGTTTGACTCCGTTCCATAGTTTCCATTCCAGGTATTGCAATGACCCCCTCCTCCCACCAGCCTCCTCTGGTTCTCATGATACCAGTATCACAATACTACGGTCTTCAGTTTTCTATGGCAAACAAAGAACACAAAGCCGACCGTGCTATTTAATCTAGCTTGGAAGCATAAAATGTACAATATAAGGCTGTTTTGTTTCTAACATTAGGGCCTATCAGGTCTGCCCTAGCCAACACCCTTATAGTGGTGGTTTTGGCAGTGTTGGAGATGGAACTGCGTTTGAACAGCTCTATCTACAAGCTGCTTATGGCATTATACCTAGAGTTGACATTGGCTGCACAGAGTCACATCGAAAGAAATCCCCATGCAGCCTTGTTTACAAGTTAGAAAACACTGGAATGTGAGCTGTAGCCTTATCTAGCCTAAACTTTGATTAGGTTGATTGGAAAATCATTAAACGAAATGAGGATTTCTGAGTGTCATTATTTCTATATAGCCTACACTTTCTCATTCTGAACATCTAATGCAAGTGGGGTGGGTGTGTGCTCACTAATTCGACAGCTTTACTGCAGATCGATTGTACTTGCCTGGGCAGAGGAACTCGCCCAGAGACGGGACAGTTTATGGCAATGTTACAGAGGTCACGGAGATCACATTCAAAGTAAATGGTGCATTGGTCGGCTCAATCGGAATTGACTTCAATGTCAACCACTTTCGGATCTTCCACAGTCCACTCCAGATTTCATCATGGCTTTATCCATCCACGGTAATCTAACTAAATATACATTTTATTGCAAAAATATCAAATTATGGAAAAATATTTATTTCAGACAGATTCTTCTACATACTACATTATCTTACAAATGGTCAATATAAAAGGGAAATTACTAAGTTTATATTTTATAGTATGACAGTGATCCCCAGCACAGAGGAATGTTCATGTATGTCTGCCCTCTTGTGGCCACATTGTGTATGGCATGTATAAGATTTCAGAAAGATCTCCTTGCTTTAGCTACAAGGAATTGTGTCAAGTACATAGTAAGTTACTGGAATCTCAGTTGACGTGTCCGGCGTCTACCAGCGGTCCACAAAAAAAAAAAAATAACTCCCCCTGTGGGCCCCCAGGGATAAGGTTTAAAGGACACTAAGCTACGTCTTCTCATAGGTCAGTTGGTGTCCACAGGTGTTACAGACCTTGCTGTAAAGATCCTCCTCTTCATCCACTAGTTCCTCAGGGCCGTACTGGTGAGCACTAGTGTCCTTAGTCCACACGCTGCTCCTCACCGCACGACACCGCTCTGTTCCCAACAGAGTAAATAACAATCTAAACCATTTAATGTAAATAAGTAAGCGGAATAAACTTAAGTGATACTGGCAAGCTCAGTGTGCAGGTTTATCTTTTAAATCAATAAAAGTAACAAAACTGCATCACCCGCTTTTCCACAATCCACTGGAGGTGGAAGGTTTTATCTATATTAGGTGACTTACTTGAGTGGCCGTGTGTCTGAGTGAGGATCAGAACACAGTCGTTCTGTTGTCCATAAAAGCCTATTGTCTGTCTCAATCCCAGTATTTAATTCGTGTTTATGAAAAAATGGTTCACCCCCCCCAAAAATGTAAGTGTTACTGACCTTTGACCTTTGTGTTGAAGCGCTTCTGCACCTCCCTGTTTTCTCTGGACTCCTTAGCCTCCTCGGAGCACCCCACCTCTAAGGAGCGTTTCTGCTCTCTAGCCAACTGCTTGTGGAATTGTCAGACCAAGCAGACATGGCGCCCAGGCTAACTCAACACTACTAGTACATTAACATGTGATATTTTTGTCATTTAGCAGACGCTCTTATCAAGAGCAACTTACGAGCAACGCAGAGAGAGCTAGGAGTCTGTCAGCCAAGGTGCCCTAGTCAGTAAAAAACTCCCTTGATTATTGTTGTTACTGATTGTTTCTCGTGACAATCTTGATAATTTTTTTATGTTGTTATTGATATGGCCATTGTTTCACGTAGCTGGGCTATAGAAAGAAACTGACTCCGCTTAGCCACTGGCATTTGCTATGGCGTGAATCCATAAAGGGCCACACATGAACCAATGGATCTTATCTTTGACAGATGAGAGCATAGCTGCTAGATAGATGACCTCTGATGGACGTTGACAGTAACGCAACAGATACGACCCTGCTGCCTCCTGCAATGTTTGATTAGTTATGATTGTACACACCTGGTTGATGGCCCACCTTATTTCCCCTTTGCTCCTCCTGTCCCTCCCTCTTCTTCATCGATGAAGAACCCTCCTCGAGAGTCAAATGTTTTGTTGCGACTTTAGCCGAGGTGCCACCCCGCCCCCTCTCCTGCCGACAGTCCGCTAGCCAGTCGGGCTTGCCTCAGCATCAAAGCCCGTTGTCTGTTCTTTTCGATCTTGGCTTTCGTTGCTGTTTTTGGCTGGAGAAGCATCAATCGCCGGTGTGTGGGGCTCCAATAGATCCATCCCAACAAAACAGGAGCTAAGTGTGTGTGCTTTACATTGTGACCCCCCCCCAAAAAAGTAACCCTGTGTTGCCTCTTCTTTCAATCTTTCTCTAATCAAGCAAAACCGTTTAAATTAATAATTCTATATTTTCCTAAACTCGATCCATAGCTATGTGTGTGTGTGTGTGTGTGTGTGTATCTCCAGTTCCTATGGACATTTATCATTAAGTGATCACAAACAACAAACATGTAAAGCATTTATTTAAAACAGTGATCAAATGTAGCTTATATGTCCAGAGGACAGTTTCTTCCTAAAGGAATTACGTTTTCAATGAAACTACAAAAAACCTCTCATGTACAAACTACCAATCTGAAGTATATGTACTGGACTGAACAGAGGTTTGGAAGTGTGGTATAGTTAATCTATCTTGCATACTGACAAGGGGTGTATAGAATACTCTCTGGCTGTAGTCTTGATTAGTTTGCACTTGCTCACGCCATTACATTGACCTAAGCACGGGTAGGGAGAAGTTTAAACCATATTTTACACCAGTCCATTCCTTTTACATCCATGGGGGGGGAGTAAATGAGTGCAGATTAATGGTACAAAATTGGAACACATTTCCATTTTCTCTTGTCACACATTAAAACAATGTGAGCGTACACACACACACACACACACACACACACACACACACACACACACACACACACACACACACACAGTGTATTGCTGCTGACAGTATTCCTGTGCAAGTCGCTCAGTTCAAATTGACCTGTTCTCTCTTCCTCTGCATTGCATAATTCTTCATTGCCCTTTTAGGAGGCACTAGGGTGTTACTCAGCCCTACTCTCCTCTTCCTAGACTGCTGACCCTCTTCTTCAGGGTCTCCTCCCTGGTTGTGGTGAAAGTTCTGGCGACCCGTGTATGAAGAGCCTCCCGCGTTGGGGTCAACTTGGTCCGATCCGGGAGCGTCACCCGCAGGGGGGTCATAGTCATTGGGAATGATGGAGCTCTGGAGGTCGCTGTCATGGGCAAACTTGCATTTGATCCCGAACCTGCAGCGTCCGTCCTTCCTGTACGCCACGCACATCCTCTTGCCCCCTATCTGGGAGGGCCGGGCCTGCACTGTGAGAGGGACATGCTTCTGCAAGACGTTGAGCTTCTGGTCGGCTTGAGCCTTGAAGGGGTTGGCGAATACGCCACTCTTGGACGAGGCCCCGAGGGGTGGAGGGGGGAGTTTGTGGGAGAGGGAGCTAGGGGGTGCGGGGAGGAGAGGGGTCCGGGACCCTGAGGGGGGTCCCATACAGGCAGGAGGAGGGCGTTTTGGTTGTAGTTGAGATACGGGGTCCCCCTCTTCATCTGGGTTGGAGTCACAGTCCGACTCACTGGAGGCTGACCCGGACTCTAGGAGGAAATTGCGGCCCTTCTTCTGGGTCTCTCCATCCACCTTGCTCTCAGTCCTTCAAATAAACAACATGTATAAATGGACTGGTATACTAGCTGTAGTGTTATCCAAAAGTATATTTCAAGGACTTCTCAATCTGGAAATATTTAATTTGACTGGAAGATGAAATCATCTCTGGTTGTAATGACATATTTTTGTAGGCACCAACTTATGGACAAAGCCTATGGGAAAATGAATGGAGTTTTTGGTGAACTGCTGAAAATAAGGTCTGTGGTAAACACAGGCTCAGGAGATCTTATACGTTTTGTTCCTTGACATAAATCTTCATCCGCGAACATCACTTTCTGTCCCTTTTTAAACATTTATGTAATCAAAACAAGCAATAAGCACAAAGGCGTCACAATTCATTAAGGTAACGTTAACTAATATTTGTCTAGTGGAGTATGCATTAGAGATACGAAACAGCAAAATACGAATCATTGTTTAATTAAGATACATTTTCTTTTTTTTAAATGTTCTCCTTTAAGGGTTTTACATAACGTGTTTTACTCTGATTTAGCCACTGTCTACTGTATTCCTGACCCAGAATTGGCTCTAGAAAATGTATCCTCTATATTTATTCCTCTGACAAATAAACACACCCCCTTTTAAAACAATTTACAGTCAAAGATATCTCCGAATAAAACCAAAGGTTATATCTATCTGAAGTCATTCAGATGAGAAATCAGGCCTGGGCTAAAGCAAGGAAAACTGACTCTCCAGTGGACTGGCAATCTTTCAGAATTGAGAAACAGATGTACTATCGCCATGACGAAAGCTACATCAAGCTACCTTTTAAGCTCCATCTCTGACTCGGCTGGTGATCCTTCAACATTTGGGAAAAACAGTAAATGCACTGAAGCCGTACAATTCCACTTCTTCCCTGCCTATGCAAGTTCTGTCTGACTCTGGCATCGTAACTGAGAAGAATGGGATAAGTGGTGCTTTTAAGTGATACATGTATCATCTCAGCAGGTCTTTATTTGAGAGAAACAGTGGTTTAATTGACCCTGGTCAGTCAATTGACTGCTTTTCGCTCTGCCAGCCTCTAGCTGACTCAACGGTTAACCAGTCAACTTCTAGTGAACATTTGTTTTCATTTCAACAATTTACTATCTGCGATGTGCCTTGCTTAAGATTGATGTAAAAAAATAATAATAATTAAGAAATCCACTGGGGCTGAAATGTTAGATCCATATACCTGACGATTATATCTGGTACTATCCCCCAAGGTTTGGAAGGTGACCCTTTTGACCTAAATAATTATCTGCCTACTTCTAAACTTTCTTGCCTAGCATCATTTAGAACTAGGGTTGACCTGGTTTAAAACCTGAATGATGTACAGTACCAGTCAAACCTACTCATTCAAGGGTTTTTCTTTATTTTTACTATTTTCTACAATGTAGAATAAATAGTGAACACATCAAAACTATGAAATAACACATATGGAATCATGTAGTGACCAAAAAGTGTTAAACAAATCAAAATATATTTTAGATTTGAGAATCTTCAAATAGCCACCCTTTGCCTTGATGACAGCTTTGCACACTCTTGGCATTCTCTCAGCCAGCTTCATGAGGTAGTCACCTGGAATGCATTTCAAATATAAAATATATTTTGATTTGTTTAACAATTTTTTGGTTCCATATGTGTTATTTCATAGTTTTGATGTCTTCACTATTATTCTACAATGTAGAAAATAGTTCAAATAAAGAAAAACCCTTGAATGAGTATGTGTTCTAAAACTTTTGACCTGTAGTGTACATTTAGAATACATTTCAAAGATAATAAAGATCTGAGCTGCAAATGAATAAAGGATTCAAATATTTTAGCGCTTAACTGTATGGATAAAAGGCAACGTCGTGCTGCCCTCTTCATTGACCTGTCAAAGGCTTTCGATACTGTTGATCACTCACTGCTAATCCAGAGGTTTTCCTCAACTGGTCCAGACCTGTAACTGTAACTAATAAAACAACTACTTGACAGATAGAACTCAATGTGTATCTACTGATGGTGTTGAATCAGGTTTCCTGGATATAAAAAAAAAAAGGTGTCCCGCAGTGGTCAATTTTGGGTCCTGTACTTTTTACTGTTTACATTAAATTGTAACCTGCACTTATATGCCGATGATACTGTTGTGTATGCTATTGCCCCCGCCGGGTTGAGCAGGCTCTACTTGAACTACAGTCTGCCTTCATTGTATGATAGAAAAACTTTATTGACTTGAAATGAGTACTGAATGCAGGTAAAACTAAGTACATGTTGTTCTCTAGAGCGCATTAAAATAACTGATGATTTAAGCATATGTACTTTGGATGGTGTCCATATTGATCATGTCCCTGCTTACGAATGTCTGTGCATCTGGATAGACGAAAAGCTGTCTTTTAAAAAGCATATTGACGAGTTAGTTAAGAAGCTGAGAATAAAAATTGGCTTCTTCTATAGAAGAAGGTGCTGCCTCTCGCTAAGTAGTAGAAAACGGATTATTCAGTCGACGTTCCTGTCGGTCCTAGACTATGGCAGCATCATCTATACTAGGAACACAGCTGCCACTTCATTAAAGCCGGAAGATGCAGTTTATCATAGCGTATTATTATGGACAACAATTGTAGGACTCATCACTTCATTCTCTACCAGAAAGTTGGTTGGCCCTCGTTGATGTCACGTAGGTTGATACATTGCTATGTTTTCATTTATAAAAGCTATTTTACAATAAGTCCCACTGTACCCAATATCTGTTCTAAACTTTAGACCTATGAGTTACCACAACGGGTCTCAGGGATGGCTAACTGGAAATTCCATTGGTCTCTACTGAGTTATGTAAATCAGCTTTTAGTTCTTGCACCTTAGTTCTTGCACTAGGCTACCCACCGGCGGCAGGTAGCCTAGTGGTTAGAGCGTTGGACTTGTAACCGGAGGGCTGCAAGTTCAAATCCCCGAGCTGACAAGGTAAAAATCTGTCGTTCTGCCCCTGAACAAGGCAGTTAACCCACTGTTCCCCGGGCGCCGAAGACGTGGATGTCGATTAAAGGCAGCCCCCCGCACCTCTCTGATTCAGAGGGGTTGGGTTAAATGCGGAAGACACATTTCGGTTGAAGGCATTTGGTTGTACAACTGACTAATAATGGTGACTTTGACTTTGATGTGTGGAACAATCTTCCAAATGTTCTTAGAATGTGATGTTCTGGTGCCTCTAGCACAATTCAGAGAGCTGATTGAGGACCTTAGTCAAATGAATGTTTTTTTTTTTATGACCGTGTTTTTCATTTTTGCTTGCATTTTATATTGATATGTTGATGTGTGTATTTTCTGTAATTTATGCAATTCAAGGATCATCTGTAAAAAGAGAGCATGGTCTCAATATGACCCCTGATAAAAAAAATTTAAAAATAAAGGTTAAATTAAATAAAACTGACTGATATTATCTCATAGATCAAAACATATAAGATCTCCTAAACCTGTGTTAACCTCAGACCTTATTTTCTACATATATCCCCAAACCCTATTCTTTCCCCCATAGGAATAGCTGAACGAACCAGGTAACTAATTTCCCGGTTATAGGACTACAAACTGGCGAGCTCTATGAAACACACGTCTATCTTTCCAATGCATCTTCCACAAACTAAAGTTTTGCTAAATTGTATTCCTGAATTGTAACTTACTTCTTGTTGTTTCCAATATCCCCATCGCTGTCGGAATCAGAGGACACTCCATAGCCGACGAGAGAATTCATGTCAGCTTGCTGCTCTGCTTCACTTTAACAGACTAGCGCAACCGTAGCTAACCAGTAGCTATATGCGTCTCTCCTTTCGTCCTTGTTTCGCTTTAATTCGGTCACAAATTGGGTTCTGCGTTTTATGTTTTGATTGAACTGGCACTTATAATCCGTGTGAAGATGTTTGTTGCTTAAAACATTTATGAATTGTTGTATTTCTGTCGTTGGTGTAGCTCCAATTTGCTAATCCAAAAAGAAAGCGTCAGCAACACTTAAAAAGTACTTCTGGGTCACGGAATTGCGAGAGTATTCCAAATAAAAGTTCCCCACGTAATGGTATAAAAAAGCCCTTAACCTATACATGATATATGAGCAATAATTGTCTAAATATTAATCATATGCGTTCATAATTAAGTGATATTTGCATTACATTTCGGTTTTAAAACAAGGTCAAATAGATGCAACACTGGATATGAAAAACATATTGGTTTATAGAGAGAACTATTCTACGTGCCGAAGTAAAAGTGGGATTGGGACTCTTCACTGGTATCTGTAGAATCTATATGTGGTGTTATTTCATGGGGGATTGGGGTCTATATGCCCAGCCACACGTTCTACTCTACCCACACCATTGGTTCCAATGCAATACACTATAGGCCTGTACATTACACATTGGCTTATAGAGTGAAAACTGGCTTATAGAGTGAAAACATTAAAAGTGAGGCAGTATCCTAGTAAAATCATATTGCTATAGGTTTATGTTACCCCAAATATGCTATGCCTTCCAAAAATGTTCTTAAACCCACCGTGGTCACAATCAATCAAAAGTTGTTTTATTTATTTTTATTCATATTATTATTATTTGTTTTAATCAAAAGGTTTGCCTCTTGGACTTGGGTTCGTGGATCATATAGGCATTGGGTCTCGGACCAACAAGCTCAGAGACAGCTTCTATCCCCAGGCACTGAGACTTTTGAACAGCCAATGACTCCAGGCACCGAGACTTTTGAAAAACTATGCAATGGCTGCCCAGACTGACCCACGATCTATCTGCACTGACTTACATGCCATACACGCCTACACTGACACTCCTGCACACACACTGACACCAACACACATACACACACACACCCACCACTAAATTGATGTGTACCTTGATCTTGTAAAATCTAATTTGGAGGATCACGTTGTGTTGATGTGCCAACATTTACAGAATTTCTGTTCTGAGAGGATGATGTTCTGCCTAAGGTACCTAGAATAGCACATAACTGGTGGTGTTTACATTTATTTTGTTTTTTTTATAATACCTGTGAATTTAAAAGCACATTGGATGGCCATAGCTATAAACATGAAAAAGAAAGGCATGTGCTCGCAATAGTATTACATTGAGTGTTAAAATAATGGACTCCATAAAGCAGTATGAGAAGGAACGAGGGCATTCTTCACTCACTATAGAAATATCTGTCTCTACAGTATTTGGCATTACATGGAAAGGTTGTGGACCTTTGTCCTGAAAGTGAATGTTCTAATCATTGTGGGAATTTCAATGCTCAGGTAGATGATAATGCATGGGACTTTGTGCTTTTCAAGGACCCAAAGTCACTTTACAATTATTTAAATGAAAAATAAGAAGAACAAAATAGGAGACAAAACAAACCGACTATGCAAAACATGAATAAAAACACGGGTGGGCTCAAAGAAGGAAAATAGTGATGTAGGGTTGGGATTTGGATACGAACCCGGTTTAGGGTAAGGAGCGGGATTGGGGTTAGGATACAAACCCGGTTTAGGGTAAAGGGTAGGTTAAGGATTTGGTCTAGGTGCTGCTCCGTATGGTGAAGAGAGGAGTAGATGGAAGTAGTTGTGGTCCCTATGTGTGTTTGTTCACTTAAGCAGTCCTATTTGGAGATAACATCAATGAATTCATTCACAACAACATGAGATTTTGTATGAATTATCATAAAAAAGATGATTGCCTTAATGTTATGTAAGAATGTGTATATCAGGTTCATTGAGTATAATGGTGACTCCAGGCACTGAGACATTTGAACAGCTAGAAAATAGCTGCCCATCCTCACCCACGGTCTATCTGCAATGACTATCTACACTATATGCCACTCACGGGTTTCTACTCACACATGCACGTACTGACACTCCTGCACACACACTCACACTGACACCAACACACATAGACATACACATCTCATCTCCACACATGCACACACTCACCACTAAATCCTGTATTTATCTTTGATTGATTAGAAATATTTTGAGGAAGTGTTATGGCTATGTTATTGCTACGTCGTCTCAAGAGGGACAAACCATAATATTGCAAAAAAAAATGTCGTTTTACAAACAAATGTCTTTTTAAGGGAGTATGCGAGGCACGGATGTTCGCTTTGCCTAGCCGAGTTCCGGTAGGAGCAAACCGAACCTAGTCTGAGGGTGCCTTTATGCTGCTGCTATGTTGATGATTATTATTATTTATCCTGCTTCCAGGATAAACTTTCTCCTTACCCCTGCCTACATGTACATATCTACCTTAACCACTCCAGTGTCCCTGGTACTGACCCTGTACATAGCTTACTTTCTCGTGTTTTTCTTATTTCTTGTGTGTTTTAAAAAAAATCAACTTCATACTATTTGATATTGAAGTCAGCACTTCACTTTACGTGTGCGCGTGACAAAACTTTTAACTAATTTAAAACTTGTAACTGTCGATGATCAATTTTATTATTTAATGCCAATGTGATATTTCTTATGAATTAAAGTATACTTTTTTTTTGGCGGACCAAATTCACTTGTATCTCTCTTCACTTTCTGAATAAACATATTGTATGTTGTATTTTTTTCCCAAAGTGTATCCCAGAATGAAGATTAAGATATTTGTCTTGTACATTAGAAGGTTTGACAATATACTGTATGTGTCCTATGTCGTTGTGCTATATTTTAACCGTATCGTGTCCAGGCAGCCCATTTTAAGCTGTTTGACCACAGTAAAAGTCCAGCAACACTTCTTATGACTTATGACTTTTTTTGTTCAAGCTACTGACTTTTTTCCAACCCACTTTAGGTGAGACAGGAAGTATACGTGTTCCTCTACAGTCCAATATGTATTCCCAATATAGTGAATTGCTATGTTCCGTTGCATGGGTAAATAGCCACAAGTTTAGATGTTTCTCTGATGTAGTTATACATTAGAAACGTAATGTTAACGGATTGATTTCGTATCATACGCATAGCGTTTTACTACAGACTTTGATTTTGAAGGTAAAATCGAAACACCGGAAGTCAATGTTGTGGTCGGTACGCTAAAGTTGCTGCCGTGCCGCTAATAAGGAAAGGCGCATGTATGAGTCCAAATGTCACTGTTTGTGAAGTGGACACTATGCCACCCTGAGTATCGGAATGGTATTTCACTTTGGAACATTCCTGAACGTTGCCAGTCTAAACACATCTGACAATTTGGAAGAAAAACGTCTGACATTTTTGTTAATACATTTAATCCTCTAAAATGCAAATTGAACTGGTTTAGCGTGATTTTAGCTTGAGGATGACACAGAAATAGTACACCTCATATATAGCTCAAGGTGTTATATTTCACAAGGCTTCAAGATAATATCAAATCGATGTCACACTGGTCCTATCAAAATGACATAATCAACTGTTACACTATTCCAAACTATTTATCGTCTTTCATTTCAACGTTATTTGTTTGTTTCTGTCTGTAGGCTATTAATGCCAACGCATTTGAGATGTTTACAGACATTCCACACCACCCCCTTTTGTAAACGTTGAGCCCTCGTTATTTCTCTAATAATACAGTATGTACAACAGGCTCCCTCTACCCCCCCGCGATCTACAACAACGTTACTAATCCCGTCCGTGCAACAGCATAGAAGGTTCCGGGAAATGGAAAAGAAAAACGCACACTCAACTGTTTAGAAATGTCGCTATTTTCTAGGCATATGCATATTAGCCTATGATTTGGTTATAAACCCATTTCCCCGGTTATTGACAAGCAATAACTATAGAGCCACACAATAACATAATAATACAACTATACATGATCATCAAATCAGCTGAGTTATTATTTAAGGCAGTAAACTGCTGCTTTGAGGACTTAACCCTGATATAGCCTATACCACTATTATTAGTAGGAACTAGGAAAGTCGGAAATGCGGCAAGTATATAACTACAACCAATTAACAAGTCTGACTTTTCCGACTTTCCTAGTTCGGACTAGAAAGTCAACGCATCACTAGTCCTGATGAATGGATTCGTAATTCTGTCAAACTAATTCGTTTAAACTCTTCGTGTATAAATAATAGTTCACCAACGTGCGACTCCTCCCATTCACACGCCTCCGCTTTAGTTCTCCCGTTAAATTCCACATGCCTGCCTGACATCAACCACCCAAGGGAAGGGGAGGAGTGGCACTAGACAAGGACATTAATACTGTAACATAGTAACACAAGGGGAAAAGCTGTGGAAGTTAGGGAAGGAATTCGTTTTCAGAAAGGTAATGAATTAACTGGCTTGGTTACAGCGCGAGAAAAGGCCGAGACGCGCTTCCTGTTGGCTGTCTAACTTTTAGGAATATAAAACGGGAAAACTAGCAGACATAAGGGAAGGTAAAAAACAGAAAAACGTTATTGCTATCAGGTGCCTGTCTGTTGCTTCTCTACTGAATATGGCAGGGACACGGACAAGAAGAGGGACTGGTTCGGAACAGTCTCGAACTGCGAGGGCAGCTGCTATTGCTGAGCAGTTGCACCATGAATGCACCCTCCTATTGGACTTGTATGTAAGTATTTCCTCTAGTGTAGCCTAGAGTGGGTGAAGTCTGGACAGGCTAGTGCATTTTGCTTTGCAATTATTAACCTGTTATTAGGCCTACTGGTTACTTGACAAAACATGTCATTTGGCCAGTAGCCTGGCCAGCAGTGTAGCCTATGCGAGGGATGTGGAAGACTGGGATATGGACATGTGTTGATGCATGGAGATGGATTGTGTGTGTGTGTGTGGTGTGTATGTGTGTGTGTGTGTGTGGCATCCGATCCAGGAGTGGGGGTCCAGGAATGTAGCTAGAAACGGAGGGGGAGTGAATATGTGAAAAGGCATGCACACTCATGCATGCCCCATATAAAAACAATGACACAGGTAGGCGGTTTTCTGGCGCACGGGTCGATGTCCGGACATGCACGTTTTTCCATGTGCATCGCTTTTTCACTCAGTGAATGACACTATGTGAATGATGAGGTGCGAATGATCAAAGTCTTCGTGATTTCCCGCCAAATAGGCAGATAAATCCCCCTTCAATGCGCACACACCTCAACCTGCAGACTCGGCTCTTTGCTGGGAGGAAGGGAAGCGGTTACGAATGTAACCTTTATCTATCAGCCAACTAACTAGAAGACAATGCTTTTGAATCCACCCCAATAGCCTTCACAATATTAGACAATAAGGTCTCTGCTAAGGTTATAGTAAAAAAAAAAATGTAAAACTGTGTAAATATATATAAAGTTTCTTTTTACCGAAGTAAAATAATGAACAAACCCGTTTGAAAAACAAAAACTTTACTGAAATTATTATCTTTGAAACCAAAACGAACTAACATAAAAAACCTTGATGAATTATGTTCAGTAAAAGCAACTGCAGCAACTTGCAGTCGACAGGTAGGCGCATGTCAGACAATTTTTAACCCTAGAATGCAATACAATTTGAAAGGCGGTGACCAACGATTGTCACCAACTTGACAAAAATGATGCGCTCGAACGTGCCAATAGAGATGAGCATGACGCAAGACTATGCTCATACACAGTCACACGTAATATTTCGGTATTGGCACGGGTGCGCTTTATGCCGCTACAACGTGGTAGCTACGGCACCAAAACCGCAGAGAAGTTTAGCCTCGCGCGTCAACGCTCCTGATTGTTGCAAAAATGTTCCCACTACTACTGTTCACTTCGTGCATCTACGTCATCTCGCGGAGTCTACCTTTAAACCCTAACCTAATGACCTGACCCATCACCTTAGGGAATTTCCATTTCAACGGACCCATGAACACGAACATGTAAAGTTCAATGGAGCATGTTAAATTGGGTGTCAAATTACAGCTAAGAGTCTATATTTTTTGGGGGGGAAATGAAGGCATATATACATTTTTCAACCATTTTCCATCCTAAAAATGAGGAATAAGCAAAGGCTTTTATTTCTGGTCAAACAGGCGGAAAAGGGGTGTCAGACAGTGTGTAGCATCTTAAAAAGGTATTATGTACAAGTCAAGACCCCTGCCAACTAATATCAACACTTTTATATTTAGTTTTGGAGGAATTATTTTGGTAAGTTTAAGAAACATTAATGTACCTTGTAATTCCATTACCAAAACCCACATATCTTGAAGATATTTTCTAATTTCTCTCCCTCATGAGAAGGGAGGACAATGAAAGTTCACAGAAGTAACATGTAAAGGTAGACCTACCAACTAGTTATAGTGTTCTTATTGATATCAAGTTTGTTCATGAATTATTAGTTGATTAAAACGTATAATTCTGTTACCAAATTGTAGTAACAGAATTACTGCAATTGAAATGGCTACAATGGAAAATCAGAGTAGTCACAAACCACAGTTGGGTCACCTGCTACTGTCCTCCCTTCCACTGGTATACTGCTATGTTGAACTCATAGTGTCTCCTGTTCAGTACTACTGTCCTCCCTTCCACTGGTATAATGCTATGTTTAGCTCATAGTGTCTCCTGTTCAGTACTACTGTCCTCCCTTCCACTGGTATAATGCTATGTTAAACTCATAGTGTCTCCTGTTCAGTACTACTGTCCTCCCTTCCACTGGTATACTGCTATGTTGAACTCATAGTGTCTCCTGTTCAGTACTACTGTCCTCCCTTCCACTGGTATACTGCTATGTTTAGCTCATAGTGTCTCCTGTTCAGTACTACTGTCCTCCCTTCCACTGGTATAATGCTATGTTTAGCTCATAGTGTCTCCTGTTCAGTACTACTGTCCTCCCTTCCACTGGTATACTGCTATGTTTAGCTCATAGTGTCTCCTGTTCAGTACTACTGTCCTCCCTTCCACTGGTATACTGCTATGTTTAGCTCATAGTGTCTCCTGTTCAGTACTACTGTCCTCCCTTCCACTGGTATAATGCTATGTTTAGCTCATAGTGTCTCCTGTTCAGTACTACTGTCCTCCCTTCCACTGGTATACTGTTATGTTGAACTCATAGTGTCTCCTGTTCAGTACTATTGTCCTCCCTTCCACTGGTATACTGTTATGTTGAACTCATAGTGTCTCCTGTTCAGTACTACTGTCCTCCCTTCCACTGGTATACTGCTATGTTGAACTCATAGTGTCTCCTGTTCAGTACTACTGTCCTCCCTTCCACTGGTATACTGCTATGTTGAACTCATAGTGTCTCCTGTTCAGTACTACTGTCCTCCCTTCCACTGGTATACTGTTATGTTGAACTCATAGTGTCTCCTGTTCAGTACTACTGTCCTCCCTTCCACTGGTATACTGCTATGTTTAGCTCATAGTGTCTCCTGTTCAGTACTACTGTCCTCCCTTCCACTGGTATACTGCTATGTTTAGCTCATAGTGTCTCCTGTTCAGTACTACTGTCCTCCCTTCCACTGGTATAATGCTATGTTTAGCTCATAGTGTCTCCTGTTCAGTACTACTGTCCTCCCTTCCACTGGTATACTGCTATGTTTAGCTCATAGTGTCTCCTGTTCAGTACTACTGTCCTCCCTTCCACTGGTATAATGCTATGTTTAGCTCATAGTGTCTCCTGTTCAGTACTACTGTCCTCCCTTCCACTGGTATACTGCTATGTTAAACTCATAGTGTCTCCTCTTCAGTACTACTGTCCTCCCTTCCACTGGTATACTGCTATGTTGAACTCATAGTGTCTCCTGTTCAGTACTATTGTCCTCCCTTCCACTGGTATACTGCTATGTTGAACTCATAGTGTCTCCTGTTCAGTACTACTGTCCTCCCTTCCACTGGTATACTGTTATGTTGAACTCATAGTGTCTCCTGTTCAGTACTACTGTCCTCCCTTCCACTGGTATACTGCTATGTTGAACTCATAGTGTCTCCTGTTCAGTACTACTGTCCTCCCTTCCACTGGTATAATGCTATGTTTAGCTCATAACTGTTTAGTTTTTTTCCTTTTTCTGTCATCTGGTGGTCAAAGCAAGACTGGACAACCCCTCCCTCTCACGCTTCCTCTCTGCTGCTCTCTGCCTCTCTCTCTCTCAATTCAATTCAAGGGGATTTATTGGCATGGGAAACACGCGTTAACATTGCCAAAGCAAGTGAAGTAGATAATAAACAAAAGTGAAATAAACAATAAAAATGAACAGTAAACATTACACTCACAGACGTTCCAAAAAGAATAATGACATTTCAAATGCCATATTATGTATATATACAGTGTTTTAACGATGTGCACATGGTTAAAGTACAAAAGGGAAAATAAATAAACATAAATATGTGTTGTATTTACAATGGTGTTTGTTCTTCACTGGTTGCCCTTTTCTTGTGGCATCAGGTCACACATCTTGCTGCTGTGACGGCACACTGTGGTATCTCTCTCTCTCTCCAGTTAATGTCACTCTCCTGAGACCGACCATGACACATACCCCCTACCCTCTTTCCATTTACAGTAACAAGTATCCTCACCCACTGAGCACCGACCGACACCAGACATCCATAGCTGGACCAAATCTGAACCAATCATAGACGTCTATGTCTCACAAGTTTGGACATCACAGAACAGCACAGCAGAGTTCAGTACGGTGCAGTAGACTACGCTAGAGTAGATAGAGTACAGTATCATGTTCAGTATTGATTTTCAATCTTGTGAAACATGATTGGTTCAGATTTGGTCTGGACCGGACCAACCAAATGTGTTTTTTTTTTTTTGGGGGGGCATATTGCATATTTCTACCTGTGTAGCTATTCAGGATACATCACCATGAAGGGAATGATATTCATATCCATAATTATGCATTTCTGTACACCACAGATCAGGGACCCATGATGTAATTCTGTTACGGTAATTACAATATACAATCCAGGTCTATCCCTCAAAGTTCATAGCTAACTCCACTGCTCCCTGTCTAGCTGCCTATTACAAACCTATATACACATTTACTTGACCACTGCTCTTGTATAAGCAGGGCTGCCTGGTCGATGTTACACGGCAATCATTCTACCGCACAGGCACAGAATCATTTTCACGGTGGTCAGAATGTTAGCACCTTGGTATAATGCCGTGGCTGGGGGTTAGGCACTCAATGGAGTCACAGCTCACCCACCACACACACACACACACACACACACACACACACACACACACACACACACACACACACACACACACACACACACACACACACACACACACACACACACACACACACACACACACACAGGTTGGTTCTGGTAGTTGAACCAGTCGTCCTTTTTGAACCACTAACCTCTCTGTTCCAATGGGGCCAGGGCGGATGTTGTCCTAACCGCAATAGGGTTCAAACATTTGTCAGTTGTTGCTCATCAGGGAAAATTGCTAGATTATCATCGGAAAATGCTCAAACATGCTCTTTACCACACAGTCTCTGAGGTCAGCTCTTTTGTACTCCGTCAACCATTGCACAAGCAGTTTGGTTTAAATGCTAACTTATTCATATATACATTCCTTATGGCTTCCCTTTACTACGGTGTCCATATTCGGACAGCCTCAGCCTCCAGAGGAGTTAAACTACGGTGTCCATATTCGGACAGCCTCAGCCTCTGGAGGAGTTAAACGTGGTGTCCATATTCGGAAAGCCTCAGCCTCAGTTAAACGTGGTGTCCATGGTGGTATTGCAAAATACAAAAAAGTGGTGTCTTTGAATTGCTTGCCCAAATTTGTTAAGGCTATGACTAGTATTTTATATTTTATGAACAAAATACGGTAGTGGCACTTATTAAGCAGTATACCTTTGGTCATATACGCCTCGTCTCTTTTAGAGAACTGGATTAGCAGTGCTGTCTTTGAGTTGCATTAGCACATTGAGTTTGGTTGTTCGCTAATCGTTGGGTTATGCCTGACTTTGGTGATTTGTGTTGATTGCCTTGCCCTGTAACAGTTTAGTTGTGCACTAAAACACAAGTTTTTCTCCACTCACTGGCAGGGAAATGTACTTTTAAACACTGATAATGTGTTTTTTCTTTACATGCTATCACCCTCTTCTTCCTCTCCACCTCCACACTCTCTCCATCCCTCCTCCTCACTCCCCACTTCAGAGAAAAAAGGAGACGTTCGCCAAGGAACTCACCGTCAGCGGGGACCACCTGGTGACCGTGCCGGCGCTCTCCTCCCAGCTCTCGCCGAATGACATGTTGTGGCGCCTCTACTCCGCCCTGCAACAGTGCCGGAACCTCCTGGAGCGTGCCATTGGCCGGGAAGAGGTGGTGGGAAACGGCGAGGACAGGGCCCAATACGAGAACCAGAAGAAAACAGTGAGGGACCGGCTGGGTCACCTGCTAGAGAGCACACGGCTCCTCCTGGCGGACGGAGCTGGAACTGCAGCCTTCACTCCTGAGCCGAAGAATACTGAGGTACAGAATTACTGGTGTATGGTAAAGTTGCCCCCTAGACACTGATCTTGGGTCAGTTTTGAATTTGCCCCACTAATGGTTAAGATACAGTACCTACTGGAAACCCTCAGTCAATCCAGCAGGCCTCATTTCAAAACTTGAATACCTGTAAAATCCTACTTCCTTCCCCCTTCTTGGAAGTCATCCTTGATCTGACATAGCTGGTGTGGTGAACATAGTGTAGTTTAAACCCTGATGAAGGCTACAGGCCAAAACATGTTGGTTTTAACAATAATAAATAATAGTTTTATCAACTGACACTCTTCCAAGAATTTCCTCCTCACTTCAGTTTGCTCCTCAATTCATGTACCTTGGTTGGAGAGCGAGGTAGCGGCAATATTCATTTCCCTTTTTAGTGTAAACCAGGGCCACGTATAGACGACAGATAACAATGCTGGAACATTTTGCTTTTCAGATATCCCTAATATTTCAGATCAGTGCTGAGTTCAAAGAGGAGAGGAAGAAATTTGGCTTATGATATGCTTATAAACTGTTTATGTAAGGACTATCCTTTCTAGTTTAAACAAACGGATTATATTACATAGTTTATTAATTATAGATTGTTATTCATTAATTATATATACGGTTAGGTCAAATCAGTTGTTTACATGTACTGTATATATACAGTGGGGTCCGAAATGATTGACACCCTTAATAAAGATGAGCAATAATGGCTGTATAAAATAAATCATTCAAACACTGAGCTATATTGTATGCTCCAAAAAAATTGGGAGATTATATTATTTCATACTAATACAATTGTTCAGAAAAATACATTTTGGTTAACAAGTGACATGTTTTTCTCTCAAAAAGGTAAGGGGTCAAAATTGTTGACACCCCTTTTTCAATACCTCACCTTATGACGATAACCCCTTTTTCTAAATTGTTTTATGAGTTGGAGAACACATTGGGAGGGATCTTAGACCATTCCTCCATACAGAATCCTTCCAGATCTTTGATATCCTTCGTCTGCTCTTATGGACGGCCCCCTTCAATTCAAACCACAGGTTTTCAACTGGTTTCAAATCCAGAGACTGAGAAGACCATTGCAAAATGTGTATTTTATGGCCAATTAACCATTTCCTTTTTGATTTTCAAATTAAATCACATTTTATTTGCCACATACGCTGAATACAACAGGTGTAGGTAGACCCTACCATGAAATGCTTACTTACAAGCCCTTAACCAACGATGCAGTTTCAAGAAAAATAAGAGTTAAGAAATTATTTACTAAATAAACTAAAGTAAAAAAAAGAGTAACAATAAAATAACAATAACGAGGCTAAGTACAGGGGGTACCAGTACCGAGTCAATGGGATTTTGATGTGTGCTTGGGGTTATTGTCTTGCTGGAAAAGCCACTTGCAGCACTGGTGTGTAATCTGACCAAAGCACCGGCTCCAATCCAAGTGCCAATTTGTTGGACATTTGTAGAGCTCTTTGGCCACGCACACCAGTGATGGGGTTGGCATCGAAATGAGAATGCATGAGCTATTTTGCTTCCACTGGTCCTGGGGCCCTTGTTAAGGTCAACGGCATCATGATCTTTAGCCAGTACCAAGGCATTTTAGCCAAAAACTTGGTTGCCCCTGCCAGGAGGCTGAAACTTTGCCGCAAGTGGATCTTCCAGTAAGAAAATAACCCCAAGCACAAATCAAAATCCACAAATAAGTTGTTAAATTGGCCATAAAATCAACATTATTCTAATGGCCATCTCAGTCTCCAGACCGGAAACCCAAATCAAATCAGATTTTAGCCTCTAAGGTGCAGGGTTGAGTAACCGGGTGGTAGCCGGCTAGTGATGGCTATTTAACAGTCTGATGGCCTTGAGATAGAAGCTGTTTCTCAGTCTCTCGGTCCTAGCTTTGATGCACCTGTACTGACTTCTGGATGATATCGAGGTGAACAGGCCGTGGCTCAGGTGGTTGATGTTCTTGGTGATAGTTTTGGCCTTCCTGTGACATCAGGTGCTGTAGGTGTCCTGGAGGGCAGGCAGTATGCCCCCCGGTGATGCATTGGGCAGACTGCACCACCCTCTGGAGAGCCTTGTGGTTGCGGGCCGTGCAGTTGCCGTACTAGGTGGTGGCGCCTTCTTCACCACACTGGACCATTTCAGATTGTCAGTGATGTGTACGCCGAGGAACTTGAAGCTTTCCACCTTCTCCACTGCGGTCCCGTCGATGTGGATAGGGGCCTGCACCCTCTGCTGTTTCCTGAAGTCCACGATCAGCTCCTTCGTTTTGTTGACGTTGAGGGAGAGTTTGTTTTCCTGGCACCACTCTGCCAGGGCCCTCACCTCCTCTCTGTAGACTCTCTCGTCATTGTTGGTAATCAGGCCTAATTGTGTTGTGTCTACTGCAAACCTAATGATTGAGTTGGAGTCGTGGGTGGCCATGCAGTCATGGGTGCACAGGGAGTACAGGAGGGGGGCTGAGCATGCACCCTTGTGAGACCCCTGTGTTGAGGATCAGCGAAGTGGAGGTGTTGTTTCCTACCTTCACCACCTGGGGGCAGCCCGTCAGGAAGTCCATACCCAGTTGCACAGGGCGGGGTTCAGACCCAAGCTCTGAGCTTAATGATGAGCTTGGAGGGTACTATGGTGTTGAAGGCTGAGCTATAGTCAATGAACAGCATTCTTACGTAAGTATTCCTCTTGTCCAGATGGGATAGGGCAGTGTGGTGGCGATTGTATCGTCTGTAGATCTATTGGGGTGGTAAGCAAATTGAAGTGGGTCTAGGGTGTCAGGTAAGGTAGAGGTGATATGATCCTTAACCTGCCTCTCAAAGCACTCCATGAGGATAGAAGTGAGTGCTACAGGGTGATAGTAATTTAGTTCAGTTACCTTTGCTTTCTTGGCTACAGGAACAATGGTGGACATATTGAAGCAAGTGGGAACAGCAGACTGGGATAGGGAGAGATTGAATATGTCCGTAAACACTCCAGCCAGCTGGTCTGAGCATGCTTTGAGGATGCGGCTAGGGATGCTGTATGGGCCAGCAGCCCTGCGAGGGTTAACACACTTAAATGTTCTACCCTTGTCGGCCACGGAGAACGAGAGCCCACAGTCCTTGGGAGTGGGCCGCGTCGGTGGCACTGTGTTATCCTCAAAGCAGGTGAAGAAGGTGTTTAGCTTGTCCGGGAAGCAAGACGTCGGTGTCCGCGACGTGGCAGGTTTTCCCTATGTAATCCGTGATTGTCTGTAGACCCTGCCACATACGTCTCATGTCTGAGCCGTTGAATTGCGACTCCACTTTGTCTCTCTACTGCCTGTTTGATTGCCTTACGGAGGGAATAACTACACTGTTTGTATTCAACCATATTCTCAGTCACCTTGCCATGCTTAAATGCGGTGGTTCGAGCTTTCAGTTTTGCGTAAATGCTGCCATTTTTCCACGGTTTCTGGTTTGGGTAGGTTTTAATAGTCACAGTGGGAACAATATCCCCTATACACTTCCTGATGAACTCAGTCACCGTGTCCGTGTATATGTCAATGTTATTCTCAGAGGCTAACCGTAACATATCCCAGTCCGGGTGACCAAAACCATCTTGAAGTACTTCCTGTTTGAGTTTCTGCCTATAGGAATGGAGGAGCAAAATGGAGTCGTAATCTGATTTGCCGAAGGGAGTGCGGGGGAGGGCCTTGTAGGCATTCCGGAAGAGGGATTAACAGTGGTTTTACCAGAGTTAGTACTACTGTCAATGTATTGATAGAACTTCGGTAGTGTTTTCCTCAAATTTGATTTGTTAAAATCCCCAGGTACTAGAAATGGGGCCTCAGGATATGTGGTTTCCAGTTTGCATAAAGTCCAGTGTAGTTCCTTGAGGGCTGTTGTGGTATCGGCTTGAGGGGGAATATACACGGCTGTGACTATAACCAAAGACAGTTCTCTTGGGAGGTAATACGGTCGGCATTTGATTGTGAGGTATTCTAGGTCGGGTGAACAAAAGGACTTGAGTTTCTGTACGTTATCACAATCACACCATGAGTAGTTAATCATGAAACATACACCACTGCCCTTCTTATTTCCATCATTGAAAACCTGTGGTTTGAATAGAAGAGGGCAGTGTATAAGTGCAGACGGAGAATGTCAATGAGGAATGGTCTAAGATCCCTGTGTGTTCTCCAACTCATAAAACATTTTAGAAGAAGGCTCAGTGCTGTTATCGTCACAAGGTGAGGTATTGAAAGGTGTCAATAATTTTGACTCCTACCTTTTTGAAAATAAATATCACTTGTTAAACAATATCTCTGTCTCTGAGCAAATGTATTATTATAAAATAATCTAATTTCCCTTTTTTTTTTAGATACAATATAGCTCAGTATTTGAATTATATATTTTATACAGTCATGTTTGCTCATCTTTATCAAGGGTGTCAATAATTTCAGACCTCGCTGTATGTTCTAGTACAGTGTTTACTAATCTATTCCTGAGGCACACCCCGGGTTTGACCAGGCATTGATTAGTCCACCAGTCGAATCGGGTGTGCTAGAACAAAAATATACAACCCTCGGGATCTCTGGGGAACAGATTGGGAAACACTGTCCTAACGCATCTCACTCTATCCCTCCCTCCCTCCTCGCTCTCTCCCTTCCTCTCCCCCTCACTCTGTCTGCTCTCACTCTCTGTCTCTGACTGTCCCTCCCTAACCCTCTCTCTCTCTATCCCACTCCCTTTCTCTTCTTCTACAACCCCCCCCCCTTCGTGAGTAGATAGATGGTCCGGTGAACGGCAGCCCCTTTGCGCTAAAGCTCTGGATCTACCGCATCTTCAACGAGCTGGAGCACTGGACGCTCACCGCCTCCAACACCCTGAAGGCCCTGCACCCCGACGGAGCCACCCCCAAGGAGCGCGGAACGAGTGGGAGGCCAAGAGGGAAGAGGACCCGGAGATGAGATAGTAGAGATTGGGAGAAGTAGCCTGTGAGTGAGGAAGGAGAGAGCAGGGAAGACAAAGAAAGAGAGGGATGGGGTGAGGAGAGAGAGAGAGAGAGAGAGAGAGATAAACCGATTGAGAGGATGAGGTGGTAGAAGGATGTGATGTGGAAGAAGTAAGAGAGAAGGCATGCAAGAGTCAGAAAGTCTGAGAGAGAGATGAAATGAAGAGAACAAGGAAAAGAGTGACAACAGCCAGTGGAAGTATAAAGATTCTGTGAAAAGAGGGAGAAGAGTATATGTTAAAGTTAATAAAGAAATATATACAGTGGTGACGTGGACACATAAGAAAGTCTACTACAACATACAACCAATGTGTGACGTAACAGTGTTGATTTTGAAGCAATTTTGGTCATTCAAGACGTAGTTTTCTAACAAGTGCTCTGCGCTGTATCTCACTTGCTGCTAACAAGCATAGGCCACTGGCTGGCAGGTAGCTTAGCGGTTAGAGCGTTAGCCCAGTAACTGAAAGGTTGTTAGTTCAAATCCCCCGAGCTGACAAAGTGGAAGAAAATCTGTTGATCTGCGCTCGAGCGAGGCGCTTAACCTTAATTGCTCCAGGGTCTCCATCAATAATGGCTGATACCTGGCTGTGTCTCAAGGGCAGAGTGGGATATACAAAAAACACATTTCCATTTCACACCTCACACATATACATGCAGTGAAACAGGACAAATAGAAGCAACTTCTATTTGACCTTTGACGAACATGGAATTAATGAGTTACATAGACTGTTCACCACTTGAGTCAATCCCTTAAAATCTCCAATACAAGAGCTTGACATTCTATGAAAATTCATCAATATTTTTTTTTATTTGTAATTCAACAGGGTTTGATGCAGCAAAAAGCGAGTAAAGGAATTACTGAAGAATTTCTGCTATTTACACCTGGTATCAAGATGTGTTCTCTGCCTGGTTTTGCTGCCTAGAGTCAAAGTATTCTACCCATGGCCTTCCTTTGGCCTACTCCAGACATACTAGGGCCAGTCTTTCCGAACATTTAATTTAGTCTCCTCCCACTTGGCACACACTGGTTGAATCAGTGTTGTCTTCACGTCATTTCAATGAACCAACATGGAATAGACATCCAACTGAGATCTGTGCCTAGTCGGCTGTACTCACTTTATGTTAACTGAATGGCAATATTCCTTCCAAATGTAATGTGATCGTTGATATCACCAGGGTCTTGGTTGTAACATTTTGTGTGGTTATTGTAAGAGATTTGGTTTGGCATTGCCTTAAAACTTCAAATCTAAAGAGGGAAACAATGATTTTATGCAACACTGGATCATTTTTGATCTGGATTAAATGTTCTGATAAACTGGCCCCTGGATCCCAAAACGATCCCACAAATGAGATCTAATGTTGGTGACAGCTTCAGGATCCACTTTGATCCACGTAGATTTCTGGTTCAAGACAGTGGTTTATGGGATACCAATTTCCAATCCTTGTGGGCTGGTATCATGCATTAAGACGGAAATCTTAATACCACAAATTGTTTCACATTTAAGATGCATCCCAATAGTCTTGAATGGCTTCCTATCTATTTGGAGACCACCAACAATGGAGCATTTGTCATTTTGGGGTTATGACAAGGAATGAGAAAGGGTAGGCTATTTCATTAAGTGTACTTGCCATTTAAAGCAGGTCTTGGGTCAGTTCTGCATTTTTCCCACTAACGGTTAAGGTTTGGATTGGGGAGGGGAAGCTGATCCTAGATCTGTACCCAGGGGAAATTTAGTCCCAGAACATTTCATTACTTACTGCTGGATGGTAATCTCACAGATTGTGCCTTGAGGTGATGTGATGAGTTTAGCTGCGCCCTGCCCTCTGTGCCCTGCCCTCTAGTGGCGAGTAGAGGAATCAAAACAAAACGTCCCAACTGTGCAGCTCCTACTACAGAACCACTGGGAATGCAGGCTTTTGCTCCTGCCCTGCTCTAACACCAGACTCAGCTAATCCAGTTCTGAACCTGTATAAGACAGAAAAAAAAATATATATTATATTTATTATTATACATGTTTGATAACCCAATCAATACTACACTGCTCAAAAAAATAAAGGGAACACTTAAACAACACAATGTAACTCCAAGTCAATCACACTTCTGTGAAATCAAACTGTCCACTTAGGAAGCAACACTGATTGACAATAAATTTCACATGCTGTTGTGCAAATGGAATAGACAACAGGTGGAAATTATAGGCAATTAGCAAGACACCCCCAATAAAGGAGTGGTTCTGAAGGTGGTGACCACAGACCACTTCTCAGTTCCTATGCTTCCTGGCTGATGTTTTGGTCACTTTTGAATGCTGGCGGTGCTTTCACTCTAGTGGTAGCATGAGACGGAGTCTACAACCCACACAAGTGGCTCAGGTAGTGCAGCTCATCCAGGATGGCACATCAATGCGAGCTGTGGCAAGAAGGTTTGCTGTGTCTGTCAGCGTAGTGTCCAGAGCATGGAGGCGCTACCAGGAGACAGGCCAGTACATCAGGAGACGTGGAGGAGGCCGTGGGAGGGCAACAACCCAGCAGCAGGACCACTACCTCCGCCTTTGTGCAAGGAGGAGCACTGCCAGAGCCCTGCAAAATGACCTCCAGCAGGCCACAAATGTGCATGTGTCTGCTCAAACGGTCAGAAACAGACTCCATGAGGGTGGTATGAGGGC